>JAPVLO010000753.1:0-600000 GCA_027257055.1 Cephalopachus bancanus
ATGCCTATAATCCCAGCACTTTGGGAGGCTGAGATGAGAGAACTGCCTGAGCTCACAGGTTCAAGAGTAGTCTGGGCAACTTGGCAAGACGTCATCTCTACAATAAATCAAAAAAGTAGTCGGGCGTGGTGGCGTATGCCTGCAATTCCAGCTACTTGGAAGGTTGAGGCAGAACGATCACCTGAGCCCAGCAGGTCAAGACTGAGGTGGTCATGAGCATGTCACTGCACTCCAGTCTGGGTGACAGAAAGACTCCCAACTCAAAAAAAAAAAAATTATGCTAAGTTAAAAAAATGCAGTCACAGCCGGGCTCAGTGGCTCAGCCTGTAATCCCGCGCCTTTGGGAGGCTGAGGTGAGTGGATTGCCTGAGCCTGCGGGTTCGAGACCTGCCTGGGCAGCGAGACCTCATCTCTACAATAAATCAAAAAATCAGCCGGGCGTGGTAGCGCATGTCTGTAATTCCGGCTACTTGGAAGGTTGAGGCGGAAGGATTGCCGGAGCCCAGCAGGCAAGGCTGCGGTGGCTGGGAGCGGCCACTGTACTCCAGTCTGGGCGATCGAGTGAGACTCCAACTCAAAAAAATAAATAAATAAATAAATGCAGTCATAAAAGACCATATATTGTTAGATTCTACTTATATGAAATAGGTAAATCTACAGACAGAAAGTTGGTTAGTGGTGGGCTGCCCAGGGTTGAGAGAGATGGGGGACCAGAATATTGGAAGGTATCTGCTAAAGGATACAGGTTTCTTTTTTGTTGTTGTTGCTGCTGTTTTTGTTTGTTTGTTTTTTGAGTTGGAATCTCACTCTGTCACCCAGACTGGAGTGCAGTCCACCTCAGCCCTCCAAGTAGCTGGAACTACAGGTGTGCGCTACCATGCCCGGCTAATTTTTGATTTATTGTAGAGATGAGGTCTCGCCAAGTTGCCCAGGCAGGTCACGAACCCCGGGGGCTCAGGCAATCCACTCACCTCAGCCTCCCAAAGCGCTGGGATCACAGGCTGAGCCACCGAGCCTGGCTAGGATACAGGTTTCTTTTGGGAGTGATGAAAGTGTCCTAAAGCTAACTGTGGTGATGACTATAAAACTCTGTGAATATTTTTTTAAAAAATCAGTGTATTGTACATTTTATTTGGGTGAATTGTATGGTACATGAATCATCTCTCTTTTTTTTTTTTTTTTTTTTTTTTGAGTTGGAGTCTCACTCTGTCGCCCAGACTGGAGTGCAGTGATCCTTCTGCCTCAGCCTTCCAGTAGCTGGAACTACAGGTGTGCACCACCATCCCCAGCTAATTTTTTGATTTATTGTAGAAACAAGGTCTTGCCATGTTGCCAAGGCTGGTCTTGAACCCCTGGGCTTCAGGCAATTCTCTCGCCTCGGCCGCTCAAAGTGCTAGGATTACAGGCACGAGCCACCACACACGGCCTAAAATGACTATTTTAAATGGATCAGCCTTACATTCTGATTATAGCAGTTTTTAAAGGGATAAGGGGTATGTTCAACCATGATGTATCAATTTAAAAATACCAAAAAGAGGAAAAGAAGAAAAAAGCACACAGAATTAGTATTTTCATACTCCAGCAAAGTTAAACATTATTGCCCAGATGTGGTGACTCATGCCTATAATCCCAGCCCTTGAGGAAGCTATCCAGGAGGCGGAGGTGGAAGGATCACCTGAGCCAGGAGTTCAGGCTGCGGTGAGCTATGATTGTGCCACTGCACTCCAGTCTGGGTGACAGAGTGAGACCCTGACTCCAAAACAAAACAATAAACATTTTTTTTTGTTTTTTGTTTTTTGAGTTGGAGTCTCACTCTGTCACCCAGACTGGAGTGCAGTGGCCGCTCCCAGCCACCACAGCCTCAACCTGCTGGGCTCCGGCAATCCTTCCACCTCAGCCTTCCAAGTAGCTAGAACTACAGGCGAGCACTACCACACCCAGCTAATCTTTTGATTTATTGTAGAGACGAGGTCTTGCCAAGTTGCCCAGGCAAGTCTCGAACCCGCGGGCTCAGGCAATCCACTCACCTCAGCCTCCCAAGACGCGGGATTACAGGCTGAGCCACCAAGCCCGGCTAACAATAAACATTTTAATTCAATAATGTGTTGTATTGGCTAGGAGATCCTAGCTAGTGCAATAAGGCAAGCAAAAGAAATAAAAGCCAGCCGGGTGCAGTGGCTTATGCCTATAATCCTAGCAATTTGGGAGGCTGAGGTGAGAGGACTGCCTGAGTCCAAAGGTTCAACACCAGCCTGGGCAACTTGGCGAGACCTCATCTCTACAATAAATCAAAAAATTAGCTGGGTGTGGTGGCGCATGCCTGTAGTTCCAGATACCTGGAAGGCTGAGGTGGAAGGACTGCCTGAGCCCAAGCAGGTCAAGGCTGCGTTGGCCATGAGCGTGCCACTGCACTCCAGCCTGGGTGACAGAGTGAGACTCCAACACAAAATAAAAAAAGAAAAAGAAATAAATAAAAGCCACAGTTCGGAAAGAAGTTAAACTGTCTTTATTTGTATATTTGTAGTGAATTATAATTTTATACTGCCTTGGCTTCCAATTTGAATACGTTTAACTTTCTCATACCAGAAACAGGCTTAGTCATCATTTCTAGTTCTACATCCCCCCAGTGCCTCAATGTGGACAATTTGAGATCTGCCTTACAGAACGACTTCCTTAGGACCACTTCGCTATGGGACAGCTAGATACAATCTACTTGATTGGCCTCACGGACTCCCATACACCACATGGACTTTGCAGATACGCTTCAGTGACCCCATCTCTCAGTCACAGTATGATCTCCTAAAGCTCATGCCAGCTTACTTTAGGCCCACCAAATAGAACTCTTGAGCTAGGCTCGGTGGCTCAGCCTGTAATGCCGCGCTTTGGGAAGCTGAGGTGAGTGGATTCCCTGAGCCTGCGGGTTCAAGACCCGCCTGGGCAACTTGGCGAGACCTCATCTCTACAATAAATCAAAAATTAGAGCCAGGCTCGGTGGCTCAGCCTGTAATCCCGCGCCTTTGGGAGGCTGAGGTGAGTGGATTGCCCAAACCTGCGGGTTCGAGAACCGCCTGGGCAGGAAAGACCATCTCTACAATAAAATCAAAAAATTAGCCGGGTGTGGTAGCGTACGCCTGTAGTTCCAGTTGCTTGGAAGGCTGAGGCGGAAGGATCGCCGGAGCCCAGCAGGTCGAGGCTGCAGTGGCCAAGAGCGGCCACTGCACTCCAGTCTGGGCGACAGAGTGAGACTCCAACTCAAAAAAAAAAAAAAAAAAAAATCATTATCATTTACAAGTGGTAAATAATTTACAGGCACCATGACTCAGCCTGAAATCCCAGCGCCTTGGGAGGCTGAGGCACGAGGATTGCCTGAGTCTGGGGGTTTGAGACCAGCCTGAGCAACTTTGTGAGACCTAATCTTCACAATAAATCACAAAAACTAGCTGGGTGTGGTGGCGTGTGTCTGTAGTTCCAGCTACTTGGAAGGCTGAGGTGGAAGGATCGCCTTTGCCCAGCAGGTCAAGGTTGCAGTGGCCGACAGCGTGCCACTGCACTCCAGCCTGGGCAACAAAGAGTAAGACTCCAACTCAAAATAATAATAATAATATAATAATTCACATATTCGTACAACTCACACTTCTCCCTGCCCTTTCTTTCCTTTTTAAAAAATTCATAAGAACTCTCAATCTTTCTGCCCTTTCTTCTATCACTCTACATAATCCCTACAACATCTATGTTTTATTTTTGAGTTGGAGTCTCACTCTGTTATCCAGGCTGGGGTGCAGTGGCACACTCATGGCTACCCCAGCATCGACTTGCTGGGCTCCAGCGATCCTTCCATCTCAGCATTCCAAGTAGCTAGAACTACAGGCGTGCGCTACCACACCCGGCTAATTTTTTTTATCGTAGAGACAAGGTCTCTTCAAGTTGTCTGGGCTTGTCTCAAACCCGCAGGCTCAGGCAATCCACTCGCCTTGACCTCCCAAAGTGCTGGGATTACAGGCTGAGTCACCAAGCCTGGTCACATCATTTTTTTTTACAGGTATAATAAAGTCTTGCTAGCATCCTCCTCTTTCCAAGCGATCAGTTAACAAGTAATAAAAGTATACAACGAAGGAACTGATTATGTATCTAAAAATTGTTCCATGTATAATGCAAGGATAGAGGAGGGACGCTATTGTGGTGGGGAATGTCAACGAAATTATTATTACAAATAACAGCACGAAAATATTGAGGTAATGGAAGAAATAGTTAAAATTGGGACAAGGCTAGAAAGAGGGGGACAGTTATCTTTCAGGTGAAAATCTTCTATACAAAGTTTTCAAAATCACATGTATATGTTATTTTAGTAAAAAACAAGATTTTGGTGGTTTCTTTTGCCCATGCCAGCTCTGGCATGTCTTCCTTTCTTTTTTCCCCTTCTTTCTCTAATAAACTTTGTTTGAAAACTTAAAGGCCGGGCTTGGTGCCTCAGTCTGTAACTCCAGCACTTTGGGAGGCTGAGGCAGGTAGACTGCCTGAGCCAGAAGGTTCGAGATCAGCCCAGGAAACTTGGAGACACCTTGTCTCTACAATAAATGAAAAAAAATTAGCCAGGCATGGTAGTGTGCGCCTGCAGTTCTAGCTACTTGGAAGGCTGAGGCAGAGGGATCGCTGGAGCCCAACAGGTCTAGGATGCGGTGGCTGGGAGCGTGCCACTGCATTCCAGTCTGGGCGACAGGGTAAGACTCCAACTCAAAAAAAAAAAAAAAAAAAATTAAAAAAAAATAGGATTTTGGATGAGTAAAAAAAGCAAGGTCTAAGAAAAAATACAAAAAAAGTCTATCATACCACAGACTATACTGCAGTATAACTTTTTTTTTTAAATGCAACACTACGAATTTGTGTGTTATTCCTGGGCAGAGGCCTTGCTAATCTTCTCGGTATCATTTCAATTTTAGTATATGTGCTGCCGGAGCAAGCACAATTATGATTTTTTTAAAAGTCAGATTACAACTTCCTAATTCTGTAGAAATGTAAGGATTCAGTGCACGAAGCATAACTGATAAAGAATGGAAGTACCTGTCTGAAACCTTCAACCGCTTAGCTCAGAAAACGACTAAGCAAAAAGCCAAGTTTTGGCAACTACTCACTGAAAAACACACCTCTTGTTTAACGAATGACAGAGAACGCAGTCCCCACCAATACAAATTATGCAGTTGAGTTTCCCACATTTGGGGAAATCGCAGGAGTCAGCACACTGGGAGTGCAAAGGATGTGCCCAACCACCTTTGTGATCATGGTATCTCCCCTGCCAGGTAAGTATGAGATACTTCTTTTGCCAGGTATCTCTCCCTCAGATTCCAAGCACACTACACACGAAAGCTCATGAAAGCCGTACTCTGTTGCTTACAAAATAAGACTTCTTCAAATTTTAAGACCCAGATTACAACGTTTTGGACCTAGAAAACTTGCAAAATCCTAAGAAAGTATGGACGTATGAACAAAACCAGAAGACCCTGCGTTCATCTATATAACTGCAAGCCCCTTTTTAGTGACTTCAAGAGCTTCTTGCTTTAATCCCTGAAACCTGTGAATCTGCTACTTTCCACTATGGCAATGGAGATTTCTTTTTTTCAAATATGATTAAAAGTTTAAGATAAAAAGATTATTCTGGATTATTCAAGTGGACCTAATGTAATCACAAATTCCTTCAGAAAAGAACACAGAAGCCAGAGAAAGACCTAAAGACAGAAGAGAAGTCACAAGGTGCTAAATTGAAAATGAGTGAGACACCAGCAAGGAGTGTAATGACTCTTTCAAAGATGGAAAACGCTAAGTGGCAGATTCTGCCCCAGAGCCTCCTAAGGAAATGCAGCACCCTAGGCTTAAAGTGTAAAATGGCCTAGGTGATGGCTCACCCCTATACTCCCAGCACTTTAGGAGGCCAAGGTGAAAGGACTGCCTGGGGTTCGAGAGCATCCTGGGAACCTTGGAAACCCCCATCTCTACAATAGACCTCAAAATCCACAATAAATCCAAAAACTATTCAGGCGTGGTGGCACATGCCTGTAGTTCCAGCTACTTGAAAAACTGAGATGGAAAAAACGCCAAAGCCCATCAAATTGAGGTTGCGGTGGCCGCGAGCAATATGCCACTGCATTCCAGCATAGTCAACAGAATTAGAAACCCAACTAAAAAACTGCACAGAATAGAACATCTTATACAGTTTTTAACTGCTACATTTATACTAAGCTTTTGCAACGAAAGCACCTTTAAAAATTAAAAGACTTACATGAAAAACAATGCGGTGTTATACAAGAATTCCATTACAACACCACACACCAAACGCTAACCAAAACCGAAACAATGGAACAGCAAACTACAAAATAAAGCACAAGAACACAAGACGGAGTTCTTTCTTTCAACATGTCATGCCAGGGGAGAGCGCGAACGCAGTCCCCCACTACCACAAATTATGCAGTCGAGTTTCCCACATTTGGGGAAATCGCAGGGGTCAGCACACCCGGAGTGCAATGGGTAAGCCTCGCCCTGGGAAAACCACCTTCGTGATCTTGGTATCTCCCCTGCCAGGTAAGTATGAGTTTATGGTGCTGCCCGGCAGCTCAACCTCAGATTCAAATCACTTACAGAATAGGGTAATTTTTTCATGGGGTTTACAGATACCCTTACTTCTGAAATCAAAATTTTCCAAACTATTAAACCATGTAGCAACCTTTGGTATATGTGGTTATTCAAACTCTTAGGAAATATAGGCCTCGGGTACAAATGACCAGCAGTCACTGCGTTCATTTACATATTCCACACCTCTTTTGCTGATCTCATTCCGTGCCTCCTGTTCCTGGCAGGCTTGGTGATATTACTGAGCTCAAATCTAAAGACGCTCTACAGATTGGAGGATAAACAACGTAAAATAGCTTCTGCCTTTAAGGGTTTGGCGCTAACAGTGTCACTGTGGCGGCGGTGTTGTTTTTTCCCGGAGACACGATCTCGCTGTGTTGCCCATGCTGGAGCGCATGCCTCAGCCTTCCGAGAAGCTAGGACAATCGGCACGCCACCGCGCCAGGCTCTGTCACCGATTACCGGCGCAGTTAAGCCGCTATACATGCAACCCGAATGACGGCCGCACGCAGTGGCTCACGCCGGTAAATCCTAGCACTTTGAAAGGCGGAGGCGAGAGAATTGCCGGAGCCCAGAGGTTCCAGACCAGCCTGGGCAACTTGGCGAGACTTCATCTCTACAGTAAACCAAAAAATCAGCCGGGCGGGGGGTCACGCGCCTGTAGTTCCAGCTACTTGGGAGGCAGAGGCAGAAAGATCGCCTGAGCCCAGCAGGTCGAGGCTGCGGTGGCCATGAGCGGTGCCACTGCACTCCAGCCAAAGCGGCAGAGTGAGGATCTTACTCAAAAAACAAATAAACAGAAAGATATAACCCGAACGAGCAAGTGTGAAAAGCTGAAATTTGGTTAAAAAAAATGTTGTTGAAAATTCAGTTTATGTTTAGGTACTCAGTCAAGCATAAGAAATGCTCTCTTTAAAACATGCAGCCAATGGCCACTCTTACTATGAAAGAAAAGTTGTACAAATGCTAATGCTTAATTTTGAACGAAGTAAACTAGGAAAAGTTCAGAGTGTCCTCCTCCACACCCAGAGTGCCATAGATGACCCTTACTTTTGGAAACTACCTTCATGATCAGTGTCTCTGCTCCCAAAGAGGACTGTTGTGTTTCTAGCATCCTTAAACCCTCTTGTACTTAGCACTACAAGCATAGGGGCATCCACTCTTTTGTTGGTGTCTCAGAAATCCAAAACAAGACCACAGGAGAATTCATTCCACAAAAAACTCATGAGCCCTCCTAGACTCCTCAAAAAAGACAAAACCCATCTCAGGCAATACTTAATAAATCACATATGCAAGCTCACATAAATATCACTCTTTTCAACCTTCTCCTTCCTACCTCACTGTAAATTAGAATTGGAGTTTCCAAGTTTAATAGTCATCAATTGTCTCTTCAAGACACCTTATTTAACAAGTCTTTTTATCTTACTCAACTCTTCTTTTAATCTCTCCTGTGTCAAAATAAATTAGCCAGAGTTATATATGTGTGTGTGAGTGTGTGTGTGTGTGTGTGTGTGTGTGTGTGTGTGTACACACTTTTTTTTTTTTTGAGTTGAAGGCTTACTGTCACCAGGCTGGAGTGCAGTGACACACTCACAGCCGCTTCAGCCTCAACCTGTTGGGTTCAGGCGATCCTTCTGCCTCAGCCTTCCAAGTAGCTGGAACCACAGGCATGTGCCACATGACATGGCTAAATTTTTTTGGTTTATTGTAGAGACCAGGTTTTACTAAGTTGCCCAGGCTGGTCTGGAGTCCCTTAACTCAGATAATCCTCCCGCCTTGGCCTCCCAAAGTGCTGAGATGACAGGTGTGAGCCACCACATCCGGTTCAGAGTTTTATGTTTTTAAAACAGGAAGAAATAATGCTATTTAAAAAATCTTATTAAAGATTAACAAGCAACAACTGACAACACAGAAGCCTGAGATGGTACGAAAAAGAAGATTGGGATGAGGGGAAAGAGGATGCTGTCACTCAAGCAGAAACTACTCAATTCTGATCTTTCAACAGTCTACCAGTTTGATTTTTATATATTTTCCTTTTCAAAGAAAGTATTATATAATATATACATATAATACACACACATACCATGTATGCATATGATATGTATATGCATAAACTAGAAATAAAATACCAACATTTCATTTTGTGAAATAAAAATTAAGATACCCTGAAATCTGGTTGGGAACAACTCGTGTAAGGGAAAAGGTGAGGTTTTTGAATTATACTGCTATTACCACCAAATAATTCTTATATCCAAAATGCCAGTTTCAGAAGATTTGTTACTAGCAGTGCCTCATTAAAGAATCCATGAGTGCCCAGTTTCAGTATTTCACAAGAATTTCATTGTTATTAGACTAGCTATCAATATATCTATTAAAGAGAATCTGCCTTAAGGCAAAAAGGTATCTGTCCTCCACTCTCTTGTAGCTCAAGCAAGTTAAGAAAAATGCTACTGATATAATTTTCACAGAAGTCCTGCACATCTTTTTTTTTTTTTTTGAGTTGGAGTCTCACTCTGTCGCCCAGACTGGAGTGCAGTGGCCGCTTCAGCCACCGCAGCCTCAATCTGCTGGGCTTCCGCCTCAGCCTTCCAAGTAGCTAGAACTACAGGCGTGCGCTACCACGCCCAGCTAATTTTTTTTATTTATTGTAGAGATGAGGTCTCGCCAAGTTGCCCAGGTGGGTCTCGAACCCGTGTGCTCAGGCAATTCACTCACCTCAGCCTCCCAAAGGCGCAGGATTACAGGCTGAGCCACCGAGCCGGCTTAGTCCTGTACATCTTAATATCCTCTGAGGAGTGGCTGGGCACGGTGGCTCATGCCTGCAATCCCAGCTCTTTGGGAGGCTGAGGCGGAAGGATTGAGTCTAGGAGTCCAAGACAAGCTGGGAAACACAGTGAAATCTCATCTCTACATAAAGAAAAAAAAATTATCCAGTCATGTTGGTATACACCTGTAGTCCCAGCTACTCAAGAGGCTGAGGCAGGATTACCTGAGCCCAGGAGTTTGAGGCAGCAGTGAGCCGTGATCGTATCACTGCACTCCAGCCTGGGCAACAGAGAGAGATTCTGATGGAAAAAAAAAAAAAGAAAGAAAAAAAAAAAAAAAACATTTCGAGGAGAGCCACATTTCCTGAGAGGCTACTTAGGTTTATTACACAAAGACTGCATAGCTCTTTTGCCAAAACTACACAGAGTAGAGACATAACAATCCCACAGATCAATCTCACTTATGAACAAAAATGCAAAACTCTTAACATATAAAATTTTTATAAACTGAACCTAGTAGGATATTAAAAGGAAGACAATAACTCAAGAGGTTTTCTTCCAGGACCACAGGACCCAACTATATAACAGCATATGATAAATATGGCAGCATTTCATACAGATAGAAGAGAAGAAATTGATAACTCCACAAAGACTGGTGAGAAAATTAACTTACCCTAGAAAGAAGAAAAAAGTGCTTCCTTCCTCCTGCCCAGGTTGGAGTGCAGTGGCAGGCTCACGGCCACTGCAGCCTTGACCGGCTGGGCTCAAGTGATCCTTCTGCCTCAGTCTTCCAAGTAGCTGGAACTCCAGGCCTGTGGCACCACACCCAGCTAATTTTTTTTTTTTTTTTATTTATTGTGGAAACAAGGTCTCGCCATTTTGCTCAAGCTAGTCCCGAGCCTGTGGGCTCAGACAGTCCTCTAATCTCTGTCTCCCAAAGTGCTGGAATGACAGGTGCGAGCCACCGTGCTGCGAACTTTAGCTTTAAGAAAACTGCGCTGAACTTCTATGTCCTCGTCTTCCTCATGACATGGCTATGAGCATTTGAAGTGTGTGGGATTTGTTAAAGTGCTCAGTATAAGCCAGACGTGGTGGTTCACGCCTGTAATCCCAGCACTTTGGGAGGCTGAGGAGAGTGGATTGCCTGAGCCCAGGAGTTCAAGACCAGCCTGGGCAACTTGGCGAGACTTCATCTCTACAATAAATCAAAAATTAGCTAGGCATAGTGGCACATGCCTGTGGTTCCAACTACTTGTAAGGTTGAGGCAGACCTGAGCCCAGCAGGTCAAGGCTGTGGTGGCCATGAGCGTGCCACTGCACTCCAGCCTGGGCGACAGAGTGAGACTTCAACTCAAAAAAATAAAAATAAAGTGCTCAAATATAAGTTGCTTTTCTCTTAGATCTTGTGTACTTGAAGGGCTCTGATTCGCAATATTAAAGGAGTTCCTTTAAGCTGGGAGTAAAAGCCAAGGCTAAGAATCGTTGCCAATAGTCAGGGAATAAGTTACTCCCCTAAATAAATCCTTCTCACCTAGGCAAGGAAAGACCTTTTTTTTTTTTTGAGTCTGAGTCTCAGTGTTGCTCAGGCTGGAGTGCAGTGGCACACTCACAGCCACTGCAGCCTCAACCTGCTGGGCTCAGGTGAACTTCCTGCCTCAGTCTTCCCAGTAGCTGGAACCACAGGCACGTACCCCCAAGCCCAGCTAGTTTTTTGACTTATTGTAGAGACGAGGTCTCGCCAAGTTGCCCAGGCTGGTCTCGAACCCTTGGACTCAGGCAATCCTCTCACCTTGGCCTCCCAGACTGCTGGGATTACAGGCTTGAACCACCGCACCGGGCTGTAAAGACCTCTTAAGTCACTGTCTAAGCTGCCTCTGAGTTTCCCCAAAGTTCTGTAATTCAGCAGCAGCCACTTCCACGGCTTGGACGCGGCTTCCCCACTCTTGTCGGCTGTACCACGAGAGGAGCTCCTCCATAGCCCAGCCTCTCTTCCCCAGGACCCCAGGAGCCCAGCCCTAGCCCACTATGGGGACATTGCTTACTTTTTCAGCCACTTCTCAAGCTAGGCAGGCCACGAAACGCTAACGGCCTTAGAATCCTCCATGCGCCAGACTCGACTCGCGGGAAGGCGTGGGTGGGTGCAGGGCTTGGGCGCCAAGCGCTCCCCGCGGCTGTGGGGGGCTGACCCACAATTCCTCGCGAGGGCGGGAAAAGCGATGGGGGGCAGGTAAGAGGGACGGCTGGCGAGAAGAGCCAAGAGACTGCAACATTATAATGGCCATGCAGATTACTCTTTGTATGACTGTTACCTGGACTTTTTTTTTTTGAGTCGGAGTCTCACTCTGTCGCCCAGGCTGCAGTGCAGTGGCACGCTCACGGTCACTGCAGCCTCGACCTGCGGGGCTCAGGCCATCCTGCCTCAGCCTTCCAGGGAGCTGGAACCACAGGCACACGCCACCACACCTGTCTAATTTTTTTTTATTTATTTATTGGCTAGACGGGGTCTCGCCATGTTTCCCAGGCTGGTCTCGAATTGTGAGGTCAGTCAATCCTCTCGCCTCTGCCTCCCAAAGTACTGGAATTACAGGCGTGAGTCACCGCGCCCGGCTTATTATTATTTTTTTTGAGTTGGAGTCTCACTCTGTCGCCCAGACTGGAGTGCAGTGGCCGCTCCCAGCCACTGCAGCCTCAACCTGCTGGGCTCTGGCAATCCTTCCGCCTCAGCCTTCCGAGTAGCCGGAATTATAGGCGCGCTACCAAGCCCGGCTGATTTTTTGATTTACTGTAGAGCTGAGGTCTCGCTGCACAGGCGGGTCTCGAACGCGCGGGCTCAGGCAATCCTATCATCTCAGCCTCCCAAAGGCGCGGGATTACAGGCTGAGCCACCAAGCCCGACTTTTTTTTTTTTTTTTTTTAATAGAGACAAGGTCTGGCGTCTTGCTATGGTGTCCAGGGTAGTCTCGAACTCCAGGGCTGAAAGTGCTGGGATTACAGGCGTGAACCACTGCGCCTGGCCTGGACTCTTAACACACACACTGTAACTAACCAGTGTGCCCTTATTATTCTCACTAATCCCACTGGAGATCATTCCTATTAACAACTCTGAAGCTTCCACCCAACAGGCCAGGATGGAGGCGAAGAGACATGGTATGTAGAACCCACTGGGCATGACTCTCCGTCCTATGGCCTCCGTCCACCTCTTTACGATCAGGATGTACATTTGATGGGGAACTCTAAGTGAGATTTCAAGGAAGCATAAGGCACATGGTGGCGAAGTGTGAAAATTTACATGCCCCCGCAGAGCAGCGAAGCACAAAGCCGCTTGCGGCCGGGCAAGGACACCGCCCCTTCCTCTTTACGTCTGACGTCACATCGCACGGCCTGGCGCGGGCGTGCGAAGTTCGGCAGCCCTGGCTTCAGCTGCTCTGGGTCTGTGCGTCTGCGCGCGTTGACTTACGCTTTGAAATGCAGCGGGATTTAGTGAGTTTCCCGCTGTCTCCAGCGGTGCGGGTGAAGCTGGTGTCTGCGGGTTTCCAGACTGCTGAGGAACTCTTAGAAGTGAAACCCTCGGAGCTCAGCAAAGGTAACGACCCCCGACGGCAAACCGAGACACATTGGCCGCCGTCGGCGCCGCCTCCGTCTTGGTTCTCCAGTCTCACCCGGCCTCCCGGCAGATGCTGCTACCCCCCGCCCAACCCCCAGCCGCGCTCACAACGTGAAACAGCTTCAGTGCACCTAAAAGTTGTCTGAATGGTTAGAACTTTGGTCGTGAAAACATTTACTTCTTGCTTTCTCTGTGGCAGTGCCTGCTGAATGCTTTGAGAAATATCTCAGTTATGCCCAAAAGAACCCACTTGCGTAGATTATGTTCAATATGTAGATGCGATCAACCGCTCTCTTATCTTGGGGAGGTTAAGTAACTTTTTATGATAACTGGCTTAGGAAATGGAGTCAGACTTGGAACCAGACAGGCTGGCAAGTTTTCGCTGTTCTAAGATCCGAGGGTGGGGATTAAATTCCAGAAATGCAGGATTCATGTAGACTGGAGACACTAAGTGAGAAAGGAAGTAGAACTCCCAGAACTTAGAGAAAGCAATAGAAAGGAGACACCCTTTCTCTTAGGTAATTCACCGAAAAAACCAAAGCCTCATATTCCAGAACACTGCAGATTATACATTTGTGGGAACCCCTTCATCCTGCATATACAAACATGAAACTGGCTGTGGTCACTCTCGCTGTGCACATTACACTGTGGCATGCCCAGACCTGTGCTATATCCACTGAAGAAGATAGAACAGAATTTTAAGTTATTTGCCTTAATGATGGAAAGTAAGGAAGTTTCAACTTGCCACTGAAGATGAAATATTGTAGACCCAACCCTTAAATCATACCACACGTATACTGTGTCCCCCAAAGTTTGATGGACTCTTTTTCTCAACAAGTTGGTTTTCCAAAGAAGAATTGAGAGAATAAGAATAATCGTTAACAATTATTGACCATTTTGGATAGCTTTGGTATTCTGCCAGGCTTTTTACATGTGTTGTTCCCATTTTGTAGAAGGAAAAAAACCTGAGACTGAAAAAAGTTAAGTAACTTGCCCGAAGGGACACAATAAGTGGTGTAGTCAAGATTTACAAACACAAGCAATCTGACTCCAGTGTCCAGACTCTTGAATTGGATATGATTTTCTTTCCTTTTTTTTTTAAGTTGAAGTCTCTCTCTGTCCCCCAGGCTGGAGTGTAGTGACATGCTCACGGCCACTGCAGCCTCGACCTGCTGGGCTCAGGCAATGCTTCCACCTCAGCCTTCCAAGTAGCTGGAACTACAGGCATGTGCCACCATACCCAAATAGGTTTTTGATTTATTATAGAGATGAGGTCTCACCACGTTACCCAGTCTGGTCTCAAACCCATTGGCTCAGGCAGTCCTCTCACCTCGGCCTCCCAAAGTGCTGGGACTATAGGCATGACCCACCGTGCCCGGCCAGGATTTTTCATTTCTTAAATGCTTATCACCACTTGTCTTTTATTAGCATCACATTTATAGTTTATATCATTACTAAATCAAGCACTGATATAGCAAACTGCTTTAGCAGCTTTTTATTTTTTAATAAAAATATAATTTTTTTTTTTAGAGAGAAGGTCTCATTATGTTGCCTAGGTTGGTCTTGAACTCCTGGGCTCAAGCAATCCTCCCGCCTCTGTCTCCCACAGTGCTAGGATTACAGGCATAAACCACCATTCCTGGCCAGCAGCTTGTTTTGTAATTTCCATTTTCTCTTCTTAGGTCATATTGTCAGATAGGAATGAAACTGTGTAGTTGAGGAAGCCTAAGTGTATTGTTTAAAATATTTGTGCCCAAAATAATTGTTTTCATTTGTTTGGAATGATACATGAATTTTTTTACATTAGTATTTTCATGAGAAGTTTACATTATGAATAATACATGAAATTGCACTTCTTAAAAGTTGTAACCTGTGTTAGGCAGTTAAGGAAGCTATTTTCATTCTCATCTTAAAAATATTTTGTAGCCAGTTGTGATGACTCACGCTGTAATCCTAGCACTTTGGGAGGCAGAGGTGAGAGGATTACCTGAGCCCATGATTTCAAGACCAGCCTGGGAACTTGACAAGACCTCGTCTCTATGATAAAAATAAAAAAATTAGCCTGGCTTGGTGGTGTGTGCCTATGGTTCCAACTACTTAGAAGGCTGAGGCAGAGGGATCTCCTGAGCCCGCAGGTCGAGGCTGCAGTGGCTGTGAATGTGCCACTGCATGCAAGCCTGGATGACAAAGTGAGACTTTGGCTCAAAAATATATATGTGTAATTTGTATAACTTATGAGAGCAAGATGATTATTGCTTCATAAGACCAAAAGCACTGATTGCTACCATGCTTTTATTTCTATCTCTTGAGATGTATTGTGGGTACTTAGAAATGCTTTAGTTGAATTCTGTTTCTGAGGTAGTAGGTAAATCTTTATGTGACAACTGAGAAAAAAAAGATAAAGGCCTTTATTAAGTTGAAAAAGGAAATAGTTAATGGAATATTGCACTTTTTTTTTTTTTTTTTGAGTTGGAATCTCACTCGGTCGCCCAGACTGGAGTGCAGTGGCCGCTCCTGGCCACCGCAGCCTTGCCTGCTGGGCTCCAGCGATCCTTCCACCTCAGCCTTCTGAGTAGCTGGAATTACAGGCATGCGCTACCACGCCCGGCTGATTTTTTGATTTATTGTAGAGATGAGGTCTCGCTGCCCAGGCGGGTCTCGAACCCGCGGGCTCAGGCAATCCACTCACCTCAGCCTCCCAAAGGCACGGGATTACAGGCTGAGCCACCGAGCCCGGCTACTTTTTTTTTTTTGAGTTGGGGTCTCACTCTTTCACCCAGACTGGAGTGCAGTGGCCGCTGCTGGCCACTGCAGCCTCGACCTGCTGGGCTCCGGTGATCCTTCTACTTCAGCCTTCCAAGTAGCCAGAACTACAGGCGCATTTTTTATTTATTGTAGAAATGAGGTCTCACCAAGTTGCCCAGGCTGGTCTCGAACCCACGGGCTCAGGCAATCACCTCACCTCAACCTCTCAAAGTGCTGGGATTACAGGCTGAGCCACCAAGCCCGGCCAGAATGTTACGCTTTTATGTTTCTCTACTCTTAGCATTGCTCTTTTCTTTTCTTTTTTGGGTTGGAGTCTCTGTTGCCCAGACTGGAGTGCAGTGACACACTCACAGCTACTGCAGCCTCAACTTGCTGGGCTCAAGTGATCCTTCCTTCTCAGCCTTCCAAGTAACTGGAACCATAGGCACGCACCACCATGCCTGGCTAATTTATTTTGATTTATTTTAGAGACGAGTTCTCACCAAATTTCCCAGGCTGGTCTTGAACCCCTGGACTCTGGCAGTCCTCTTACCTCTGCTTCCCAAAGTGCTGTGATTACAGGTGTGAGCCACTGTGCCCAGGAAGCATTGCTTTTGTTAATCTAAAAATTAAAATTAATGAAGACAACCCATTATAGTGTTAGACTTTTAAAACTCTAAAATTAAGGTTCTTTTTTCTTATTTTACTTTCAGAAGTCGGGATATCTAAAGAGGAAGCCTTAGAAACTCTGCAAATTATAAGAAGAGAACGTCTCACAAATAAACCAAGATATGCTGGTACATCTGAGTCAGGCAAGAAGTGTACAGCACTGGAACTTCTTGAGCAGGAGCATACCCAGGGCTTCATAATTACCTTCTGTTCAGCACTTGATAATATTCTTGGGGGTGGAATACCCTTAATGAAAACAACAGAAATTTGTGGTGCACCAGGTGTTGGAAAGACACAATTATGGTAAAATAAAATGTTCCTCTCTTAAGGGTGGGATTAATAACATTATGTAAGTAATAGAATACTTTGTGCTGTTGATTTACAGTCAGGATACCAAGAAAGGCATTTATGTGCTCTTAATTTGCTTTTTTTGTTGTTTTTTCCAAAGCAAGATTTATTGGGAGGACAGAAAAGCTCCCACAGTGGGAGGGGACCCGAGGGGGTTACCCCTTTTAATTTTGTATGTGCGTGCATCAAACAAAAATCAACTTACCATTTTTATTATTTCAGTATGCCATCTTAATAAATTGATACAATTATTTTGATATAAAAATGTTTCTTTTGTAGCATTGAAGTACAGTAATAGGGGTAAACAGGCAGCTTCTACTTTATTAATTCACTCCTGAGAATATATTTGAAAGTCAAATGTTTGAAAGTAGATTTATTTATAATTAGAAGGGGTTCTGGCCAGGTGTGGTAGCACATGCCTGTAATCACCACACTTTGGGAGGCTGAGGCGGGATGATCACTTGAGCCCAAGAGTTCAAGACCAGCCTGGGAAACATAGCAAGACCCCATCTCTACAGAAAAAAAAAAAAAAAAAATAGCCAGGCATGGTGGGTATACACCTATAGTCCCAGCTACTTGGGAGGCTGAGTTGGAGAGATTGCCTGAGCCCAGGAGGTTGAGGCTGTGGTGAGCCATGATTGTGTCATTGCCCTCCAGCAGGAGCAACAGAGGAAGACTCAAATTAAAAAAAAAAGTAATTAAAATAAAATATTATTGACAAGGGAAATGCAAATCAAAATCACTATGCCACTTTATACCCACTAGGCTAGCCATAAAAAACAAACACATTAGAAAAAATAACAACAAAAAAGAAGGGGTTCTATTTCCAGAGGCCTAAAAATCATTAAAAAAGTTTTCAATCTTGGTTCTGTAGGCACATCCGCCCCATAACCCATTTGATTTACATATAGTCAATTGGTTCACGTATCTGGATCCATGAAATATCAGACATTTCTGTTGCCTTGAGGAGTATATTTGCATTTATAAAGCTTTTAGTGGTACCTAACTGGTTGTTATCTGGAATTGAAAAGCACTGTGTTAGATGATCATAATGATTTGGTCATTCTACGTCTTTCTCTTGACAGTATGCAGTTGGCGGTAGATGTGCAGATACCAGAATGTTTTGGAGGGGTGGCAGGTGAAGCAGTTTTTATTGATACAGAGGGAAGTTTCATGGTTGATAGAGTGGTTGAACTCGCTACTGCCTGCATTCAGCACCTTCAGCTTATAGCAAGAACGCACACAGGACAGGGTATGTTAGCAAATAACTCTCTTTTTTCTGTAAAATAAATGTAATTTGCATTTGTGCCCATCCCAGACCTCAGCGAGAAACCATTTGGAATGTGATTAATGACTTGACAGTATACTAGTGTTAAACTCTTGTACCTCTGTTACAAAATGAGAAATGCCACAGCCTAAACTGGCTGTTCTTCCTCTTTACGGCCCTCACTTCTTACTACAGGAGCTTTGAGGTAATACCTATGTATGTATTTCAGTGTATGATTTCAAATCATCATATTCCAACTTGCTTGATGTAAGCTAATGTTGTTGGACGTCTTGTAAAAGCAAGTATTGTTAAATGGATTCCAAGGTATGTTGACTTCTACACTGGTTTTCTAAAAAGCAAATGTAGCTTTGAATACTACATGTGGAAATGTTAGATTATTAAGCTGATTGATTTTGGAGGGCTTTTTTCTTTTTTTTTTTTTGAGTTGGAGTCTCACCCTGTCACCCAGACTGGAGTGCAGTGTCCGCTCTGGCCACCGCAGCCTCGACCTGCTGGGTTCCAGGGATCCTTCCGCCTGAGCCTTCCAAGTAGCCGGAATACAGGCATGCGCTACCACGCCCGTCTGATTTTTGATTTATTGAAGAGATGAGGTCTCGCTGCCCAGGCGGGTCTTGAACCCGCGGACTCAGGCAATCCACTCACCTCAGCCTCCCAAAGGCGCGGGATTACAGGATGAGCCACCGAGCCCAGCTGGAGGGCTTTGAATAGTTTCATTTCATAACTGCATTAATTGAATTGTTAAAGTGTTAGGAATTGTTTTGGTGCGTGTTAAGTGGAAATGGTGTTTGGTTTTAAAACAATTTTTTTTATTTACTTTTTTTGTTTTAAGTTGGAGTCTCACTCTGTCACCCAGGCTGGAGGGCAGTGTCATGGCCACTGCAGCCTTGACATGCTGGACTTAGGCAATCATTGTAGAGATGAGGTCTCACCAAGTTGCCCAGATTGGTCTCAGACCCGTGGATTTACGCAGGCCTATCACCTCGGCCTCCCAAAGTGCTCGGATTATAGGCGTGAGCCACTGCACCAAGCCTAAAACATTTTTTTTTTAAAGTAATTTATCTTATAAATTAAATGGTAGGCCAACCATGGTGGTTCACGCCTGTAATCCCAACATTTTGGGAGGCTGAGGAGAGAGGATGGCTTGAGCCCAGGAGGTCAAGACCATTCTGGGCAACATAGTGAGGCCTTGTCTCTACAAAAAAATTTAAAAATTAGCCTGGCATGGCGACGTGCACTTGTCCCAGCTACTCAGGAGGCTGAGATGAAAGGATTGCCTTAGCTCAGGAGATTGAGGCTGCAGAGAGCTATGATCATGCCACTGTACTCCAGCCTGGGCAACAAGGTGAGATGCTAATTCCAAAACCAAATTTTAAGAAGTTAAATCATTTGCTAGTTTCTTTTGCTTTATTTTGTTTTGTTTTGTTTTGAGTTGGAGTCTCACTCTGTCTCCCATGCAGTAAGGCACAATCACAGATACCCTGCAGCCTTGACTTGCTGGGCTCAGGCAATCTTTTTGCCTCAACCTTCCAAGTAGCTGGAAACATAGGCGCACACAACCATGCCTGACTAATTTTTTGATTTGTCTTAGAGACGAAATCTTGCTGTGTTGCCCAGGCTAGTCTCGAACTCCTAGGCTCAGGCAGTCCTCTCACCTTGGTCTTCCAAAGTGCTAGGATAATAGGCATGAGCCATGGTGCCTGGCTATTTTACTTTATTTTTTGGATGTGCAGTCTTAATATTTTCTCTAGTTGTTTTATTTAATTAATTAATTAATTAATTTAAATTTTTTGAGTTGGAGTCTCACTCTGTCGCCCAGACTGGAGTGCAGTGGCCGCTCCCGGCCACCGCAGGCTCAACCTGCTGGGCTCCAGTGAGCCTTCCGCTTCAGCCTTCCAAGTAGCTGGAAGTACAAGCATGCGCTACCACGCCCGGCTAATTTTTGACTTATTATAGAGATGAGGTCTTGCCAAGTTGCCCAGGCGGGTCTCAAACCCACGGGCTCAAGCAATCCACTCACCTCAGCCTCCTAAAGCGCTGGGATTACAGGCTGAGCCACCGAGCCTGGCTCTCTAGAGATGTTTTAAAAAACAGAATGCTTTTCATAAAATGCTTTCTTTTCCTTTATTTATTTTTATTTTTTATTTTTTATTTTTGAGTTGGAGTCTTACTGTGTCGCCCGGGCTGGAGTGTAGTGGCACACTCATGGCCACCGCAGTCTCCACCTGCTAGGCTCAGGTGATCCTTCTGCCTCAGTCTTCCAAGTAACTGGAACTACAGGCATGCACCACCATGTCTGGCTAATTTTTTGATTTATTGTAGAGAGAGTTCTCCCCAAGTTGTCCAGGCTGGTCTCAAACCCTTGGGCTCAGGCAGTCCTCTCACCTAGGCCTTCCAAAGTGCTGAGATTATAGGCATGAGACACCGTGCCCGGCCTGTTTTTCCTTTAAATGTAATCAGCTGGATATTTTTGTTTTCATGGAGGTACTAAATGTCTCATTAACTAATGACCAGAATGCTTACTGAAAGACCTTTGTGCACTGGCAGAATATACTACCCCAAAATATGCTACTTTGGCATAATGATTATTTTGAACTAAAGGCAATTGAGAAGAAGCAGATAAAGGAAATCTGTCAGCTTCCTACTGTTTTCCTAAAAGCAGTACATAAATGTACAAAGGTGTCCTCTCTTCCCTCTCTTAGCACGACAGACAAAAGTTAATCACCAGAGACAAGTTTAGACCTTTATCAACCTGGAGGCAGCACTAGAGGAATCTACATAGCAAATTTTACTATCCTTTATCTTCCATTAATTTCTTATGTATTTGCCTTCCCACAATTTGCTTCCTCTGGAGACTCTGTTCTTTTCCTTTGTCTTGTTATTTCTCTAAAAACTTATTTTTCCTTTGGGAAGATAAGCCCAAACTCTAACCAAATCTTTGTGTTACTAAACTCTGGACTCCTGTGTGTTACATGAGCTATGCACAAGTTAATAAACTATTGTTTTTAATCTGTCTTCTATCAGTCTAATTTACAGGGCCCCAACCACAGAACCTAGGAGGATAGTAGGAGAAATAATTTTTCCTCTCCTATTCCTTGCCTGTGTCACAACGTGTATTTGTAATAGTGTCTAAAACCTCATTGTAGCCAGGTGTGGTGGGTCATGTCTGTAATCCCAGCACTTTGGAAGGTGGAGGTGAGAGAATTGCCTAAACCCAGGGCTTCGAGACCAGCCTGGGCAACTTGGCAAGACCTCGTCTCTACAATAAAAAAAAACTATTGTAAATAGAGTATGTATAGCACTGGGATGTAGTGCTTTTAGCGATTGATATGAAATTAAGTTTTAATTGTTTTGGTGAAAAATTTTTTTTTTTTTGAGTTAGAGTCTCACCCTGTCGCCCAGACTGGAGTGCAGTGGCCGCTCCCGGCCACCGCAGCCTCGACCTGCTGGGCTCCGGCGATCCTTCCACCTTAGCCTTCCAAGTAGCCGGAATTACAGGCATGCACTACTACGCCCGACTGATTTTTTTATTTATTGTAGAAATGAGGTCTCACTGCCCAGGCGGGTCTTGAACCCGCGGGCCTCAGGCAATTCACTTACCTCAGCCTCCCAAAGGCGCGGGATTACAGACTGAGCCGCTGAGCCCAGCTAAAATTTGACTTTTTAATTTATTTCTTATTTTATTTATGTATTTGTTTTTTGAGACAGAGTCTTGCTGTTTTGTCTAGGCTGGAGTACAGTGGTGCGATTATGGGTCATTATAGCCTTGAACTCCTGAACTCAAACAATCCTCCTACTTCAGCCTCTTGAGTAGCTAGGACTATCGTCACCTGCCACCACACCCAGCTGGTTATTTTTTGTAAATACAAGGTGTTGCTATGTTGTCCAGTCTGGTCTCAAACTCCTGATGTCAAATGATCCTCCCACCTTGGCCTCCCAAAATGCTTAGATTATAGGCATGAGATACTGTGCCCAGCCAGCAATGTTTTCTAATGTTGAAATTTAAATGCATTTTAAAATGAAATGATTAATTGTTTTCTGTCTAAAGTATGTACAAGGCCCAATTGCTTTTGTTTGTTTGTTTAGAGATTGGAGTTTGCTCTGTCATCTAGGCTGGAGGGCAGTGGTGTGATCATAGCTCACTGTAACCTTGAACTTCTGAGCTCAAGCAATCTTCTTGCCTCAGCCTCTTGAGAAGCTAGGTTATAGGTGCAACACTATGCCCAGCTAATTTTTAAGTTTTTTGTAGAGATAGAGTCTCACTTTGTTGCCCAAGCTGATCTCTAACTACTGGCCTTAGCGACGATCCTCCCACCTTGGCCTCCCTAAGTGCTAGGATTATAGGTATGAGCCACTACACCAGGCCCAAACTCGTTTTGTAAAAAAAAAAAAAAATCCAATCTAAGGAGAATTTTACATCATTGTTTCTTCTCTCTCTCTCTCTCTCTCTCTCTTCTCTCTCTCTCTGTGTGTGTGTGTGTGTGTACAGTGGCACAATCACAGCTCACTGCAGCCTTGACCTCTTAGGCTCAGGCAATTCTTTCACCTCAGCCTCCCCGGTAGCTGGGACTACAGGCATGCGCCAGCATACGTAGCTAATTTTTTTTTTTTTTTAAATAGAGACAAGATCTCACTTTGTTGCCTAGTCTGATCTTGAACTCCTAGGCTCAAGTTATCTTCTTGCCTTGGCCTTCCAAAGTGCTAGGATTACAGGCATGAGTCACCACTCCTGGCCCATTGTTTCTATTTAAGAACTAAATTATACTATGGCATTCAAGGGGGGAAAAAAGCTTCAACTGAACATTTTTTCTGTTAACTTTTAGTCTGTAGTCCTATGAAAAAAACAAGAGAGTAACTTTATATTACTTCTATTAGTGGAAACCAATAACTAGAATTATGAAAAAGCATATGTGTGTATATATATAAGTGTGTATAAAAAATTTTAGATAATCTAGTATGTAAGGAAACAGTGGAAAAGGTGAAAATAATAGGTCAGGAATTATGAAATTATGATTTGTTAACGTTCAATTAAAGTGAAGAGTTTTGTTATACAGAGTATAGCATTTTGTTATTAAAAAGCATTGTTTCCCTACAATCACCAGCATCCAAACAGGTAAGACTAATTATTTTAAGATTGTTTTGTTGTTTGTTTCAGAATACCAAAAAGCTCTGGAGGATTTTACTCTTGAAAATATTCTTTCCCATATTTATTATTTCCGTTGTCGTGACTGCACAGAGCTACTGGCACAAGTCTATCTCCTTGCAGATTTCCTTTCAGAACACTCAAAGGTATGGGTTAAACTACTGAAAGCATGAAAGATAACTAAATATCCCAGCAACATAAAATCAATGTCAAAGCCAATTCAGAAAATCTCTTCCTTCCTTGTCCTATGATTTATTTATATTTATCTATATTTTGTATATGTGTATGTAATTTATGCTTAGAGTAAGAAATTGAAATAATGTAGAAAGAGGTTTCACCTTCAGTAATGATGGAATAGCTCCCATCAAACAAATATATAGAAAAGTATGAAATGGAAAATAAAAATTTCCCTTCTGCTACTGTTTCCTAGTGCCTCACCCTAAAGTTGACCACTATTAAGTTTATTTTGTGTCTCTTCAGTAGAAATTTTGTACATATTGTACCATCTGTCTCCCATTTTTAACATTTGTAATGGGAGTATACTCTAATATTGTTTTGCACCTTCCATTTTGATTTAAGGTATTTTGCATCTCTTTTTGTATCAGCACATATAGACTTCATTCTTTTTTCAGTCACATATTATTTCACTTTAAGTAGTACCTTAATTTATTTCACCAATCCCTTTTTGGTGGACTTATAGATCCTATTGTTAACAATGGTATGGTGACAATCCTTACACATATCTTAGCCTGCATTTGTAAGTCTATGGGATAAGTTCAAAGTATTAGACTCCTACTAGGCTGGTTTAGCAAGAATTTCCCTACTCTTGATGTCTCTATAGTCACAATAAGTCCATTGCCCAATATGCATGGTAAATCCAACACTCTGAGATGCTGGGTTGCTGCAGAGAAAAATGTTTAAAAGTGGGGCTGCTGAGTGAGGAGATAGGAGGGAACCTCAAATGCATCTCCTCAGGGAGTTTTGGGATAGAGTTCTGGAGTGGGCCAAAGTATAGACGGAACCTCAAATGCATCTCCCCAAGGAGTTTAGGAATAGGGTTTTGGAGTTGGCCGAAGTGTGGAGGTTGTTGATTGGTCGAAGAATGTGGGGTGAAGTCATGGGACAGGGAGAGGAAGAAACAGCATTTTCTTTTTTTTTTTGAGTTGGAGTCTCACTCTGTCGACCAGACTGGAGTGCAGTGGCTGCTCCTGGCCACCGCAGCCTTGACCTGCTGGGCTCCGGCGATTCTTCCGCCTCAGCCTTCCGATTAGTTGGAATTACAGGCATGTGCTACCACGCCCGGCTGATTTTTTGATTTATTATAGAGATGAGGTCTTGCTGCCCAGGCGGGTCTCGAACCTGCGGGCTCAAGCAATCCACTCACCTCAGCCTCCCAAAGGCGTGGGATTACAGGCTGAGCCACCGAGCCCGGCTAGAAACAGCATTTTTATGCTGATCCCATTCCTCTGTGAGGGTCCTTCAGACTGGTTGGTTTCAGCTGTTTCTCTGGAATTTAGGAACTGAGAAACATAAATAATGCTTTTAAAATTTTTATTTATTTATTTTATTTTAAAGATGTGGGGGCCAATTCAGGGTTAGGTATATAAACGGTGATTATGCAGGTACCCTTGTTAATGAGGTGTGTTCCTCCCCCCCCAGCAGTTTCCTTCAACTGCCAATCCTACCCCCCCTCCCCTGGCAGTTTCCTACTACTGCCAATCCCTTTCTTATAGTATTATGATAATTGTTCTGTACTCTGTTCTTTGTTTCTGTGATCACTGATTATGATCGACTAAATCCATCCAAGTTGCTGCGAAGTCCGTATGTTTGTCCTTCTTTATGGCTGCGTAATATTCCATTGTGTACATGTACTGCATTTTTTAAAATCCAGTCCAGCTTCGATGGGCAGCATGGTTGGTTCTATGTTTTTGCTATTGTGAATAGAGCTGCAACAAACATAAGTGTGCAGGTATCTTTTTTGTAGAATGATTTGAGTTCCTCCGGGTATATTCCCAGTAGGAATTTCTGGGTCATATGGAAGATCAATTTCTAGTTGTTTCAGAAATCGCCACACTGTCTTTCAAAGAGGTTGCACTAGTTTGCATTCCCACCAGCAGTGTAAAAGCGTTCCTTTTTCTCCACATCCTCGCCAGCATCTGTTGTTGTTTGTTTTATTAATGTTGGCCATTCTTACTGGGGTTAGGTCGTATCTCACTGTGGGTTTGATTTACATTTCTTTGATAATGAGTGAGGCTGAGCAGTTTTTCATGTGTCTGTTGGCTGCTCATATATCTTCTTTTGAGAAGTGTCTATTCATGTCTTTTGCCCATTTTTTAATGGGGATTTTGGTTTTTTTCCTTTCGGCATGTTTGAGTTCCTTGCAGATCCTAGATGTTAGACCTTTGTCAGATATACAGTTGGCAAATATTTTTTCCCATTCTGTGGTGTGTCTCCCTGCTCTCTTGATGGTTTCTTTTGCTTTGCAGAAGCTCGTCAGTTTGATGAGGTCCCACTTATCTATCTTATTTCTTATGGTATGGGCACTTAGGGTTCTGATCAGGAATTGGTTGCCAGTTCCAATTTCCATAAGAGTGTCTCTTACATTTTCTAAGATTCTTATAGTTTGAGGTTTTACGTGTAGGTCTTTGATCCATTTAGAAGTTAATTTTTGTGTATGGTGATAGGTAGGGATCCTGTTTCAATCTTCTGTATGTGATCAGCCAGTATTCCCAACACCATTTACTGAATAGGTTCTCTTCTCCCCAGTGGTTGTTGGAGGCTTTGTCAAAGATGAGTTGGTTGAGAAATTGAGACTTTGCTTCCATAATCTCTATCCTGTTCCATTGGTCTGTATGCCCCTTGTTATACCAACACCAGGCTGTTTTGATTACTGTAGACTTATAGTAAAGTTTGAAATCTGAAAGTGTGATACCTCCTGCTTTGTTTCTTTTGCTAAGGATTGTTTTGGCTATTGGTAGTTGTTTATGTTTCCGTGTGAATTTCTGTATTGTCATTTCCAGGTCTGAGAAGAATGATGTTGGTAATTTAATGGGTATTGCATTGAATCTGTAGATGGACATCTTAATAATGTTGATTCTTCCTATCCATGAGCATGGACTATTTTTCCATTTGTTTGCGTCTTCTTAGATTTCTTTTTTTTTTTTTTTTTTTGAGTTGGAGTCTCACTCTGTCGACCAGACTGGAGTGCAGTGGCTGCTCCCAGCCACCGCAGCCTCGACCTGCTGGGCTCCGGCACTCCTTCCACCTCAGCCTTCCAAGTAGCCGGAATTACAGGCATGCGCTACCACACCTGGCTGATTTTTTGATTTATTGTAGAGATGAGGTCTCGCTGCCCAGGTGGGTCTCAAACCCGCAGGCTCAGGCAATCCATTCACCTCAGCCTCCCAAAGGCGCAGGATTACAGGCTGAGGCACCGAGCCCAGCTTTTCTTAGATTTCTTTGAGCAGTGTTTTGTAGTCCTCATTATAAAGGTCTTTCACTTCTCTCATTAGGAAGATGCCGAGGTATTTCATTTTTTGTGTGGCTATTGTGAATGGGATTGTGCTTTTTATTTATAAACAATTCTTAAACAAACATCTATGATTCTAATGTCAGAAATGCTGTCTACAACAAAATCCTTATGATTCTGTCATCAGAAATGCTATCAATGGATGTTTTAGAATTGAACTGCAATGTGTTTGCCCAGTGCGATAAAACTAGATATCTATATCATGGTTTTCAGTGATAGAAAGAAATACGCTTATTGCAGTATGCCAAACAAGGAGGACCAGGGAACCACATGCCCAAATCCTGACCTCCTTGCTGACTTGCAGGTGGTGGGTAAATTTCAGGGAAGCAGAAGCTACAGGCAAGATTATAAATCAATACATGGACGTCACACATTGGTTTAGGCCTGAAAGGGCAAGAAACCTCGAAACAGGGCCTACCTACAGGTCATAGATAGATTCAAAGATTTTCTGATTTATAATTGGTTAAGGAAGAGAAACTTTGTTTTAAAGTTTTGGGGGAGGCTGGGCCCAGTGGCTCAGCCTGTAATCCCAGCGCTTTGGGAGGCCGAGGTGAGTGGATTGTCTGAGCCCGGGCTCGAGACCTACCTGGGCAACTTGGCAAGACCTCATCTCTACAATAAATCAAAAACTAGCTGGGTGTTGTAGCACATGCCTGTAGTTCCAGCTACTTGGAAGGCTGAGGCGGAAGGATTGCCAGAGCCCAGCAGGTCGAGGCTGCAGTGGCCGGAAGCCGTCACTGCACTCCAGTCTGGGTGACAGAGTGAGACTCCAACTCAAAAAATAAAAATAAAAAATAAAGTTTGGGGGTCAGTGGAAAAATGTTAACTGATTAAGGATAGTGACTTTCTCTAAACCCCTCAGGCAAAAACTTACAACAAAGGATGATAGTTATAGTTTATTCTTCACTTCCCCCTTATCTTAGGCCTATATGTGAGAGGATCCACTCAGTGGGGGTCCAAGTTTCTGAAAGACAACTCAGGGACATATGCTCAGGTATTATCCTTAGTTTCTATGGAACTCTAACTTCCTTGATTATTGTTTTGGGGTATTATTATCTTTTTGTTCAACACATTACTTATTTACTTCTGAGGCTGTCTAGGTGCTTGGGATTTCCCTTGAAGGAAATCAGGATTTTCCTTTCTTTCTATGCTTTCCTTTTTTTCCATGAAACAAGATCCCTGCCCCATTGCACGGGGATGTAAACAATCAGTATCTAGTGCTATGTGACTTTTAGTTACAAGGAAGTGGGTCAGTGGTCAGTCTGATTAATGCTTATTGATAACTGTATTACTATCCAGAATTCTTATTAACTCTGTGAGGATGGTTTTGTCTCCTTTAGTAATTTTCCATCCAATGAGCCCTTCACCTTGCTCCTTGGTTATAAGTACCCAAATTTCCCTGTTATATTTGGATTTGCAATCCAAATATAATCCTATTGTGCTACCCCTTATTGCAATAGTATTGAATAAAATCTTCCTCACAATTTTAATAAGTGTTAGAATAATATTTTCTTGAATACAAATTGTCCTTTGCCTGAGCCCAGGAGGTCAGGGCTGCAGTAAGCCATGATTGGGCCACTGCACTCCAGCCTGGGCAACAGTGAGACCCCAACTCCAAAAAAAAAAAGAAAGTTACAAACTAAAAATACTTACTGACTGGGCTCGGTGGCTCAGCCTGTAATCCCAGCACTTTGGGTGGCCGAGACAAGTGAATTGTCTGAGCCCGCAGGGTTTGAGACCTCATCCCACAATAAATCAAAAACTAGCCGGGTGTGGTAGCACACACCTAGGAAGGCTGAGGCAGAAGGATCACCGGAGCCCAGCAGATCAAGGCTGCAGTAACCGGGAGTGTGCCACTGCACTCCAGTCTGGGCGACAGAGTGAGACTCCAACTCAAAAATAAAAATAAATAAAAATAATAATAATTACTGACTTTTATATTTACCTATCTAGTTATATTCACCAGTGCTTTTTATTTATTTCCTTTTTTATTTTTTATTTTTTTAAGTTAGGATCTCACTCTGTCGCCCAGGCTGGAGTGCAGTGGCATGATCTTGGCTCACTGGGGCCTCAAACTACTTGGCTCAGGTGATCCTTCTGCCTCAGCCTCCCATGTAGCTACAATTACAGGCATGCACCACCACGTACAGCTAATTTTTTAATTTTTTATTGTGGAGGCAAGGTCTCGCTATGTTGTCCAGGCTGGTCTCAAATTCCCGGGCTCAAGCAGTTCTCTCACCTTGGCCTCTCATATGTTGGGATTACAAGTGTGAGCTGTTGTGCCTTGCATCTGCTTCATTTTTGAAGAATACTTTTGCCATATATTGTACTCTTGGTTGATAGTGTTTTCTTTCATCACTTTGATTATGTCGTCTCATCATCTTCTGGCTTTTGAGAGCCACTGAATAAATATATCAGCCCCTACTAATCTGATTCTTCTTACTTCTCCATTGTTGTGCTGGGAAATGTGTGACAACTGGCTTTTCAAGAGTCACGCACGCAAGTTTATTATAAATTTTGCTAATAATGTACAGTACTCTTGTAAATTCCATCTAGTCAATTGATTCTTACAGAAAGATTTCCTTGATTTTTCTTATTTTAACAAATAATTGTGTAATTCTCATAACAAAACTCCCCATTTTAAAGTGAACAATTCAGTGCAGGTAGTACATTTACAGTGCTGTGCAACCACCACCTCTAGTTCCAAAGCATTTTTATCATCCCAGAAGGAAACTCCTCCCACCATTAATTAGTTGCTCCCTATTTGTCTGTCTCCCCCGTTGACACCAATCTCTATAGGTACACCTATTTTGGATATTTCATATAAATGGGGTCATACAGTATGTGACCTTTTGTCTGGCTCTTTCACTTAGGGTAATGTTTTCAAAGTTTATCCACATTGTAGCATGTCAGTACTTCATTTCTTTTTATTGCTGCATAATCCATTGTGTGTATATGCCACAATTTGTTTATCCTTTCATCATTTGATGAACATTTGGACTATTTCCATCTTTTGACAATTGTGAATTGTGCTGTTATAATCGTGTGTATGTATTTGGCATAATACCATTTTTTCAGTTCTTTTGGATATATACTAGGAGTGGAATTTCCAGGTCATATGGTAATTTTAGGTTTAATTTTGAGGAACTGCCAAACTGTTAACTGTAACAGATGAACCATTTTACATTTCTGTCTCCGCTGTGTAAAGTTGCTGTTTATTTGAGTTCTTCTAAACTCATATATTCAACTTATACTATTATTTGGCAAAATCAAGTTACCTACAAGCATTTGATTACTGTTCACTTCAAAAGAAGTTGCTCATATCATTTATGAACAAGTACTATTTTAACATGAATGTTAGTTGATATTTATTTTTGCTTAAGTTAACAAGTATGATAAAAGTAGAACAACGAAAGTGTAAATTTTTTTTAAACTGGTTAGTTTTCTAATACTAAAATATTCCTTTATTTTCTTGTGTAATTCACAACTGTAGACATAACAGTTTTTTTTTTTTTTTTTTTGAGTCAGAGCTTCACTGCACTCACAGACTGGAGTGCAGTGACACACTCACAGCTACTACAGCCTCAACCTGGGGGGCTCAGGTGATCTTCCTTCTGCCTCAGCCTTCCAAGTGGCTGGAATTACAGGCATGCACCACCATATCCAGATAATTTTTTTATTTATTGTAGAGATGAAGTCTTACTATGTTGCCTAGGATGGTCTCAAACCCCTGGGCTTGGGCAATCCTCTCACCTCCACCTCCCAAAGTGCTAGGGTTATAGGTGTGAGTCACCATGCCCACAACACATTTTTTTTACTTCAATCTGATTTTGACATTTTCTTCCTTTATTTGATTACTAATAGGCAATCAGTAAAACATGCTTTAATCTGTAGCTGATTTATTTGTCACTTTCTTTGGAGAAAATACTCCTCTCATGGCTGATTTCAAGCTACCAATATGATGCCATCAAACACTGAGTAGAGAAGGAAGTACACTAGCACATCATTATATAATAGTTCCAACATAAAGATATAATAGCTAGCCGGGCTCGGTGGCTCAGCCTGTAATCCCGCGCCTTTGGGAGGCTGAGGTGAGTGGATTGCCTGAGCCCGCGGGTTCGAGACCCGCCTGGGCAGCGAGACCTCATCTCTACAATAAATCAAAAAATCAGCCGGGCATTGTGGCGCATGCCTGTAGTTCCGGCTACTTGGAAGGCTGAGGCGGAAGGATCGCCGGAGCCCAGCAGGTCGAGGCTGCGGTGGCCGGAAGCGGCCACTGCACTCCAGTCTGGGTGACAGAGTGAGACTCCAACTAAAAAAAAAAAAAAAAAAAGATATAATAGCTGTAAATAACCTTAAATGTGTAGATAATAGTAAAATAATTAGGAAGAGTTTTGAGTATGTATTATTCATATTTTAACATAATTTATTTACTCATAATTCATGTAGCTTAATTTTTACTAATGGCAGCATTTAATGACTGTCTCACAGAAGTTCTTTCAATTTAGCACTTGGTTCAGTTGCCTGCAGGATTCAGCTTTAGCACACTATATGTACTTGTCTGATGTCTTTTCCTACTATTTCTCCCCTCACTACTTTCTTTCCTTTTTGGTTGGGTTCTCACTTTGTCACCCAGCTGGAGTACAGTGGCATGATCCCAGCTACTTCAGCCTCAACATCCTGGGTTCAAGTGATTCTTCTACCTCAGCCTCCCACAGGCACATGCCACCACACCTAGCTAAATTTTTTGATTTATTGTAGAGATGAGGTCTCAGCAAGTTGCCGAGGCTAGTCTTGAACCCCTGGAATAAGGCATTCCTCTCACCTCCGCCTCCCAAAGTGCCAGGATTACAGCATGCCACTACCCTCCAACCTGGGTGACAGAGTGAGACTTCTACTCAAATAAAATTAAATTAAAGGGGAAAAGTGCATAAAGAATTAACTGTTTTTGTTGTTTGAGTCTTGCTCTATTGCTCAGGCTGCAGTGCAGTGGCACTCTCACAGCCACTGCAGCCTCGACCTGCTGGGCTCAGGCGATCCTTCCGCCTCAGCCTTCCAAATAGCTGGAACTACAGGCGTGCGCTACCATGCCCGGCTAATTTTTTGGTTTATTGTATAGATGAAGTCTCACCATGTTGTTCAGGCTGGTCTTGAACCCCTGAGCTCAGGTAATTCTCTCGCCTCTGCCTTCCAAAGTGCTGGCGTGAGCGACAGCTCCCAGCCAAAGAATTAACTTTGTAAGAAGATATTATAATTTAATATTTGAAGCGGTTTTTTTTAACATAAAAGGAACTGTGAAGGTTAAATTGGTATTTGAGAAATTTGTTTTACCAAAGTTTAAATGTAATTTTTTTTGGTCAGTAAAGACTATATAGTGGCAAGTTATAAGAAAATTGTAATTATTTCTTTTTTTATTTCCTTTTTTAATTTGATAAATTATCAAACCAGAGTCTGTTTTAACTTTTAGTGGTTATTAAAGAAAGCACTGATTAATACATCTATAACTCTCCAAAAGAAAGGCATTCTTTGGAGAGTTGGAAACAAAGCCCTAGAGTTTAAGCTTTTCTTTCTGTAATGGACTGCACCTTTTGGATGCTATTTTTATTATTTATATTTTATAACAAATCTAATATTACTTTTTTTTTGGTATTCAGGTTCGATTAGTGATAGTGGATGGTATTGCTTTTCCTTTTCGTCATGACCTAGATGACCTGTCTCTTCGTACTCGATTACTAAATGGCCTAGCCCAGCAAATGATCAGCCTTGCAAATAATCACAGATTATCTGTAAGTATTACTAGTAAAGAGAGGTTTTTTTTTGTTTGTTTGTTCTTTGAATCAAGGGTCTCACTCTGTAGTCCAGACTGGAGTGCAGTGGCATACTCATGGCCATCATAGCCTCGACCTGCTAGACTCAGCCTTCCAAGTAGCTGGAACTACAGGCACACGCCACCATGCCCGGCTTTTTTTTCTTTAATTGTAGAGATGAGGTCTTTACAAGTTGCCCACACTGGGCTCGAACCCATGGACTCAGGCAGTCCTCTCACCTCGGCCTCCCAAAGTGCTGGGATTATAGGTATGAGCCACCACGCCTGGCCAGAGTTTTATAACAAAGTCAAGCGTATATAAAATATTAATGTCTCCTTGTTAGTATAGTGGTGAGTAAAAAAAATATATATTTTCTAGAAATAGCAAAATAAAATTTTCCTGACTAAAAGCAAATAATATAGACATGCAGTCTTGAATATAGTTTTATTTTGCTTTGGTTTCTAAAAAGAATAATAATAATTCTAGTCATAAGTGTTATGTGTCAGTCAGTATTCCTGCAAAATAATAAGTATAGTCAATATGTCATTTTCTGAAATGGACTTTGACTTTTTTTTAAGTTGTCTTTGGTGATTGTAGTGTTTTCTTTGTCTAAATATACTTGGATGTTTTTCAGGTAAACTCAACAGATCCTTGTTTTTCTTTTACTCTGCATCTGTAATTATTACATAGTGTATGATCACAGACTCAGATAGATGGAAAAATTGCATGGTGAAATAACCTAGATGTTTTGAGGTAGAGCTAAATAATAATTCTAGATTTGAAATGTGAGAAGAGAGGTAAATATAAACTCAGAAATGAAGAGATAAAAAGGAGTGAGGTAAAAATCTTTTTTAATTAACTGCCTGTTACTTCCCACTCTGCAACTCCATCTCACCACTGACACAAAGATACACACTTGTCTGGGAGTCAGATGGAAGAAGGTCAAACTGCTTGACTTACCTTGTTCACACTGTGATTAGAGACCCCTTAGTACATACCTATAATACATTATAAATATATAAATAACTCCCCCAATAAAATTATTTCAAAGCATACATCTTTTCTTTGAGTTTCCAGACTTTTGCCATATGCTGAAAATCATAGTGTCCTGTGTTTTAATTATCCTTGCTATTAATTGCAATTTAGCATTTTGTTAATATCAATGAAGAGCCCCCAGTAGGGGGCACTCAAGACTAATGGGTTGCATAGTTCCTTAGGTTTTTGTTTTAGCAGAAATAGCTTCATCTTTTCTGATTAAAAAAATAATCTCAAAATTTGAAAATGTGAAATAGTATGCAGTGTGTAAGAAAAGTGATGTTGGCCAGGCATGGTGGCTCACCCCTGTAATCTCAGCATTTTGTGAGACTGAGGTAGGAGGCTCACTTGAGGCCAGGAGTTCAAGACCAACCTGGGCAACAAAATGAGATCCTGTGTCTATCACAAGTTATCTGAGTGTGGTGGCAGACACCTGTAGTCCCAGCTACTTGGGAGGCTAAGGCCAGAGGATCTCTTGAGTCTAGGAGTTCAAGGCTGCAGTGAACTATGATCGCACCACTGCACACCAGCCTGGGTGACAAAGTAAGACCCTGGCTGTCAAAAAAAAAAATCAAAAACAAATAAAAAGTAAAAATAAAGAAGAGTGATACAAATGTACTAACATGGAGCAGGATATATTCAGATATATGATTAAGGGAAAAAATTTTAAGTGGTGCACAAAGATATCTAGTATAATCCCACTTTTGAGAAAAATTACAATTATATGTGTACATTTATATATATGAAGAAGAAAATATGAAAGGATATTAACAGTGGCTACTTCTGGCCGGGCAGTGGCTCAAGCCTATAATCTCAGCACTCTGGGAGACCGAAGTGAGGGGATTGCCTGAGCCCACGGAATCAAGATCAGCCTGGGCAACTGGGCAAGACCTCATCTCTACTATAAATCAAAAGATTAACTGGGCATGGTATCGCATGCCTGTAGTTCCAGCTACTTTGAAGGCTGAGGCGGAAGGACCACCTGAGCCCAGCGGGTCGACGCTGGTGTGACTGTGGATGTGCCACTGTACTCCAGCTTGGGTGATGGAGTGAGACTCAAGCTCAAAAAGAAAAAACAAAACAAAACAGTGGCTTCTTCTAGGGATAGGATTTTCTGGGGTTAGGGGCATACTTTTCCCTTTTACTTTATAAATTCCTTGCTTAACTTTTTTTCCTAGTTAGCCTATAGAAGCATATATGACTTGATAATAAATGTTTTATAATTTTAAGTTACGTGTGTTTATTATATTAAAAAGTTGCAAATAACCAAAAATATAGAAATGGATTATTTGTTATTCAAGAGGTGATTTTTGATTTTTTGGTGTAAATATTTTTACAGACTTTATTCTGTACATATACAAATTTGTAATTTTTAGGAAATGAGGTTATATTATACATGCTATTATGCAAGGTAGTTTTTGTGTTTTACTCAATATATTGTGAACATCCTTTCATGTACTCATACAGTACTTATACCTTACCTTAACAGCAGCATAATATTTCATTGCATGATTGTAGCATAGTTTATTTAACCACCTCCCTTTGTCTTTAAGTTGGCTCCAATTTTTTACCATTTAAAACACTGTAATTAGCTGGGTGTGGTGGCTCATGCCTATAATCTCAGCACTTTGGGAGACTGAGGCAGGAGAATTGCTGGAGCCCAGGAGTTTGAGACCATCCTGGGCAACATAGCGAGCCAGGTGTAGTGGCACATGCCTATAGTCCCAGCAATTTGGAATTCTGAGGCAGAAAGATCACCTGAGCCCAGGAGGTTGAGGCTGTGGTGAGCTATGATTATACCACTGTACTCCAGCGTGGGTAACAAAGTGAGACCTTGACTGAAAAAAAAATTATAATAACAAAACACTACAATTAACAGCTTTATATATGCATCTTTTTCCATTTGTTTATTTCTTTAGAAAGAATTTCTTAAAGTGAAAGTATAAAGTCAAATAAATTTCCCTATTTTTAAGCATTTTGTTATATATTATCAAATTACCCTCAGAAAGCATATTCCAAAGAGTATCTCTACAATGAATGGGAATTCTTTTTTTTTTATAACTTTACCAACTTTAGGTGTTACCAGTCCATTTATTTTAAATCTTTGCCAAACTTCTATGGGAAAGTTCTTTAAAAATGTAGTTTTATAATCATTAGCAGAAATGCTTTTTGTAAGCAGTTTTAATGAGGTGTAATCTATATACCATAAAATTCACCCTTTAAGCCAGGCATGATGGCTCATGCCTGTAATCCCAGCACTTTGGAGACTGAGGTGGGAGGACTGTTTGAGCCCACGACCAGCCTGGGCAATATAGCGAGACCTCATCTCTAAGGATATGTAAATATATATATACACATAGACACATATATATATTTCACCCTTTAAAGTGTACAATTCAGTGATTTGTAGTGCATTTACAGAATTGTGCAGTCATTGCTATTGTCTAATTTTACATTTTTATCACCTTCAAAAAGAAACTCCCACCAATGACATTCAGAATATTAAAGATGTCTGCTTTGGCCGGGCACAGTGGCTAAACCTGTAATCCCAGCACTTTGGGAGGCTAAGGTGAGAGGATTGCCTGTGCCCAGGGTTTCAAGACCAGCCTGGGCAACTTGGTGAGATCTTGTCTCTACAATATATATTTTAAAAATTGGCCAGGCGTGATGGCCTGTGCCTATAGTTCTGACTACTTGGAAGGCTGAAGTGGAAGGATTGTCTGAGCCCAGCAGGTTGATGCTGGGGTGGCCATGAACATGCCACTGCACTCCAGCCTGGGCGACGGAGTGAGACTCTGACAAAAAAAACCCCAAATCTCCTTCACTTAAACCTTTCAAATTTCATGCAAATTTCTCTTGTGGTCAACTGGAACTTGGTGCCATACAGGGAAAGTAATTTTGGGAAACATAGTTTCACATTTCTTTTTAAACCCTCTTTCCATTTGTTGTGATTTCCCATTCTGCCTTCCTCCTATTCCCTGACAGCCACTAATTTGCTTTCTGTCTCTGGATGTCTTTTCTGGACATTTTATATAAATAGAATCATATGTGGTATTTTATGTTTGACTTCTTTCACTTAGCATAATGTTTTCAAGATTCATCTGTATTGTAGCATGTATCGGTATCCTTTTTATGGCTGAATACTTCTGTATCTTATGGATATACCACATTTGTTTATCTGTTCATCAGTTAAAAGACATTTGGATAGCAACAGTATTTTTAAGGCACCGAAACTCGTAATTTCAAAGTGATTGTTACTTTACTAATGTTTTGTTTTTATTTTTATTTTTTGAGTTGGAGTCTGTCTCTGTTGCCCTGGCTGGAGTGCAGTGGCACACTCACAGCCACCGCAGCCTCCACGTGCTGGGCTCAGGTGATCCTTCTTCCTCAGCCTTCCAAGTAGCTGGAACTACAGGCGTGTGCCCCCACACCTGGCTTATTTTTTTATTTACTGTAGAGATGAGGTCTTGCCAAAGTTGCCCAGACTGGTCTTGAACCTGTGAGCTCAGGTAATTCTCTTACCTTGGCCTCCCAAAGTGTTGGGATTATAGGTGTGAGCCACCATGCCCAGTCTTTACTACTATTTTAAAGACTTATTCTTTAGAAGCTTGGTGTAATCACATGATAGTTTTCATTTTTATCATGGAGACCAACATTTTTGCAGAAATAATGTAATTACTTTGTAAATATTTGCTAATAATGCAGAATCTGATTTTGAGATGTTGAACAGCTAGTACATCAGTATTTCTGTTTACCTTTTCCTGAAGATACATAATGGATAAACTAAATATGCTCTCGACCAGCATTGTCCAATAGAACTTCTGGTAAGAAAAAATGTGCAGACTAGTACAGTAGCTGCAAGGCTTATTAAGTATTTGAAATATAGCTAATGCTATGGAGGAAGTGAATTTCTAGTTTTAGTTTAACTTTTAAATGATACATGTGGCTAATGGCTACAGAATTGGATAGCACACCTCTAAACATAAAGCATGAGCATAAGTAAATATTCCAGTTGCTAGAGCTTAGGTATTGGTAACCCACATAAAATACTTAGTAATATACTTCAGTTAATTACCAATTAAAATTCCTCCTTAGCTTGTTCCAAGTTGCCTGATGTGAGGTCACAAACAGAGAAGGCACTATGGCATGTAAGGGGAGAAGAACTAGAAGAGTCATGTCATCTAGTGATATCTAATTGAGATCTAGAGTGTTCACAGATTTCTCCTTTGTGGCTAAACAGAAATTTTAGGTTGTTACCACTACAAAACAGCCTTTTGTTTACCAGTTTTCTTATGGAATTGACTATTTTTTTCATAGTAGTCATCTTATTGTGTTTTATAGAATTTCTTTTGTCAGTTTCAGCTTGTGTTAGTAATTGTCTTCTTTCTGAAGGGAAGATCTATATTAGAAAAATATGTGAATAATCATTTCTGTAGACTTTTGGATGAAAATATGCCAGACATCTGACTTGTACTTTATTAAGTTAGTCTGAAACACTTTTGTTTTCCTGCTTAAAATTACTGTCTTTTAGCAAGGCATGATTGCTCACGCCTGTAATCCCAGCACTTTGGAAAACCCGGGGAGATCACTTGAGCCCAGGAGTGTAAGATCAGCCTGGAAAACAGTGAGACCTTGTCTCCAAAAATTTTTTAAAAATTTGCTGGGTATGGTAACACACACTTGTGGTCCTAGCTACTTGGGAGGCTGAGGCCAATTTTTTATCCAAAAAATACTAAATATCTTTCGTTAATAGATAAATTATATTCAGAAGACTAAAATCACAGGATTATTTACTTGATAATTTTGGGAGCAATTCACCCAATTTTCTCATATTTTGTTTTTGTAGGTAATTTTAACCAATCAGATGACAACAAAGATTGATAAAAATCAGGCCTTGCTAGTTCCTGCATTAGGTAGGTAATTAATCAGATAAACATTTTAACTAAAGACATTTTTTTCTATCTCATTAGATTCTTGTTGAGTACTGTAAGCTCCATGAAAGCAGAGTATTTGTCTTGTTCACTGGCAAATCTTAGCACCAAGCACAGTCTTAGATACTGGCTGTTCCTTTCAGTTACTTAACAAACATTTATTGAGTATCTATTATTTGGCAACTATTATGTCAAGTACTGGGGATATAAGTATTCGTAAGATGATTCTTGCCCTCAGAAAGTTCACAATCTTTCAGGAGGAAGGGTGAATCCATTTAAATACAAATCATGTTACAGTGAATAGATTTATGACTCTGTTCCTAAATTCACTCCTGGTTTGTTAGAACACAGTGCTTCAAGTTTTGTTTTCACTGAAATCTTTAAGAATATTCTGTCAAGGCCAGACTCAGTGACTCAGCCTGTAATCCCAGCACTTTGGGTAGCCGAGGTGAGGGGATTGCCTGAGCCCAACGGGTTCAAGATCAGCGCAGGCAACTTGGCAAGACCTCTACAATAAAATTTTAAAAAATTAGCTGGGTGTAGTAGTGCGTGCCTGTAGTTCTGGCTGCTTGGAAGGCTGAGGTGTAAGGATCATTGGATTCTAGCAGGTCATTGTTGGTGTGGCCATGAGCATGCCACTGCACTCCAGCCTGGGCAACAGAGTGAGACTTTGACTCAAAAAAAAGACTATTCTGTCAAACTTTTAAATTTTCTTCTGGGGGTGAGAAATGTTAGTAGGTTTGATGAGATAGAAGATTGACACATATACTAACTCAAACTATAAAAGTTTTCTAAAAGCAAATAGAGAATGGTTTGTGGTATTTCTCTAGATAAATAAAAGTCTATTAATCTCAGGGTGTTACTTATTTCCCAGGTTTTTTAAAACCAAGTATACTCTTACTATGTTAAATAAAGTAAGACTATATTTGGTCAGAGGCATTCTGAGAAACTTGCAATTTAGTAAGGCAGTGTATAGTTGTTATGTTCTTTTCTCTCAGGGGAAAGTTGGGGACATGCTGCTACAATACGGCTGATCTTTCACTGGGACCGAAAGCAAAGGTTAGTATAGAAACAATTTAATAATTGTGAATATTGCATTGATTACAATTACATTGAACACTAACCAGTTTCTTAGAACTGTTCCTATGGATGAGCTCCACAGTGACCCATGAACTGATACTTTTGTTGCCTGATCTCACATCACCTAGAGCAAACATAGTAGCTGAGGTGAGTGGATTGCCTGAGCCCGCGGGTTCGAGACCCACCTGGGCAGCGAGACCTCATCTCTACAATAAATCAAAAAATCAGCCGGGCGTGATAGCGCATGCCTGTAATTCCAGCTACTCGGAAGGCTGAGGTGGAAGGATCGCTGGAGCCCAGCAGGTCGAGACTGCGATGGTCGGGAGTGGCCACTGCACTCCAGTCTGGGTGACAGAGTGAGACTCCAACTCAAAAAAAAAAAAAAAAAGAAACATGTTGTTAAGCCGGGCTCGGTGGCTCAGCCTGTAATCCCGCGCCTTTGGGAGGCTGAGGTGAGTGAATTGCCTGAGCCTGTGGGTTTGAGACCCGCCTGGGCAACTTGGCAAGACCTCATCTCTACAGTAAATCAAAGAAGTTAGCCGGGTGTGGTAGCGCACACCTGTAGTTCCAGTTACTTGGAAGGCTGAGGCGGCAGAATCGCCGGAACCCAGCAGGTCGAGGCTGCAGTGGCCAGGAGCGACCACTGCACTCCAGTCTGGGCAACAGAGTGAGACTCCAACTCAAAAAAAAAAGTAACATGTTGTTATACTGCACATTTATCTACCTAGGAAATTCTTTGGAATATTTAAATGCTAGGGTGTGTGCACCTGAACAAGTAGGTGGCCAAGGAATGCCCATTTCTAAAACTTTGAAATCATTTATTAGCCATGTAGAAGGAAATGGGTACTCTGTGTTCCTGGAAGGGAATAAATAAAAAGAATAAAATCAGGATAAAAGGAAAGCTTTTGAAGTTTAACTTAAAGACTAATTTATGTGGAAAATAGGATGGCTTTTCTTAGTTGCTTAGTACATTTCTTGTATGAAATTGTGTCTGTTTTTTTTTCTTTTGTATTTTCTTACCCTGCTTTTATTATCCAGTTACTTACATGCCTTTTACAAGTATTATTCTTTAAAATAAAAGTATGGCAGCATGAGACTTTTGTATTTGTTTTTAAAGCTGCTGAGCAAGTGAACAAGCCAGCTTTATTTTCTTTAAAATAGGCCATTGAAAGCTATGAAGGCTTTTATTCTACACTTCTAGAAAATGTCAGTTGTATGCCAGCCTCTCTGCTTTGTGATTAATTAGCATAACCTGGAGAACTTAGTTTGGAAATGCTCTAATAAAAGGGGAAATTTAGACAGTATGTGGGCAGAGATGGAATAAAGGGTTACTTAAATACATATTAGGCCTAGTCAGAGATATTGTCTATTTTTTAATCTGCATTTTTTGTTCTACAAACTGAAAAAATCCTGCCTGACCAAGTTAAGTTTTACTGACTCTAAGCTCATAGCAGAATAAATTTTATGTGTGTGTGTGTGTGTGTGTGTGTATTTTGTTGTTGTTGTTGTTGTTGTTGTTTTGTTTTTTTTTTTTGAGATGGAGTCTCACTCTGTCACCCAGACTGGAGTGCAGTGGCTGCTCCCAGCCACCGCAGCCTCGACCTGCTGGGCTCCGGCGATCCTTCCGCCTCAGTCTTCCAAGTAGCTGGAACTATAGGCGCGCGTTACCAAGCCCGGCTAATTTTTGGTTTATTGTAGAGATGAGGTCTCACCAAGTTGCCCAGGCAGGTCTCGAACCCGCGGGCTCAGGCAGTCCACTCACTTCAGCCTCCCAAAGGCACGGGATTACAGGCTGAGCCACCGAGCCTGGCTATATATATATTTTTTTGAGTCAACGTCTCACCCTGTATTCCAGGCTGGAATGCAGTGGCATGATCATGGCTCACTACAGCCTTGACCTCCTAGGCTCAGGCTTTCCTTCTGTTTTAGCCTCCTGAGTAGTTGGGACTACAGGTGTACACTCTCATGCCCAGCTAGTTTTTAGTTTTTTGTAAAAAGGAGATCTCACTATGTTGTTCAGGCTGATGTTAAACTCCTGGGCTCAAGTAGTCCTCTCACCTCAGCCTCCCAAGGTGCTAGGATAACGGGTATGAGCCACCACACTCAGCCCACTTTATTTCCACAGAGCTCAGGTTACTTTTTTTTCATTATATATAATGTTTTACTATTGACTACCTCCCACTAATTTTTTTTTTTTTTTTTGAGTTGGAGTCTTACTCTGTCGTCCAGACTAGAGTGCAGTGGACCCCTCCCGGCCACCGCAGCCTCCACCTGCTGGGCTCCGGCGATCCTTCCGCCTCAGCCTTCCGAGTACAGGCATGCACTACCACGCCCAGCTGATTTTTTGATTTATTGTAGAGATGAGGTCTCGCTGCCCAGGCAGGTCTCAAACCCACGGGATCAGGCAATCCATTCACCTCAGCCTCCCAAAGGCGCGGGATTACAGGCTGAGCCACCGAGCCCGGCTCCCACTAATTTTAAAAACATTTTTTACTCAAAACCAGTATGACTGATAAGTTCTCTAATTTTTTTCTCTGTGATTACAATTTAAGATAGTTTCCTGTAATTTTGTGTATAAGTCACTGTATAGTAGACTCACAGAGGAGTTATTTTCTCAACAACAGTCCTTATTATAAAGACTTGGCAATAGTTCTGTAGCTGTGAGAGGCTTTTGAACATATTGCTTAAATTTCTCCGGATTTAGGTTAATCTGTAAAGTTCATCCATTATTTAAATGTTCCTAAGAATTCCCCCTCAGCTAGTATACAGTTGTAGTCTTCTCCAGACTATAATAAGATACTCCCTAACAAAATATATTTAAGAAGAAAAATAATAGGAGCAGAGCAAGATAATTGTATCTTTTTATGAGAAGAAAAAGTTTGCCTTCATTGTCAAATTCTCAAAGTTAGCATTGGTTAGGTACCCAAGATCATCAGAAAATCATGCTTACTTTTTAATAGTTAACTATTGTATGAATTCACCTTCTTACAAATCCTTCCCAAGAAATTAGAAAATGATGTCAAACACTGGCACTGAATATAGGTAGGACTGGGGAAATCAGCTGTTGTATAATATTTTTCCGACATCTTATACTATCAGTTTAATGAGTGCTTGCTTGTGCTAGGTATTTTATTAGGCACCTCATATACAACATTTCAAATAACCCTTTCAGAAATTATTTGAAGAATCTAACTTATTATCATTAAAAGTAAAAAAACTGAGGCCCAGAAAGGTTAACTGACTATAAGTAGTAAACAATAGCTACCATTTATTGAATATTTATTAACTGCCCTTTATTGTGCAAAACACTGTATAAATGATTTCATTTACGTTTTGAAGTAACTCTGTGAAAAGGTAGTATTATCCACATTTTATAGCTGGCTGTATAATAGAGTTCATTTCTTTTCTGTCATAATAACTGTTTCTAGAAGGTAATTATAGTATTGTGTTGATTGCGAGCAAATCTGAAAGTGTAGGTCTTACTCTTTTTAGGTAAAACCCTTTTTTTTGAAACTGTTTTTCTTTTCAGGCTGTGGATATATGATAGGTAATGTGCAAACTTTATACAATCAAAATAATATGACCTCATTTAATAGAATGAGGATGGTTTTGTTCTTTACTGTTTGAAACCAGATATCCTTAAGTCATTAAAGTTGCATGAAGTCTTGTATACTTTTTAAAATTTAGTTTATTGCCGGGCTCGGTGGCTCAGCCTGTAATCCCGTGCCTTTGGGAGGCTGAGGTGAGTGGATTGCCTGAGCCTGCGGGTTCGAGACCCGCCTGGGCAGCGAGACCTCATCTCTACAATAAATCAAAAAATCAGCTGGGCGTGGTAGCGCATGCCTGTAATTCCGGCTACTTGGAAGGCTGAGGCGGAAGGATCGCCGGAGCCCAGCAGGTGAGGCTGCGGTGGCCGGGAGCGGCCACTGCACTCCAGTCTGGGCGACAGAGTGAGACTCCAACTCAAAAAAAAAAAAAATTAAAATAAAATTTAGTTTATCTTGAAAGGATAGAAATGGAAATTCATGTTGGGGAAAAATAGTTTTAAAATGAACATTTTCAGCCGGACTCGGTGGCTCGGCCTGTAATCCCGTGCCTTTGGGAGGCTGAGGTGAGTGGATTGCCTGAGCCTGCTGGTTTGAGACCCGCCTGGGCAACTTGGCGAGACTTCATCTCTACAATAAAAAAAAAAAAAAAATTAGCCGGGCGTGGTAGTGTGCGCCTGTAGTTCCAGCTACTTGGAAGGCTGAGACGGAAGGATCGCTGGAGCCCAGCAGGTCGAGGCTGCGGTGGCTGGGAGCGTGCCACTGCACTTCAGTCTGGGCGACAGAGTGAGACTCCAACTCAAAAAATAAATAAAATAATATAAAATAAAATAAAATAAAATGAGCATTTTCCATTTGGGCAGAAAACTAACAATGGCAAATAGCCAGATTTATATTGGGAATTGACCTTAGATGTACCATCTCATGCCTCAGCCCCCATCCACCAGTAAATCTGATTTTTACCCTTTGACTAATGATGGAATAATATTCCAACAGTTATTAAAAGAAATACTTTTGTCTGTGTCCTTATTTCATGTGGGTTTTCCTCCAATTTGCATATTCATGATACTCTGAGGCCAAGACTGTTCAGAATTACACTACTCTTTGCCAAGAAGATCTGGTGGTAGAGTGGAGTAATATATCAACACCCCCGCACAGTTTCATATGTGTGCTCAGTTTTAGAGCACAAATTGTGCTTCTGTCTTGTTTCTTCCTGACCCAAACTATGTAGTTCAGCCATATGTTAAGCTTCATCCCAGCTGGGGCCATGAGCCAAGTGATTCTTTGATTTAGTTTCTTATTTGAAAAGATCTCATGAGATATAGGTATGACATGTAAAAATGTAGTTTTACCTAGAAATTTGAGGATGATTTTCAGCCAGAATAATTAATGCCCCTTGACTTTAATAAACATGTAAATGCTTCTAAAAATTTAGCTTACTACTTTTAAATAATTTCCTCAGAAAAGTTAGATGCACTGGGTACCTTTTTGAACATACTGTCAATATGAGGTGATTTAGAGACTCCATTTTCAGAAGGTTGGTTAATTTTTGTTCAAAATGTGATTTTCTACTAGTGCATCTTGCCTCTTTTTTGGTTATATTTTTGCATCAAAGATAGAATATCAACCCTAAAACATTGTAAAAATGTATAATCGCACTCAACACAGCTATTCTTATGTTACATATTACTTAGCAGTTATTTTATTTATGCATAAAGTTGAAATTTAAGAGTATATGATGTTCTGGATTCTGCACCTTTCATGCTGAAAATACAAACCTATAACAGTAAGCTAATGGACCATGTTATCAGATTGCTTTTCTTTTAAATTGTACCTGAGGAGAGGCATAGTTTCAACATAAGAGAGTAACAAATCATAGCCAAAATGTTCTTTTTGAATTGTCTTTGAAAACAAATCAACATAATATTTTATATACAGAAATGATTCTTGTAACCCTTAGAGTCTCATTTTTTTTCTCTAAGTTGGAATCTGCATTTTGTATAGTTATTTCAGTTTTTTAAAAAACTGTACTAAAATATACATAACATAACATTGACCACTTAACTATTTTTAAGTGTAGAGTTCGCTGACATTAAGTATATTCATATTGTACAACCATCACCACGATCCATTTTCAGACCTTTTTCATATTCCCATACTGAAATTCCATATCCATTAAAATGCTAACTCTGTTCTCTTTTCTCCCCAGTCCCTGGCAACCATCATTCTACCTTCTGTCGTATGACTTTGACTACTCTAGATACCTTATATAATTGGAATTATGCAATATTTGTCCTCTTGTGACTAGCTTATTTCACTTAGTATAATGTCTTTAAGTTTCATTTATGTTGCAGCATGTGTCAGAATTTCCTTCCTTTTAAAGTCTGAATAGTATTCTACTCTATGTGTATATCACATTTTCTTTATTCATCTGCTGATGATACTTGAGTTACTTTTACTTTTGGAATTACTACTTTTGGACTACTACTTTTCTACTTTTCCTATTTGGGGTTACTTCTACTTATTTTTGTGGATAAGTTACAGTGTATCAGTTTTAAAGTAATTTTAAAAGGCACTTTAAAGGTTTTTTGTTTATATTTGTTGCTGTTATAGTATTTGAATATAGTTAATATGAGATTAAAATTTTATTTCTCAACTACTTTCAACTCTCAATTTCTGTTGTTTGCTTTGCATAATACATAATATATTCCCACCTAAATAAGCCTCGTTCTGTCATGACAGTGATTTTTGGGACATAATCATCTTAAAACAATGTGTCTTCCTAGCTTATTTATATTGGTATAATATGAGTATACCGAAGAATGAAGAAATTGCCTTCATTCCTCTGTAATAACACAAAAAATACATGATTACTGCAGAAGGTTTGGGAAACATAAACAACCTTTACCTTGTGATGGCAACTATTAACTTTTGTATTGTAGTTTAGCAATTTTTCTTTATGTGTGTATATGTACTTACTCATAAGTGTAGTTTTATACAGTATAACTATTACTTAATGTATTATTATTACTATTATTATTATTATTAATTTTTTTTTTTTTGAGTTGGAGTCTCACTGCCACTCAGACGGGAGTGCAGTGGCTGCTCCCGGCCACCGCAGCCACCACCTGCTGGGCTCCGGTGATCCTTCCACCTCAACCTTCCAAGTAGCTGGAACTCTAGGCGCGCGCCACCACACCTGGCTAATTTTTGATTTATTGTAGAGATGAGGTCTCACCAAGTTGCCCAGGCGGGTCGCAAATATTATTTTTGAGTCAGGGTCTCACTCTGTCACCAAGGCTGGAGTGCAGTGGCACGATCGTGAGTCACCACGGCCTCAATCCCCTGGGCTCAGGTTATACTTCTACCTCAGCCTTCTGAGTAGCAAGGACTGCGGGCATATGTGCTACCATGCCTGGCTAATTTTAAAATTTTTTTTGTAGAGATGGGGGTCTCACTAGGTTGCCTAGCCTGGTCTCCAATGCCTGGGTTTGAGCAAGCAATCCTCCTGCCTTGGCCTCCCAAAGTGCTGGGATTATAAGCATGAGCCACCATGCCCAGCTACTTAACATATTATTAATACTTTTCTATCTTATTGAATATTTTCTTCCACCTTTTGTTTTTAGCATAAGTTATATCTCATTATATATAAAATTCATTTGAATCAGTCCTTAGACTTTTGGGTTGCTTCAAAATTTCACTTTTAGCCGGGCTCGGTGGCTCAGCCTGTAATCCCGTGCCTTTGGGAGGCTGAGGTGAGTGGATTGCCTGAGCCCGTGGGTTCGAGACCCACCTGGGCAACTTGGCGAGACCTCATTATTTACAATAAATCAAAAATTAGCCAGGTGTGGTAGCACGTGCCTGTAGTTCTGGCTATTTGGAAGGCTGAGGTGGAAGGATCGCCAGAGCCCAGCAGGTCGAGGCTGCGGTGACCGGGAGCGGCCACTCTACTCCAGTCTGGGTGACAGAGTGAGACTCCAACTCAAAAAAATAAAAATAAAGTAAAATAAATAAAAATAAAATTTCACTTATGTAAACAACTGTTTTTATATATAATAATTGTATGCATACATATAGATATTTGCAGGGAGTCGTTTTTATATTTCTCTTCTTTCTGTGTCAGATAACAAAATAATAGAATTATAGTAAACAAACTATAAATTTAAATTATGAATTTAGTAATCCTATTAATTAAGATAATATGTTTGTATATATTTATTCTTTTTCTTTAAGCAGGTTGGCAACATTGTACAAATCACCAAGCCAGAAGGAATCCACAGTACTGTTTCAGATCACAGTCAGTATTATTTAATTACAGTGGGATTTTGGTGTTGGTGGGCAGTAATTATCTGAAGAGAGCATTTACAAATTGCTTGTTAACTTCTGTAGGCAGGAAGCATATTTGAGGACAGCTTTTGATGCTTAGAACATTATCCCTAAAATAGTAGTATATACAGAATATTGTAGTCACAATTGGACTGAAATTTATTCTTAAGAACAGAGGAAATACTTATTTTGGGGTAGTGTGTTCCATGCCATATGTAATGTCAGGATATTAAAGATTTTAAAAGTCAAAGTTGTTGAGAAGATTTCCAGAAAAGAAAAAATACTAACATTATTCATTTTGATCTGTAGGTATTATAGATCTATCATAGCCACCAAATATAGCCCATTTTAAAATGTTAATTTTCCTGTGAATTTACATTATAAAATACACATTTTTGTCTGAAATATGTGTATTTATTAATAGTGTTGAGCCAAGTATATTCTTGGCATCTTTCTCTCTCTCTTTTTAAGTGAGAAAGGATTTATTGAGAGGACAGAAAAGCTTCTACAGTGGAGGGGACCCGAGGGGGTTGCCTGGCATCTCATTTTTATAAGGACAAAAACAGAAATAGAAAGAGATTCTGAAACAGAATTATCCACTTAGTGTTTGTTCTGCCCAGGTGCATTTGAAATATACTAGACGGAATACTTTATTTTAGAGTTTTAATAGTAAAAATAAATTTGTGAAGTACTGAAGAATTAGTACATGCTCCTTTCACCTCTTCTGACTGAGCTATCATGAAGTTGGTTAGGACTATCCTTTAGAGAACATTTTATAATGCAGTGCTATTTCTGTGGGTGTGTGTGTATATGTGTGTGTGTGTGTGTGTGTGTGTGTGTGTGTGTGTGTGTGTAAATAAGTATGTGTAAAATACTCAAATACAGCCCTGACTTGGATACCTGTCCATGATGTTTATCCTCTTCGTTCACAGTGGTTGATAAATTCTGTTTAAAGAACTAAGTAGCTTTCTTTTTTTTTTTTTGAGTTGGAGTCTCACTCTGTCGCCCAGACTGGAGTGCAGTGGCCGCTTCCGACCACCGCAGCCTCGACCTGCTGGGCTCCAGTGATCCTTCCGCCTCAGCCTTCCAAGTGGCTGGAACTACAGGCGCGCACTACCATGCCCGGCTAATTTTTTGATTTATTGTAGAGATGAGGTCTTGCCTTCCCAGGCGGGTCTCGAACCCGCGGGCTCAGGCAATGCACTCACCTCAGCCTCCCAAAGGCGCGGGATTACAGGCTGAGCCACCGAGCCCGGCTTAAGTAGCTTTCTTATCAGTTAATTTAAAACATTTGGAGAACTAATCTTTATTTTAATTGTTTTAAAAGTATATTTGTGTATGTGAGTGTGTATACTTTATCTTGCAGCCTCAGGGATTTAGAGATGCTGTTGTTGCTACTGCGTGTTCATTGCAAACAGAAGGTTCATTCACTTCCCGGAAACGGTCACGAGAACCAGAGGAAGAATAATAACTCAAAAACTAATCTCAGCTTATGCAAACGTATTGATGCTGTGAAGTCGATGTGTATAAGTAGTAGATTCATTAAAATATAAACACACACTATGGCATGAATGAATCGGGATTATGTGAAATGAATGAGGAACATACATAAGGATTATACATAAGGATTATGATTTTCTAAAAAGATTTTCTAAAGCAGTATTCTGCAATTATATTTTGCCCTGTTTTTGTTTTCAGTAGCATTCAGTATAGCTGATGTAGGTATTCTATTTCACAAATGTGGAAGACTGATCTCATGGCCAATTTTAATTGACCATTCAGACTGTTTTCTCTCTTTCTTTGCCAATTGCTTAGAAAATACAAGGAAGAAAAGATGTTTTTCATTTTTTTATTGTTCTTCATATATATATAAAGTGTGTGTGTGTGTGTGTGTGTGTGTGTGTTTTTCTCCTAGTTAGAGTCTCACTCTTTTGACCAGGCAGGACCTCCGGGGCTCAGGCTATCCTTCTTCCTCAGTGTCCCAAGTGGCTGGGACTATAGTTATGCGCCACGACGCCCAGCTAATTTTTTTTTTTTGTAGAGACAAGGTTTCATTATGTTACCCAGGCTGATCTTGAACTCCTGGGCTTAAGCAGTCTCCCTGCCTTAACCTCCCAAAGTACTGAGCCACCACACCTGGCTATGTTTTTCTCTTTAAATGTAACTTTGATAATTCTTTAAAGTGACATATTTTTGTTATTATCAAGATAAGCCAGTACCATGAGTTAGCATATCATTATGTTCATTTTTATGGATAGGATACAAATTTAGATGACCAAACTGATTTTAGTGATCTCACGCCTGAAAGCTAAGCCATTTGTTTAGTTTTTTGTTTTGTTTTTTTTTTGAGTTGGAGTCTCACTCTGCCCACACTGGAGTGCAGTGGCACGCTCCCAGCCACCGCAGCCTCGACCTGCTGGGTTCCGGCAATCCTTCCACCTCAGCCTTCCAAGTAGCTGGAACTACAGGCGCGCACTACCACACCCAGCTACCCACACTACCAGTTAATTTTTTTATTTTATTGTAGAGATGAGGTCTTGCCAAGTTGCCCAGGCGGGTCTTGAATCCATGGGCTCAGGCATTCCACTCACCTCAGCCTCCCAAAGAGCGGGATTACAGGCAAAACCACCGAGCCCGGCTTCTTTAGTCTTTTATGTTATTTCAGAATGTTAAAGGGAGGACATTGGAGCAGTTACATCATCTAGAAATTGTTTGGAATATATATCTTCTAGAAAATCAGAATTCCAGATAAGTTCAGAATTATTCCAACTATTTATTTCTACTTTTTTGTTTTGTTTTAAGAGACAGATCTTGTTCTTTTGCCCAGGCTGAAGTACAGTGGCATGGTCATAGCTCATTGCAACCTTGAACTCCTGGGCTCAAGTGGTCCTCCCAACTCAGCCTCCCAAATAGCTAGAACCACAGGTATGCACTACCATGCCCGATAGTTTTTTTGTTGTTGTTGTTGTTTGTTTGTTTTGTAGAGACATGGTCTTGCTATGTTTCCCAGGCTCAAACTCCTGGCCTCGAGTAATCTTCCCACCTCCGCTTCCCAAAGCACTGGAATTACAGGCATTGAGCCATAATGACTGGCCTATTTCTACAGTTTGAATCATAATGTCATTCATTCTAGAATTCTAGGTATTGTATTGATGTTTTCCTTTGAATAATCTTAACTTGCTTAAATACATTAAAATCTTGGATTTTAATTTATTTATTTATTTTGAATCAAGAGTTTCTCTGTCTCTCAGGCTGGAATGCAGTGGCATGACCATGGCTCACTGCAGCCCTGAACTACTGGGCTCAAGCAATCCTCCCATTCCAGCCTCCCAAGTAGCTACAGGTGCATGCCACCACACCCAGCCAATTTTTGGATTTTTGAGTGGTTTCAAAATTAACTAAAAATATTTTGGCGCCTGGTTCTTAGTACTTTTCAATTCACTCATAAGATTGACTTTGATTCCCTGTGGGGGAAAAAAAATTAAATAATTGAATATTATATACTGTCGCAACTGTATTTTCCAGATTTTAGTGATAGGTAGCATCTTCTGTCCCAAACTAAACACTTCATTTATAAAATTTCTTCATTGTAAGTATTTGATTCCTCAATTGATTATATATAAAATAGCCATAGTTTACTGGGTCCTTTTAAGGTGAAAGCAGGCACTGCTAACAATTATACCAGTATATAAGACATAAATCAGGGCTATCCCAAGCAAATCAAGCATATTGTCATCCTAATTATATAAGACTAATGTCAAATGACTACTTTAACATAGAATGACTGATTGTAACTGTCTTACTTTTGAAGGCTTTAAAGCATATACTTTTATTACAATTGATGCAGTCACCTAAAAAAATTAACCATCATTTTATATTCTGTCTGCTTAAATCATAAAATCAAGAGTATGAGGATGTCACAAGTGACAAATATTAACAGAAATTTATTTTCTCACAGTTGTGGAGTCTGGAAGCCCAATATCAGAGTACTAGCATGGTTGAGTTCTGGTGACAGCTTTTTTCCTAGCTTGCAGACAGCCACCTTCTTTCCACAGTGCATGTTCATGGAGACCACTAATCCTATCAGCTTAGGATCCCACACCTATGATCTCAGCTCTGTCTTCTAAAAGCTCTATCTCCAGATATACTCACATTTGGGGTTAGGGCTTAAACATACAAACTTTGAGGAGACACAGTTCAACCCATAGCACCATAAGGAACTTAAAAATACATTTGTAGGCCAGGCATGTTGGTTCATGCCTGTAATCCCAGCATTTTGGGAGGCGGAGGCTAGAGGATTGCCTGAGCCCAGCTGTTTGAGGCCTCCTCTCTACAATAAATTAAAAATATTAGCCAGGCATGATGGTATATACCTGTAGTTCCAGCTACTTAGAGGGCTGAGGTAGAAGCTGCAGTAACTGTGAGCAAGCCATTGCACTCCAGCCTGGGCAACAGAGTGAGACTGACTCAATCAAACAAATCTGCCTATATCCTAGTATATCATGTATTCCATGTAAGTAAATTTATCTAAGACAACTTGTAATGGTTGTGTAAATTTAAAATTTGTTTTTTGGAGTTTTGTTGTTACTCTGTTTTTAGTGTATAAACAATGGTTTTAATAAAATAACATTTTTCTCCTGTTGTCACTTGAATTCAGTGTAAGTTCCATTTTAAAGAAATTGAAATTGTTTTCTATTAGTTTCCCATTGCTGCTGTAATAAAGTACCACAGATTTAATGTCTTAAAAGAACAAAAATGTGTTACCTTACAGTTCTAGGATCTGAAATCAGTTTCAGTGCTCTAAAATCAAGGTGTCAGCCGGGCTCGGTGGCTCAGCCTGTAATCCCAGCACTTTGGGAGGCTGAGGTGAGTGGATTACCTGAGCCCGCGGGTTCGAGACCCGCCTGGGCAACTTGGCGAGACCTCATCTCCACAATAAATCAAAAATTAGCCGGGCGTGGTAGCACGTACCTCTAGTTCCAGCTACTTGGAAGGCTGAGGCAGAAGGATCATCGGAGCCCAGCAGGTCGAGGCTGCGGTGGCTGGGAGCGGCCACTGCACTCTAGTCTGGGTGACAGAGTGAGACTCCAACTCAAAAAAATAAAATAAAATAAAATCAAGGTGTCAGCAGCAGCTCTGGATTTCTTCTGGAAAGCCTAGGGGAAAATTCAATTCCTTGTCTTTCTAGTTCTCAGAGGCTACCTGCATTCCTTAGCTCATAGCCCCATCCTCAATGCCAGTGTGTAGAATCTTCCAGTCTCTCTTTGCTTCCATTGTCACATAGCCTTTTTCTCACTCTGACTCCTGATGCCTCCCTCTTGTAAGGATACTTGTGATTATACTTAGAAGCCCACCCAAGATACTCCAGGATACTCCCCCACCCAATCTTTAATCATGTCCACAAAGTCCCCTTTGTCACGCAAGATAACAAAATCTGGGGATTCGGTTGTAAAAATTTTTGAGGAGCTACTATTCAGTCCCCCAAATCATGTGGTAATACAATTCAAGAAATACTGACTCTTGTGTGATACAAATACACATTAAAGTTTGAAAAAGCACCGTGACATACTTTTTTTTAAAGTCAGGATCTCTGTTGCCCAGGCTGGAGTGCAGTGTCACGATCACAGTTCATGGCAGCCTTGATCTTCTGGGCTCAGGCTATAATTCCACCTCAGCCTCCCAAGTAGCTGGGACTACAGGTGTGCACTGCCACACCCAGCTAATATTTTTCTTTTTGTGTGTAGATTATTTCACTTAGTGTAATGTTTTTAATGTTCATCCATGTTGTAGCATAAGAACTTCATTCTTTTAGTGGCTGAATAATATTTCATTGTTTGTATATGCTACCTCAGTCCCCCATTATCCAAGGGGGATACATTCCAAGACCCTCAGTAGATGCCTGAAGCCACAGGTAGTACCACACACTCTCTTTTTGCACACTTACTATGCACACATTTCTTTTTCCTTCACAATTTTATGGATAGAAGACTCATTTTTACCATAAATCTTAGCAACCTTGGCATACAATTTTTTTCTTTATTAAGTCTAAAATTTTCACTAAAAGGAAGCACTTTATGGCTTTTCTTTGGCATATTCAAGTCATCAGCCTCATACTCTTGCCTTTGGGGATATTGAGTAAAATAAGGGTGACTTAAACACAAAAACTGCCATACTGATACCTGACAGTTGACTCAATCACCGAGCCAGGTACTAAACTGGCAGGGCAGGTAGCATATACGGAAGAACGATTCACATCCCAGGGAGGCTGGAGCAGGATGGTGCAAGACTTCATTAGGCTACTGAGAATGTCATGCAAGTTACAACATATGACTTGTTTATTTCTAGAACTTTCCATTTAACATTTTCTGACCTCAGTTGACCTCAGGTAACTGAAACCATGGAAAGGGAATCCACGGATAAGGAGGCACTAGTGTACATGTTATTTATCCATTCATCTGTTGATGGACATTAGGCTTTTACATATATATATTATATATATATATATATATATATAACAAGAGAGTAATAGACATATGGCTTATTTCTAAAATTGCTTTATTTTCTTTTTGAGTTGGAGTCTCGCTCAGGCTGGAGTGCAGTGGCACGCTCACGGCCACCCTAGCATTGACCTGCTGAGCTTAGGCAATTCTTCCACCTCAGCCTTCTAAGTTGCCAGAACTACAGGTGTGTGCTACCACACCCAGCTAATTTTTTGATTTATTGTAGAGATGAGGTCTTGACATGTTGCCCAGGCTGGTTTCAAATCCCTGGACTTTGGCAATCCTCTCATCTTGGCCTCCCAAAGTGCTGGAATTATAGTCCCAAGCCACCGCACCTGGCCTTTTGCTATTTAAAAAAAATTTTTTAAGAGACAAGCTGTCACCCAGCTAGACTGCAGTGGTATGATCATAGCTCAATTGCAACCTCAAATTTCTAGGCTCAAGTGATCTTCCTGCCTCAGCCTCCTAAGTTGCTGGGACTACACATGTGCCACCATGTCTAGATAATTTTTTCGTTCTTTTTTTTTTGAGTTGAGGCCTCACTCTGTTGCCCAGGCTGGAGTACAGTGGCATGATCATGGCTCAGTACAGCCTTGAACTCTTGGGCTCAAGTGATCATCCCACCTTAGATTCCCAAGTAGCTAGGACTATAGGTACATGTCACCACACCCAGCTAATTTTTTTACTTTCTTGCAGAGACAGAGTCTTGGTATATTGCTGAGGCTGGTCTTGAACTCCTGGGCTCAAGCAGTCCTCTTTCCTCAGCCTCCCAAAGTACTGGGATTACAAGCATGAGCCACTACACCTGGCCATAATTTTTTATTTTTTGGTAGAGATGGGGTCTCACTATGTTGCCCAGGGTGGCCTCAAACTCCTGGCCTCAAGCAATCTTCCTGCCTTGACCTCTCAAAGCGCTGAGATTACAGATGCGCACTACCATGCCCAACCCTCTAATACTGTTTTAATTGCTTATACATTTATATAAGCAACATCTTTGTTTTTTGAACAATTTATGGACTTTTATTGTTTATCAAGCTTGGACATTTGGTTTGTCTTTGGAATTTTTTTGAACTGTTCTATGAGCTTATGTTTTAGCCCTAATAGATTTATTTTCATTTTGTAGATTTGCTATTTTTTCTCTCTAATTACCTTATTATATATTTCTTGTTAATAATGTTCTTATTAAAATTTTTGCAACTAGTGATGACATTACAGTGTAATGTAGTAGAAAGAAATAGGACTAGAGTTGACAGACATGCATTCTAATTCCAACTGAGACATTAACAAGTCATGTCAAATTTGGCATCTATTTTCTCAAGTCTTTACCTCACCTATAAAATAAGATAGATCTAAATGATTGCTAAACTCATTGGTCCAAATTTTGTGGATTTTGCTTTTGTAGAGGCATTAGTAAATGTTCACTTTAAATGATCAGTACTGGAAACATAAAAAAAAGTGAAATTAATACATTTTTATTTTCAAAGTCAATAATACTAGGGTTTCCATTGCAAAATATTGCGTTTCAATTTTGAGACATAATGTTGAAATGTTCTATTGCTTAAAAAAACAACAACAACATTGAGCTGCAGAAGAGAGGCTGGCTGTTTATAATATGTATTTTTAGTTAACGTCAGTGCCTAAATTTACTGTTACTATTAAAATTTACAGAACATTTTGCTCCCTCACAACTGATTTTGGCATAAAATATGTTGGCAAAATTTCATGTATTTTTGACCACAGTATATTCCTTTGCTTGTTTTCAGTTTTGGTTAACCATTGACATCGACCTTTTTATGTTTCAACTATCCATTTGACTTCCATTATGTGTAGTAAGATGTGAGTTTTTAAACACTATTACTCTGATAGTGATTTTATGTGTAGCGTAACTTATTTTATGAGAATAAAAGTGGGCTCACTTCAGAAAGGCTTAAGAAATCACAGAAATTATGTCCTACTTACTTTCAAATAAAAATTTAACACAAGATAAAAGACAAAAGCCAAGTAGCAAAGTAAAGAGAATTTGTATCAAGAACTCATATACAAAGGGGGACCCCAAAAAACCTCGGAATTTATTTATTAAAAATTGTGTATTTATTCTTACATGTTTAAATTTCAGTCACTTTCAAGGTACTCTCTCATGCAGTGCACCTATTGAGATGTTTTTTCCACTGCTCAAAACAGTTTCTGAATTCATCAGTTGTGATGCCTTTTAGTGCTTCTGTCATTTTTGTGTTTCACCTCTTTCACATCTGCAAAACGTTTCCCTCTGAGGACTTTTTCATCCAGGGAAACAAAAAAAAGTTTCTCAGGGTGAGATCAGGTGAATAGAGAGGGTGAGGCATGGCGGTCATGCCATTTTTGGTCAAAAACTGCTGAACACTCAGAGTGATGTGGACTGGTACACTCGTAAATCACCCTTCATGAATGGGCAAACATGTTGAAAGTCTTCAAAAGAAAAAATTGCACTGAAGCTGAATGCAGCCTCTTACAACAATGCTAGCTGGTACACTGATGTCGATGGGTTCCTGGAACCCTTACCTAGTGAGAGAAGCCTGCACTACTAGGGGTCTGCCTGTCAAAAGATAATTCCAGGCTTTTTTGGCTCCACCTCATAAATGAAGGCAAAGAAAAACTATTGATTGCATAACGCTATTGATGTAATGATAGGAAGTATAACAGTTCTTCTAGAGAAAAAAATATTTTCTGGTCTTTGTTTTTAAATTGTCTGTGTTTTAATTACATTTTTATTATATTATTAAGTAATATTAGTACAGGATTTAAAATTTAAAAGCACAAGATTTAAAGTACAATAAGGCTGGGCTCGGTGGCTCACACCTGTAATCCCAGCACTTTGGGAGGCTGAGGCGAGTGGATTGCCTGAGCCTGTGGGTTCAAGACCAGCCTGGGCAACTTGGCGAGACCTTGTTTCTACAATAAATCAAAAATTAGCCAGGCATGGTAGTGCATGCCTGTAGTTCTGGCTGCTTGGAAGGTTGAGACAGAAGGATCGCCGGAGGCTAGCAGGTCGATGCTGGGGTGGCCGTGAGCATGCCACTGCACTCTAGCCTAAGCAACAGAGTGCGTCTCCAACTCAAAAAAAATTGCTGTGTGACATTCCATTAAATAAATATACTATTATTTAATCACTTTTGTTGATGGATATTTATGTTGATTCAAAATTTTTTGAGGATATAAGTGATTGATCAGAATGGATAGGCATTTAAAATTTTGATAGATGTTGCCAAATTACTCTCCAGAGAAACTACCAGTTTATACCTCCACCAGTAATGTTTGAGAGTGGTTGTTTTTCATGCTCTTGACAACACAGTATTTTCTTTTTGATAATTTGATAAGGTTTCTTTAAAATGACATGTTGGCTGGGCACAGTGGCTCATGCCTGTAATGCCGGCACTTTGGGAAGCCTAGGCGAGAGGATTGCTTGAGCCCAGGAGTTCAAGACCAGCCTAGACAACACAGTAAGACCTTGTGTCTGCAAACAATTAAAAAATTAGCTGGGTGTGGTGGTGTGCTCCTGAGTCCCAGCTATCAGGAGGCTGAGGTGAAAGGATCTCCTGAGCTCAGGAGGTTGAGACTGCGGTGAGCCATGATTTTGCCACTGCACTCCAACCTGGGTGACAGAGTAAGACAGAATAATAAAATAAAATGACATCTCATAGTATGATTTTACATTTTTCTTGGTTGCGTCAGACTATCTCATCTTAATGAAATTAAATATTTGAATCATAATGAACTCATCTGATTCTCTTTTTTTTGAGTTGGAGTCTCACTCTATCACCCAGGCTGGAGTGCCATGGCACACACATGGCCATCCCAGTGTCAACCTGCCGGGCTCCAGCAATCCTTCTGCCTTAGCCTTCCAAGTAGCCAGAACTTCAGGTGTGCTACCATGCCCAGCTAATTTTTTGATTTATTGTAGAGACGAGGTCTCGCCAAGTTGCCCGGGCTGGTCTCGAACCCACAGGCTCAGGCAATCCACTTGTCTTGGCCTCCCAAAGTGCTGAGATTACAGACTGAGCCACCAAGCCCTGCCCCATCTGATTCTATGCATACCAATTATCAACCCACTAGTACTTTGGTGACAGCCAGATCAAATGTCTTGTTTCCTTGGAATTAATAGTTCTCACTGTAAAATTCAAATATTGTCATTGTGATTTTTACACATTCTTGTGAGATTTGTGTTTGTTAATATTCTTCCATGTAATCAAATTTGGAACACTCATATTTCTGAGCCTTCAAATTCAAGTTGCTGAACTTTGTCATAAATTCATGAAGGTAAACATTGCTATGGTCACTTAAAACAAATTCTTTGACACTTTTCCCATCAGGAAGTGGAGTATATTATGTTCCTTTCTTTTGACTCTAAAATGGGCCTATTACTGCTTTGACCAATAGAGTGCCATAGAAGTAACTCTAATGACATATGAGAGTAGGTCATAAAAGGATAGCACCTTCTGTCTTATTCACTAGGACATTTCACTCTTGAAACCCTAAGCCACTTTGTAAGAAATCTGACTACTCTTAAGGCCATCACGTTGGAGGTGTTATGTGGAGGCATTACAGTTGACAGCCCTAGGTGAGCTCCCAGTCAATAGCCAGCATTAAATAAACTGCCAGTTTGGCAATATAATCAAATTAATATCTTGAAAAATATTTACATATTAGTCATTTGTCCACTCTTTTTTTTTCCAATATAAATGAAAAAATATAACGTAAGTCATCTCGGACTTACATTTGAGCCTTCAGATACTCTATTCTTGACTGTTATCTGACAGTAACTTCCTGAGACCAGCAAATGAGAACGACTAGTTGAGCCCAACCAAATCACAGAGCTGTGAAATATAGTAAAATTGTTTTTCTTCTAGCCACTAAGTTTGGGGGTAATTTGTTTGGCAGCAACAGATAACTGGAACAGTTGCTTGAGAGCCTCTCTGGGTGAGTTGCCAGATTTTCCCAAGTTGTGTCTTTAGATGCCTTCTTAGAATTTTAGATCTTCCTGTCCAGTGTCTTTTGACTTTTCCTGCTCATCTTCATTTCCACTGACATTACCTCCCATTACTTAACTGATTCCAGCCTTCAATCTCTCTTCTCCAGTCCATCCTGTATTCATATAAAGGAATATTTGCATTTTAAATTTTAAACACAGTTTTTATGTTTCTTTCCAATTCAATATTTTTGTCAATACTTGGAACAAATAATTGCAATTCTACTTCTCAGTACAGCCTAGATCTAATCTTGAACTTTTGCCTGTAGGCTTTATAACCTTAAAGAGTCATGAAATTATTGACTTTTATTTCCAGCAATACAAAATTCCAGAATTTTATGTGACAATTTAAAAGAATATTTTTAAAATTAACAGTTTTATGTATGAGGAACTGACCCAAGTTTATATTTTTGCCACTAGTTTCCATATTTTATATTTTGATTTGCTGCCTTGTGCAAATAGCTGCAGTATATTATACTATTATTTGGTGCATGGAGGTTCATCAAATCTTAATCCTCAGCTTGCAGAATTACTGGAAACCATGTGTACTATATTGGGGCCAGATATGTCATTTATAGATCACTCTTTCATAAGGCAGCAAACTACTTCATATGCCCAAATCATTTTCTTTCTGGAAAAGATGCATTGTGTCAGCATGGTTACCATGTGTGGTAATTGATAATGTCTGTGCCACATGGCTTACTTTTACCCTTGTCGGACACAGCTATTCTACCACCTCTGATTACCATATGCTACAGCACTCTAGGTTAATGGAATCATTTCCATCTTCCCTTCTAGTCACAAATGTCATTGTGGCTCAATTCCATCAGTTCAACTAAGAATGAAGTATTCAGTACTATCTAAGCACAGAAGACACCTTTGTGAAGAGTTTTCATATTTAGTTGACTGTTTCATTTTCATTTTAAAAAGCAGCTGGGTTTTTGTTTTGTTTTGTTTTTAATGAATGCCCCCAAAATGAGGAATGGACACCTGCTGACTAAAATAAGACATGATCAATATCACTGTGAATTCTTGCATGCCCATTTATTCCAGTAAATATAAAAGGTAATTAAAAAGTAGATGGCAGTAAAGTTAAATTTTTACCACCATAAAGCACTTTTTGGTTTTTGTAAAGTGAAAACTAGTAGCAAAATTTTGAGATGGATTTTTTAAATAGCATCAATTCATTTTAGAAGAACCATTCATTACGGACTGAACATACCAAATGTGAGCCATTTATAGCACCATCATCAAATTACCATCAACCCCTGCCCTCTTCCCTCTTTTGTAAGCATGTCATTGTAAGTTAAAAAATAATTTTGGTTCCTCAAAGAACTATGCTAGATAAAAAGAAAAAAATGTTATTGTTAATGATTAAAACAAGAAAAAAAGTTAGAACCTGTTCTGGGGACTTACTTCTTTGTTTTTTAAAACTGGTAAAATATGGTATAGTGCATGTGGACCAGTCATTACCTGATGTGAGTTTAATTTTGATGGCTTTGGATTGCTGCTGTAATATGACCATATTAGTTAGCAATAGAAAAGGAATAAAAATTATTATAGTAGTAATATTTTTGGCAACAAATGAGGATGATTTTAAAATTATATTATAGATCTGGGATGTATAAGAGGAGGAAGTTTCTACGGTACGCTCATGGCCATCACAGCCTCAACTTGTTGGGCTTAGGTGAGCCTTCTACCTCAGCCTTCCAAGTAGCTGGAACCACAGGTGTGCACCACCATGCCTGTCTAATATTTTGATTTATTTGAGAGACGAGGTCTTGCCAAGTTGTCCATGCTGGTCTCGAACCCTTGGACTCAGGCAATCCTCTTGCCTCTACCTCCTAAGGTGTTGGAATTACAGGCGTGAGCCACCGCACCCAGTGATTATTTGAAAAACTTTTTTTTTTTTTTTTGAGTTGGAGTCTCACTCTGTCACCCAGACTGGAGTGCAGTGGCCGTTCCTGGCCACCGCAGCCTCGACCTGCTGGGCTCTGGCGATCCTTCCGCCTCAGCCTTCCAAGTAGCTGGAACTACAGGCTCGTGCTGTCACACCCAGCTAATTTTTTATTTATTGTAGAGATGAGGGCTCATCAAGTTGCCCAGGCGGGTCTCGAACCTGCGGGCTCAGGCAATCCGCTCACCTCGGCCTCCCAAAGTGCTGGGATTACAGGCTGAGCAACTGAACCCGGCTGAAAACATTTCTATGTGCTCAATTTTTTCAGTGGTCTGGTATTCTATTGCTCCCTACAGCTTGACATCATAATCAAATTAATATTTTTAAAATGATTTACATATCACTTATCTTTCCAGTTTTAAAAATATAAATGAAAAATACATATTAATGTTTGAAACTTAACATTTATCATTAGGACTAGCCTTTAACATTTACATAGGCATTAATTTTTAGGCAACTTGATGTGAGCTATATATACACTTCATTATTATACTCTCTCAAAAATATAAAATGCCAATATTTTATGTAAACATAAACTGTGTTTTACTATTTGAGATATATTAGCTTCAAATCACTGATTTTTTACAACTAACATATTAAAATTGAGGAGTTTTAGAAATAGTATTTCTATTTTTGCCTATATACAAAATAGGCACTGGCCGGGCTCAGTGGCTCAGCCTGTAATCCCAGCACTTTGGGAGGCTGAGGTGAGTGGATTGCCTGAGCCCGCAGGTTCGAGACCCGCCTGGGCAACTTGGCAAGACCTCATCTCTACAATAAATCAAAAAATTAGCCGGGTGTGGTAGCGCGCGCCTGTAGTTCCAGCTACTTGGAAGGCTGAGGTGGAAGGATCGCCGGAGTCCAGCAGGTTGAGGCTGTGGTGGCTGGGAGCGGCCATTGCACTCCAGTCTGGGCGACAGAGTGAGACTCCAACTCAAAAAAATAAAAAAATAAAATAGGCACACTATATAATATATAATAGAATATATCTAGACTTACATAATGAAGCTAATATTAACTGAATATAAGTTGAGAATTTATAGATTGTTCTTAGTTGCAAGCACCAATTATTCATATAGCAAGTATTTTATTAACTTTTAAAAATTAATAGACTTTTTAAAGAGCAGTTTAGGTTTATAGGAAAGCTGAGTTTAAAGGGCAGTTCTAATATATGCCGTCTCCCCCCACACTCACAGTTTCCCCTATTATTAACATCTTGTGTTAGTGTGGTACATTGGTTGCAATTGATGAGCCAATATCAATGCATTAACTAAAGTCCATAGTTTACATCAGGGTTCGTTCTTGGCACACACTATGTGTTTTGAAAAATGTATAATGATATATATCTACCATTACAGTACCATACGGAATAATTTTCACTGTTCTAAAAATCCCTTGTGCTCTACCTATTCATCCTTCCCTCGCTCCTCCTGAGCCTCTGGCAACCTATTCTTCGAATTCTAAGAAATAATTTGTTGCTAACTTTGCTTCAAATAAACTCAGTGTTCCAGTGACTCCTCTGGAGAGCTAAACTCACTTTAACTTTAGCTTAATTCATTTCTAGTACAAGCCATTTTATAGTTCCTTAAAGTATTGTTATTGTGTCAGTTGGGATACAGTTAAGGAAACAAAGAATTAAATACAGGAAATTGGTTACACAAGTGAAGGAAGAGCTAAAAAGCCAAAACAGGATTACTTTCTTTGATTCCTAAAAGCCTAGGAAGCTAGAAGCTGTTACCATCCTTAAAGACAAATGGATGAAGTTGATGTTTTTGGAGCTCAGGGGTTGGGGTTGTTGGTAAAAGCTGGAATCCCAGTGGACACATTTTGGGACGAGGGAGGGAGCTACGAAGGAGAGGCAGGGGGACAGGCTTTTCTCCTTTCCACCCACCTTTCAACTTCTTGTCAGTGTCTTCAAGTGAGTAAATTCCAGTTGAAAGTCAGCTGTCACAGCAGCCTAGTGAATACAGCCCAAAAGGGTCAGCCCTCTTACAACACAGAGCAGAGCAAGGGAGGAGGAATGGATATGAGAGCAAAAATGACAAGGGCTGACACAGTAATCAATACTTTTTAACTTTATTTTTTGAAAGCAGGATTTATTGAGAGGATAGAAAAGCCCCCACAGTGGGAGGGGACCTGAAGGGGTTGCCTACTTTTTAACTTTAAAAAGCAACTTTATTGAGGTATAATTTACATACAGTATACTTATTTTAAGTGCACACTTAGAAAAAAATTTTTTTAAACGACAGTCTTGCTATGTTGACCAAGGTGCAGTGCAGTGGCTATTCATAGGTGCAATAATTTCACAATATAACCTTCAACTCCTGGGCTCAAATGATCCTCCCGCCTCAGCCTCCTGAGTACCTGGGACTATAAGCACATGCCATGTTGCCTAGCAATAATCTTTGAAAATGAATAAACCCATGTCAAATATATAGTCAAAATATAGAACATTTTAATTATTTCACAAAAGTTCCCTCTTTCCCATAGTCACACATTTCTCACCCCACCTCAGTCCCAGGAAACCAGGAATCTGCTTTCTCTCACTGTATAGGTTAATTTTGCTTGTTTCAGAATTTCATACAAATAGAATTGTAGAGTATTCTTTTGTGCTTGTTGTTTTTTTTTTTTTTTGGTTCAGCATGTTTTTGAGATTATCTATTTATCAGTAGTTTGTTTATTTTTATTCTGAGTAGTATTCCATTGTATGAATATATCAGTTTATCCTTTCACCTTTTGATGGACATCTGGGTTGTTTCCAGGTTTGAGTTATTGTGAATAAAACTTCTGTTAAGCACTTATGTGCAAGGTTTTTTGGTGTGTTTGAGGTATGTGTATGCATGTGTGTTTAGTGGATATGTTTTTACTTCTTACGAGTAAAGATCTGGGAGAGGAATTGCTGGATCATATAAAAAACCACAGCTGGGTGTGGTGGCTCATGCCTGTAATCCCAGCACTTTGGAAGGTAGAGGTGAGTGGATTGCCTGAGCCCAGGGGTTCGGGACCAGCCTGGGCAACTTGGTAAGACCTCATCTCTACAAAAAGCATGCCTGTAATTCCAGCTACTTAGAAAGCTAAGGTGGAAGGATCACCTGAGCCCAGCAGGTCAAGACTGCATTGGCCATGAGCATGCCACTGCACTCCAGCCTGGGCGACACAGTGAGACTGAATTTATTAAAAAAACAAAAAAAAAGCCAAACTCAACAATTGTTTTTAATCTTACAAATATCTTACCATGAATGTCCATGAAAGGATATGGCACATTTCCTCCAAAGAGGTAAAGGTTAGAAGGAGAACAATTTGTATGAGAAAAAAATGTTAAAAACCTTTAAAAAATTAAAAACCTCTGTTACACATTAAGCTTTTCATAGCTCAGTTTTTAAAAGTAGACAGTAAGAAAGAAGACTAGGGAAGTGGAAGAGGAGAGAAACTGAAAAGGAAGGCAAAGTGATGCAAAATACTAAAAAGACTTCTTGACAATGGCAAAATCATCCTACACAGCTGCTCTGAGATCTCAGCACTGCTGTCAGCAACCTTCTGGCAAAGCTACTTTGTCAAATGGCTGCAATAGGATCTATATTGATCTTTATGAAGGAATGTCTTTATTATTATAAGCAAACACGCCTCTCATTCATAGTAATAAGAGGTGTGGGCTTTTTCTTTTACTAATATTGTTTCCCCAACATATATCACTTCCCTTTGATATGTGGGTTGAGTTATAAATTAATGTCACAAATAAATGTCATCTTGATGAGGGAAGAAACTACAAAGTAGGAAGGTGTAGCTTAATATGAACTGTTACAGTTGACAGCTACGTACTCTTGAACTAAATGTCATTTTGTCAAGTTCTGAGATTTTAAACAGTTGCTGTAATATAAAATAATGGACATTTAGCTTTGCAGCCTAAAAAATTTTCTGAATCTTTTCCAGACATTCTGAAATGGAAATGAACAGGTGGATTGAAAACAAAGACAAATGAGGAATTTAAAGACTTTCTTGGCATCTCATGGAGAAGTTGCTCTACATTAATGATGTTTTAAACAAAACACAAATACATTCAGCATGGCTAGAAACAGACTTATTGGATCTTTCCATTTACCTTTGAGAAAAGAATAGTTATAAAGGACTCAAGTGCATTGCTTACTATATATTTTCTATCATGTATTATTTAATATCAAGCTAGGAGACAGAAGGGAACTCTATTTTACATGATGCCATAATGTACATCAGTGAACTCAACCCACTTAATCTTAAAATAACAGTATCAGGTCAGGGATTTAGAATACAGTATTATATGAAAACAGTTGGCAGAGAGACTCTCTTTCCTGCCATTAGTAACTGACTGGAAATGGTATTTCAGAACTTAAATCCAACTGAAACCCAGAAACAATAAATGGAGAGGACAGGGTAGATAATTTGTGAGAACATGTTTTTTCAAAGTAGAGAAAGAATCACTATGTTTTTGCTGAATTATATGTTGCCATGGACATGGCAGTATGCAGTAATGATGCTATCATCTATACAGCTGTATAACAACACAGTCTTTTCCTCTCCCACTCCTTTTAGCAAGGCTTGAAAATAATAGGTTTGTATGTAGTTTGGTAAGAAAATTAGAAAAAAAAAAAGAAAATTAGAATAATTTGAGTCATTTCAATTCCAATCTAAGAACAAAAAGAAGAATGGGGGGATGGGAAAGAAGAGCAAACAAATGTAGAAAAAATACACATTATGTAATAAAGTATAATATGCATTATGCAGAGACTAAAGAGGGGAGTCTTTGGGTGCTGGAAAACCAGTGGTTAATCCATTGAAATGGGTGAGTCCAGTGAAAAGAGACGGATCAACACCTTGTTGCATCAACTTGTGTGTGACCTTGAGTAAAGTCACCATGTCTTTAAGGCTCAGTTTTCTAATCTATAAAATGGAACAATAATGGTACCTCAAGGGATGGGAGGGGAACAACTTGTAAACTATAAAGAAATAAGGTGCTGTAGATATATTGCACTGTTGAATCTTCAGAGACAGAGAAGACAAGCAAGGAAAATTGGCCTAGAAGGCTTTGGAAACTAATGACCTGAGTTTTAATTCCAATGCCAAGGCTAGAAGTTTTGAGGCCTTGAGGCAAATACATTCCTATCATACATTTCACTCTCCTCTTTTGAAGGAATGAGAACACCACCACCTTCTTCATAGAATCAAGTGAGAGAACCTTTGCAAAGGAACCTGTCACTTGGTAGATGTTTGAAGTCCCCGTATCCCAACTACTAATTTAGTGAGTGTCAGCAACAAAAGATGTTCACAATGTGGAATCTTTCAATAAATGCGCTCAGGCAAGACAGCAACAGATAAGGAAACTGAAGCACGTAAATGCAATCCAAGTGGGAACCAACAGCTAGACTTGGGGATGTCTCAGTTCACTCTTTACCACGTGAGGCTAGGGTATCCATCCAATAAAGACATTCAGAGTTGGAGAGCGGGCGAGTCGAGTGTCCTTTCGACTCCGAGGACTCGACGGGAGGGACCCTGAAATTCTTAATTAGAACAGGTTGCCATGACGACGGTCTCCAGGCAGCGTGGGCTGAGCTCTCCGTAGGGATAGAGGGTGGGCCGCCGCTGGACCCCGCGCGCGCCCGCCACTAACTTTCCCCCCAGACCCGAGGGGCGGCGCGCTCCGCCCCCGGGCCGCGCACGTCCGCGCTCGGCGGCGCGCACGCCTGCGGGAGCCCTCTCCAGGCAACCTAGTGCTGATCGCTCGTGCCGGTGCGGCCGTTCACCGCCCTTGCGGGAGCCCGAGGCTCAAAAGGAGCCCCCTCCCTTTCCAGGGCTTCCCCCCACCCTCTTCCCGGTCGGCCCCGGGGCATGAGCAGCGATGGCCGGCTGCATCCCCGAAGAGAAAACTTACCGGCGCTTCCTGGAGCTATTCCTGGGCGAGTTTCGCGGACCGTGCGGCGGCGGCGAGCCAGAGCCGGAACCCGAACCCGAGCCCGAACTGGTACCCGCTGAGGCGGCCGAGGCTTCGGTCGAGGAACCCGGGGAGGAGGTGGCCGCAGTAGCCGCGACGGAGGAGGAGGAGCAGGAGCAAGACCCGGAGCCCGAGGAGGAGGCGGTGGAGGAGGAGGCGGCGGCGGCGGGCGAGGAGGAAGGGGTGGTGGAGGAGGAGGAGGCGGCGGCGGCAGCCCCGGGGCACTCGGCCGTGCCGCCGCCGCAGCCGCAGCCCCAGCTGCCGCCGTTGCCCCCGCTCCCGCGGCCGCTGTCGGAACGCATCACCCGCGAGGAGGTGGAGGGCGAGAGCCTGGACCTATGCCTGCAGCAGCTCTACAAATAGTTAAGTAGCGGGGCTCGGCTGGGGGTGGGTCCCGCCGCGCGCGCCGGCCTCGAACGCGGCCCCTCCGGCCGCTGCAATTGCTCTCTCTCCTGCTTCTCTCCCCCGCACCCGCGCCCGCCACCGAAAGCGCCCCCCCCCGCTAGAACCCCGGCGGCGGGCTGAGAGCTGCCCACGCCCGCCGCGGCCCTCGCGCTCCCGCCGGGCCCCGGGGGGTTCGTCCCTTTCACCTCGGCCGCCCGCTCCGGGCTCCACTTCACTCGCCTTTCCCCTTCCTGCCTCGAGGGTCCTTCCTCCCGGTCTTGCTCTCCCTCTCCTTCCCAGCTCTCCTCTTCCTCCCACCCTAGCCTGCCTTTTCCCGGGCTGGGTGTCCTGTTGTTTGGCGGCGGAGACGCGACTCCTCCTTTCTAGGCTGAGCTGCGAGGTGCCTACTGTGTAACCGCAACAACAATGATGCTAATACCGGCCCCATATCCAGATGAGGAGACCCTGGAGTAGATTTTCCGCCAGGTGCTCGATGTTGAAAGTGAAGCGCTCTTTAGATGTTTTAATTCACGGAAGCCTAGCGTCCTGGTTCAGAGACATTTGGCAACTCATAATTGAGGGAGATAGGGAGGGCAGGTTAAGCAACATTTTCCAAGCGAGGCTTCAGGTGAAAGAGTCATTCATTAAAGTGGAAAAGTCAGGCTGTTTTGATAAAATTGCAATTAGGTGCAGTATTTTCAGTCCATTAAGTAGATGGGGTGGGGTGGGGAGAAAGCAGATGGCTTAGCTACACAGATGAAAGTCTAAAATAGAAAGGTCAAGGCTTTGCCTTTCATCCCAGTTCTGGTTTTTATGGGCCTGAAATAGAAACGGTTTACAATTGCGTTTCTTTCTAAATGGAATTGTTTCGAAATAATGACAGAGGAAAATACTAGCAAGTCTTTGAAAACACTGGTAAACCTAGGAGTCTTTTGCCATTCAGCTGATAGTTGTAATGAAAGGTGTTACTCTGGCCACCAAAAAGTTTACTACTGCAATATGCACTATAATTAAGCTTAAATTCATTTATTGGATTTTCTCAAAAAGCCTAAAATTTAAAAAGGATTGGAAAATATATCTGTTTTTGTCTTCATCCAAGCTAATAGACACCTGGTAAAATCATTTTCTTGTTTAAGCAATAGGGGAAAAGCATTTAACAAATCTCCGGTAGAAGTGGATGGTCTCACGCTGTGAGCTATCTAAAATTTAATTCTAAAATACTGCTTACTTACCAAGGTTAATAATGCTTTTGGAGAAATGTAAAAAATAAAATGGCGTGTAATACCACCACCCAGAGATAAACAGTATTAACATTTCAGAATATTTTTTTCTAATATTTGTAAACTACCATAGAAAAGAACTTATGAAATGTCATTTTTTACACTAAAGACAGTTAAATCTTCCTGTTTAAAATAAAATGGAAATGATTACCAAAGTGAAGGAAATTTATCTCAGTATCAGACTAGTTCTGTCTTGACAGTTCATTCTTACCTTTACAAATGCAGTTGGCTGAATTAAACAGAATTCAAACATTAGACAATGTCCAAAACAAGGTCATTAATTTAGTAGTACAACCCTGAACAATTTGCCATGTAAGAAGGTTTCTTTTTTTTTTTTTAATAAGACCTATATAAAGATGGTGGTAAGAAGATATGTGTTTCATTATTTGGAAGGGAAGCACAATTAATTTTAATGCACATATAAACTAGAAAAAGGATTAAAATGATAAGATGGTCATCTAGTTGAGAACAGATGTTTGGATTTGAATTAAAACTAGCAAAATTAAAGTTGGAAAATTTTATTTTACTTTCAATCAGGGGTTTCATCAGTTATACTGTGTTTTGTTCAGAAGCTATTAATGTATTTTTATTTAGATATAAAATGGCTGGCTTGTTCACGTAAAGCTTGTCTCAGGTCCTTAACAGGTTAAAAAAACAGTTTTAAAAATATACTTTTGGTTTTTATTTTGTTTATAAAAGAAAGCATATGACTTAGTTACAAGAATCAGTATTGGAAGACTGTAGGGACAGATCATTTTTCCTTCCAACCACTTCATTTTACATTTTTCTCATAGATGAGAAAACTATGACTTCAAATTCAGAACTGACAATGATTTCAACATTTTTCACTATAATTGCTGAACCTTAAAAGTCTCCCTGATGTATTTGCAATGTTGACTTCTTTTTTTTTTCTCTCTTTTTGAGTTGGAGTCTCACTCTATCACCCAGATTGGAGTGCAGTGGCCACTCCCGGCCACCACAGCCTCAACCTACTGGGCTCCGGCGATCCTTCCGCCTCAGCCTTCCAATATAGCTGGAACTACAGGCGTGTGCTACCATGCCCGGCTGACTTTGATTTATTGTAGAGATGAGGTCTCGCCAAGTTGCCCGAGTGGGTCTTGAATCCGCGGGCTCAGGCAATCCACTCACCTCAGCTTCCCAAGGCGTGGGATTACAGGCTGAGCCACTGAGCCCGGCTGACTTCTCAGATTTCTTAGGAAATGCTTTAAAATAATTCTGATCATGAATGTGTTGGAATTGCTTATTTGGGGAAAGAAAAAAAAATTTTTTTTCTTTGTATTTTCTCAAATACCCACCAACTCTGTTTTTTTTTTGGGAATTTTAACAGTCTTTAAAAACTGTCATGCCTGTCAAATGGTGCTAAAATTCTAAATGAAGTTACCTGAACTATATATTTCCCAGTTTGGTAGTTGACACTAGTGTAAGAAGAAAATAACACTTTATTTAATACCATTTTCATAAGTGTCTAGTGTGTTTTTTGTCAGTATTTTTTAAATATACAATATATAGCTGCTAAACATTGAAGTTCTTTGAAGGAAAAAAATTTAAAGTGTCTCTCGATAGTGTTTTCTGTATACACTAGTTGAAATTTTACTTTTTAAAAAAGTATTATAGTGACATATATTTCTGCATGTTTTGCTCTCTCAGGTTTTAGAATAAGAACAGCAGACATGTATCGTTCTTTATTTTGGTAAACTCAAAGCTCAGGACTAACTTATCTAAGCTGTTACTTAGATAAGTAAAGGATCAAGGTTTAAATGAACAAAATATAGCTATAACTAGCAACTTAAAAGTTTTTCAGGACAGTATTTTTTTTTTTTAGTTGGAGTCTCTGTTGCCCAGGCTAGAGTGCGGTGGCATGCTCACAGCCACCCCATTGTCGACCTGCTGGGCTCCAGCAATCCTTCTACCTCAGCCTTTCAAGTAGCCAGAACTACAGGCACTCACTACCATACCTGACTAATTTTTGATTTTATTGTAGAGACGCATTCTGGTGAAGTTGCCTGGGCTAATCTCAAACCTGCAGTCTCAGGCAATCCACTCACTTCGGCCTCCCAAAGCGCTGGGATTACAGGCTAAGCCACCGAGCCTGGCTGGGACAGTATTATTTAGGGTAAAGTTTTTACCTTACAGTTTCAAAATGGAAAATTTGTACTTACAGATTCCTCTACTAGGTAAAAATAACATGCAAGATTTTGAAAGAAAAATAATCATTTAAAAATGGCAAAAATTTCTTTGTAGATTATAAATGCTTTTTAAAATGACCATTTAAGCAATTTTGTTTTGATTTATTAAATCTCAAGTATCAGTAATAAATTCATGCAATACTTGAGAGCTATTTTGCTGAATTGGTCTATAACTTGTAAATAAAAATTCCAGTGATTTGGAACCTTCAGCTACTAGTATAGAAATGACCTATGTTTTACTCTTATCTCTAAATTTAAATCTCCTAAGAGATTAAAACAATTTCTAATAGCCGGGCTCGGTGGCTCAGCCTGTAATCCCACTCCTTGGGAGGCTGAGGTGAGTGGATTGCCTGAGCCCACGGGTTCAAGACCCGCCTGGGCAACTTGGCGAGACCTCATCTCTACAATAAATAAAAAAATTAGCCAGGCATGGTAGCGCGCGCCTGTAGTTCCAGCTACTTGGACGGCTGAGGCGGAAGGATCGCCGGAGCCCAGCAGGTTGAGGCTGTGGTGGCTGGGAACGGCCATTGCACTCTAGTCTGGGCGACGGAGTGAGACTCCAACTCAAGAATAAATAAATAAATAAATAATTTCTAATGACATAACTATGATTTTTGAGATTCGTGAAAGATCCCCTGACAAGATGAAGGTGAGATATTTCATAAATTTGAAATAATTTGCAAATAAAAATATATGATCCGGTCAGGTGTGCCACCACACCTGAAATCCCAGCATCTTGGAAGGCCAAGGTGAGAGGATTGCCTGAGCCCAGGTGTTTGAGAGCAGTCTGGGCAACATGATGAGACCTCATCTCTACAATAAATAAAAACATCAGCTGGGCATGGTGGCAAATGCCAGTAGTCCCAGGTACTCAGGAGGCTGAGGTAGAAGGATCACCTGAGTCCAGCAGGCTGAGACTGTGGTAGCCATGATCATGCCACTGCACTCCAGCTTGGGTGACAGAGTGAGACTCTGACTCAAAAAAAATAAAAATAAAAATACACACACACACACACACACACACAAGCAACTGATCTTACAGCAGATGTGACTATGGGACTAATTGTGTGGGTTATACAGGTCAGTCCTAAGGATGGTTCTATTTGTTTTAATCCAGAAGAAACAAATACTCTGAAGTATTTTTTTCTTTTTCTTTTTTTACCAGTAGACCAGCAGGCAAAGATGACGTCTTTATTAGAGCTATATGTCATCACATTTTCAGAACAGTTGTTTCCTCACTAATTAATTTAGTCTGGTTTGGACTTCCCAGGGGGGGAGACTGATATCCCAGCAGCCTGGCAAAGTTAAGTCCAGATGGTTTGCAGTATTAATGAGGGTGGGCACTTTAAAAATGGCTTGGGAAGAAAATAATTGGTTATAGACACTAATAATTCAGTTATGAATTGTGTGAAGCACTAATGACTTTGGGATAGGTCAGAACATCATTAAACTTTGTCTCATTTACATATGTATAAGTTGAAACATACACATGCAAATTACATAATATTCATTTTTAAATTACACATTTTTCTTATGAAAAAGTAATAAATGTTCACGGTAAGAAATGGAGAAAGTTCACAGAAGCAAAAAGAAGAAAACAAATACTATTCAGTGTTAATCATACTTTCCAGGTTTTCTTCTGCCTCTCAAGCAGCTACTTCTCTGTGAGCTTTGAATATCCCTTTAATATTGGTGTTCTCTGTCCTTGACCTTCTTCTCTCATCTGGTTGACTTATATGTCCCTAGTCAATATCAATCTCTCACATGACTTTGGTTATTGTAATTACGCTAAAGGCTCCCAGCTCTATCTCCATCCCTGCTTTGACTGCTAATAGAGTAACTCCACCTGGATGTCTAAAAGGCTCTTCAAAGTGTCCAAAATGGAATTCAGTCCTCCAACTTCCTCCACCATCCCCCAAAGCAAAGCCAAAACCTGATACTCTTACTGGTGGATGCATCCCTGACTTCTCCTTCCACCCCTCACATTCAGTCTTGTTTATTGTAAATATCTCTTAAATATGTCTCTCTTCATTCCCACTGTCATTGTCATCTCTTGTCAGTCTTGCCCTTCTGCATTATGTTTTTCCCAGTGTAGCTAAAGTAATTACTCTGGAATGTAGATTATGTAGATTGTCTAGTTGTCATACTGCTTAAACATTTTTACCCTTTACCTGGAGTTAGCCAAACTATAAGGTTAAGGCCACAGTCCTCTAGACTGCCAAGTCTACCCAACATTTGTAAGGAATTAGGGTTCAACTACAAAGTTAGAAGAGCTCACTCAAGACCACCCTCACTTTTAACACCAACTACAAGTTTGGGGTTTCCTGAAACTACTCTCAGATTCAATAATTCACTACAAAGACCCATGGAGCTCACTGAAAGCTATTATACTTATGGATATGGTTTATTACAAGGACAAGCTAAAAATTAGAACCAGTTGAAGGAAGGGATGCCTAGGGTACAGTCTAGGAGGGTTGCAGATATGAAGCATCCATTGTCCTGAGGGATGTGTAACTCTCCCAGCATTAAAGCATGGCAATACAGGCAGAGTATTATTGCCCACCCAAAAAGTTCACTGGAACTTTGGTGTTGTGTCCTGTGTTTTTTGTTTTGTTTTTATTTTAGAGACTAGGTGGATGTCTTGCCATGTTGTCTCAGCTGGATATGAACTCCTGGGCTCAAGCAATCCTCCCACCTCAGCAGAGTTTTTATTGAGACTTATTGATTAATTGTACTCATGGTTGAACTCCGTTCCTAGTCCCTCCTCCCCAGAGGTCAGGCAAATACCCTATGGTCCAAGGGGCCCATCATTAATATTAAAAATAAAAAACTGGGAGCAAAGTCTAGACCTCTCTTTGGACAAGGCCAAATTCCTTGCTACATATCCTTCATCCTCTCTCTTTCCTTTGCCCTCCAGATAAAATCCAAAGGTAAGGGTTTATAATCTTACTTCATGCGCCTTCTCTGGAAGCACTGGTCCACCCACTTCATCTCACCTCTACATCTTAGGAACTACACTTCAGCTGTATGAAACTAATACATATTTGAATGTGCTGTGCTCTCTCTCACCTCTGTACCTTTGCACATAGGATGCTATTCCCTCTGCTTGGAATACCATGCTCCTCCAACACCCACTCCCACCTTCACCCCAGTCCTGTGTTTTTGTTTTAGCTGGGGTGCCACTCTGTTGCCCAGATTGGAGTGTGGTGTCATATCATGGCTCACTGCAGCCTTGACCTCCTGGGCTCAGGTGATCCTTCTGCCTCAGCCTCCTGAGTAACTGGCAGTAGAGGCATGCACCACCATGCCTGGCTACTTTTAAAATTTTTTATAGAGATGTGGTTTCGCTGTGTTGTCCAGTCTGGTCTCGAACTCTTGGGCTCAAGCAGTCCTGCTAGGTGGCCCAGGCTGGTCTCAAACTCCTGGGCTCAAGCAATCCTGCCTCAGCCTCCCAGAGTTCTGGGATTATAACCACAAGCTACCGTGCTTGGCCCCAGTCTAATTTCTTACCCGTTTTTTAGGTCTCCATTTAACACCACTTTCTTGGGAAAGCCTTTGCTCACCATCCCCACACATAATGAGTTAGGGATCCCTTCCATGTGCCTCTCTATAATACCCAATGCTATTCCTCCTGTAAGTGCTTGTTTAATTCATTATTTTTTGTCAACAAATATATTTCCTTCACTAGACTAGTTTGTCTTCAAAGTGAGGTGTACCTAAAATTATACATTGGAGGTGAAGGAAGAAGATATTAAAATCTGTTATTTGTATATAAAATATGAGATAAAGCACTATTAATATTTGATACACTTATTGAGATTGGCTTCTTGTTCTGTATGACAACTAATTTTATGTGATGCATGATAAATTAGCTATGCTGAGGGAGTGCAAATTCCTTAGCTTGGGGGTTGACAGTTGTATCTTTTCACCAATTTTTAGGACATTATAAAGTGTTACAGTTTACCTGGGCCTGATTAAAAGGATTTATGGATTATATTTCCTAGTTTAAACAAAATTAACCCTCATGAAATGGACAATTGTCTTTAAATATTTCTACAAAGAAATTATGGGTTGAACATAATATTGTTAATGCAAGCATAAGAAACAAGAGTCCATAGTTCTCTCATCTTTAGTTACCTTAGATTTTTTAAAAAAGATGATATTTTATTTGATCAGAAATCAACAAAAATGGAATTATTAAGGAGAAATTAATTATTATGTTAAATATGGGTGTGTGTTAAATACAGTGCTCCCAGGGAAGGCTTATGAAGTGGATTTTATCTGGAGGGCAGTAAAGAAATACTGAAATATTAGTGTGAATGGTGTGTGTATATGTGGGTGCTTATGTATATATGTGTGTATATATAATATATAAAATAAATATTCATACACTGAGGGACTCATAATGGTCACATTTTTTGATAAAGTGAGCAAATGTTTGGAAGGAATTGCATTACGTTACTAGCTATTTGCTTGCCATCATATTCCTAGATCCTACAATGCCAGACATGTATAAGACATAATAAATATTTGCTGATCCAATGATTGAGCTAAGAGGGTTTAAGAAAAGATAATTGGTTTATTATTTTAAACTTTAAAAAAACTTAGTAAGTTTTAATAGTATCAAACTTTCTATTATACAAAATTTAAATTATATAAAAAAATAAAATAGTGTATATATCATCCAACCTCAGCAATTATCAATCTTATTTCATCTATATCCTAATCATCTCTCTTCACCTTCCATTATTTTCTATGTAATCTTTAAATGCACAATCAGTAACTTAATCACAATTCTGTTGGGCATTTGTAGTGTTACAAAGTTTTGCTTACTCTGAGAACATTGTGATGGTCATCTTTTGAGCAAGTCTCTGATTGTCTTAGGATATATTTCTAGTGTTGGGATTGCTGTGTTAAAAGACTTAAGGTTTTTGATATACAGTTTTAAGATGTCCTCTAACAATGTTTTACTTGTTGACCCTGTAAGCAAGTATTTGTATAAGAAAAAGATTGTTGGTATTAGAAAATAATTTAAACATTTGAAAAAAAATAACAGAATAATAAAATAAATACCATCATCCATTTTTTTTTTTTTTTTGAGTTGGAGTCTCACTCTGTTACCCAGACTGGAGTGCAGTGGCCGCTCCTGGCCACCGCAGCCTCGCCTGCTGGGCTCCGGTGATCCTTCCGCTTCAGCCTTCCGAGTAACCGGAATTATAGGCATGCGCTACCATGTCCGGCTGATTTTTTGATTTATTGTAGAGATGAGGTCTCGCTGCCCAGGAGGGTCTCAAACCCGCAGGCTCAGGCAATCCACTCACCTCAGCCTCCCAAAGGCGCGGGATTACAAGCTGAGCCACCAAGCCCGGCTACCATCATCCATTTTTAACAAATTATCATAATTATGTCAGATTTTTTTTCTTAAGTAGGAGTCTTACTCTGTCGACCAGGCTGTAGTGCAGTGTTATGTTCATGGTCACCATAACCTCGACCTGCTGAGCTCAGGTGATTCTTCCACCTGAGCCTTCCAAGTAGCTGGAACCACAGGCGCATGTCACCACGATCAGCTAATTTTTTGATTTATTGCAGAGACAAGGTCTCGCCAGATTGTCCAGGCTGGTCTTGAACCCCTGACTCAGGCAATCCTCTCACCTCCGCCTCCCAAAGTGCTGGGATTACAGACATGAGCCATCGTGCTCGGCTTATTTCATATTCCTTTAAGGAAATAAAATATTTCATGTAGTAACTGAAGACGTTGTTGTAACTCTCTTCTCTGAACCCATTCCCTTTTCATTCTTCGCAGAGGTAACCTGAGAATTCTGGGAATGTATGTTTCTGGTCTATGTTTTTTATATTTTTATTACATGTGAATTTGTATGGTCAATATATAGTGGGGTTTTTGTTTTTTGGTAACTATCTATTTTGAGGCTAACCTTTTTGGGTTTTTTTGTTTGTTTTTGTTTGGTAGAGACAGAGTCTTGCTGTATTGTCTAGTCTGGTTTTTGAACTCCTGGCCTCAAGTGGCCTCAACTCCCACCTTGACCTCCCAAAGTGCTGGGATTACAGGTGTGAGTCACTGTGCCTGGTGTAGGCTAACCTTTTTTTTTTTTTTTTAAATCATGTTAATACATGTAGATCTAGTTCTTTAATTTTAGCTACTACATATTGTTGGGAGCCAGCCTTGGAGGTCTACCTGATTGACAGGGTCTGGGTGGGCCGAAGACCCCGGGCCGCAGGGCGAGCCCAGGAAGCTGAGGCCCTTTTGTCCTTTATCTTTGTTGTTTGATATCGCTGAAAAATTTTGTGCAATCGTGGAAGAAAAAAATGGCATGTTTATGTGAAGTATTTACAGCTAACCTGAAAACGTCATGGTTTATTTTTCCATTTTTCCCACCATGCCACTTGGCCTTTTCTAACATATACAAGGGTTAAACTCTGAAGCACATCAAAAATGCTTTATTTCACTTGGTTACAAGTTATTAGACATTGCTTAAGTAATAAATGATATGAATATATCCACTCCTTATTTGATTTAAGACTATACAGTTTAGTGTTTAGACATAAGGATTTTTTAGAAACACAAGTTTATAATAGGTTCATTATGAATTCATTATAAGTTCTAACACTTATCTAGGAGTTATATAGGTGACTTAACACTGTTTTCACTAACTTAGGATAAGATTAATGTTAAGGTTTTTACTTAATTCTATAGTTAAAGCTATAAACTTAATACTCTAAGTTAACATTTATAGAGTAGGTTTTCACTGAACTCATAATATAATAATAAGACACTTTTTATGACAGATCAGCTAAAACAGAAAGTAACCTTGAGGGGCCTAAAAAACATTACTAAAAACTTCTTTTGAGTTCTCTTTAAAAACAAACACTACAAGATAAGAGAAAAGTAACGAGGACATCTGGACAAGAGAGACAATCACAGGACTCTAAAAAACACAAGAGCCTAAGATGAAAATATTCCTGACACATAAAAAAATATACACTTAAAAAAACTTTCTTGAAACATTTGTAATTTGGGACATTGGACTGAGAGTGTCATTGTTGGCTTTATAAATAGGACTTGTCTAATGCCTATGAAATTCCTGACTTATTTGCTACTAAAGCCACTGAAAATCTTGGTTTGTTTGCTACTAAGACCACTAGCTAGTAACTTTTAAAAAATATGTATATGAAAAAATTTTCTTTGTTTTGCCCCTTCACAAATGGTATAAAAGCTCTGTATTAATTAGCATTAAATTGTCATCTGTTCAAGAAGCAGGTGTCCAGTATATGATCGTCGTCATCGCCTATCTGTCTCTCCTTCAACATATCTCACGACCCTTGTGGGGCGGGACCCCACAACATATCATTCTATTGTATGATTATACTGTTTGTTTAAACAACCTCCAGTTGATGGACATGTAGGTTGTTTCTAATTTTGGGATATTTCACATATGCTTAGTTAATACTAGCTGCTGTAATGGATAAATCCCCAAATCTCAAAGGCTTAACATATTGTTAGTTTCTTTCCTTTTTTTTTTTTTTCTTTTTTTTTTTTTTGAGTTGAAGTCTCACTCTGTTGCCCAGGCTAGAGTGTACTCTCATGCTCACAGTCACTGTAGCCTTGACCTGCTGGGCTCAGGCAATCCTTCTGCCTCAGCCTTCCAAGTAACTGGAACTATAGGCATGCACCACCACGCTGAGCTAATTTTTTTTATTTATTGTAGAGACGAGGTCTTGCCAAATTGCCCAGGCTGGTCTCAAACCCCTGGGCTCAATCAGTCCTCTTACCTCAGCTTCCCAAAGTGCTGGGATTACAGGAGTGAACCACCGCTCCAGGCAGTTTTCTTGCTCATATATAATCCTTTCAGTGGAGAAGAAGGAGCTGTGTTCTTTGGAGTCGTTAACGGATCCAGGGTCTGTCATTGTCAATCTATAGTTTCCAAGTTTGCTTTAGTCATCAATATCCATTCAACAAACATAAGAAGAGAGTAGAGACTGATGTTAGAGGTTTTTTGTTTTTTGAGATGGACTCTTACTCTGTAACCCAGGCTGGAGAGCAGTAGCACGTTCATGGCCACCGCATCCTCAACCTGCTGGGTTCAGGTGACCCCTCTACCTCAGCCTTCCAAGTAGTTGGAACCACAGGTGCGTGCCACCATGCCTGGCTAACTTTTTGATATATTGTAGAGACGAGGTCTTGCCAAGTTGCCCAGACTTGTCTCCTACACCTGGGCTCAGGCAGTCCTCTTACCTCTGCCTCCCAAAGTGCTGGGATTACAGGCGTGAGCCACTGCTCCCAGACTGTGTTAGAGGTTTTCAAGGGCAAATCCTTAGAAGTGGCATACATCGTTTCTGTCATGTGACACCATTGAGGCCTACATTCCCAACAAAAGGGACTGGGAAACGAGTCATTGGTTTGGCACTAAATTCCAAGAAACAACTTTACGCTATAGAAAATGAATACAAAATCTTGGTGGATAACTGGCTGCCTCTGCCCTACAAATAATGTTTGGAACTGTCTCTTTGTACGTATGTTTGCAGGCTTCTTGGGTATACATCTAGAAGTGAAATTGTCAGTTTGATATTATGTACATTTTAAATTTATTAGATATTGCCAAATTACTTTGTTCAACAGCACTGTATGAGGGGTCTGGTTTCTCAATGTTTTTGCTGCTATTTGAACTGCCATACCAGGTATTTTTACACAGCTATGTGCTATTATTGCCACTGAACTATGTGGGAAAGATAATACTTGTAACTGACTGTGATCTTGGTTTAGGGCATTTTAGAAGAGTGGACACTGCCTAAATGTCTAGACCAGTTCTGTCCAGGAATATAATATGAGCCACATATAGTTTTAAAATTTCTGTTAACCACATTTTAAAAAGAGAAATGAAAGAGGAGAATTTAATTTTAATAACTTATATTTTAGCCGGGCTCAGTGGCTCAGCCTATAATCCTGCGCCTTTGGAAGGCTGAGGTGAGTGGTTGCCTGAGCCCACGGGTTCGAGACCTACCCGGGCAACTTGGCGAGACCTCATCTCTACAATAAATCAAAAAATTAGCCAGGCGTGGTAGTGCGTGCCTGTAGTTCCAGCTACTTGGAAGGCTGAGGTGGAAGGATCGTTGGAGCCTAGCCGGCGAGGCTGCGGTGGCCGGGAGCGGCCACTGCACTCCAGTCTGAGTGACAGAGTGAGACTCCAACTCAAAAACAAAAACAAAACAAAACAAAAAAAGTAAATAACTTATATTTTGTTTAACTCAATGTATCCAAACTATTACCATTTCAAAATATCCAAATTAAAATATTAATAATATATTTTACATTTTTTATACCAAGTTTTAAAAATCCTGTGTATGTTTTGCTTACAGCACATCTCAATTGGTAGTATCACATTTCAAATAGTTAACTGTATGGGACTAGGGATTACTATAATGAACAGTTCAGATTTAGACTTACTATAACAACCTCCCCCCAAACAACTACAAGAGTGAAAACTTTAATTCTGCAACATAAATCTGACAATTTTTTTTTTTGAGTTGGAGTCTCACTCTGTCACCTAGACTGGAGTGCAGTGGCTGCTCCCGGCTACTGCAGCCTCGATTTGCTGGGCTCTGGCGAGCCTTCCGCCTCAGTCTTCCAAGTAGCTGGAACTACAGGTGTGCGCTACCACACCCGGCTAATTTTTGATTTATTGTAGAGATGAGGTCTTCCCAAGTTGCCCAGGTGGGTCTCGAACCCACAGGCTCAAGCAGTCCACTCACCTCAGGGCTGGGATTACAGCCCTGTACAGGCTGGGATTACAGGCTCAACCACCGAGCCTGGCTTTAGTCTGACAATTTAAAAATCATTTTAAAGGTGTCTCATCACAGTCACCAAATACATGTTTACTTAGCCTTTGGAAGATTAGCAAGTTGAATTTATTTTCCCTAGATTTCTTTCTATAATTAGATAATAAATTGATTTAGATTTAAATTATTGAATTTTTAATTTCTCCTCACAATGTTTATGGAATGACAGATGAATGTAGTTTTCTATTTTTGTGTAGCAACTTAAACTTAGTGGTCTAAAACAACACCCATTTATTATCTCACAGCTCTGTATGGCTAAAATCTAAGCAATTTTGGTCTGGTGCTCTGCTGAAGGTCTCACAAAGCTGAAGTCAAGGTATCAGCTATAAGATTTGGGGGGAAAATTCACTTCCAAGCTCATTCCAATTGGTACCAGAATCTGGTTTCTTGTTGTAGGTTTAAGATAAACTGTTTTCCTACTGGCTGTCAGACAGGAGCTGATTATCACTCTTAGAGGCCACCCATCTTCCTTCTCAAGGCTCACTCCATCTTCAAACCACCACTGGCATATGGAGTCCTTCTCATGCTTCAAATCTCTCAGGGTCCTCCTGCGCCCAGCCAGAGAAAGTGTTTTGCTTTTAAGGGCTCATGTGATTAGATCCAGCTTACACAGCTAATCTATCTGTCTTAAGGTCAACTTACCATATAACATAACACAATCATGGGAGTGATATCTCTTTAATATTCACATTTCAGTGATTAAGGAGAGGGCATCTTCGGGGGGCCTTTTAGAAATTCTGCACACCACAGCATAGAAGCAAGATGGACGAACATTTTAGTTATTTTGTACAGAGGGCTTTTAAATTCACTTTTATTTTATTTTATTTTTGAGTTGGAGTTTCACTCTGTCGCCCAGACTGGAATGCAGTGGCACACTAATTGCCTCTCCACCGTTGACCCGTTGGACTCCGGCGATCCTTCTGCCTCAGCGTTCCAAGTAGCCAGAACTGCAGGCATGTGCTACCACACCTGGCTAATTTTTTTGATTTATTGTAGAGACGAGGCCTCACCAAGTTGCCCGGGCTGGGCTCGAACCTGCAGGCTCAGGCAAACCACTCACCTCAGTCTCCCAAAGAGCTGGGATTACAGGCTGAGCCACCGAGCCCAGCCTTAATTTTACTTTTAAGCGAAAACAAAATACTTTGCTCATTTCTTTTGGTTTCCATTTCCATCAGCCTGATCTAAGTTATCATCAGCTCTTAGCTGAGCTTGAGTGCTTAACTGGTATTTCTGGTACTGCATTTATCTCCCTTCAAACAATTTTCTATACTATAATCGGTGTGCTCTTTTAAAATTGGATGTAAATTGTATTGCTTTTCTGCTGAAAACCCATCAATGTCTTCAAGTTGGAGTTAGGGTATAATTCAACATGCTTGATGAGGTCTATGGGGCCCTACCTTTTCCTTCTGGCAAATTTATCTAGTCTCACTTCGATCAACCTCTGTTCTTGATAAATTTCTGTGCTCCAATCACATGGTCTTGATTTAGTTCCTGGAACCTGCCATCCTTTCCTGCCTCAGGGCCTGGGCACATTTGTTTTCTCCTTTTCTCCAACTGTCTGACTCAACCATTAGGTCTTATTTTAAATATCTCTTCCTCATAGATGTGTTTCCTTACCTTTCTTTTCAGTTTTCATAGCATCATTTGCTTTTTATGTATATCCACTTATCACTATAAGAGGGAGTGTGTGTGTGTGTATTGTGTGTTTTTTCCCATACTGAGGGCAACCTTTGTGTATCTAGCATCTAGTACCGGTCGTAACACAGTAAACTGTCAATGAATGTTTGTTGAATAAATGAATACAGCTTCAATTTTTTATCTTCTCAGTCCACCAGAGTGTTTTCTTTCTAGATTTTTATAACCTTATTCTCATCTCCTTTCTTTCTTTTTTTTTGAGACAGAGTCTCACTGTCACCTAGGCTGGAGTACAGTGGCACACTCACAGCCACCGCAGCCTTGACCTGCTGTGCTCAGGCAATCTTTCCACCTCAGCCTTTCAAGTAGCTGGAACTACAGGCGTGCACCAACACAGTCAACCAATTTTTTGATTTAGTGTAGAGATGAGGTCTTGCCAGGTTTCCCAGGCTGGTTTTGAACCCATGGGCTCAGACAATCCTCTCACTTGGCCCTCCCAAAGTGCTGGGATTATAGACTTGAGCCACCACGCCCGGCGTGAGAGTATTCTTAATTCTTCATGTATATTTTTGCCTACAACTTTACCTTCTTGTGTATAACTCTGAGAAAGACCCGTTTAGTACTTCCTATCTTTTCCTATCTTTCTTAATTTCACAAAGAAAAAGAAGCAAAAGACAAATCTGGTTAGAAATATCAAAGACAATTTTTTCCTGATGACTTGATTCCATAAGGATCTCTAAGATTACCATAGAAATATTACCATTGTTGTCTTTTATGGAGTTGAAGTTTGATCCTTATAATTTCTTATTTATATTTTTTCTACTTTGTGAATCTAAATACACAAACTAAAATCCCAATTAGCTGTTTTTTTGAGAAGTATATTGTACTATAGCTGACATTCACCTTTGCTTAAAAAAAAACAAAAGATAAAATGTAATGCCTTAAAATTATATACATATGTGTGCATATATGTGGTGTTTTTCAAAACGTGATGAAGTATATGATATATATATAATGTGTATATACATATGTATAAAATTCTTAGACTAAAACTCTAGAGGGCAAGAATTATGTTGTAAATATGTTCTTTATTGAACCTAACATATTACATAAATGTGAGGAGTGACAATTATTAAGTCAAGCCATCACTAATTTTTGCAAAAGGAATAATCTCTGAAGTTTTGGGATATGATTTCAGGCAACTCAATAATTATTAGTTCATATAGTCTTGGTTTGAGGCAGCTTATGAAGTTTCATCTACTACTTGGAAAAATACTGGTCTTACTATTCACAGTCTATTTATTTCTTTTTTCTTTTTTTGAGTTGGAGTCTCACTCTGTCGCCCAGACTGGAGTGCAGTGGCTGCTCCCGGCCACCGCAGCCTTGACCTGCTGGGCTCCGGTGATCCTTCCGCCTCCGCCTTCCAAGTAGCTGGAACTACAGGCGTGCGCTACCACGCCCGGCTAGTTTTTGATTTATTGTAGAGATGAGGTCTCGCCAAGTTGCCCAGGCAGGTCTCGAACCTGCGGGCTCAGGCAATCCACTCACTTTAGCCTCCCAAGGCGCGGGATTACAGGCTGAGCCACCGAGCCGGCTCACAGTCTACTTATATGTAATCCTCCCTTACATATAATTAAAGGAACATAAATGTTGTTTTTTTTTTAAAAGCAGGATTTATTGAGAGGACAGAAAAGCTCTCACAGTGGGAGGGGACCCGAGGGGTTGTCCCAAAAATGTTTGCAACTTTTCAGAGGCACATGGAAAGATAACTATGCATCTATAAACAATTTTCAGTGTTTTAAAATAAATAAAAGCAATTGTGTATTAAAAACGTCTTTGCCTGGGTATGCTCTAATCTTGAATTGATAAATATAAATATCTTTCTATAAGACTTAGTTAACAATGTAAACCTGCAGAGGGTTGGCATTGTCTGCTTCCAAAATAACAGTTGTGGTCAGTATGATAGTAATAAGCATTTCCTGTTTCTGTTGCTGCTATGCACTACATTTATTGAGAGCTTGTTTAGGCACTGGTTTATATTTATTACCTTTTTTTTTTTTTTTGAGTTAGAGTCTCACTCTGTTGCCCAGGCTGGAGAGCAGTGGCACACTCACAGCCACCGTAGCCTCGACCTGCTGGGCTCAGGCAATCCTTCCGCCTCAGCCTTCCAAGTAGCTGGAACTACAGGCACGTGCTACCATGCCCGGCTAATTTTTTTATTTACTGTAGAGACGAGGTTTTGCCATGTTGCCCAGGCTGGTCTCGAACCCCTGGTCTCAGGCAATCCTCTCGCCTTAGCCTCCCAAAGTGCTGGGATTACAGGGTTGAGCCACTGCACCTTGCCTTATTACCTCTTTTAATCACAAAAAGTATATGATAAAGTTTTTATTATTAACTTATTTGCAGATGAAAAAGCAGAAGCACAGAGATTTTAAAGAACATGTTTTCACCATCCCTGGTGCCACTAGGGCATTAACTTAGGCATTCAGACTTGAGAATTTATAGTTACAATGTTCATTTTATAATTTTTTTTTTTTTTTTTTTTTTTGAGTTGGAGTCTCACTCTGTCGCCCAAACTGGAGTGCAGTGGCCGCTCCCGGCCACCGCGCCTCGACCTGCTGGGCTCCGGCGATCCTTCCGCCTCAGCCTTCCAAGTAGCTGGAATTACAGGCATGCGCTACCACACCCGGCTGATTTTTTGATTTATTGTAGAGATGAGGTCTCGCTGCCCAGGCGGGTCTCGAACCCGCGGGCTCAGGCAATCCACTCACCTCAGCCTCCCAAAGGCGCAGGATTACAGGCTGAGCCACCGAGCCCGGCTGTCATTTTATAATTCTTATGCTACATTACAAACATCTTCTACAGAGAAAAATCCCAATAAAGATGCAAATGTAGAAATTGCTTGAATTTGACCATTGCCATTTGTTTAGTTCAGGCTTTTATCACTTCTTGCCTCGATTACTTTAGTAGCTTCCCAACTAATTTCCCTGCCACTAATCTCTTTTTCTTCTGAACTAGCTTCACTGGACTTTGCAGTATTATTTAATTCACTGTGATCACATTCATATGTGATATCATGTTATTTCCTACCTTTCTGCCTTTGTAGATAATGTTCTTTCTGCATGGAGCATCTACTCTCTTGGCTAACTAGAACTAAACTGTCTCTAGCAGGGAGGATGTTTGGGTTTTTATTTTATCTTTCACCCAAGAAAGTATTTTGCCTCAGGTGATACTATAGATAAAGATCAGTCTAAGGTCTTTACACCAAATATTTATCAAAACTCTTGCCTCTATTGGAAGAAAAAGTTAACAATTGGTGCTGCTTATTAAAAACATAGTTTAAAATGTAGACATTCTTTAAACAAGAGACTAAAAAAAGTAGTTCATAACCTGGTATATGGTTCATAACAATGGCAACATTTAAAAAAAATACATAGTTTTTCACTTACTAAGATGCCCGGAGATATTTTTTTTCCATTTATTATTTAACTAATTCTGCAATCTATTTAACATTTTCAGTTTCAATATTTATTTATTTATTTTTATCTTGAGAGGGGTCTCTGTCACCCAGGTTGGAGTGCAGTGGCATGATCACAGTTCACTGCGGCCTCAAACTCCTGGGCTTAATGATTGTAAAATCATTATTCCTTTGCATAATGCATTCAAAACTAAAGTGTATTGTTCAGAACCAGAATTTTATTTTATATATTAAAAATATCTAGTTTATGAAGTATAATATTATATAAAACTGGCCAGACTCGGTGGCTCAGAAAGTAATCCCAGCACTTTGGGAGGCCAAGGCGAGTGGATTGCCTGAGCCCGCAGGTTGGAGACCAGACCAGGCAACTTGACGAGGCGAGACCTTGTCTTTATAATAAATCAAAAATTAGCCAGGCGTGGTAGTACGCGCCTGTAGTTCCTACTGCTTGGAAGACTGAGGCGGAAGGATTGCCAGAGCCCAGCAGGTTGATGCTGGGGTGACCTTGAGTGTGCCACTGCACTCCAGCCTGGGTTATGGAGTGAGACTCCAATTCAAAAAAAAATAAAAATAGTAAAATTATTCTTGACTGTAAAGGAAAAGAGAAAGAAATAGGACAAGTGACATCAGCTTTAGTGGAGGTCTATACAAAAATGAAGATTGACATCCAGTTGAGCTGGGTGTGGTGGTACCTACCTGTAGTCCCAACTTTTCCGGAGGCTGAGGCAAATGGATCACTTGAACCCTGGAGGTTGAGGCTGTTGTAGTGTACTATGATCAAGCCTGTGAGTAGCCTACTGTGCTCTAGCCTGCACAACATAGTGAGACTTTGTCTCTAAATTTAAAAAATAAATATATTAAAGATCAAATATAAAATAAAAGCATTCTCTCAGATGAGATCTTACAAATGAATAGCAATAATTAATACCTTACAGTTGTTCAAGCCAGCTAATTAAACATCACAGTTAAAAGTCTATTAAATATTATATTAAGTAATTAGAATATTTTTATGTGCTTACATAGGTCAAAATTATCAAACCATGAAACTGAATTTCTTCTCATTTCCCCAAGGACTATAAAAGATTTTAATTAATTAAGCTTTCTGTATTGAGAATTCCTTGGTTTTGAGAGCTTTTTATTTTACTGTGATTTTTCTAAGAGGTTGTCATATAAGGATAGACTTATGTATGGTTTGGTAGTTTTTGTGCTTAATATATACCATGACAAAATTATTATAGGTATACTGTTGTTAAGCATATGTGATCAGCCATGTTGAACAAGGTACTGAGTCATTTGAGTTTATTTTCTTATTCACTTTTTCCCACCTCATTACAGAAAAGATTTCAAATGACAAACTAATTTTACTACAATGAAAGTAATATTATTCATTAAAAATTAAGTACCTATCATATGCCAAATACTGTGCTAAATGCTACTTATTCAGAGATAAACATGTGCCTTTCCTCAAGAGGTAACTGTTTTAGAGGAAAAGTCAGACTAACCCACAAATACAATACAATGTGAATATAATAAAAGTTATTATTAACTCTATTATGTATGAAGTGGTATACTGGGTACTTTACATGCTGTAATTATCTATTTTTCAGGTAAGGAAATTAATTCTTAGAGACATTAGGTAACTTGACCAAGGCCACACATTAAGTGGCAGAATTAGAATTTGAACTCAGATGTGTCTGACTTCAAAGCTTGTTATCTTGCTGCCTCTATACAGTACACTGATAAGAGTTAAGACATGATTCAGCGGGTTTTATGGGGACACTGAGGCCAATGTGCCAAAGTAGGCCATCGGATTCTGAAAAGGGATGCTAAAGTTTGAATGACACAATAGGATGGTATCGCGTGCCTGTAATTCTGGCTACTTGGAAGGCTGAGGTGGAAGAATTGCCGGAGTCCAGCAGGTCAAGGCTGCAGTGGCCGGGAGCGGCCACTGCACTCCAGTCTGGGCGACAGAGTGGGACTCCAACTCAAAAAAAAAAAAAAAGAAAGAAAGAAATGACTCAATAGGAATTAGCCAAGAGGCGGAAGGAGCTGAAAAACATTCCAACAGATTACCATGTATAAAGGCATGGAGATGAGAAACATAGCCCATTTGGGACTTAATCTAGCTAACTTTTATTTCTCTTAATAAAGAAGGATAGCCAGGCCCAGTGGCCCACACCTGTAATCCCAGCACTTTGGGAGGTGGAGGTGAGAGGATTTACCTGAGCTCAGGGGTTCGAGACCAGCCTGAGTAACATGGAGAGACCTTGTCTCTACAAAAAAAAAAAAAAAAAATCAGGCATGATGGCACATGCCTGTGGTTCCAGCTACTTGGAAGTCTGAGGCTGAAGGATCACCTGAGCCCAGCAGGTCGAGGCTGAGGTGGCAGTGAGTATACTACTGTACTCCAGACTGGATGACAGAGTGAGATTCCAACTCAAATAAATAGATAGATATATGGATAAATAGATAGATAGGAGGGTAACCTGCAAGGAAGACCAGAGAAATGACCCAAAAGTCATGTATTTATTTAGTTAATATTGAGCACTCTAGACTTTGTATTTTAAAACTAAAAATCATAGAAATGCCATACATGTTAAACAAAATGCCACATAATCAGGAAACAGAGGAGCCTTATACTCTTACTTCTGCCCTCTAATTTGTTTTATTTTGGCTTTTAGAACAATAGCTTCTAAATTGTAAAATCTTTCTCTCTCTTTTATGATCATTTCTCTCACACTACTTGATGCCAAGCTGAGTGGAGATTTTAGAACTGAAGACTGCCTAAAATGTTCCTATTTCAACTATACTTAAATCCTATTTACTTCCTAACGATTTGTGAAAGGATAAGTATGTTTCTGTGTATCAATATCCACTGTATGACCTTATCTTTCAGAGGATAAATGTACTAAAGTGCTAAATCAGATCCTTTCAAGGACATGTCTGCAGATAGAAACACACCAATCTGCTGGATAGATATACAGGACAACACAAGACCATGACCCAGATAATAAGTCAACATCTAAAACATAGGAGGTAGGGAATAATTTTTCTGAGTTTGAAGGGGTGATGTTCATAGACACATTTATCATTCAGTGGGATAATTATTTATTAGTTTATTTTTTCCACCCTTATAATCTAAAAAGACAAACTTCAACACTCATTTCAAATGCTATCTCCTACTAGAAGAATTTTCCTGCAATCAACTGGAAGTATCATTCCCTCCCCTGAACTACCTCAGTATTTTATCTTTATGTTTTTAAAAGACATTTGATAATTCCTTCATTTTTATTATAAGTCATTTATATGCATGTCTTTATTTCTTCTGTTAAACTGTACTTTGCTTGAAGCATAATTCTTTTTTGATCCACAGCACTAAGTCTTGTACATATGAGGTCCTGAGTTAATATTTAATGAACTAAAACATAGCGTGTATTTTATAAACTAAATTTTTAGAGCAGTGTGTCTTAAGTGTTGGACATGGTTACCTACATCAGAGTAATCTGGAATGTTTTGTTAGAAATGCAGATTCCTGGCCAGGCTTGGTGGCTCAGCCTGAATCCCAGAACTTTGGGAGGCCAAGGCGTGTGGATTGCCTGAGCCTGAGGGTTTGAGACCAGCCCAGACAACTTGACAAGACCTTGTCTCTACAACAAATCAAAAATTAGCCAGGCATGGTAGTGTACACCTGTAGTTCTGGCTACTTGGAAGGCTGAGGTGGAAGGATTGTTGGAGCCCAGCAGGTTGACACTGAGATGGCTGTGAGCGTGCCACTGCACTCCAGCCTGGGTGACCAAGTGAGACTCCAACTCAAAAAAAATGCAGATTCCTGGCCAGGCACCGTGGCTCAAGCCTATAATCCCAGCACTTTGGGAGGCTAAGGTGAGAGAATTTCCTGAGCCCAGGGGTTTGAGACCAGCCTGGGCAGCATGGTGACACCTTGTCTGTACAACATAACAAAGAATTAGCTGGGCTTGGTGACACACACCTGTAGTTCCGGCTACTTGGAAGGCTGAGGTGGAAGAATCGCCTGAGCCCAGCAGGTCAACACTGGGGTGGCCAGTGAGTGTACCACTAGGCAACAGAGTGAGACTCTGACTCAAAAAAAAAAAAAAGAAAAATGCAGATTCCTGTATTTCTGCCCACATCTAGAAATCTGTTTTGACTAAAAACTGTAGGTAATTATGATGCGCATTAAAGTTTGAAAACCTCTGTGTTAGGGAGAGAGTGTAGAATACAATTTAAAGTTGCATTTACATGAAATTATAGATGTGTTTAATGTTAAAAAATAATAAACTAACATCTAGGACATAATAAAGTATAAAACATAAGAAAAATGAGCAAGAAGATACTTTCTTTTTTCTTTTTCTTTTTTTGAGTTGGAGTCTCACTCTGTCGCCCAGGCTGGTCTATTATGGCTACCTCAGCCTCAGCCTGTGGGCTCAGGAAATCCTTCCGCCTCAGCCTTCCAAGTAGCTGGAACTACAGGTGCACGCTACTGCACTGGCTAATTTTTAAAAGATTTTTTATTATGTAAACGAGGACTCGCCAAGTTGTCCAGGCTGGTCTCGAACCCATGGGCTCAGGCAGTTACCTCACCTTGACCTCCCAAAGTGCTAAGATTATAGGCATGAACCACTGCTCCTGGCCTAGAAGATATTTTCAATGCAAAATTTTCTGTGTGCCAGCGAAGACTAGTGTTCAGTATTTTGGAACATTCAACCTAAAAAAGTATATTTAGGTGTAAATAATTTTGAATATTGATGACCACTTTTATGAATACATTTGAAGTAAAGCCTCATGGTTTTATGATTAAAGACTAAGAAAAGATTCATTGAACATAATATCTGCACAACCTTATATTGCTACATGCATAGAATGCCTTTTAAGGCATGATTATAATATCGTTTGTAACTAATAATATTGTCACAAATACTGTGGTTTAGAAAATATTTAACAACATATTTTTGTTTTTATTCTTCTGTAACCACATTGTATTCTAGATTTTCTTGTTTGTGAATGCTTTATTTGTAATTTTTTAAAAATATGAAATTGTTGATAGAATGCCAGTTATCTTGGCTTCTGCCTTATTGAATTGATAAAAACTAGGATAAGCTATAGTGAGCAAGTCTAATATAAATCTTTAGGTAGTTCTTTATTTCTAATATGATGCAATAGTTTTGTTAATCTAAGCTGTCTTTATAATAGTAATAAAGATACGAAATGTTTAATGTTTGTAATGTAGAACACTGGTCTGAGTACTTTGCATACGTCAATTCATTTGCTCCTCATAACAACTAAATGAGATAGGTACTGTTTGTTATCATCCTTATATATTATAGAACTAAGCTGAGGTACAGAGTAAGAGATCTGTCTTAAGTGTACATACCTAGTAAGTGGCTAGGATATGAGCCAGTTCAGTCTAGCTTCAGAGTCACACTGTAAACCACTCTACAGTAATGTTGTTATATTTTTAATTAACAATTCATTTGTCTCTGTCATAATCATTATCGGAAATATTTCCAGCAGTTAGATGGCAGATGTTTTGCAGTAAATATTTTAAATAAATTCATCCAATATCTAAACAATATCTTTATTGAATTGTTTTTAATGCTATTTTTGCTAATATGTAGTAATATTGAGGTTTCTTAAATTAGATGGATTTCATTTTTTATTTTATTTTTTAAAAAGTTTAAAAAACAAATTTATCTATGTATGTATGTATCTATCTATCTATCTGTCTGTCTATCTATCTATTTATTTATTAGTCGGAGTCTTACTCTATTGCCCAGGCTGGAGTACAGTGGCACACTCACGACCACCACAGCCTCAATCTGCTGGACTCAGGTTATCCTGCCTCAGCCTTTCAAGTAGCTGGAACTACATGCTACCACGCCCAGCTAATTTTTTTGATTTATTGTAGAGATGGGGTCTTGCCAAGTTGCCCAGGCTGGTTTCGAACCCTGGGCTTGGGCAGTCCTTTTACCTTTGCCTCCCAAAGTGCTGGGATTACAGGTGTGAGCCGCTGCATCCAGCAAAATTAGTTGGATTTCAAAGGATTGTTTTAGCATACCATTTTTGGTGTCTGTCATTGTAGTAGATCATTTGTAGTTTAAAAAAAGGGGGGGGAGACATGGAGAAGTGGTATTCATATTTTCAGATCAGACTAACCCAAATGAAAGTTCAGTAATTTTAATTTTCAGAAGCTATTAGAACTCTTAATGGATTTTTTTTTTTTTTTTTTTTTTTTGAGTTGGAGTCTCACTCTGTCGCCCAGACTGGAGTGCAGTGGCTGCTCCTGGCCACTGCAGCCTCGACCTTCTGGGCTCCGGCGATCCTTCTGCCTCAGCCTTCCAAGTAGCTGGAATTACAGGTGTGCGCTACCACGCCCAGCTAATTTTTTGATTTATTGTAGAGATGAGGTCTCGCTGCCCAGGCGGGTCTCGAACCCACGGGCTCAGGCAATCCACTCACCTCGGCCTCCCAAAGGCGCGGGATTACAGGCTGAGCCACCGACCCCGGCTAGTGGATTTTTATGAAATAAAAAAGCTAGATGAATTTGCAAAGTGATTTTGAAAAATTATATATAAAAGATGTTTAATAATAAATATTTTTCTGATAAAAGTTACCGAAGTGCCGGGGTAATCCCGCGCCTTTGGGAGGCTGAGGTGAGTGCATTGCCTGAGCCCGCGGGTTCGAGACCTGCCTGGGCAGCGAGACCTCATCTCTACAATAAATCAAAAAATCAGCCGGGCGTGGTGGCGCATGCCTGTAATTCCGGCTTCTTGGAAGGCTGAGGCGAAACGATTGCCGGAGCCCAGCAGTTCGAGGCTGTGGTGGCCAGGAGCAGCCACTGCACTCCAGTCTGGGTGACAGAGTGAGACTCCAACTCAAAAAAAAAAAAGTTACTGAAGTTTTTATCTGCAAAAAAGTACCTTTTAAAATTGAAATGTAGCCGGGCTCGGTGGCTCAGCCTGTAATCCTGCACCTTTGGGAGGCTGAGGTGAGTGGATTGCCAGAGCCTGTGGGTTCGAGACCCGCCTCGGCAACTTGGAATTTTGAATAAGAAAGCATAGGTATGCCCAATCATGTTGCTCTTAAATACATAATTAAGGTATTTTTTTAATGCAAATTTGTAAGCTAGTAAATTGAAAAGCAATCTGAACATTGACTTATTTGCGAAACTCTAAAAGGAAAAGGGTCACTGTAATTTTAGATTTTACATGAGAAATGGTATTTCTTGAACTTTTTCCCGTTGATCTATACTTTTTAATTTTATTAATAGTGGAAGCTGGGCTGGGTGGCTCAGCCTGTAATCTAGTGCTTTGGGAGGCCGAGGTGAGTGAATTGCCTGAGCCTGTGGGTTCGAGACCCACCTGGGCAACTTGGTGAGCCCTCATCTCTACAGTAAATCAAGAAATTAGCCAGGCGTGGTAGCGCACACCTGTAGTTCCAGCTACTTGGAAGGCTGAGGCGGAAGGATTGCCGGAGCCCAGCAGGTTGAGGCTGCGGTGGCTGGGAGCGGCCACTGCACTCCAGTCTGGGCGACAGAGTGAGACTCCAACTCAAAAAAAAAAAGTGGAAAAATAATGAATCATTTTTTATAAACAAAATATTTTTCTTTTCTAAATTTCACACCAGTATGAAACTTACCCAACGTATTTATATTTTAAAGGTATAAATTGAGGCTGAGCTCATTGGCTCAGCCTGTAATCCCAGCATTTTGGGAGACCGAGGCGAGTGGATTGCCTGATCATGTGGGTTTGAGACCGGCCCTGGCAACTTGACGAAACCTAGTCTCTACAATAAATCAAAAATTAGCCAGGTGTGGTAGTGTTTGCCTGTAGTTCCTGCTACTTGAAGGGCTGAGGTGGGTGGGTCGCTGGAGCCCAGCAGGTCGATCCTGGGGTGACCGTGAGTGTGCCACTGCACTCCAACCTGGGCATCAGAGTGAGACTCCAACTAGGTGGGGGGAAAAATAAATTGAAAATTTTACTTCAGTTTTTTTTAGTTGGGGATCTCACTCTCGCCAGGCTGGAGTGCAATGTGGCATGATCACAGCTCTTTGCAGCCTTGGTCTTTTGGGTACAGGCGATCCTTCTGCCTTAGCCTACTGAGTAGCTGGGGCTACAGGCATGTGCCACCATGCCTGGCTAGTTTTTAAATTTTTTTGTAGAGATGGGGTCTTGCTGTGTTGCTTAGGTTGGTCTCGAACTTCTGGACTCAAGCAGTATTCCTGCCGTGGCCTTTCAAAGTGCTGGGATTACAGGTGTGAGCCACCATGCCTGGCTTATAATTTATGTTTTAAATAGCATATTTTTCTTATTGGATAAAAGATAACATGCTCATTATAAAAATTGTTGAAATTATAGGGAAAAAAGAACAAAAAATTACTGTATTTGCCACTCCAAATAGTCATCCTTCAGGAATATTTTTCTCCAGTCCTTTTTTTCTATGCAATTATAACTAAATTGAGATGATATGTACATGTATGACATATAGTTTTATGCTCTGCTTTTTTTCATTTAGCACTTTCAAGTGAACATTTTTTTAAAAATCATTTAATAGTTCTTGTAAACATGATGTTGAAAAGTTGTTAAGAGTTCTAGTGATACATTGTGATTAAGGCCACACATAGAAATATAGTTGTATCAACCGGGCTCAGTGGCTCAGCCTGTAATCCTGCACCTTTGGGAGGCTGAGGTGAGTGGATTGCCTGAGCCCGCAGGTTCGAGACCCGCCTGGGCAGGCGAGACCTCATCTCTACAATAAAATCAAAAAATTAACCGAGCGTGGTAGCGTGCGCCTGTAATTCTGGCTACTCGAAAGGCTGAGGCGGAAGGATTGCTGGAGCCAAGCAGGTCGAGGCTGCGGTGGCCGGGAGCGGCCACTGCGCTCCTGTCCAGGTGACAGAGTGAGACTCCAACTCAAAAACAAACAAACAAACAAACAAAAAGATATATTTGTATCAAAAATTTGTAAAACAATATTTATTAAGTGTAATGCATTCTGATATTTTTTATTGTATGTTTTTCAGTATGTTTGCTGCATCCGTTTAACTTGATTGTGCATTTCACTAATGGGTTACAGCCTGCAGTTGGAAAAATAATTTATCTTGTGTGAATATTCTGTAATTCAGTTGTATTCCTTTTATTGGACAAGTTTCATTCAATTTTTTGTCAGTAGATATAAGTGTGTTTAAAAGTGTGTATATTTGGCCGGGCGTGGTGGTTCAGCATGTAATCCCAGCGCTTTGGCAGGCCGAGGCAAGAGGATTGCCCGAGCCTGGGGGATTCAAGACCCGCCTTGGCAACTTGGTGAGCCCTCGTCTCTACAATAAATCACAAATACTAGCCAGGCGTGGTGGTGTGTGTCTGTAGTACCAGCTAATAGGAAGGCTGAGGCAGAGGGATCACCTAAGCCCAGCAAGTTGAGCCTGTGGTGGCTGTGAGTGTGCCGTTGCACTCCAGCTTGGGCGACAAGAGTGAAACTTCACTCAAAAAATTAAAAATAAAAATAAAAATAAATAAATGTGTATATTTACCAAAGTAACTCATGCTGGCTATAATAAATTATTGTTAAGATGTTAACACGTAAAAGTCTTCTTATCCATTTGGTGTATATTTTTTCAGATTTTTCTGTGCCCTCATTCATCCTCTATATCAATATCCATCTATCCGCACAGGGTTTTGTTTTGTTTTCTAAAAATAGAGGTTATACACAATATATATATATGTTTTTTTGAGTTGGTGTCTCACTCTGTCACCCAGACTGGAGTGCAGTGGTACACTTGCAGCGAGCCCAGCAGCCATCAACCTGCTGGGCTCTGGCAATCTTTCCACCTCAACCTTCCATGTAGCTGGAAACTACAGGTGCATGCTACCACACCTGGCTAATTTTTGACTTATTGTAGAGACAAGGTCTCGCCAAGTTGCCTGGGCTAGTCTTGAACCTGTGGGCTCAGGCAATCCTCTCACCTCAGCCTCCCAAAGTGCTGGGATTATAGGCTGAGCCACCAAGCCTAGCCCACAATAATTTTTTCAGTATATTGCTATATTTTCAGATCAACATGTAGAGATTTACCTAATTATTTTGTCTGCTGCACAATATTCCATTATAGGTGGATCATAAGTTAACTTTTCCATTACTGATAAAAGTTGTGTTGTTTTCAGTTTTTTTTTTTTTAATATGTTTTTTGTTTTGTTTTTTGGTTTTTTTTTTGAGCTGGAGTCTCACTTTGTCACCCAGACTGGAGTGCAGTGGCCACTCCCGGCCACCGCAGCCTTGACCTGCTGGGCTCCGGCGATCCTTCCGCCTTAGCCTTCCAAGTAGCCGGAATTACAGGCATGCGCTACCATGCCCGGCTGATTTTTTGATTTATTGTAGAGATGAGGTCTTGCTGCCCAGGCGGATCTTGAACCTGCGGGCTCAGGCAGTCCACTCACCTCAGCCTCCCAAGGCGCGGGATTACAGGCTGAGCCACCGAGCCCGGCTGTTTTCAGTTTTTTTGTATCACAAAGAATGCTACAATTCTGAGCATGGTGGATTGCCTAAGTCCAGGGCTTCAAGACCAGCCTGGGCAAGTTGGCAAGACTTCATCTCTACAATAAATAAAAAAATTAGCTGGGCAGTGGCAAGCTCCTGTGGTTCCGGCTACTTGAAAGGCTGAGGAGGAAGGAAGGATTGCCTGAGCCCAGGAGGTCAAGGCTGCAGTGGCCGTGAGTGTACCACTGCACTCCAGCCTGGGTGACAGGTGAAATTCTGACTCAAAAAAAAAAAAAAAAAAGAATGCTACGGTGGCCATTTATTTATGTAGATCTTTGTGCTTACCTGTATAAATTTTGTAGAATGAATTCCTGTAATTAAGATTATTGGAATATAGGGTGTGCATATTACAATTTTTAATTCTTAACATTTTCTTTCAGAATGTTTATATCAGTTTATGTGAACTTCAATAATGTAGAAAAGAAAGGGTTTCCCCATGCTGGTAACACTAGATTTTTTTTTTTTGAATTGGAATCTCACTCTGTTACCCAGGCTGGAGTGCAGTGACGTGCTCATGGCCATTGCAGCCTTGACCTGTTGTGCTCAGGCAATCCTTCCATCTCCTCCCTTCAAGTTGCTGGAACTACAAACGCATGCTACCATGCCCAGCTAATTTTTTGTTTTATTGTAGAGACGAGGTCCTGTCATATTACCCAGGCTGGTCTCAAATCCCTGGGCTCAGGCAGTCCTTTTCCCTCAGCCTGCCAAAGTGCTGGGGTTTCAGGCGTGAGCCACTGCACTCAGCCAACACTAGATATTTTCAACTTAAATTTTTGCCAATCTGATGAGCAAAAAAAAAGTTTAATTTGAATGTGTTGATTTGACATCTTTTCTTATGCTTACTGGTAATTTGCATTACATCTGTGAATTGCTTGTTTATATCCTTTATGAACTTTTATATTTTTATTTTTATTATTGACTTATAGGAAATCTGTGTATGGAAATTAGCTTCTTGAATATTATGAATTGCAAATGTCTTCTCTCAGTCTATAAAATGTCTTTTAAAAGTTTATAAAGCAATTTTTTTCTGTATAGAGATTTTTGTACTTGGTCACAATTTGCTAACTTTTTCTTTAAGACTTCTGATATTGGGTTATATTTAAAAGGGTTTAACTGACCTTCTTCACCTATTCTTTTCTATGTTCCTCTACATATTTATAGCTTTTTATGTTTATTCATTGGGAATTTTTGTATTGGCTACCACTACATATAACTAGTTCAAATTTGATATGTCTAATCATTAAATCTGATAGCTTTACAATTTTTATAATTAGGAAGATTAGCAAGTTTGTGAAAGGACTTCTGATTTGGCAAAATGCTTGAATTGGAAGCTGGGACTCCAAAAGGGTAAATATAGTTGGCTACGGCATGCATGTAAGATTTATAAGTGGTTGGAATAAGGGTAGATTTTTTTTGGATAGGAAAAACATCTAAATAAAGGTGCAGATTTCTTAGCAATCTTCAGGGCCAACCAAATTCATTTGAGCATAACACTGAGTGAGAAATTTTTGTATTACTGACATTTTTTTTGTCTTAGAGTGTAGGGAAAAATATATGTGTATTTGTATGAGAAAAAGTCTTGAGGGATATATATCAAACTATTAGCAATGATTTTCTTTGAATGGTAAGATTTCAGATTTAAAAAAAAATTTTAATTAAAAAATTTAAATTAATTTTAAATGTAAGTTTACTTAAAAATTTTTTTTCAACAAGAAGTTTTGTTTGTCCTGGCATGGTAGCTCATGCCTATAATCCTAGCGCTTTGGGAGGCCGATTGCCTGAACCCAGGAGTTTGAGACCAGCTTGGACAACATGGTGAGACCTCACCTCTACAATAAATAAAAAAATTAGCTGGGCGTGGTGGTGTGTACCTGTAGCCCTAGCTACTTGGAAGGCTGAAGGGAAAGGATCACCTGAGCCTGGCAGGCCAAGGCTGCAGTAGCAGTGATCAGGCCACTACACTCCAGTCTGAGTGACAGAGTGAGACTTTGACTTGAAAAAGTTTTACAAAAATTTGTTTAGTATATATGGGGGAGATAAAGGATGCAATAAAGGGTACCAATGCTCTTGATCTATTCATAGCCAATGAGGAAAAATTGCTTGGTGGTTAGGAATGATAGAAACCTTTGGAGACAGAGAGACCATATCATTAAAGTTTGTGATAGCTAGGATGGAGAATTCTAGAAGTAGGCACATACATACATTGTCTAAGTTATAGAAAGAAAATTTTAGAAAATTGAACAAAAAATATAGTCATGACTTTACGATCTGAGACTAGGGAAGTTGGGAAACACTAAAATATAATTACATAGTTATATAGTTATAAATTATAGTAATAGGTTTAATAAAAAGGAAAAATGCAACTAAAACTTGTGATTCCACTTGGAACAGTCTTAACTCAAGTCTTATAAGGGATATTTATAGAAGACGAACATAGAAAAATAACACAAACATTTAAGCGTGCCATAAAAGTTAAAATTCAGAATTAACAGATGTGAGGAATATGTTAAAGATAATTTTAAAGATTTTACGATTATATTCAGAAATAGGAGTAAGAAAGATATAGCCTATTTACTATTAACAGCTCCTGTTTTGTTTCCATATTTTCTGCCAAGGAGAATAATCTTTATTCTGTGACAACAACAAAAATCACATAGCAAAAAATAATTAAAAGTCTAACATAGGTGAAATTAATTAAGAAAGCGTCTTAACTGCTCAATATGACTTTGCTTCCTACCTGAACTTATTATATCTGCAGTTGCTGCAAACTTGTAGGTAAGAAAGCTGAATTTTGAGAAACTATTGAGAATAGGAAAATGGCAGGGGATTAGAGGTTAACAATGAATAAGGACTCTGATGGCATGTTGATCTGATTCAGAAACGTCACAAAGCTTGAATGGACCTTTATGCAGGCACTGCAAATAATTTGAAAATCTGTAGCAGCAAGGACTTAACAGATTGGTTTAAATAATAAATTTAGTGTAACTAAATATCTAATCTTGCATTTGGGTTGGAAAAAACCAGCTGAAAGAAGAATTGATGAAGAATAAATAACCTAATGGGAACATTTTTTTTTTTTTTGAGTTGGAGTCTCACTCTGTCGCCCAGACTGGAATGCAGTGGCACAACGATCATAGCTCAAGGCAGCCTCAGCATCCTGAGCTCAGACAGTCCTTCTGTCTCAATCTTCCAAGTAGCTAGGATTATAGGCGCATACCACACCTGGCTAATTTCTTAATTTTTGTAGAGATGAGGTCTTGCTATGTCTGGCAGTTGAATTTTTAAAGGAACTGTATAAATTTTATTTTTAATAAAAAGTTATAAAAACTATGGATGATAGGAGAAGAAAGTACAGTATCTTCCCCTTGTCTACAGGGCATATGTTCCAAGTCACCCAGTGGATGCTTCAAACCACAGATAGTAGCAAACCTTATTGCTGATTGTGTCATTTCTGTTCATGTCTTCCACTCACAGATTTACTACATTTTTCATCTTAACTCAGTACTCATCTTGTACTGTGGCCATAACTTTTGCAGTCTGAGGTGTGACAGCAAAACTAGCACAAGTCTCTCTTTCCTCCTTCTCAATTTCACATATAAAATTTGTTCTTAGCATATGTCTTAGCAACCTCAGCATACAATTTTTTTTTCTTTCCTTAAGTCAAGAACTTTCACTTATTCACTTAAAGAAAGCACTTTTTGGCTTCTCTTTAGCATATTTGAATTGTCAACATCACTACTTTTGCAATTTGGGGCCATTATTAAGTAAAATAAGAGTTCTTTGAACACAGGCATTGCCATAATGATACCTGACTCTTGATCTGATATCTAAGTAGGCTACTAAGTGACTAATGGGTGGATAGCGTGTACAGTATAGATAAGCTGGACAAAAGGATGATTCATGTCCTAGGCAGGATGGAGCAAGATGGTGCGAGATTTCATCATGCTATTCAGAATGGTGTGCTATTTAAAGCTTATGAATTGTTTATTTCTTGAATTTTTTCCATTTAATATTTCTGGACCACAGTTGACCGTGGGTCACTGAAACTTCAAGACAGCAAAAACCATAGACAAGAGAGACTTTTGTAATGCATAATTCTGCCATCTTTGTACAACTTCACTATTTTGTGTATTCCCTTCTAGTTCCCTCTCCAGAGACACATTTCTTTTTAAATTTTTTATTTTATTTTATTTTTATTTTATTTATTATTTTTTTTGAGTTGGAGTCTCACTCCATCGCCCAGACTGGAGTGCAGTGGCTGCTCCCGGCCACCACAGCCTCGACCTGCTGGGCTTTAGCGATCCTTCCGCCTCAGCCTTCCAAGTAGCCGGAACTACAGGCGCACGCTACCACGCCCAGCAAATTTTTTTTTTATTTATTGTAGAGATGAGTCTCGCCAAGTTACCCAGGCGAATCTCAAACCCGCAGGCTCAGGCAGTCCACTCACCTCAGCCTCCCAAAGCACGGGATTGCAGGCTGAGCCACCGAGCCCGGCTAATTTTTATTTTAAAGATGTGGGGTACAACTCAGCGTTAGGTATACAAATGTTCATTATGCAGGTACCCTTGTTGAAGAGGTGTGCCCCCCACTCCCCTGGCAGTTTCCCACTACTGCCAATCCCACCCCCCTCAGCAGTTTCCCACTATTGCCAGTCCTTTTCTTATAGTACGATAATTGTTCAAGGTCCACTTATGAGTGAGAACATGTGATACTCAGTGCTTTGTTTCTGTGATAGATCACTCAGTATTATAGACTCTAAGTCCATCCAAGTTGCTGTGAAGTTCATAATTTTGTCCTTCTTTGTGGCTGCATGATATTCCATCGTGTATACGTATCACATTTTTAAAATCCAGTTCTCTTTTGTTGGGCAGCATGATTGGTTCCATGTTTTTGCTATTGTGAACAATGTTGCAGTAAACATGCATGTGCAGTTACTTTTTTCACAGAGTGATTTGAGTTCCTCTGGGTATATTCCCAGTAGGGAGATTGTGGAGTCGTATGGAAGGTTGATTTTTAGACCTTTTAGGAATCACCAAACTGTCTTCCACAGAGGTTGTAATAGTTTATGCTCCCACCAACAGTGTAGAATTGTTCCCTTTTCCCTGTATCCTCTCCAGCATCTGTTGTTTTTTTGAGTTATTGATGATGGCCATCCTGACTGGAGTTAGGTGGTATCTCAGCATGGTTTTAATTTTCATTTCTTTGATGACTAATGAGGCTGAGCATTTTTTCATGTGTCTGTTGGCTACTCGTATATCTTCTTCTGAGAAGTGCCCATTCATATCTTTTACCCACTTTGTAATGGGGCTGTTTGTTCTTTTCTTTTCAGCACATTTGAGTTCCTTATAGATCCTAGATGTTAGGCCTTTGTCAGATATACAATTGGCAAATATTTTTTCCCAGTCTGTGGACTGTCTCCCTGCTCTCTTGATGGTTTCTTTGGCTTTGCAGAAGCTTGTCAGTTTGATGAGGTCCCACTTATCTATCTTATCTCTTATGGCATGGGCACTTGGGGTTTTTGATCAGGAATTGGTTGCCAATTCCAATTTCCATAAGGGTGTCTCCTGCGTTTTCTAAGATTCTTATAGTTTGGGGTTTTATGTTTAGGTCTTTGATCCATTTACAGTTTATGTTTGTGTATGGTGATAGGTAGGGGTCTTGTTTAATCTTATGCATGGGGTTAGCTAGTTTTCCCAGCATCATTTACTGATTCTCCTCTCCCTAGTAGTTGATGGTGGAGGCTTTGTCGAAGATGAGTTAGTTGAGAAATTGAGATTTTGCTTCTGGAATCTCTATCCTGTTCCATTGGTCTATATGCCTGTTCTTATACCAATACCAGCCGAATAATCAAGTTTTTGATTGTTGTTGCCGAATAATAAAGTTTAAAGTCTGGGAGTGTGATATCTCCCACTTTATTTTTCTTTGCTGAGGATTGTCTTGGCTATTCATGGTCATTTGTTCCCATAAGAATTCCTGTATTGTTTCCAGGTCTGAGAAGAATGCTGCTGGTAATTTAATGGGTATTGCGTTAAATCTGTAAATTGCCTTTAATGGACATCATAACAATGTTGATTCTTCCAATGCATGAGAATGGAATATTTTTCCATTTGCTTGTGTCATCCTTTGATTTCTTTGAGCAGTGTTTTGTAGTTTTCATCATAAAGGTCTTTCACGTCTCTGGTTAGGAAGATACCAAGGCATTTCATTTTTTTGTGGCTATTGTGAATGGGATTGTGCTTTTTATTTGGCTTTCTGTTGGTTTATTGTTGGTGTATAGAAATGTGAGTGTCTTTTGCACATTTATTTTATACCCTTAGATTTTGCCAAAGTCCTTTATCAGTACAAGTTTTTTTGACAGATTCTCTTGGGTTTTCGAGGTATAGAATCATGTCATCTGCAAAGAGGGATAACTTGACTTCTCTTTCTCTTTGAATACCCCTGATCTCCTTCTCTTGTCTGATTGCTCTAGCTAGGACTTCCAAAACTATGTTGAAAACGAGGGATGAGACTGGGCATCCTTGTCTTGTTCCAGTTTTCAGGGGAATGTTTCCAGTTTCTGTCTGTTTAGAAGTATGTTGGCTGTGGGTTTCTCATAGATGGCTCTTACTATTTTGAGGTATGTTCCATCTATGCCTAGATTTTCAAGGGTTTTTTATCAAGAACTGGTGCTGGATTTTATTGAAAGTCTTTTCTACATCTAATGATATAATCATGTGGTCTTTGTTTTTACATTTGTTGATGTATTTAATTACGTTTATGATCTTGCGAATGTTGAACCAGTCTTACATCCTGGGAATGAATCCTACTTGGTCGTGGTGGATGATTTTTGAGTTGTGTTGATGGATCCAGTTACTAGAATCTTGTTGAGCATTTTAGCATCTATGTTCATCAAGGATATTGACCTGTAGTTCTCTTTCTTTGTTGGATCTTCACCTAGTTTGGGTATCAATGTGAAGTTAGCTTCATAAAATGATTTGGGGAGAGTTCCATCTTTCTCAGTTGCCTGGAATACTTTGAATGGGATTGGATTGGTATCAGTTCCTCGTATGTTTTGTAGAATTCTACAGGAAAACCTTCTGGTCCAGGGCTTTTTTTTTGTAGATAGTTTTCTTATGGCATAGTTAATTTCCTGGATTGTTATTGGTCTATTTAGGGTCTCTATTTCTTCTTGTTTCAACCTGGGGAGGTTGTGTTAGGTCAGAAATTTCTCCATTTCCTTTAGCTTTTCAAGTTTTTTTCCATACAAGTGTACATAGTACTCTCTGATAATTTTTTGTATTTCTTGGGAGTCAGTTGTGACTTGATGTTTTGCATTTCTGATTGTGCTTATTTGGGTTTTTTTCTCTCTTTTTCTTGGTCAGTCTAACTAAGGGTTCATCAATCTTGTTCATCCAACTTTTTGTTTCCTTTTTTTTAATTGTATTATATTTTTGTCTTCTGTGTCCCAAATTTGGGCTTTTATCTTGGTGATCTGGATTCTTCTGCTGAAGTTAGGGTTTTGGTGGTCTTGCTTTTCCAGCTTCCTTGGATGATTTGTTAGGCTGCTAACCGTGATCTTTCCATTTTCTTCATGTGTGTTCATAGAGTATGAATTCTCCTCTTAGTACTGATTTCATGTCGTCTCAGAGGTTTTGGTAAGATGTTTATTTGTTTTTATTTGTTTCCAGGTATCATTTAGTATGTTTTGATTTCCATGTTGACCCAGGAATTGTTTAGCATCATGCTATTTAGTGTTCATGTCTTTGTGGGTTTGGGGGGACCTTTGTTGGTATTCATATTTACTTTTATTCCACTGTGGTCTGAGAAGGTGCATGGCAGTATTTCAATCTTATGGAATTTGTTCATGCTTGATTTATGACCGAGAATGTGGTCAATCTTAGAGTACGTTCCATGTGGTGATGGGTAAAATACATTCCCTGATTGTTGGGTGGAATGTGTTCTGTAGGTATCAATTAAGTCAATTTGGTCAAGTGTCACATTGAGGTTGCAGATCTCCTTGCTGATTTTTTGTCTTGGTGATCTGTCTGTCTAGGGTTATGATTGGGGTATTTAGGTCCCCAGCTGCAATAGTATTAGAGTCAATATCTTTTTTTAGTTTACCCAGAAGCTGCTTTATGAAAGTTTGTGCACCTATTTTGGGTGCATATATGTTTAGGATGACTATTTCTTGTTGATAGATTTAATATTTTATCATTATGTAGTGACCTTCTGTATCTTTTTAAGTTTTTGGCAGTTTAAAGGGTATTTTGCCTGATATTAAGATTGCGATTCCTGCTTTCTTTTGTGTTCCATTCGCCTGAAATTTTGTTTCCCATCCTCTTACTTTGAGTCTGTGAGTGACCTTTCTGATGAGATGAGTCTCTTGGAGACAATATATATTGTTGCCTCGTGATATTTTATCCATTTTGCCATACTGTGTCTTTTCAGTGGTGTATTTAGTTAATTCACATTCAGGCTGATTATTGAGATGTGAGAGTTTATTCTGTCATGAGGTTCTTAAAGAATTTGTTGTTGTTGCTACTGTTTGTTTGTTTGTTGTCTTTCTTTTGATTTTTGAGTTGATTCATGTGTGGTTTCAATCCTTTTCCTGAATTTTTGGGAAGGGCATTGTCGTTCTTTTTTCCCTTTCTTCTGTGCTTAACACTTTCTTAAGTGTTTCTTGTAGAACTGGTCTGGAGGCAGTTTAAACTCTTAGGAATTGGATATCTGGGAAGGATTTTAATTCTCCATCACTGATGAAACTTAGCTTAGCTGGGTAGGTAATTCTTGGTTGAAACTGTTTATCTTTGAGAACTCTGAAAATTGGACTCCAGGCTCTCCTAGCCTGAAGTGTTTCTTTAAATAAGTCTGCTGCTATTCGAATTGATTTTCCCTAGTAGGCAGTCTGACCTTTCTCTCTTGCTGCCTTTAGGATTTTTTCTTTTATACCTTCTTTGTGTAGGCAAATTACTATATGTCTAGGAGTTGATCTTCTCATTTGTTGTCTTGCAGGTGTTCTCTGTTTGAATGGTTGAGTCACTGATGAGATGAGGAAAGTTTTCTTGCATAATTTTGTGGAATGTTTGTTCCAGGATGGTCTCTGTCTCTGTCTGCCTCAGGGATTCCAATTAATCTTAGGTTCAGCTTCTTGAAATAATTGCTCTTCTCTTGGTTCTGTCTTTTTTTTTTTTTTTGAGTTGGAGTCTCACTCTGTCGCCCAGACTGGAGTGCAGTGGCCGCTCCCGGCCACCGCAACCTTGACCTGCTGGGCTCCAGCGATCTTTCCGCCTCAGCCTTCTGAATAGCTGGAACTACAGGCGTGCGCTACCATGCCCGGTTAATTTTTGATTTATTGTAGAGATGCGATCTCACCAAGTTGTCCAGGTGGGTCTTGAACCCGCGGGCTCAGGCAATCCACTCACCTTGGCCTCCCAAAGTGCTGGGATTATAGGCTGAGCCACCAAGCCTGGCCTGTTCTGTCTTTTTAAGCTTCTTTTCTATGTTTTTAACAGTTTGGGTTAGTTTCATATTTTGGTCTCAAGCTCTGAGGTTCTTTCCTCTGCTTGGATAATTCTGCTTTCCATGCTTATCAGATTGTTATTTATTTAATTCACTGTATTCTTTATTGCTGTTATCTTTTTATTTATTTATTTATTTATTTTTAATTTTTTTTTTTTTTTTTTTGAGTTGGAGTCTCACCCTGTCTCCCAGACTGGAGTGCAGTGGCCGCTCCCGGCCACCGCAGCCTCGACCTGCTGGGCTCCGGTGATCCTTCCGCCTCAGCCTTCCAAGTAGCCGGAACTACAGGCGCGCGCTACCACGCCCGGCTGATTTTTTGATTTATTGTAGAGATGAGATCTCGCTGCCCAGGCGGGTCTCGAACCCACGGGCTCAGGCAATCCACTCACCTCAGCCTCCCAAAGGCGCGGGATTACAGGCTGAGCCACTGAGCCCGGCTGTATTGCTGTTATCTTACTTATTAACTCCTTCATTGTTTCCTCTTGTCTCTTCTTATTTCTATTTATTCTCTCTATTAATATCTTGATATGTGGATTTGTGGTTTGAGACCAGTCATTCTGGGGGCTCTTCATTGTTTCAGTTTCAAAGTCTACCTCCCAGGGGTCTGTGTGAGACCCATATTCTTCGTTTTTCTTCATTTGTGTAGATCTCCCCCCCCACCTTTATTTTATTTTATTTTTTGAGTTGGAGTCTCACTCTGTTGCTCAGACTGGAGTGCAGTGCGGCCACCACAGCCTCGACCTGCTGGGCTCTGGCGATCCTTCCGCCTCAGCCTTCCGAGTAGCCGGAATTACAGGCGTGCGCTACCATGCCCAGCTAATTTTTTTATTTTAGTGTAGAGATGAGGTCTCGCCTGCCCAGGCAGGTCTCGAACCCACGGGCTCAGGCAATCCACTCACCTCAGCCTCCCAAAGGCACGGGAGTACAGGCTGAGTCACTGAGCCCAGCTCCCCCTGCCTTTTTTTAACCTCTTCTTTAATTCTGTTGTTCAGTTATTGGGGGTAGCTTTTCAGTTTGTTCAAGTTCCTATTCTTCCTTATGTAGATTCTTTAGCTTTGTTCAATTCTGAAGCTAGAATAGGGGTGGAGGGCTTTGCTTTTTGCGGTTTTGAGATTTAACTGAGTGGGACCCGTGATTGAGAATCTATTCTCAGATCCCAGTATCCGCTAACAGGTATGTGATCCCCCGGAACCCATTTCCCACCACATTACAATCCGTCCATGCAGTGCGAGTATGTGTTTGCCCTTTGAAAGCAAAATGAGGCAAGAAAAAGGAAAAGAATGGAAAAAGGAAGGAGGAAGATAAGAGGAAGCAGGAGAGAGAGAGAGAGAAAGAGGGAAAACAGACAGGCATACCAACTGGCAAATAGACAGAGAAATAAAGACAGAAAAGATTTTAAAAAGCAAAAACCTACAGACAATCATACAAACACACAAACTGACAAAAACCTCCCTGTGGATGTACTCTCCCTCAAAAATACCCACACACAAACAGAAAATCTTTTTTAAAAGCATTAAAATAACAGAAACAACCCAAGTATGAAAATGTAATCAAAAACAGAAAGATAGAAGAGGAAAAAAAAAAACCAAAAAAAAGCAAAAAATAAAAAACCAGCCAACCAAACAACAACAAAACTCACTCTGTAACCGTTCCTGTAACTCTGATCTCCAGTTTCTCCCTTCTGCTCTCAGCGCAGGCTGATAGGGCTGCTCTCTGTGTGGGTCAGATGCCCCACAGACTACTGTGGGAGGAGGGTGAATCGGATCTGTACTCACCTAGCTTGCTGCCACTGCCGTCAAGTCTCCCACTCAGATTTGACATGTCTGTGCCTGTTCCAGTGTGGGAGAGTGGCGTCTATCTCCCCAAGTTTGATGAGGAGATAACCTCTCAGTCCCAGGTTGGAGGCTGAGCAGAGCTGGGTAGGACAGTGCAGGTCTCTGCCTGGTTCTGGGACAGAGAAAATGGTGCCATTTGGCATTTTCTCACTGGTGGCAGGGCTCCTTTCCAGCTTTCCACGACTTGCTTTTTCCACGATCCTGGGGTTTCTGCCACTCCATCAGTGACAGACATACAATGCTCTGGGTGTGGGGAGTCCTTCTGATACATAAAAATTTTAGTTGAAATTATACTGTATTATATATTTTTCCCTTTTCACTTACTATATGATAGTCAGTTCCCATATTGCTGTATAGATTTTCATATTTGTTGTTGTTACTTGATGTTCCATCTGCAGGTTACATATTATTTGATAAATTCGTTCCTTATTTTTAAATATTTGAAATTAATATATATATATGTTTTGAGTCAGAGTCTCAGTCTGTCTTCCAGGCTGGAATGCCATGGCATGCTCACGGCCACCCCAACGTTAACCTGCTGGACTCTGGCAATCCTTCCACCTCAGCCTTCTAAGTAGCTGGAACTACAGGTGTGCACTACCATGCCTGGCTAATTTTTTATTTATTGTAGAGACGAGATCTCACCAAGTTGCCTGGGCTGATGTCGAACCCACAGGCTCAGGCAATCCACTCACCTTGGCCTCCCAAAATGCTGGGATTACAGGCTGAGCCACCGAGCCTGGCCGAATTTAATACTTACTTAAATTGTAATTGTAATCTTTGTACATAAGCTATTAGCTTTTCATTATATAATTTCCTTAGATAAATTTCTGGAATGGTTTCTTCCAAACTTATATTGAAAACTACTGGAGACTAGTTATTTAATTTTTTTTTTTTTTAGATAGGATCTCACTCTGTTGCTCAGGATGGTGTGCAGTGGTGCAATCCCGGCTCACTGCAGCTTCTAACTCCTAGACTCAATTGATCCTTCCATTTTAACCTTCCTAGTAGCTGGAACTACAAGCACATGCCACCATGCCTGGTGAATTTTTTTTTTTTTTTTTTCTTTTGTAGAGACAAGGTCTCACTGTGTTGCCTAGGCTGGTTTCAAATTCCTGGGCTGTCCCTGATCGTCTAGCGGTTAGGATTCGGGCGCTCTCAAATTCCTGGGCTGAAGCACTCCTTACACCTCGCCCTTCCAAAGTGCTGAGCCACTGTGCCTGGCCATTATTTTGATTTTTAGAGTCTGGAGTGGGTGTTGTTAAGTAAATTGGCCCGTTTAACATAACAATCGTAGCTGATACTGACATCTGGCTGTGGGTTAGGAAATGTGCTACATAGTTTGTGTGTATAATCATATTTAATTCTCACACAAATTTTATTAGATTAGGAATTCAAGGCTCAGAAAAATTTGATAACTTGCCCAGAGACTTACCGCTGGTAAATGGCAAAGGTGTGACTCCCAGACCTCACTGGGTATCAGACTGGACATAAACAGTTATGATGGTGATGGCAAGATACCCACAGTAACAGATTATTTAGTTTAAGTATTTTGTGCACAAGTTCTCTGAATACACATGACTTAGGTACTAATGTATTATATCCAAACATATTTTTTAAAAATGGGAATCTAAAAACTGGTTTTTCTCTGGTTATTTAATAATTTGTTACTCTTGGAGCCCATGGACTAATCATTTGATATTTTCCCATGTGTACAGTATTTGCCAATCCAAAGGGTCTAGAGAGCCTATATAATTAATACAGAAGTTATTTCACTTGATGAGTAAATACTGCAGTAAAAGAGAAAATGGAAAATTAATTAGGTTTTTTGTTTGTTTGATTGTTTGTTTTTGAGACAGGATTTCACTGTCACCCAGGCTGGAGTACAGCGACATAGTCATGACTCACTGCAGTCTCCAACTCCTAGGCTCTAGTGATCCTCCTTCCTCAGCCTCCCAAGTAGCTGGGACTACAGGCACATGTCACCATGCCCTGCTAATTTTTCTTTAATTTTGTAGAGATGGTTTGTTGCCCAGGCAGGTTTCCAACTCCTGGCCTTAAGCAGTCCTCCCTCCTTGGCCTCCCAAGATGCTGAGATCATAGACATGAGCCACCACATGTGGCCAAATTAGGAGTTTTTAATACCTAAGCATAAATCTAAATTTCCTGATGCCTTTTTTTCCCTGATGCCTTAATGATAAAAAATTTTCGTATTCTGAAGAAAATATACATAATAATAGCATTTCTGATCTAGACATCTAAGTCCTATGTGAGCATATATTCAGTTAACAGAATTCATCAGTTAGTAGCTATTTCAATTGTAGAATTATTAAATGTGCTTAGTATTTGAGATAATGATCCACAGCTCATTGCTATAGCATGAAACATGAAGAGAATAATCACAGTTATAAGAATAAGATGATGCTTAAAAAGAAACAGTAATTTTGAAATGTAATGGTTTAAAAAATGACTGGCTATGTACAGAGATAATGGTTTTCTTTAAAACATGAAAATGTCAGTTTTCTACACAAACTCTTGTTCCAGGTTTCTATTTTGCAGGCTTTCAGCACCTCAGACTGCATAAACTCCTTGATTTTCATCCAAAGAGTTAGACTATTTCTTCAAGATTAACAAGGTGACTGGAGTTATTTGTATGCCCTGGAGAGTCTTTTTTTTTTTATTTGGGGTCTCACTTCTTTTTTGTTTTTGAGTTGGAGTCTCACTCTGTTGCCAGGCTAGAGTGCAATGGCACGCTCACAGCCACCCCAGCGTTGACCTGCTGGGCTCTGGCGATCTTTCCGCCTCAGCCTTCCAAGTAGCCGGAACTACAGGCGCATGCTACCATGCCTGACTAATTTTTTGACTTATTGAGGAGATGACATCTCACCATGTTGCCCAGGCTGGTCTCGAATCCGTGGCTCAGAATCTAGAGTCTTTTCTATCTAGTCAAAGAGAACTCTTTCATCATGGGTTGTTTCGCATGTGATTGTGAAGGGAAAGGGTCACATTTACTTAGAAGCAGTTCATTTCACCAAATGCCTGTTCCCTGAATTTTCTTCTTTTTTTTTTGAGTTGGAGTCTCACTCTGTCACCCAGACCGGAGTGCAGTGGCCGCTACCGGCCACTGCGGCCTCGACCTGCTGGGCTCCGGTGATCCTTCTGTCTCAGCCTTCCGAATAGCCGAAACTACAGGCGCGCGCTACCACGCCCAGCTAATTTTTTGATTTATTGTAGAGATGAGGTCTCGCCTGCCCAGGCGGGTCTCGAACCCGCGGGCTCAGGCAATCCACTCACCTCAGCCTCCCAAAGGTGCAGGATTACAGGCTGAGCCACCAAGCCCGGCTGAATTTTCTTCTTTTAACTAGTTTTAGTTGACCAGTTTTCTTCTTCTTAGTAATGTTTAAAAGAATGTTCAATTTGTTTCTGCTCCAGTTCTTTGCTGCTATTTAGGAGGAGGTAAATAGAAGAATTTTTATTTTCAGGAATACAATAGCAATGAAGGTATGAAGCATTTGAGGACCTGTTCCTCTCCCTTCCTCTGCCTTTCAGTCTCTAGCAGCAATAGCAAGGAGTTAGGGCAGACAAATTGAGCATTCCTTTAAATACTATTATGAAGATTAAAACTGAGCAACTAAAAAGTTTTAAAAGTAAATTCTGTAACTTGACCTTTAATTAGAATGATATTTGGTAACTTTATTTTGGGTTAGTAATCCAGAACTCACTTAACTGGTCAGATCAACTGAATTAATCCTAAAAATGAATCGGCAGATACTTTAGCTACATCGCTTTCAATTTTCTCAAAATTGAGAATTCTCATAATGACATACCACAAAATGGACTATCAAATCTAACATAAAATGTACATCTGTTTCAGACTGAAATGTTGACTAATAAAAGCAAATTATCTTTTCGCTGTAAGTTTGTTTATGCTGATAGATTTCTACCCCTCTGGTGCCACACTGTCATTGGAGCTCAGGTCCATAATTCTAAGAGAATGTAGGAAATATTTCACTTTTCATTTCAGTACATCCATATCAAGATTCTGTCTCTTTCTGCATCAAATGGCACCTCTTTAGGGTTTCTTCAGGCTCACATCTCATTCTTTTCCATCCCATGCCTATTTAGTTACTTATCTACTTTCTGTCATTCTGTCACTTTTTCCTTTGAAATGTGTCTCAGATTCATTCTTTCTCCATTCTTATTGCAGTCACTTTAGTTCAGGTCTTCATTACTTCATTGCCTTCTAACTTGTTTTCCTGCTTTCATTCTTCTCCCTAGTAGTAGGTTAAATTTTCACTGCTTTCATCATAATTTCTCTGTGAATTAATCTCAGGAATTCAGCAAAATTCACTAGTCTCTGTCTCAATGTTGGATGTAGTATCAGAAAAATCAACTATGATCCGCCAGTGCTTTTCTTATTTGACAGTTGCCTGCCATTTAAACAAAAGGCATCTTTATATTCATTCTTTTTTAGATGACCCCTAGCTGTGATCCTTTGTGTATATGTGTACTGTGCAAATAACTAGCCTATAATTGTCATCTCCTGTTGTGAGACACAAGAACCCTGTTTCCTATTTCAGGCAGTCAACAAGTATTTATTTAATCTCATATTCTCATTTTATCAAATAGACTAATTTTCAGACTTCATCTAGATATCCCTTTCTGCCTCCAGAAAATAAATTTTATGAAGGCAGGCACTATAGAATTCTAGCATAGTTTTGTGGCAGTTTTTGTGTAGTTTTGAAATTTTTATTGAATAAGTGAATTTATTCAGGAAACATTTACTGACGGCATACTCTGTGCCCACCACTGTGATGTGCATAGCACTGAAAAAGGGCAGATACATCTCCTCTTTTTTTTTTCCTTTTTAGAGACAAGTTTTTGCTCTGTGACCCAGGCCTAGTTTAGTGGGACAATTATAGCTCATTGTTACCTTGAAATCCTGAGCTCAATCGATCCTCCCTCCTTGGCCTCCCAAAACTCTGGGATTACAGATGTGAGTCACCACACCCAGCCCAGTTCCTGTCTTAGTAGAGTTTATAATTTGGTGGGAAAGGCAGGTGTTAAATAAATGGCCAGTTATGGTGGTTGATAGTGGGCGCCATCAGTTTCTTCACTTTGTGTATGCATGCTATTTTTCATGTCGAGAAATACAGTCTAATTCCCCTCTCTTTGAATCTGGACTGGTCAACAGAATGTAGCAAAAGTAACATTTTGGAACTTTAGAGGCCAGTTCTTTTTTTTTTTTTGAGTTGTAGTCTCACTTGGTCACCCAGACTGGAGTACAGTGGCCACTCCGGGCCTCCGCAGCCTCGCCTGCTGGGGCTCTGGCGATTCTTCCGCCTCAGCCTTCCGAGTAGCCGGAATTACAGGCGCGTGCTACACCTGGCTGATTTTTTGATTTATTGTAGAGATGAGATCTCGCTGCCCAGGCGGGTCTCAAACCCGTGGGCTCAGGCAATCCACTCACCTCAGCCGCCCAAAGGCGCGGGATTACAGGCTGAGCCACCGAGCCCAGCTCTGTTTAACAATGTTTTGTCTTTCTGTTAAACTATACATTTCATGAGGGCAGATACTGTCCTGTTCTTAACTCTATCCCCAGTATATGACCTATATGCTCAATGTCTGCTGAAGTAATAATGAAGAATTTTTATTGAAGTCTCTGAGAAGTCTGTAACTCCAAGAAAGTTAAAAATTACTTTATTAGCAGCAAAACTTTCTTCCTTATCCACTCTGTATAGGAAGACCACATTCTACCCAAGCACACAATGCCAGCTTTTCTGGACTAACTTAATACCTGCACCCTGGATCCATATTAATGGGACAGTATTTTCCTTCCAAAAGTTGTAGGTGAGATCTTTGAGCTTTGGGAATTTAATAATAATGGACCACATATATAGAGGTTAGGCAGATGATGAGAGGAACTGGGGTCAAGAAGCATATAGATGAGTCTACTTATTTTTTTGGCAAGTATGTAGAGCAAAAGGTAAGCCTACTTAATGAAAATATAAGGCTCTGATGAAGTCTGTTATTCTATAAGTGTCGCCTTCAATCCTTAACGATTTTTTTCCTATTATGCTTCACATGAGCATTCTGCATAATTTCATTTAGTGTGGTCCAGGGAGTAATTCGCCAAACTCACATCTGACACTTTGTTCCCTTGCTCGCTTCTTCTTAACACACTATCCATATTCCCTCCTTTGTGTCTTTCTTTGCAGGTGTTTTCCCCATTCCCCAAAATACCCTTCCTTCCTTTCTGCTTACTTAAATCTAATTAATCTGTTGGGGGACCATTTTACATTTACTTCCCTGAAGTTTTCCTTGAAGATTCCAAATTAAGTATGCTTTTCTTTCCTAGGCTTTTATTTTACTGATTTGTAGAACATGATTTTTGCTGTGTAAATTTGCAACTCTTTCCTATTTAATATGATTATAAATAACTGAAAGTGTTCATTTTACTTTACATAAATTTTACTACTTTTTCAGTGGGTTTTTAATAACTATGTTGTCTTGGCAAATACTCTTTGCTCTCCTATCTTTTTTATTCCACTTGAACTTGGAAAATTTATTCCTCTTGAATTTTCCAAATTTGTTATACTTTTTAAATTTTTTACCTCAAGTCTTTGTTTTTCTCTCCTCCTTTGCTGATTCCCATGCTCTTTCTTTTCTACATATATGCATATATGTATGTAATATGTACACATTAGATAGATATATACTACTGCATATAATACATTAACATCACATTTTAAAATGTGTTATTAATGTCTTTATAAAATATTATCATGTTTAACTTTATATAGTGATAAAGTTAGTCAAATTATACCTGAGATCTAGAGTGTAAATTTTATATTAAGTACATTACAGAATCATTTGTTTATATCTGTACAGTTCTATAATGACAAGGTCTCAATATCCATTTTGTCCACATTGATAAGTAGATTTTTTCCCAGTCCAAATCATGCTTTTGAGAGAGGCCATAGCTAGAGAAAAACTAGGCAGACAGACAGGGTGGGTCCTCTGGTAACAATGTAGCAAAATTCCAGCAGGCCTCTGGACTGATATACTGGCCTTGGTAAACAAGCTCTCTGCAGGCCTCTCAAGCTAGTGCTTAAGTACTCACTGCTGGGATAGAAAAACAACCAATCAGCTCACTACCAAGTACCAACCAATCAGCTCACCATTAGGCCCCTATGTCCTACCAGTTGGTCCTCAGTACTGACTAATCAGAACAGCCAGTGCTGACCAATTAGTTCATAGCTAGAACTAACTAATCGGCTCAGTCTTAGGGCTATGTAAGCATCAGGTTTCAGCTTCCAGTGGGTAACTCCTTTGGGTCCCCTCCCACTGTGGGAGCTTTTCTGTCCTCTCAATCCTGCTTTCTCACTTTCCTGCCATCTGTGTCCCTCATTCCTGCTGGACACAGACTAGATCCCTGACCTGAATAGCTGCAGAAGATCATTTGAGCTGAAAAGCCATGCACCCCAGAGGCTGTCTTGCCAGCCAACTGAGCTGGCTGGCAGAACCGGGAGAGCTGCTGGAAGAAGGGAGACTGTGAAGCTGAGACACTTCTAGGGGCTGCATCACTCTCAGGGCTTGACTTACCAGCCCATTAGAACCAACACTTCTGGTGTTAGGCTTACCAGCCCCTCTAGCTGACCCTCTCTGGGGTTCAGTTGGCCAACCCATTGAGCTGACACTCTTGAAGCCCAATGGGCTTCAATGATACTTGAAAAATCCGTATCACTTTGAGATAAGTAGAATTTAATACTTATGTATATCAACTGACTATACACCACATTTGAAATATTTCTAAGGTTTCTTTCTTATTCCAATAACTTGAATTATCAGTAGGAATATGAACTATTACCACTTACGTTCATAATAAAATTGATATTTTTCAACATGATTATTCTTGAATTTAGTATTTTATATGTAAAGTATAAATACTTTGTGTGTCACCTAAGACACTTTCCAGATCAGTTTTAATTTATATAGATACAGTCATTCGGCTTGAGTTAAAGTTTAAAATGTTTAATGATTGAATAATTTCCACAGCTCTTTACATTTTGATTTCTTTTTTTTTTTTGAGATGGAGTCTCACTCTGTCGTTCAGGCTGGAGTGCAGTGGCATGCTCTTGGTCACTGCAGCCTTGTCCTGCTGGGCTAAGGCAATCCTTCCGCCTCCGCCTTTCAAGTAGCTAGAACTATGGGCATGTGCTACCATGCATGCCCAGCTTATTTTTTGATTTATTGTAGAAGACGATGTCTCACCAAGTTGCCCAGGCTTGTCTTGACCTGCTGGGCTTAGGCAATCCTTCTGCCTCAGCCTTCCAAGCAGCTGGAACTACAGGCACGCGCTACCACACTTGGCTTATTTTTTGATTTATCATAGAGATGAGATCTCACCAAATTGCCCAGGCTGGTTTTGAACCCCCGGGTTCAGGCAACCCACTTCCTTTGGCCTCCCAAAGTGCTGGTATTCCAGGCTAAGACACCGTGCCCAGCCCATTTTGATTTTTCTATGGCAGTTTAATAAGACCTCCATTGACTTTTATTTTTTTGGTTCAGTATTGTTTGCTTTTTGTTTTTGCTTTTTCTTTAACATTTATATAAAAAATTTCCAGTATACAGAGCAGTTGAAGGAATTGAGCCATGAGCTCACATACGCGTATATAACCACATCTTTGATTCTACAATAAATGTTTTACTATATTTACTTTAAAGCAAGTTGCAAGCTTTGCCTCTAAATATCTAAACTAGCAAATAATTTACTGTAGTTCTATACTTATTTACTTTTTTCAAGTTTTTTTTTTTTTTTTTTTTTTTTTTGAGTTGGAGTCTCTCTCGATCGCCTAGACTGGAGTGCAGTGGCCGCTCCCGGCCACTGCAGCCTCGACCTGCTGGGCTCCGGCGATCCTTCCACCTCAGCCTTCCAAGTAGCCGGAATTACAGGCATGCGCTACCACGCCCGGCTGATTTTTTGATTTATTGTAGAGATGAGGTCTTGCTGCCCAGGCGGGTCTCGAACCCACAGGCTCAGGCAATCCACTCACCTCAGCCTCCCAAAGGTGCGGGATTACAGGCTGAGCCACTGAGCCCGGCTTGTTTACTTTTTAAAAAGTAAAATGTATGCTAGGCATAGTGGCCCACGCCTGTAATCCCTGCACTTTGGGAGGCAGAGGCGAGAGGATTGCCTAACCATGGGTTTGAGACTAGCCTGGGCAACTTGGTGAGACCTTGTCTCTACAATAAATTTAAAAAATTATCTGGGCATGGTGGCATGGGTCTGTGGTTTCAGCTACTTGGAGGGCTGAGGTGGACGCATCACCTGAGCCCAGTAAGTCAAGGCTAGCTGTGGTGGCTGTGAGCATGCCACTCACTGGGCGATAGAGTGAGACTCCAACTATAAATAAATTCATAAGTACATAAATAAATAGTAATAAATAAATTAAAATAGTAAAATTTATGTACAATATAATGTATAAATCTTGATGCTATTTGATGAATTTTAACAGATGCATATTTCTGATAACTCATACACTATCAGGATCAGAATGTTACTGTTATTCTAGAAGTTTTCTTTATGCCCTTTCCCAGTCAGTCTCTATCCTTGCTCCCCAGAACAATCACTACTCTTTTATTTATTTTAAATTAAATTTAATTAATTAATTAATTTCTGAGTTGGAGTCTCACTCTGTCCCCAGGTTGGAGTGTACGCTCATGGCCACTGCTGCCTCGACCTGCTGGACTCAGGCAATTCTTTTGCCTTAGTCTTCCAAGTAGCCAGAACTATAGGTGAGCATCACCATGCCCAGCTAATTTTTTGATTTATTGTAGAGACAAGGTCTTACCAAGTTGTCTAGGCTGGTCTTGAACCCTTGGGCTCAGGCAATCCTCTTGCCTTAGCCTCCCAAATTGCTGGGATTACAGACGTGAGCCACTATGCCCAGCTTACAATAAAAATAAAAAAAATTAGCTGGGTGTGGTGGCACATGCCTGTAGTTCCAGCTACTTGGAAGGCTAAAGTGGAAGGATTTCTGACTGAGCCCAGTAGGTCGAGGTTGCAGTGGCCATGCTTGTGCTACTGTACTCCAGCCTAGGCAACAGAGATTCCGACTCAAAACAAAACAACAACCTATGGTTATTTATATGTTTTCATTGTTTCTTATGTGTTTTCATTACTATTTTTGTTAAGTGAAAGAAGAGTGTTAAAATCTCCAACTATGATTGTGATTTTGCCCATTTTTTTCTTTACTTTTGTCAATCTGCTTCATGCATTTTGATATTCTGTTATAAATAACCTATGAGTTATTTAGAAGTGCGTTGTTTAGTTTCTAAGTACAATTAAGTCCTCTACATATGAACCTTCAAGTTGCACACTTTCAAAGATGTGAACATGTATTCGCATATCCAGTCACATGAGTTAGTTCACGTATCAGATGTATATTGTCATGTGCTGTTCTGTAAGATTAAAAATGTTTTCTTTATTTTTTGTGTATTTTTTGTTTTTTATGTATTATTTGTGTGAAACATATAAGCCTATTACAGTACTATATTATATGGCTGATTCTGTTAGTTGTATACTTAGGCTAACCTTGTTGAACTCACGAACAAATTGGACTTATGAACACACTCTTGGAACTAGTTCGTATGTAGGGGACTTATTGTAGGGTTTTTCTTAGATATCTTATTGATTTCTCTTTTTTTTTGTTTTGTTCTTCCCATTCCTTGCAGAGCTGTTCTTCCTCGTGGAATGATTTCTAGTTTAATCCTGTGGTCAGAGAACATACTCTTTATTATTTCAATTCTTTTATTTTTTATTAAAACTTACTTTATTTCTTAGCATATCGTCTATTTTGGTGAACATACCATGTGTACTTGAAAAAGAATATGTGTCCTGGACTTTTTGTATGTAGTGTTTTATAAGTGTCAGTTAGGTAGGTCAAGGTTTCAGATTTTGTTTTCATTGATATTTTTGTGAAATGAAAGAAGTGTGTCAAAATCTCCAGCTAAGATTGTGATTTTGCTTATTTCTCCCTTTAATTCTGTATGCTTCATGTATTTTGAAACTTTGTTATAACATACATACACATTCATAATTTTTGTTTGTTTCTTATGAATTGACCATCTTATCTTTAGAAGATATCCTTTCTCATCTCTGATAATATTCTGTCTTTTTTCCTCCCAACTTTATTGTGACATGATTGACAAACAAAAAATCATTGCCAAGGCCATATAGCAGGCAATGTTTGCTGTAAAAAAAGAAATCATTGCTAAGACCAGTTGTCAAAGAGCTTTGTCCCTATGTTTTCTACTTTGCCCCTACGTTTTCAGGTTTTTATTCTTTTTTTTTTTTCATGTTGGAGTCTCACTCTGATGCCCAGGCTGGAGTGCAGTGGCAGGCTCACGGCCACCAAGCATCGACTTGCTGGGCTCCGGTAATCCATTCACGTCAGGCCTCCAAGCAGTCAGCTACAGGCATGCACTACCAGGCCCGTCTAATTTTTTTTTTTTATTGTAGAGACAAGATCTCACCATGTTGCCCAGGCTGGTCACTAACCCATGGGCTCAGGCTGTCCTCTCACCTCGGTCTCCCAAAGTGCTGGGAGTACAGGCTCGAACCACCATGCCCGGCCACTTTCAGGTTTTATGTTTAAGTTTTTAATTCATTTGGAGTTGATTTTTATGTATGGTGTAAGATAAGGGTCTAACTTTATTATTTTTAAAATATAAATATCCAGTTTTCCTAGCACCATTTATTAAAGGGACTATCTTTTCCCCACTGTATCTTTTTGGTACCTTTGTTAAAAATTAGTAGACCATATATATGTGGGTTTATTTTGGGTCTTTTTATTCTGTTCCATTGGTTTATATGTCTGTTTTTGTGCCAGTACCATACTGCTTCAATTACTATAACTTTGTAATATAGTTTGAAATTAGGCAGTGTGAAGCATCCAACATTTTTCATCTTTTCCAAGATTGCTTTAGCTATTTGGGTCTTTTGTTATACCATACAAATTTTAGTGTTGTTTTCTATTTTTCTCTGTGTGAAAAAGGCCATTGTAATTTTGATAGAGATTGCATTGAGTCTGTAGATTGCCTTGGGTTGTATGGATATTTTAACAATATTGATTCTTCCAATTCATGAGCACAGGCTATCTTTGAATTTATTTATGCCTCCTTCAGTTTCTTTCATCAGTGTTTTATAGTTTTCCATATACAGATCTTTTACCTCCTTTGTTAAATTTATTACTAAGTAAGTATTTTATTATTTTTGATATTGTAAATGGGATTGCTATCGTAATTTCTTTTTCAGACAGTTCACTGTTAGTATATAGAAATGTAACTTATTTTTGTGTGTTAATTTTGTATCCTGAAAATTTATATGATTATTAGTTCTAACAGTTTTTTGGTGGAGTATTAAGGGTTTTCTGTATATAAGATCATGCTGGCTAGGCAGGGTGATGCATCCCTATAATCTCAGCACTTTGGGAGGTCGAGTGGGAAGATTGTTTGAGGCCAGGAGTTTGAGACCAGCCTGGGCAACATAGTGAAACCCCTGTTTCTATGAAAATAAAAAACAATTACCTGGATGTGGTGATGTGCACTTATAGTCCAGCTATGTGAGAGGCTGAGGTAGGAGGTTTACAGTGAGCTGTGAATGATTGTACAACTGCACTCTAGTCTAAATGACAGAGTGAGTCCCTGTCTCTAAAAATAAAAACTGAAAAATAAAATCATGCCAGTTGCAAAGACAACTTTACTTTTTCCTTTCTGATTTAGATGCCTTTGATTTATTTTTCTTGTCTAATTGCTCTGACCAGACCTTCCAGTACTATGTTGAACAGAAGTGGGGATTCTTGTCTCGTTCCTGATCTTAGAGGAAAATTTTTTAGCTTTTGACTGTTGAATATGATGTTAGCTGTGGGGTTGTCATATAAATCCTTTATTATGTTAAGGTACATGCATTCTCTACCTAATTTGTTGAGAGTTTTTATCATGGAAGGATGTTAAGTGTTGTCAAATGGTTTTTTTTTCTGCATCTCAGAATAGTGGTATAATTTTTATTCTCCATTTTGTTAATGTGGTATATCATATTTATTGATTTGTGTATGTTGAACAATCCTTGCATGTCAAGGATAAATCCTACTTGATCATGGTATATGGTCCTTTTAAGGTGCTACTGAATTTGATTTGCTAGCATTTCATTAAGTGGTTTTATATGTACTTCACAGATATTAGCCTATAATTTTCTTTTCTTATAGTACTATTGCCTGGCATTGTTATTAAGGTAATGCTGGTCTCATAAAATGAGTGTGAAAGTGTTTCTTTTTAATTTTTTGATAGCATTTGAGAAGGATTGGTATGAATTCTTTAAATGTAGAATTCACCAGTGAAGCTATGTAGTCTGGGCTTTCTTTGTTAGCTGATTTTTGATCACTGTTTCAATATTGCTCGTTGCTTGTCTGTTCAAATTTTCTACTTCTTCGTAATTTAGTCTTGGTAGATTGTATGTTTTTAGGAATTGATTCATTTTTTTCAAGGTTATCCAATTTGTTTTCATATACAGGTTGAATATTCCTGTTCCACTCCCTCCCTCCCTCCCTCCCTTCCTCTCCCCCTCTTTCTCTTTCTTTTGAGTTGGGAGTTTTGCTATGTTCCCCAGGCTGGTCTTGAATTTCTGGCCTCAAGCTATCTTCCCACCTCAGCTTCCCAAAGTTCTGGGATTACAGGCATGAGCCACCATGCCTGGCTTATTTTATTTTGTATTAAAGGCTAGCTATTCTATCTTTCTTTTTCTTCCTATCTTTTCCATCCATTTATTTTATGTATAATATGTGTGTGTGTGTGTGTGTGTGTGTGTGTGTGTGTGTGTGTGTGTGTGTGTGGCATGAACCACTGCACTCAACTTTTATTTATTTATTTATTTATTTATTCCTTTTGAGTTGGTGTCTCACTCTGTTGCCCAGACTGGAATGTAGTGGCATGCATGCTCACGGCCACTCCAGTGTCGACTTGCTGGGCTCTGGCAATCCTTCCACCTCAGCCTTCCAAGTAGCCAGAACTACAGGCGAGCACTACCACGCCCAGCTAATTTTTTTTTTTTTTTAAATTGGAGTCTCACTCTGTCGCCCAGACTGGAATGCAGTGGCTGCTCCCAGCCACCGCAGCCTCGACCTGCTGGTCTCCGGCGATCCTTCCGCCTCAGCCTTCCAAGTAGCCGGAATTACATGCATGCACTACCATGCCCAGCTGATTTTTTGATTTATTGTAGAGATGAGGTCTCGCTGCCCAGGTGGGTCTCGAACCCGCGGGCTCAGGCAATCCACTCACCTCAGCCTCCCAAAGGCGCGGGATTACAGGCTGAGCCACCGAGCCCGGCTTAGTCTGGTAACTTTTTAATGTGAAATTTAGACTGTTATGCTCAAATTAATTAATTAATATATCAATTTTGACAAAGTATTTTTATAAAAATAAGTTCAACTTGTCAAATGAGAGGTATGACTCATGATTCCATCTACTAAAGAAGTATGGCATGGACCATTAACCATAGACTAAAACATTATGAAGGATTTTTCTTTCAATATCATATTGATTTACAGTAAGCAGTACCTGACTTTCTGTGTAGTATGCATGTTTCAAACACTGCGAGTATATTAGAATAGTAAAGGAAGAGTCATTTTGTAGTTTATTAGAATATAAAAACTGATCATTTATTTTAAAAATATATTGGCCATTATTTTTGATGAATGAATTGAGTTTGAGTAGTTGGTATACTATTACATTTTCTTCTTTCTTCTTTTTTTTTTTTTGAGTCTGTGTCTCATTCTGTCACCTATGCTGGGGTGCAGTGGCACCATCATGCCTCACCACAGCCTCAACCTTTTGGGCTCAGGCAATCCTACCTTAGCCTCCCAAGTCACTGGGACTACAGGTGCATGTTACCATATCCAGCTAATTTTTTAATATTTTGTAGAAACAAGGTTTCTATGTTTCCCAGACTGGTCTCAAACTCCTTGGTTCAAGCAATCCCCTCGCCTCAGCCTCCCAAAGTGCTGGAATTACAGGAGTGCGCCACTGGGCTTGGGTCTTCTTTATTCTTTATTTCATACTGGCAAGTCTTCCCTTCTATAAAAAAGGCCACAGGATCCAAAATTGTGGCTTTGGGAAGGAAAATGCGAAGTAAACATGTATAATATGAGCAAAATACTTGTCAGTATTGGATTTAAGTCGCCTTTTCTGACACATATAAAGAAAAATTTAAATAAAAATGTAAAAATATTCTTCCCTTGTTAGAAAGTTAGTCTTGCAGCGCGTGGAAGCTCATGCTTGTAATCTCAGCACTTTGAGAGATGAGAGGATTGCCTGAGTCCAGGAATTCAAGATCAGCCTGGGCAAGTTGGCAAGACTTCGTCTCTACAGTAAATAAAAAAATTAACCAGGTGTGATGGCATGCACCTGTGATTCCACTTACTTGGAGGGCTGAGGCAGAAGGATCTCCTGAGCCCAACAGATGAAGGCTGCAGTGGCCATAAGCATGCCACTCCACCCCATCCTGGGCAACAGAATGAGACTCCTACTAAAAAAAAAGGAGGGAGGAGTAAAATAAAGTTAATCTTCATTATTTATATTAAAAAGGTAGAATTTATGTTGGTGGCATTTTCAATAGAAAAAAGTAAACTATTTAAATTAAGATCAATTTTTAATATGATTTTTGTTTCAAAATCTCTAAGTACTAAATAATTTTTTCCCTCTCTTCCCCCCCCTTTTTTTAAGAAAGGGTCTTACTCTGTCAATCAGGCTGGCGTACAGTGACATAATCATAACTCACTGCAGCCTCAAACTCCTTGGCTCAAGAGCTCCTCTGGCCTTAGCCTCCTAAGTGCTAGGATTATAGGCACATGCCATGATGCCCAGATTAAATATAATAATTTTTTATAGCAGAAGTTCATATGTTAAGTTTTAGAGTTTAGAAATATTATTCACCAGCCATGACTAAATCTCATCAGGGAGTAATTTATATAAGAAAGGTGTCATTTCTGTCAAAAAGATGCATCTATTCTAATGATGGTCTACGATATCAAATGATGTGAAACATTTATTACACTATGCCATAAACAGGACTCAGTTCCACTATATCCCTGAAGCTGTAATAAATTTTTAACAAAGAAAAGTAGGAAAGCCAGCGGTGTCTTCACTTCTGCAGAGTCCTAGGCATTTTTCCATTTTTGAGAAAACCACCCATACTACTTCCAGAAAAACATGGACTAACTTCTCAAATCCTACATTAAAATATTAAGTCAGATTCTGCTAACTTTAGGGGATTTTAGACACTAGTTCCATAGTACTAAAGAAATTTTTTTAGTTTGCCTTTTTTTTTGTTTTAAGAAATTGTTGTATGTGTCTAGTTTTAAAACTTTTCATCTGTTCAGAGTTTCTCTTGTGTTTCCTTGTCCACCAAGATGAAGTATTAAATAGTGTTAGGAGCCATTATAGTGGAATGATCATGAATAAGAGAAATAATCATGAGTAATTATGAACAAGGACCTAATATCAAATAGATATATGCCAGCTTTGTTACTTACTAACTGTGCTGCCTAGGACCAGTTAGCTAACTTCTTTAAGCTTCGGTTTCTTATCTATGAATTAATAGCAATGGGGTAATTGTGAGCATTCAGTGATAAATTACATGCAGAGTACTTACATAATCCTTGACATATGGCAAGTGCTTATTATTATTAACAGTTTTAAATATATGATGTTTTATTGGCAGTCAACTAAAAATGTAAAAGTTACTATAATTTTAAAAATTGGTTCAATTAATGATTTTCAGTTTATGTACTTTAGTTAATAAAACAGAAAATATAAAGATTATTACTTCTTATAATGTTCTTAATGATTCAAAGGTAGTGCTTTTGTCATTTTTATGTATATGTATGGTTGAAGCAAGATGAATTGTTCATACCAAGCCCAGTTAAGCTCCACCTGACAGGACATTAGAGAAAAGAATTGACAGGACTTGCTGTATATCAAGTGCTAAATATGTTTTATTTCATTAAACTCCTTTAACAACCCTCTGAAAGACAAATAAACTGATATTTATGTCTCAGTTTTACAAATAAAGAAACAAGCATCTGGAATTTAAATAATTTGCTTAATGCTATGCAGTTTGTAGCAGCAAAACTGGGATTCAAACTTTGACTAGGTCCTTTGATTCTAAAGTCCATTTTCTTGCCTATCATTTTGCTGAGAAAATTAGTATGATTAGAAATGTAAGCTATGTGGAAAAGGGATAGATGGAAAACGTTAGTTGTTGACAGTCTAAGATGGTGTTGAAAGAGTTAGATTCTTTTTCTAACTAATAAATGGTAAAAATGTGATGGGAAAAAACTTAATTTGTGCGCGTTTCCAGCCTTCTGCTCTTTCTCTGTATGCTAATGATAGTTCTGCCTTTGCTAATTCAATTTCTTTCTTTTCTCCTCCCTCCAATGAGGGCTTAGCATTTGTCAGACTAGATCTTTGGAAATTTGTAATACAGAATTAAGAGACAGGGATGAGGTAGAAGGAATATGAACGTGACCAGTGCAGGATATTCTAACCATCTTTATGTTTTCTACTTCATACTCTGTGTTCATATCTATGTTTTCTACTTCATACTCATTCATGGTTGCATTTAAAAAAAGATTTGACCAGGCTCAGTGGCTCAGCCTATAATCCCAACACTTTGGGAGACTGAGGCGAGTAGATTGCCTGAGCCCATGGGTTCGAGATCAGCCTGAGCAACCTGGTGAGACCTTATTTCTACAATAAAAAGAAATTAGCTGGGCGTGGTAGGGCATGCCTGTAGTTCCAGCTACTTGGAAGGCTAAGGCGGAAGGATCGCCGGAGCCCAGCATGTCAAAGTTGAGGTGGCCGTGAGCGTGCCTGTGCATCCAACCTGGGCAATGGAGTGAGACTCCAACTCAAAAAATAAAAATAAAAAATTTAAGTACAGATCTTTAAATCTTCTAGTGAATGCTGATACCTCCTAATTATAGCAGCATTAGAAAATGTTTTATGTTAATAATTGTTGTACTTGGATACATAGGATTTAGTGTGTTATTCTGTTTACTTTTGTGCATATTTGATACTTCCCATAATAAAAATATTTGGGTTTTTTTTTTTAAAGAAAATGTTTTAGTGAACATACTTGTTAGTCTCCTCCTCTATTTCTGGAATGTTAGAACTATATCTTGAATATTACTATAGTATATTTCAGAGTGCCTTATACATAGTACCCATTCAATAAATAAATGTCTGAGTTGAATTGAATATAATATTTAGTGCTTAATTTTAAATGTAAGTTATATTTAACAGCAGTTGGTATATAACGTGAAAATGTGCTTTTTGGTGAATTCTGTCAATGTGAGAAAATGTTCTAGAATTAGATATCAAGTTTTAAAATTTTCTCTGTAGACTTCTCAACTTTTTTGGACTAGGCTTCTTTGTGGTGTGTGTGTGTTTATGAGAGAGAGATAGAGAGAGGGAGAGAGAAGGGGAAGTGGAGGGAAGGAGAGGAGAAAAAGAATGTATAATTAAACATCAATTTTAAAAATAGCGTTATTGGGGGTGAGGGGGATGGGATTAACAGTCGCAAATATCTGTCTGGGGATGGGGAAACACCTCTTATCAACAGGGTGCCTGAATGAAACGTAATTGTACACCTAACCCTTAACTGTACCCCACAAAATCATAATAAAAAATATTGATTAAAAAAAATAAAAAAATTAAAACAATTTAAAAAAATAGCGTTATTGAGGTATAATTTACGTAACATAAAATTCACCCATTAAAAGTGATTTTAATACATTTTCAAAGTTGTGCATCCATCACTACAATCTAATTTTAGAACATTTCTGTCACCCCAAGAAGAAACCTGTGCCTGTAGGTGGGCACTCTGTTTACATCTCTAGCCTCAGGCAACCATTAATCTAATTTAAATATCGTAAATGAAGCCTGCTCAGTGGCTCAGCCTGTAATCCCACGCCTTTGGGAGGCTGAGGTGAGTGGATTGCCTGAGCCTGCAGGTTCGAGACCCGCCTGGGCAGCAAGACCTCATCTCTACAATAAATCAAAAAACCAGCCGGGCATGGTAGCGCATGCCTGTAATTCCAGCTACTTGGAAGGCTGAGGCGGAAGGATCGCTGGAGCCCAGCAGGTCGAGGCTGCGGTGGCCGGGAGCGGCCACTGCACTCCAGTCTGGATGACAGAGTGAGACTCCAACTCAAAAAATAAAAAAAATAAAATAAAAATAAATCGTAAATGTTTTTAGTATGGGCATAATAAAAACATATAAAAAAGCCGGGCTCAGTGGCTCAGCCTGTAATCCCAGCACTTTGGGAGGCTGAGGTGAGTGGATTGCCTGAGCCCGCGGGTTCGAGACCCACCTGGGCAACTTGGCGAGAACTCATCTCTACAATAAATCAAAAAATTAGCCAGGCGTGGTTGCACACGCCTGTAGTTCCAGCTACACGGAAGGCTGAGGCGGAAGGATCGCTGGAGCCCAGCAGGTCGAGGCTGTGGTGGCCGGGAGCGACCACTGCACTCCAGTCTTGGTGACAGAGTGAGACTCCAACTCAAAACAAACAAACAAACAAACAAAAACACATAAAAGTTAACAAAAAAGAATGATGACTCCCAAACAACCAGTAAGGACAAGCTTCTTTTGTATATCTTCCAACTTCTCCTATCTAATCTCTCATCTGGATTATTTTAAAACAAATCTCATTTCTTCCATAAGTATGTCAGTATGTGTCTCCAAGGTATGAAACTCTTCCTTTTTTAAAATTTAACTATAATTTCATTATCACATAAAAGATTAATAATAATTCTTTAATATCATCTCTTACCTAATCAGTATTCAAAGCAGAGTTCAAACAAGCTCCATATATTATTACATTCATTTGAAAAGTATCTTAAGTCCTTTATAATCTATAGCAATTTCCCTTTCTTCCATTTTTTGCCATGTATCTGTTGAAGAAAATATCATTTGTTGGTAGACTTTCTCACATTCTGGACTTGGCTAATTGCATTCCTGTAATGTCACTTAATATGTGTTTATACCTGTTATATTTTCTATAAAGTAGTAACTAATTCTAGAGCAGCACATGCAGTCCAGTTAGAAATGTGAGCTACAGCTGGAAGCCATGTTTTTAAAATTTTCTAGTAATTGCATTAAAACAAGTAAAAAGAAAAACATAAAATTATTTTAGTGACACATTTTATTCAACCCAATATAAAAAATATTTCAACATATAATATAAATAACCATCAATAAGATATTTTACATTCTTTTTTTCATACCAGATCTTTGAAATCTGTTGTGTATTTTACACTTACAGCATATCTCAATTCAGAGTAGCTACATTTCAGATGCTCAATAGCTACATGTGAGCAGCGATATTGAATAGGGCAGATCTAGAGGTTTGTTCACACTTAGATTTGAGGTTTTGTCAAGAATAGTTCATAAGTGATGCTGTGCACTTTATACTGCATTACAACTGGGGGCAAATAACATCTGTTTGTTTCTGTTTTTGTGATGGTAAGATTGGTTCAAAGTCTCTTGTGTCATCAACTTGGGTCTTTTAGTATCTCCCATCCTTTCCCTTAATGGTTTTATTTACCATGTTGGTTTTACTACCATTGCCTACAATCATATATCATTAGTGATTCAAAATTCTGACTGCAGGCCAGGCTCGGTGGCTCAGCCTGTAATCCCAGCACTTTGAAAGGCCGAGGCGAGTGTATTGCCTGAGCCCGCGGGTTCAAGACCAGTCTGGGCAACTTGGCGAGCTCTTGTCGCTACAATAAATAAAAAATTAGTGGGGCTTGGTCCTGCTACTTGGAAGGCTGAGGCGGAAGGATCACCGGCACTCAGAAGATCAACGCTGCGGTGGTTGTGAGCGAGATTGGGCAACAGAGTGAGATTCCAACTTAAAATTTTTTTGACTGTAATTCCTTCATTTTTTCTGCATCTAATAGCTAAATTGTCCTGTAAATAATTTTCTCTTATTGGTTATTTTTCTTATCGGTTATTTTTCTACTAAAGTATTTTCTGTCATAGTTATCCTTCCTGATTTTTTTTTTTAATTGGAGTCTTACTCTGTTGTCCAGCAGTGCAGTGGCACACTCATGGCCACCACAGCCTCGACCTGCTGGGCTCAGACGATCCTTCTGCCTCAGCCTTACAAGTGGCTGGAACTACAGTCATGCACCACAACACCTGGCTAATTTTTCTTGATTTATTGTAGAAATGAGGTCTCACCACGTTGCCCAGGCTGGTCACAGACTCCTGGGCACAGGCAGTCCTCTCGCCTCAGCCTCCCAAACTGCTGGGATTATAGGCGTGAGCCACTGTACCTGGCCTGTTACAAATTTTTATGGCCCACTGTATGATCACTTTTCAAAAACGTTTCATGTGTGCTTGAAAAGAATGTGTATTCTTCGATTGTTGAGTATTGGTTCTAAATATGATTATAAAATAAAACTTGTTAGTTATTTCATTCAAGTTTTTAATATCTTTGCTGATTTTTAAAATCTGATCTATCAGTTATTGAAAGAGATGAGTTAACTTTCCCATTATGATAGTAAACTTGATTTATTTGGGTAATTTTATTGGTATTTTCTTTAATATTCTAGAGTTCTGCTATTACATTCATAAAGTTTTGAATTATTACATCTTTCTGGTGAATGGAAACTTTTATCATTTTGTAGTGACTCTCTTTACTTCAATAATACTTTCTATATAAAAGTTTATCTTGATTGATAATCTTTCCATTTTTTTTTTTTTGGTTAGTAGTGTCTGAAACAACTTTATTCACCTTTTTTCTTCTTTTTTTTTAGATTGTAAAATATAGTTTATTTAGAAAGTAAGTTAGAAACAAAGAGGAGATTCACCTCTCCAAGGTAGGGGAGGGGGCCAAAGCTAGGAAACATGGTGGCAGCCATAGCTCAAACAGTACATGACCACACCAGGGTTTAGCAAAGCAATGGCCTGAACCTTTCTTTCAATCTATTTTTAAAATATTTAAAAATATGTCTTTTGGTCGCATATGTTAGCTGGACTTTAATTTTTTAAGATCTAGATTGACAGTCTTTTTAAATGAAGATTTTAGTCCATTTAAAATTTTTGTTAGAACTGATATAACAAGTTTATTTCTACCACCTTTTGTGTTTTTTATTGTCCCATTTTCTCTGTCCGTTGTTGTTCTTGGGATTTTCCTGCCTTTGCTCCTTCTCCTTCATCTTGTTTTTCTTTTTCTTCTTTGGAAGTTCTACACATAATATTTTATAGGTTATTCTAAGAACATTAATATATATATTTAACCTAAAATCCAAAGTTAATTAAAAATATTTACCTAACTTCCTTATATTACAAGAACTTCTGAATGTGTAAACTCATAATCTTCCTACAGGTGAGTGTTGTCTGGTATTTTAGTTCTGTTTTTTAATTTTACAAATTAGAGATTGTTATTGTTTTATATAACAATGTTTATTTAGACTTATTGTATTTTTTACTTTCTCAATTAGAATTTCAGCATCTCAGACCTTTCTTTAAGTTTCCTTCTTCCTAAATTGCATACTTTAGGTATCTATCTTTTTGCTTTTGTGGCTTCTAAGATATTTCCTTTGTCTTTGGTGTTCCCTAGTTTCATGACAATCTATTTTGGGGATTTTCTTTTTACTTGTCCTGTTTTGGATTCGTTGGGCTCCTTGAATCTGAGAATCTGTGGATTTCATTAAGTCTGAAAAATTCTTAGCCATTACTTCTTCAAATATTGCCTCTTGACTATTCATGTTTTCTCCTTCTGGAACTCTAATTATATGTGTTAAGCATTCTTACTCTTTCCTCCTTTTTTCGTTTTCTTTTTTTTTTTTTTTTTTTTTTGAGTTGGATTCTCACTCTGTCGCCCAGACTGGATTGCAGTGGCCACTCCTGGCCACCGCAGCCTCGACCTTCTGGGCTCTGGCGATCCTTCAGCCTCAGCCTTCTGGGTAGCTGGAACTACAGGCACGCACTACCACGCCCGGCTGATTTTTTTATTTATTGTGCAGATGAGGTCTTGCCAAGTTGCCCAGGTGGGTCTCGAACCCACGGGCTCAGGCAATCCACTCACCTCGGCCTCCCAAAGTGTGGGATTATAGGCTGAGCCACCGAGCCTGGCTCCTCCTTTTTTCTTAAATTCTCTTTTATATTTTCTGTCTCTTTTATGTCTCCATGTTGCATCTGGGTAAACTCTTTGGGTCTGTTCAAGCTGCTAATTTTTGCATTAACATAATTTGACTTGCAGTTTAACTGAGTTTCTAATTTTAATTATTATATGTACAGTTTCTAGAAAGTCCATTAAGTTCTTTTTCAAATCTACCTACTTATTGAATAAAGTACTGTTTCTTTCTCATATTTTTAATATCTTGTGTTTCTTCAAATGTTATTGTGTAGCCAGTAATTCCACTATCTTCATAAATCTGAATCTCATGTCTATTGTTTCTGCTGACCCTCAGTTTAGTGGCTTGCTTCATATGTTTTATGATCTAGGTTGTGGATTTATGTTCATCAGTACTTTATCTCAAGATAATTTTCATGTTCTAGCTAACATTTTTAGGTGACTAATGTTGAAAAGGATTTTTCAGGGTAAATTAGTGTCTATTTGCCTGGAATCGAAAGGATGAAATATTTTTAGTTAATTCATTAGGGAAAACAAGAATCTAATATGTCTATAATAACATAAAATAGGACTCTGCCTTTTAAAGTAGGAATTTTAGAATTTATCCTTTGCACTATTGCATAAAAGTGACAATCTTCTTGGCAACCAAATTATTTTATGTCTTCAAAATCTGTTATTTTTATGCATTGTGCAATCAGAACAAAATTAATAGGGAAAACAGACTTTTTTATTTTGTATTGTTAACTGTTTTTTTAAACTGCAGGCATCTATGTGATTGTGAAGTATCTTTTACTTATCTCTATAAACATATTACTAATTATCGATTAACAGGTACAAAGTAAATGGGTTTGTGCTGTTTTTCTAATGGTACAATTTTGTAGTTGTATTTGCAGTTCACATCCTTAGCTAGAAAAGAAAAAAATATGTAAGATCTTTCTCATTAAACGCTTTGTTTCTAAGATATAAAGAACTAAAGATAAAGGCAAGCCAGATGTCTCAGCAGAATTCCATTTAATTTTTTTAATTTATAAATTCCCTAAGAATGGAGGTTTCTAATATAGTCTGTTCAGCAACTTTATCATAGAATTCATAGCAAAACATATGTTTGATAGTAGTTTCGCATTCTGTCATAAGAAAATGGTAAGATATTGAAGTTGTTGTACATCTTTTTAGTCCAAACACCATCTGATCACCTCAGGTGCCTAGATTTATTTACTTTCCTGCATTGTTTTTAGGGATATATTTTAATTTTAACTATAAATAGCACACATGGTTTTATTCTGCAGGTTTTCTCAAGTCCTTTCAGAAGCAACTAGAATATCAATCATGAAAGATGAAAAAGAATATCCAGCTTCTTTCCTTCAATCTCAGGCTCAATCTTAAGATCCAGCAGTGTTGCATGTTTGTTTATTTGTTTTATGGCAGTTATAATAATTTGTGATGTGGCAGTAACAGATGAGAGAAATGTTTTAATCACTGTCAATAAGATAATGATGTCCAATATTGTTTATAAGTTATTTTATATGTTTGTTCTTTCCCCCTCAGAGAAAAACCCAAGATCTTTTATGGCAAAGACTATCTTCTATTTTATGTATCTCAGGTTCATATAAATCTCCAGCTTGTCCAAAACATTTTTGTCTTGGCTACCTTTTACAGTGGGATCTTTTTAGCCTTATTCTCATGAAAATATCATATTTTGGAATTTATCTTACTGTTCATAGAAAAATTATGCACATGGTGGAGAAAACCCAATGTAAGTTAACTTAGTGGGACTTCCATATTTGCAGAAAGACCTTAAGATGTCTTTCTGTATCATTTGCTTTCTGATATATTCAGACTGCTCCTTATCCTAATGAAAACAGACCAACGAGACTGTACTGCAATTAGCTAATTCTATCATTCTTGCCAAGATCGTAGGGGTTGTTCATTGTGAACACATTCTGCCGCCAACAGCTGAGTTGGAACATTGTGTTTATTTGTGAGAGGATTTGAGTATGAACAATTTGGTTTAAAGATTAACTGGGGGAATAGACTATATTGATAAACTTGATAAAATATTTTTATTTTTTTCAAAAATTACTGAGTTATAGAGAGCTTACATTTAAAGTATTAATATCATACTGAACATTGTAGAAATTTAAAATTCAGTCTATATTTTATTTAGAAGAGTTTATAGCTTTTTGCCTTTTTTGAGAAATGGACAGATGCACTGGAGGCAACCTAGTTTGCTGTGATGAGCAACAGATTGGAACATAGAGCAGAACCAGGTGCACAATGTCAGGGAGTACAAGTCCAATTCAGTGGCTATTTGTTATGCCTAAAGAACTTTGATAAGTACTATAGTAGGAGAGAAATATAAACATGAATAGGAAATAGTCTCCTAAATAATGTACAGGAAATGTAAATAGATCAGTAAATAATACAATATAAAATGAAACAAATGTTAAACAGAATTTTCAATAACATGCTATAGAGGAACATAGGAAAGAACAATGAATATTGATTAGGGAATCAGAGAAGTTGTCATTAAGAATTTGACTTTTGACCGGGCTCGGTGGCTCAGCCTGTAATCCCAGCACCTTGGGAGGCTGAGGTGAGTGGATTGCCTGAGCCCGTGGGTTCAAGACCTACCTGGGCAACTTGGCGAGACCTCATCTCTACAATAAATCAAAAATTAGCCGGGCGTGGTAGCGTGCGCCTGTAGTTTCAGCTACTTGGAAGGCTGAGGCGGAAGGATTGCTGGAGCCCAACAGGTTGAGGCTACAGTGGCTGGAAGCGGCCACTGCACTCCAGTCTGGTTGACAGAGTAAGACTGCAACTCAAAAAAGAAAAAAAAAAGAATTTGACTTTTAAGTTGATTCTAGAAAGAGAGTAGTATTTTGATAGATGGAAGATGGTGGGAATAAGAGTGTGAAGATCTATTTTGCAGTGTTAGTAAATTTGGAGCTATCCATGGGCAAAGCACCAAGTTAATAGTATGATAAAGGGAAATATGTGGTCAAACTATATGAGTGTTTACTGTATGAATATTTACTATATAAGTATTTATTCTGTAATAACTATTGATGTTTCTATAATAATTTATGCACATATTTGAGACTTGCAACAGCTAAGGTAGGTGTGTTACTACCCCCAATATTTACATAGTCCTGTGTAATTTAATGGAAAGATACGAATTTGAAAGCTAACTTTGTCACTTAAAAGCTACATGGCCTTGGACACATTACTTGATATTACTGAATCTCAGTTTTTTCATCTATCCAATATAGGTAGTACCATCTTTTAGTAAATGGTTTCAGGACTGCTGCATAGGCTGTACACTATGTTATTTCAGGGACAGTATTCATTCAGACCAGGGGCTAGCAATGCTGTCTTCTGCAAAGGACCAGATAGAAAATATTTTAGGCTTTGCCAGCCACAAACCATAAGATATCTGTTACAATGATTCAGCCTTGCTGTTATAGTACAAAAACAGCCATAGGCAACATGTAAACAAATGAATGTGGATATATTCTAATAAAACTTCTTTTGTAAAAACAGATGCTGGACCAGATTTGGCCCACAGTCTGAAGTTTGTTGACCATGTAGATCAGGATGTAAATGGTGAAACCTTGGGTTGTGCAGTTCTGTGGTACAAGGAATAAATTATATGGGCTATAAGAAATATTTACTTATGACATAAATATTTCTGACTTAGTTAATGTGAATGCTCAATGATAGAAGTCCATCTACTTTTCTCTCTTTCCCTTTAAAGTTATTGCTACTGAATTCTTGGGTAAATCAGAATTTTCAGTAGGGAAATAAAAACAATCTTTTACCAGATTAACTATAACTAGATGTATGAGTTAGAGTGATAATAAATGAATGTTGTTTTGAATTTCTTAAAGTTAGTGTTAACTAGAAATTATGACTGAGACACTGTTAAAATGAGTGCCACGGTATTTGCAATTTTTTTTTTTTTTTTTTTTTGAGTTGGAGTCTCACTCTGTCTCCCAGACTGGAGTGCAGTAGCCGCTTTCGGCCACTGCAGCCTCCACTTGCTGGGTTCCGGCGATCCTTCCGCCTCAGCCTTCCAAGTAGCTGGAACTACAGGCACACGTGCTACCACGCCCAGCTGATTTTTGATTTATTGTAGAGATGAGGTCTCGCCAAGTTGCCTGGGCAGGTCTCAAACCTGCGGGCTCAGGCAATCCACTCACCTCAGCCTCCCAAAGGCACGGGATTATAGGCTGAGCCACTGAGCCCGGCTGGTATTCGCAATTTTAACTACCACAGAATGGAGAGCCTGAAACCTATACTTGGTGCTGTTCAGTCTCATGTGATTTGCTTTCATTCGTAAACTAGAATTTTTACCTGGAGAATATATATTGTTTTGGATCTCAGCATAATTAGCTGAATATATACTGTTTTGGATCTCAACATAACCGTAATTAGGATTATTCATGGGCAACCCCTTTGGGTCCCCTCCCACTGTGGGAGCGTTTCTGTTCTCTCAATAAATCCTGCCTTCTCAGTTAAAAAAAAATATTATTCATGGTTTTATTATAATGCTGTCCCGGTATTGATCCTTACCATATAGTATTTTTTTAGACTGCCATTGTGTCATTGTTGAAATATAGTTAATAATTGGCATCTCTAGTACATATGTACTTCTAGAGATACTGAGAAATATGGCTTTTCTTTTGCTTTTACTTATTTATAGTTCTGTTAATGTTGTATGTCTCAAAGAATATCTTTTGAGGTTTTTTTTTCCCTTAAATGCTTTGAAAATTTTCATATCAGATTATGTAAATGAAATGTTGATTATATGCTAGGGCTGATTTTGACACTGCTTTTGAGTCTTGCTTTAGGAATAACAAAGTAATTGCTCTTTTAGGATATTATATGGTAATCATTGTTGTGAGAAGATTATGATGTTGAACTGTCATACATGATTGTGTTCTCCCACTCTCAACGATAAGAGAAATCTTTTATATTTGTTATTTTAACTGTGGAATAAACGATTTCCTGTTTTTAAATCTGAAAATATTTCCTTCTCTTTACTACATGTAGAAATATCATACATATTCTACCTGTGTCATGTTTAAACATTTTTATTGTGGTAAAATATATATAACATAAAATTTATCATTTTAACCATTTTTAAGTATACAATTCAGTGCCACTGAGTATATTCACAGTGGTGTGTGACCATCACCACTATCTATCTCCAGAACTTTTTCATCATCCCAAATAGAACCTCTGTGCGCATTAAACAATAACTTTTCATTTCCACCTTCCAACAGCCCCTGGTAACCTCGATTCTACTTTCTGTCTCTGTGAATTTGCCTATTCTGGGTCTAGGTACCTCATATAAGTGAAGTCATACAATATTTGTCCTTTTAAAATCTGCTTTGTTTCACATAGCCTAATGTTTTCAGGGTTCATCTATGTTGTAGCATATATTAGAATCTCATTTTTTAATTGCTGAATAATTTCTATCATATGTATATATCATATTTTGTTGATCCATCCATTGATGGACACTTGTACTGTTGCCACCTTTTTAACTATTATGAATAATGCTGCTGTGGACATTGGTGTTCAAAGTATCTGTTGAAGCCGGGCTCAGTGGCTCAGCCTGTAATCCCAGTACTTTGGGAGGTTGAAGTGAGTGGATTGCCTGAGCCCGTGGGTTCGAGACCCACCTGGGCAACTTGGCAAGACCTCATATCTACAATAAATCAAAAATTAGCCGGGCATGGTAGCGCTCGGCTGTAGTTTCAGCTACTTGGAAGGCTGAGGCAGAAGGACTGCCAGAGCCCAGCAGGTTGAGGCTGCGGTGGCCGGGAGCGGCCACTGCACTCCAGTCTGGGTGACGGAGTGAGACTCCCACTCAAAAAAAAAAAAAAAGTGTTTGTTGAGTACCTGCTTTCAGTTATTTTGGGTATATGCCTAGGAGTGGAATTGTTGGATCACATGGTAATTCTACATCTGACCTTTTAAGGAAGTACCAAACTTTTTCAAAGTGGCATGCGTTGTTCTTTAACAAATAGTTATGGAAGATTTTTTTATTACCTTTTTTTTTTTGAGTTGGAGACTCACTCTTTCACCCAGGCTGGAGTGCAGTGGCACGCACACTCGTGGCCACTCCAGCGTCGACCTGTTGGGCTCCGGCGCTCCTTCTGCCTCAGACTTCTGAGAAGCCGGAACCACAGATGCACACTACCATGCCCAAGTATTTTATTTTATTTTACTGTAGAGACGAGGTCTCACCAAGTTGCCTGTGATGGTCTCAAACCTCCGGGCTCAGGCAATCTACTCGCCTCTGCCTTCCAAAGTGCTGGGATTACAGGCTAAGTCACCGAATCTGGCCTATTACCTTGTTTTTTAAATGCTTACGATCTGCTGGGCTCGGTGGCTCAGCCTGTAATCCCAGTGATTTGGGAGGTTGAGGTGAGTGAATTGCCTGAGCCCACGGGTTTGAGACCCGCCTGGGCAACTTGGTGAGACCTCATCTCTACGATAAATTAAAAATTAGCCGGGCGTGGTAGCACACGTAGTTCCAGCTACTTGGAAGGCTGACGCGGAAGGATCACCGGGGTCCAGCAGGTCGAGGCTGCAGTGGCCGGGAGTGGCCATTGCACTCCAGTCTGGGTGACAGAGTGAGACTCGACTCAAAAAATTAAAAAAATAAATTAAATGGTTACTATTTAATTTTTTAAAAAGAAAATGTCTTGGAATTTCCCAAATATACTATCATTTGGGGGCAAAAACATTCTAGATTTGCCTTTTTAATAGTTTTCTCTTTTTTTCCTCTAAATTTGAAATATTAAATACTGATTTTTTTGGCATACATTTGCTGAGATGTTAGAAAGATTCTTGCATTTCAGCAAGTGAAATAGGCTATAAATAAATCATGCTACTTCTCAAACTAGTTAACTCTTGGCATTCCTAAGAATTCTAAAACTTATATGATAATAATACACTAGATTTTGCTTATGCCCTAGAAAATGCTTGAGTTTTTTTTAAAAGTTAAATCTGCAAATACTTGAAAAGTGAATAATGTTAAACAGAAAAAAAGAGACTGTATTTAACAACAGTTAAACTTGAGTGTTTACTATATGCCAGACCCTATGCTAAATACATACATACATTATCTAAGTTAACCTCACAACAACCCATATTGTGTAGGAGCTCTTATCGTCTTTATTTTACTGATGTGAAACTTGAGGCAGAGAGGCTATAAATAAGTTATAAATAAGTTGCCAGTGGTTGCACAAGTAACAAGTAGTAGATTCATATTTAATTCAGAACATCTTTTTTTTGAGTGGTAGTCTCCCTCTGTTGCCCAGACTGGAGTGCAGTGGCATGCTCATGGCCACCGCAGACTCGAACTGCAGGGCTCAGGTGAACCTTCCACCTCAGCCTTCCAAGAAATTGGAACTACAGGCACATGCCACCACACCTGGCTAATTTTTTGATTCATTGTAGAGATGAGGTTTATTGTAGAGACCAAGTTGTCCAGGCTGATCTTGAACCCCTGGGCTTAGGCAATTCTCTCGCCTTCGCCTCCCAAAGTGCTGGGATTACGTGCATGAACTACTGCACTCAGCAATTCAGAACATCGTTAGCTACAAACATATTTTAGTGATTTCATGTTAGCACTGATAAAGATAATAAATAGATCACTCCTATCTTTTGGAGTGTACAATAAAGATGGACCCCAAACACTTAGTATTGTTGTTATAAAGACACAGCTTTTGAGGTAACAAACTTTAATTATAGAGATTTGAAGGCTACCTATTCCTATATACAAGCTTTAATTAGTGTAAATTTTTAATATAGAGCCCACATTCTCTGTTTTTTTGGTATTTCAGGCACTGACCAACCCTTATATGAGTAAATGATAATTCGATCATCTAGATCCTGGATGAAATTTACTACTGACACCACATCATATCCTTTTTGTTGTTTGTCATTTTGGAATGTCTCTCTCCTACTTCCATGAAACTCTCTGGCCTTCTGGAAAAATCTCTTTATATAAACTTTACAAGGACAGGAATCTTTGAACAGTACCTGGTTACATAATAAGTACTCAAAAATATTTGATGAATAGCATGGGCCTGCTACTTTGGGAGACCAAGATGAGAGGATTGTTTGAGCCCAGGAGTTTGAGACCATTATAATGGGCACGGTGGTACATACCTGTAGTCCTGGTTACTTGGGGAGCTGAGGCAGAAGGATTAACTGAGCCAGAAGGTTGAGGTTATGGTGAGCTGTGATTGTGCCACTGCCCTTCAGCCTAGGTGACAGAGTGAGACCCAATTAAAAAAATAGAAAAGACATGACCAAAGTTCTAAAGGAGTGTGCTTATTAAACTACAAATAGAAAAATATACATAAAAACTTTAAAACACTGACACTATGTAAAATAGGTTTAAATGAGCATATCAGTGACTGTTGTTTCACTGTAGTGTCCAAATCGTGCTGGAAGCTCAACAGAAGTATTGTCCATGTGCTATCTCACTCAGATATACAAAAAAATACTTAAATGTTTTTAAAGTATATCATGAATAAAGGAAATTGCTTGTGGGAGTGAGTCATAATTAAGGGTTACAGTAGCAATGGTCCTACTAATTTTAGATAAGCAGATTATCATGATATATGAACAACAAACTATGAAGACTGAATAGATACCAAATTCTGTCTTATAATCCAATGAAACATAGTTTAATCTGAAACATTTAATGATGTGCTTGATTCTAATTGCCATGTATGATTCTTAAGGTATAAATGGTAAGTTATTTATATGTGATTATATTACATATAATTAGTATTATAGACCTTCAGCTAAACTTTGCATTTTTATAACCACCTGAATAGGAGAAAGGAATTTACTAGTGAAAGAAGAAAGCTGTTTCATTTCAATATGAAGATACCTACATTCAAGCACTTTTCCCAGTGGGTGCCACTCAGAAGCCAGAATAATTATACATCCTTTGGTATAGATACACACACCTTGGGTGTTTGATTTAACTTAGCTTAGGGCAAGGCAGGAACCTTCCCAATGTAGTAGGAATAATTCCCTTTGTTGAGGAGCAAATTCTGGATAGCAAGGTCCTTGGGAAGCAGACGAGATGGACATAGAATAATAACTGAAGACTTCTTCAACACTGAAGGAAACTTATATTGAGACTCTAGGGGTTTGGGGAAAAGGTTTTCCTGGGTGTGCAACTCCATTATGCTTTGCCAAAAGCAGGGAGGGGAGTGGGCTGAAAGTGTGAAAACGATACTTTTCCAAATTTCTCCCCCATTGTGTCTAAAATGACATCGATTATTTCACAGTTATGTTCCTTCTAGTATGAACTAGCTTAATCAACTAGCTTTTCTTTTCTTTTTTGAGTTGGAGTCTCACTCACTCTGACACCCAGACTGGAGTGCAGTGGCAGCTTCTGGCCACAGCAGCCTCAACCTGCTGGGCTCTGGCAATCCTTCCGCCTCAGCCTTCCAAGTAGCTGGAACTACAGGCGTGCGCTACCACGCCCGGCTGATTTTTTTATTTAATTCTAAAGATGAGGTCTCGCTAAGTTGCCCAGGCAGGTCTCGAACCCACGGGCTCAGGCAATTCACTCACCTCAGCCTCCCAAAGCACAGGATTACAGGCTGAGCCACCAAGCCCGGCTCAGCTAGCTTTTCTAATAACAGATGCATCAAGGTAACGAGATGTTGAAAAGAGATCAAGGAAAAAGTAAGAGATCATTTTAAAGCAAGAGTTGTTGATGAAGGCAAGGCTTTAATGGGAGTTAAGGTAGTAGCTTCAGGAAGGAATTTGGCAGGAAAAAGACAAAGGCAGTCCAGATAGAGATGAAGATAACCAAAAAAGAGAGATAGAAAGAAGGATATAAGAATATAAAGATAAAAGGAGTTGGGCAAGTAACAACAGCAAAAACAGTAGAAAAGAGAAGAAAAGGAGGTACTGAAGCTTGGTACTGAATGAGATAAATAAGTATGTGAATAGGAGCGTGCTTCTTAGGAGCAGACATTATAACACATAAGCAGCAATGTGGGTTGTTTACTTAGAAGTAAAGTTGCTAAATCTGTTTTTATTTTTTCTGAGAGTCCCAAATATCTCTTTCTTCAAAGCAAGAGGAAATATGAGACTGCTTCTGTTATGAATTTAGCTGATAATTATGGTTAGAACAATCTCTATATGTTGACTGTATTGTTAGTGAGTATAAAGAATGTTGGAGCTGGGCTCGGTGGCTCAGCCTGTAATCCCGCGCCCTTGGGAGGCTGAGGTGGGTGGATTGCCTGAGCCCGCAGGTTCGAGACCCGCCTGGGCAGCGAGACCTTATCTCTACAATAAATCCAAAAATCAGCCGGACATGATAGCGCATGCCTGTAATTCCGGCTACTCAGAAGGCTGAAGCAGAAGGATTGCCGGAGCCCAGCAGGTCGAGGCTGCGGTGGCCGGGAGCGGCCACTGCACTCCAGTCTGGGTGACAGAGTGAGACTCCTACTCAAAAAAAAAAAAAAAGAATGTTGGAAGATTAGAGCCAGTTTCTGTTGCCCTTCTGTTCTGGCCTTATACTAGGATTAAATGTTTACTAAAAATAGATTGCCTTCACATTCCTAAAGGTATAACCCATAGACATTTGTAAAACTTGCTTTTTCATTAAGATAATTCATGTTTTAACACACTGTATGGCCATGAATAGAAAAGATGAGTATTTGAATTTAATAGGCAGTTCTTTTCTGGAATACAATATGCTTTTATTCTGTGGGAGAAATTCTAATCATAACAAGCATGAGTTCAAGCCTCTGACTGCTAATTAAAGTTATGGTGTCAGCCAGGTCTGCTATACTGCTGGACTTGCTGTTGGAAAGAATAGATTGTAATTGATTCTGTTGTTCAGGGTTGGTGACAACTGAAGGCTGCCAAAGTTATTTGTCCAGTTCTCTCTTCCTTGTCACTTATTTGTGTAAAATAAGTGAGGCAGCAAAGTAGTGTGAAAAAGATATGTCAAGAGAACTGACTTCTGATTATTATTGCCCTTCCTTTTGGCCTTGGGCAAATTCTTCCAAGCCTAATTTTTTCTTATTTTCAAATAAGAATAATAATGTCTATTTTACCTATGTGGAAGCATTACTGTGAGGATCAGATATCATATTGTATGTGAACCCTTTTAAACTATAAAGGCAAAATATAAAACTAAGTTCTTATTTTTATTTCTGTCACCTAAGAGTAATTGTTTCCAGTTTAAGAGAAGCTAAAATGGGCATATTCTTGTCATGTAAGCATTTCTGATAAATTGTTCAAGGAATGAAATGGGCAGGAAAGGAACTCTGAAAGTAATGGGAAAATAATCCTGTGGGTATTTGTGTGAAAGACAGACTTACTTGAAATTCCAGTCACAGGAATGGTTTCTCAGGATTGTGATTATGCTATTCTCTGAAAGATTTAGGTGAAAGGACATAGACCTCATTAAAAAATTAAATATGTTTCAGCAGTCCCCTTGGGTCCCCTCCCACTGTGGGAGCTTTTCTGTCCTCTCAATAAATCCTGCTTTAAAAAAAAATTAGGAGCTGGGCTCGGTGGCTCAGCCTGTAATCCCGCGCCTTGGAAAGTTGAGGTGAGTGGATTGCCTGAGCCCGTGGGTTTGAGACAAACCTGGGCAGCGAGACCTCATCTCTACAATAAATCAAAAAACCAGCCGGGCATGGTAGCGCATGCCTGTAATTCCAGCTACTTGGAAGGCTGGGCGGAAGGATCGCCGGAGCCCAGCAGGTCGAGGCTGCGGTGGCCGGGAGCAGCCACTGCACTCCAGTCTGGGCGACAGAGTGAGACTCCAACTCAAAAAAAAAAAAAAAAAGGTATGTTTTATATCAAATACAACAGTAATAAACATAGGAAAATGGTTCTTATGCATCTATGATTATTCTTTGAAATTTGAAAATATTGTTGGCTGCTATCTGGATCACCTGTTATTTAGTTATATTTTTCCCTCAGAAAATTGTTTATGTACATTCTTTAATTATTATAAAATATCCACAACATTAAGCATTGATTAGATTAAATATGGGCAATGTGCAATATTTATTTATTTATTTTATTTTATTTTTTGTTTTTGAGTTGGAGTCTTACTCTGTCACCCAGACTGGTGCAGTGACCGCTCCCGGCCACCGCAGCCTCGACCTGCTGGGCTTCGGCGATCCTTCTGCCTCAGCCTTCCAAGTAGCCGGAATTACAGGCATGCGCTACCACGCCCAGCTGATTTTTTGATTTATTGTAGAGATGAGGTCTCGCTGCCCAGGCGGGTCTCGAACCCACGGGCTCAGGCAATCCACTCACCTCAGCCTCCCAAAGGCACGGGATTACCGGCTGAGCCACCGAGCCTGGCTAATGTGCGATATTTAATTTTCATGCAAATTAATAGAATATCCTCAAATATATGATATGTAAGATATTACAATTGTTTTAAAAATGAGTTATAGTTGGGAAAAAGTTTTGAAAGGAGATGAGCACGAAGATGACAATCTCAATCCGAGGTAGAAAATATATGTAACAGTTACCAGTCAATAAATTTATTTATGCATAATTTAAAACCTTTTTCTTTGGGAGACAGCTGTAGGTTGTCCTAAATATAGCAGTCGTAATCCAAATGATCTATTAAACCAACCCTTTCTGAAGTGCTGTATGTGGACACAGATCCTCTCTGAGAAGCTGATGATCAACTGCTACATGCTACAGAATAGACCTTTTATTTTTGTAATCTTATGTACTCAAAAATGTGTATCTGTGAAGATAGACTTTTCTTCAATCTAGTCATTATTATTTTAATGGAACCAAAACAAACATTTTGAAGATTCAGTTGTAAAATGTTTATTCTGTTTTTATTAATAAACTTAGGTTGCCTTGACTGCTAATAAGTGTTTTTTTATGTAAATACTGGTGTTTGTTTCTGTGTGTTAAAACACACTGTATAACTATGGAGAGAAGAAATTCATTTAAAATACCTAAGCATATTTTAATTCAGAAAAAAGTTGATAGTTTCGAAAACTTATTGTTGACATCGCTATTCCTTTAGGAAATAATGACATGCAAATGCATTATTTTTCTATTTTCTGTCTTAATCTATATAATTTATGGTACATTTTTATGTTTAAAATATAAATGTAGAAATTATATTTTTAGCTTTAATGTTACCTGACATTTTTTTCAAGTTTATTCAGAGCAAATGAAAACTGCTTTGGTTTCTTATTAAGGAAATTCAACTGGACAGATCCAGCTGTTGCATTTATAAATAACTACAGATAGCTACAGCAATAAAGGGTTTACTCAGGTTGTTATGGCAACTAAAATTCAGCAGAACCTCATAAGCTATATTGAAGGAAGAAGTACACTGAATGTACATTTAATCCAATTAGACAAAAATTATTGCTTCCTATTATTTTAGATTGCAAGAAAGAAATTAGTTTTAACTTGTTAGTATAACTTACTGTCATTAACATACAAAGATTTTGATACTAACTTATCTGTTTGAGTTTTATTTACATTTAAGAGGGTTTTGGTTTTTTTTTTGAGTCTGAATTTCACTTTGTCACCCAGACTGCAGTGCAGTGACACACTTGGCAACTGCAGCCTTGACCTGCTGGGCTTAGGCGATCCTTCCGTCTTGGCCTTCCAAGTAGCCAAAGCTACAGGTGTGTACACCACGCCCAGCTAATTTTTTGATTTAGTTTAGAGACGTGATCTTGCCAAGTTGCCCAGGCTGATCTCGAACCCCTGGGCTCAGGCAATCCTCTTGCCTTTACCTCTCAAAGTGCTGGGATTACAGGCATGAGCCACTGCGCCTGGCCTTAAGAAGGTTTTCCTATAGTAGTGGTGGGCTGTGCTGACACATTTAAATCTCTTTCTTGGTCTTCTTTGTAATGAGTTGCATGCTTATTTAAATCTGCTGGCCTGGGTTGAGGGTACATTTTCGAGTCCGTGGAATATGTCAAAGCCTGCATTGGGATTTAAGTTTGTGATCTTACACTAATGTTTTATTCAACTGCACTAACCAGTTGTAATCTTTTAAGTCTATTTTGATAAGTAGATCTGTTCAGATCTTCTGTTACACAATGGGTCTGGGAGTGGGACACTAGAATCTATAGATTCTTAAAAGTAACTTTAGGCCGGGCATGGTAGTTCACTCACGCCTATAATCCCAGCACTTTGGGAGGCCAAGCTGAGAGAATTGCCTGAGTCCATGTGTTCAAGACCAGCCTGGGCAACTTGGAGAGCCCTCATCTCTACAATAAATAAAAAAATTAGACAGTAGTGGTGGCCTGCACCTGTAGTTCCAGCTACCCGGAAGGCTAAGGCAGAAGGATTGCCTGAGCCCAGCAGGTTGAGGCTGCAGTGGCCATGAGCATGCCACTGCACTTCAGCCTGGGTGACAGAGTGAGACTCCAACTCAAAATAATAATAATAATTTTTATTAATGTAAAATGTAAATTTTTTGTAAACTAAAATAGTATACTGTAAAGTTTATAATAAAAAGAGTAGTCTAGGCCAGGCATGGTGACTCACATGTGTAACCGCAGCACTTTAGGAAGCAGATGCGAGAGGATTGTCTGAGCTCAGGGATTTGCAACCAGCCTGGGAAACTTGGCAAGACCTGGTCTCTACAATAAATAAAAAAATTACCCAGGTGTGGTGACACTCATCTGTGGTTCCAGCTACTTGGAAGGCAGAAGCAGAAAAATTGCCTGAGCCCAGCATGTTAAGGCTGTGGTGGCCATGAGCCTGGGTGACAGAGTGAGACACTGACTCAAAAAAAGACAAAAACAAAAACAAACATGCAAAAAAAGAGTAGTCTTGTATCCTATTCTTTTACCCCTAAGTCCTCCTTGGAGGCAACTATTTTTTTTTTTTTTTGAGTTGAAGTCTCACTCTGTGGTCCAGACTGGAGTACAGTGGCCGCTCCCAGCCACCGCAGCCTCGACCTGCTGGGCTCCGGCGATCCTTCCGCCTCAGCCTTCAGAGTAGCCGGAATTACAGGCGTGTGCTACCACGCCCGGCTAATTTTTTGATTTTATTGTAGAGATGAGGTCTCGCCTGCCCAGGCGGGTCTCAAACCTGCGGGCTCAGGCAATCCACTCACCTCAGCCTCCCAAAGGCGCGGGATTGCAGGCTGAACCACCGAGCTCGGCTGGAGGCAACTATTTTTATTATTTTTCTTTTTCTTTACATTGGGACAGCAATGGCAAAAGAGGCAACTCTTTTTAATTCTTTAAATTATTTCTTCAGGGATTTACCTCTGTCTCTAAAGAACATTTAGCTGTTCTTGCTTTCTCAATTATAGACATTAACTCTTTGTTTCCTACTCTGGAAAATAAAGAGGTAACAATCTTATACCACTCCTTCTACCACATACCTTTCTCCCACACACTCCCAGTATAATCATACCACAACTTTGGGCAAAAAATATTTACATTGTTTGAGTTATGTAAACATTTATTAACCTGAAATGTCTTTATTCTGCTCACCTACTTGATTGATAATTTAGTTAGGTATCGAATTTTAGGTTAGAAAATTATTTTCCCACAGAATTTCACAGGCATTAGTCTATTGTCTTTTAATTTCTGTTGTTGTTATTGAGAAAGATGATTCTGATTCTTGATCCTGTCTTTTTATGATTTTGCTTTTTCTTTCTTAAAGCTTTTTTTTTTTTTTGAGTTGGAGTCTCACTGTCACCCAGGCTGGAGTGCAGTGGCCGCTCCCGGCCACCGCAGCCTCTACCTGCTGGGCTCCAGCGATCCTTCCGCTTCAGCCTTCCAAGTAGCTGGAACTACAGGCGCACGCTACCATGCCCGGCTAATTTTTTGATTTATTGTAGAGATGAGGTCTCGCCTACCCAGGCGAGTCTCGAACCAGCGGGCTCAGGCAATCCACTCATCTCAGCCTCCCAAAGGCACAGGATTACAGGCTGAGCCACTGAGCCCGGCTCTTTCTTAAAGCTTTTAGACTCTTCTCTTTAGCTAACATTTTAGGAACTGAGTAGGGAAAAGACAGCCGTTTGCATGTAATTTTTTTTTTTTTTTGAGTTGGAGTCTCACTCTGTCACCCAGACTGGAGTGCAATGGCTGCTCCCGGCCACCGCAGCCTCGACCTGCTGGGCTCCCGTGATCCTTCCGCCTCAGCCTTCCAAGTAGCTGGAACTACAGGCGCGTGCTACCATGCCCGTCTAATTTTTTATTTATTGTAGAGATGAGGTCTCGCCAAGTTGCCCAGATGGGTCTCGAACCCGGGGGCTTGGGCAGTCCACTTACCTCAGCCTCCCAAAGCGCTGGGATTACAGGCTGAGCCACCAAACCCGGCTAGTTTTAAATTTTAAACTAATTTTAGACTTACAGAAAAGTTGCAAAAAAAAAAAAGTGCAGTGTTCCCTTATATCCCTCGCCTCTCTTCCCCTAATATGAACATATTATATAACTATAATTCTCAAGAATAGGAAATAAGCCCTCATACAATATTATTAACTAAAATTTATTACTTATTTGAACTTTTCCAGATTTTCCACTAATATCCTTTCCACTTCAAGATCCTACCCAGCATTCCATGTTACAGTTAGTGGTTATTTCTCTTTAGTTTCTTCCAGTTTATAACTGTTTCTTAGTCTTTCTTTGCCTTTCATGACCTTGATACTTTTCTTTTGAGGTAGCATTTCACTCTGTCACCCAGACTGGAGAACAGCAGTGTGATCCTGGCTCATTGCAACTGCACCCTCTTGAGCTCAAGAAATTCTCCTACCTCAGCCCTCTGAGTAGCTGGGACTAAAGGCACATGCCACCATGCCTGACTAATTTTTGTATTTTTTGTAGAAACAAGGTATCGCTATGTTGCCCAGGTTGGACATGAACTCCTGAGCTCAAGCAATTTTCTTGTCTTGGTCTCCCAAAGTGCTGGCATTACAGGTATGAGCCACTGCATCCAACCACCTTGATACTTTTAATAAATGATGATCAATTATTTTGTACAACTTCCTCATTTCATTTTTTGTTTTGTTTTGTTTGAGTAGGAGTCTCACTCTGTCACCCAGGCTGGAGTGCAGTGCCACAGCCTCTATCTGCTGGACTCAGGTGATCCTTTTGCCTCAGCCTTACAAGTAGCTGGAACTATAGACATGCCCACCATGCCTGGATAATTTTTTGATTTATTGCAGAGACAAGGTCTCGCCAAGTTGCCCGGGCTCGTCTCTAACCCCTGGACTTAGGCAGTCCTCTCCCTTCCACCTCCTAACTGCTGGGATTGCAGGTGTGAGCCACTGCACCCAGCTCATTTTGGTTTTATATCATGTTTTCTCATGACTGAAATGAAGTTACGCTATTTTGGCAAAACACCACAAAAAATGATGTTGTGTCCTCCTCAAGACATCTTGTCAAGGGATTCATGACTTTGATTCATGACCTTTAAATAATGAGTAACGACAACAATAATATAACAGAGGTGGAAAACATCACTTTATGGACACTTTATACTGTGCCATTCATTTATGTTTAAAATATTGTGTGAATTTTTTCATGAGTAGTCTTTACATCTAAAGTTAGATACTAGATGGATTAAAGACTTAAATGTAAGACATGGAACTATGAAACAACTACAAGAAAACATAGGAGAAACTTCAGCATATTAATCTAGGCAAAGATTTTATGACTAAGACCTCAAAAGCAGGCAACGAAAACAAAAATAGAGAAATGGGACTATATTAAACTAAAAATCTCTGCACAGCAAAGGAAACAATGAATAAGAGAAAGTATTTGCAAGCTATTCATTCGACAAGAAACTAATATCCAGAATATATAAGGAACTCAACAATTAAAAAAAAATCTGGCCAGGCTCGGTAGCTCAGCCTGTAATCCCAGCACTTTAGGAGGCCAAGGTGAGTAGATTGCCTGAGCCCACAGGTTCGAGACCAGTCTGGGCAACTTTGCAAGACCTCGTCTCTACAATAAATTAAAAATTAGCCAGGCGTGGTAGCATGCACCTGTAGTTCTGGCTACTTGGAAGGCTGAGGCGGAAGGATTGCCAGAGCCCAGCAAGTCTACGCTGGGGTGGCTGTGAGTGTGGCACTGCACTCCAGCCTGAGTGACAGAGTGAGACTAACACACACACACACAAATCCCATTAGAAAGTAGGCAAAGGACATGAATAGCCATTTCTCTAAAGAAAGACCTACAAATGGCCAACAGGCATATGAAACCTCAGCATCACTAATCATCAGGGAAATGCAAATAAAAATCTCAATGAGATATCGTCTCAGCCCAGTTAGAATGACTGTTACTAAAAAGACAAAAAATAACAGATGCTGGTGAGGATGTGGAGAGAAGGGAACTCTTATACCTGTTTGTGGGAATGTCAATTTGTGGTAGATAAATTTACAGTATAGATCAATATAGAAAACAGAATGGAGAGTTCTAAAAAAACTAAAAATAGAACTACCATAGGATCTAGCAATCTTACTACTGGGTACTTATCCAAAGGAAAAGAAATTGATATATCTAAGGGATACCTGCACTCCCATGTTTATGCAATGCTATTCACAATTGCAAAGATATAGAATCAACCTAAGTACCCATCAGTGGAGGAATAGATAAATAAAATATGGTGTATATACACAATGAATTACTACATGACAATAAAAAAGAATAGTCATGTTATTTGCAGCAACATAGATGGAATTGGAGGTCATTATGTTAATGCAAATATGCCAGGCACAGAAAGACAAATATAGCATGCTCTCACTCTTATGTGGGAGCTAAAAAAGTTGATCTCATGCAGGTAGAGAATAAATTAATATATATCAGAGGCTAGAAAGGGTGTGTGGGTAGATGAGGGGAATAAAGACAGAAGTAATAAGTTTGAATGTTCTATAGCATAGTAGGGTGACTATAAAGTAACAGTGAGTTGTATATTTCAAAATAGCTAGAATAGAGGTCTAGAAATGTTCCCAATATATAGAAATAATAAATACTCAAGGTGATGGACACCCCAAATACCCTGACTTGACCATTAAATAGTCTGTGCATGTAACAAAATATTACATGTGCTCCATAAATATGCATGAATATTTGTATAAATTTTTAAGAGTTAAATCTAGGCTGGGCTTGGTGACTCAGCCTATAATCCCAGCAATTTGGGAGACTGAGGCAAGTGGATTACCTGAACCTGTGGGTTCAAGACCAGCCTAGGCAACTTGGCGAGACCTCGTCTCTAACTCAAAAATTAACTGGACACGGTAGTGCGATCCTGTAATTCTGGCGGCTTGGAAGGCTGAGGCGGAAGGATTGCCTGAGCCCATCAGGTCGACCCTGGGGTGGCCATGAGCATGCCACTGCACTCCAGCCTGGTCAATGGAGTGAGACTCCAACTCAGAAAAAAAAGTAAATCTAAGCTAAAAAATAAAATGAAGTTAGACACTAGCAAATTCAAGAATGAAATTCGTAAACATGAAATTATAGAATTTTTTTCTCTGCTATAATTTTTATTGCTTTTGTATCTTGTTTTTAAAAAATTTGTATTTTCCCATATATAAAGAGAACCAAAAAATAGCTCTAAATTTGAACAAGTATATTATGAATAAAAATATATTAGCAAATTATTCAATATGTAGTAAATTTAGATTTTAAAAATATACAGCATTTTAGTACATACTTTAGTAGCAAGCACTTAACTCTTTATGACTATATGTCATATGAGTTTCTCTATAGTATGCTTATCTATTAAGTTTAGAAGTCAGAAGGTGTCAGAGGTAGCTTCTGAAGCATTGCACAGTTGTAAGAAAGGCCTGATCTTATTAACTGAACTCATATTCAAATGAAAGCATACAATCCTCATTTGTCATTATGAAGACAATAAAGAGATCTTGTCTTAGGGAATGCAAAGTTTTCTCACAATCACTTGCTTTCAATCCAGTTTTCAGTCCACAGACTTCCCATTAGTTGGACGTATAGTCTGACTTTGCTTAGCCTCAAAATAAATGGGAAACAAAAAGAAAATTTAGTAATTTTTCTCTAGTTCCTTATGAATATTGTAATGATTTCAAAGTTAGACAACCTATATTTTTACTTTTTCAATCATTTTCTGGGAAATGAATGCTTATTTCTTACTTTCAATACAGAGAATCTGAAATTAGGTACCAAATGCACCAAGGTAATATAAAGAAATGGTAAACCATTTTCTAAGTAATTTGATACTTTAAAAGACTACGGTAAGCCGGGCTCGCTGGCTCAGCCTGTAATCCCGCGCCTTTGGGAGGCTGAGGTGAGTAGATTGCCTGAGCCCGCGGGTTCGAGACCCGCCTGGGCAACTTGGTGAGACCTCATCTCTACAATAAACCAAAAAATGAGCTGGGCATGGTAGCGCATGCCTGTAGTTCCAGCTACTCGGAAGGCTGAGGTGGAAGGATCGCCGGCGCCCTGCAGGTCGGGGTCTGCGGTGGCCGGGAGCGGCCACTGCACTCCAGTCTGGGCGGCAGAGTGAGACTCCAACTCAAAAAAAAAAAAAAGACTACTTTAGCATGTTAACAGGAGAGTATATTTATACAAAATGTTTAGATTTTAGAAAATACTTAGATTTTAGAAAATGTTTCCAAATACTTCACCAAATAAAAAAAATCTTTATTATAAGTTGCTCCAATTGAATTTAAACTGCTTTTAATATACTGTTGATGACCCTAAGACACTTCCATCCTACTAAAAAGTGCCTTGAAAATGTTACCTAACCTAAGCCTAAGTTTTATTTTATTTTATTTATTTATTTATTTTTTTGAGTTGGAGTCTCACTCAGTCGCCCAGACTGGAGTGCAATGGCCACTCCCGGCCACCGCAGCCTCGACCTGCTGGGCTCCGCGATCCTTCCGCCTCAGCCTTCCGAGTAGCCGGAATTACAGGCGTGCTTTACCACGCCCAGCTGATTTTTTTATTTATTGTAGAGATGAGGTCACGCTGCCCAGGCGGGTCTTGAACCCGCGGGCTCAGGCAATCCACTCACCTCAGCCTCCCAAAGGCGCGGGATTACAGGCTGAGCCACCGAGCCCGGCTAAGCCTAAATTTTCATCTGAAGAAGAGATGATATCCCAAAGAGTGGTTATAGGAATTAAAAGAGTTAATATGTATGGAACATCCAAAATAGTAGCTAATAGATAGTTCATAAAAGTTAGTTTACTTCCCTTTCTCTCCCATTGCTTTAACTTCACTTATCCTTGCTCTGTATAGTAAAACTTTCCTAACTTCTCTCTGACTTCTATTTTTCCTCTTTTAGTCCTTTCTACTTATCTCTGCAAGTTTAATTATACAGGTTTGATCATGTAGGTCTTTCCTGAAAAATCATCAATAATTTCCTATTGTGAATTATAACAGGTATGAAGAGCTCTGTGATATTTTAAATGCAAGCAATGTCAAATTTTCTAAATATAATTAAATATTACTTTGAACACTTCTTGCCAAGGTTATTAAGAAGACCAGTAAGATACATATTCTGGAACTTTTCCTCTTTTCCTGGGGTCTGTAAGAATTCTCGGTGTCCTAAGATGTCTCAATTCACTGTTCAGCTATTTCTTCTTGTGGTCACCTTATTTAGCTATTAAGCTAGCTGCCAGATCATTATGCCATTCTAGCAGCCCTGTGGAGTAGCCCAACATGGGAAGAAAGAGATGAGGCTTTCTGTCAACATAGACCTTCTGCAAACAACTACATGAACGATCCATCTTAGAAGTAGATCCTCCAGCCACAGGCAAGCATTCAGATGACTGCAGTCCCTGGTCAATATCTTGACAGCAACTGCATTAGAAATCCAAGCTAGAACCCATAGCTAACTTATTCCCAAATTTCTGGCATACAGAGGCTGTAAGGTGATAAATGTTTGGGTTTTTTTAAGAGTCATCAAATTTGGAGGTAATTTGTTAATGTAATTAATAAAACATTCAATCTACAAATTTTGAACACCACTTTTTTCACAAGTAAAATTTATTGGTAATATCTATCATGTCAATGAGCAAAACCAGCATTAATGTAAGTAAAAATGGCTAAATACTTAATAGCTCCCATTTAGACTGTAGACTTACTTAAATTCCAAATCTTTATCCTCTAAGCCAGTGTTGTGCAATAGAAATATAATGTAAAGGCTGGGCGCAGTGGCTCACGCCTATAATCCCAGCACATTGTGAGGCTGAGGTGAGAGGATTGCCTGAGCCCACAAGTTTGAGACCAGTCTGAGCAACTTGGTGAGACATCATCTCTACAATAAATTTAAAAATTAGCCAGGCATGGTGGTACATGCTGGTAGTTCCAGCTACTTGGAAGGCTGAGGCGGAAGGATCACCTGAGCCAGTAGGTTGAGGTTGTGGTGGCCATGAGTATGACACCGCACTCCAGCCTGGACGACAGAGTGAGACTCCAACTCAAAAATAAAACAAAATAAGACAAAAGGAATTGGTTGTCAGTTCCAGTTTCCATAAGGATGTCTCCTACATTTTCTAAGGTTCTTATAGTTTGAGGTTTTACATTTAGGTCTTTGATCCATTTAAAGTTGATTTTTGTGTATGGTGATAGGTAGGGGTCCTGTTTCATTCTTCTGCATGTGGTCATCCAGTTTTCCCACCACCATTTACTGAACCCCATTGGTTGTTGGTGGAGGCTTTGTTGAAGGTGAGTTGGTTGAGAAATTGAGGTTTTGTTTCTGGAATCTCTAAACTGTTCCATTGGTATATATGCCTGTTCTTATATCAATACCAGGCTGTTTTGATTATTGTGGCCTTAGAGTAAAGTTTAAAGTCTGGGAGTGTGATACCTCCTGCTTTGTTTCTTTTGCTAAGGATTGTTTTGGCTATTCGTGGTTGTTTATGTTTCCATATGAATTTCTGTATTATTATTTCCAGTCTGAGAAGAAAAATAGTGTTGGTAATTTAATGGGTATTGCTTTGAATCTGTAGATTGCCTGGTAGGATGGACATCTTAACAATGTTGATTCTTCCTATTCATGAGCATGAAATATTTTTCCATTTGTTTGTGTCTTTTGGATTTCTTTGAGCAGTGTTTTGTATTTTTCATTGTTAAAGTCTTTCACTTCACTGGTTAGGAAGATGCTGAGGTATTTCATTTTTTGTGTGGCTGTTGTGAATGGGATTATGCTTTTTATTTTCTCTGCCTGCTTGTTGTTGGTGTATAAAAATGGGACTGTCCTTTGCACACTTATCTTGTACCCTGAGACTTTGTCAAAGTCCTTTATCAATGAAAGCAGGTTTTTGACAGATTCTCTTACATTTTCAAGGTATAAGATCATATCATCAACAAAGAGGGATAGCTTAACTTCCTCTTTTCCTGATTTCCTTCTCTTGTCTAATTGCTCTAGCTAGGACTTCCAACCCAATATTGGACAAACAAGAGGGGTGGGAGTGGGCAGCCTTGTTTTGTTCCGATTTTCAGGGGAAATGTTTCCAGTTTCTGTCCATTTAGCAATATGCTGACTGTGGGATTATCATGGATGGCACTTACTATTTTGAGGTATGTTCCTTCTATGCCTAGGTGAATAAAATTCTTAATAAGATATTTTGCATATTTTTCTGCTAAGATTTTGAAATCTGGTATATATGTTATATCAGTTTGGACTGGCCACATTTCAAGTATTCAGTAGCTACATGAAACAAGTGTCCACTCTATTAGCTAGCATAGCTCTAAACTTTAAGATATAGGAAACTTTCAGGTATGGCAGAGTGAAGAGGCCAACAAACACTCTCCCCCAAACAAGTACAAAACTAGACAGAATTTTAAAAACAACCATTTCTGTGCTTTGGGAAAGGTAAACAAAAATTTGAGATGCATTTATTCGTGAAAAGCTGCTGTAGCATCAGATAAGAAAATATTAATAAACTTCTGATATCTAGAAAAAAATTTGAGATGCATTTATTTGTGAAAAGCTGCTGTAGCATCAGATAAGAAAATATTAATAAACTTCTGATATCTAGAAAAAACACAAAAATAAAAATAAGTAAATAAAAAAGAAAACAGTGGGAGTCTGTGACTACTCCCATCTCCTTCCTCATCAACTTGGTCAGCATGGTAGCTGTACCAGGGTGCAATTGGTCTTAAAAACCAGAAACAGCAGACTTGATTTTGGGTAGAATATGAAAACTCTGATAACATTATCGTAAAAGTAACAAATGTGAAAGGAAACAAGAGTTTGCAACACTACTAGCCTATAGTTGGGGTGAATGAAGAACCAGCCAGAAATTTGATGGGGAGACTGTTGAAGTAAAAATGCCATAGAAGGACTAGATAAGCTCTTCACATAGAGGGCTGGATAAGTCCACTGGTGGCCTTCATGCTAGTGCAAGAGAGAATTGAAAGGGCCCAGCAGAAAGTAAAAATTGAGACATATTTGAAAACTGTCTGAACTCTGACTTTACCCTTCAGCTCACACAGTCATCAGAAGAAATTGGAAGCCTAATGGGCTCAAGGTGGTTTAGCACAACCTCTGTTCAACCATTGGTTGATCATTAAGCTATGCAAACACAGGGGTAAACCCTGGGAAGCTAGGCTAAAAAAATAAAAATAAGAATGAAAACAAACTGAGCAGATAGATGAACAGTTGTACATCATGGGGAAGACAGTTTCTGCAGATTAAGTTCAGACAACAGCAACCAAAAAAATCAGAATCCAAAGTTGTTAAAATATATTATCTAAAATTTCCAGTTTTCAACAAAAAAGTATAAGATATGCAAAGACAGGTAACTGTGTTCTGTACTCAGGAAAAAAGAAAGCAGTCAGTAGAAACTAACTCTAGGTGGGCCCAAACATTGGATTTAGCAGATAAAAGTTTAAAAACCATTGTTACACGTAGATTCAAATAATTAAATCAATCAATCAATAGGATTATGCTAAGGAGCCAAACAGAATTCTAGATTTGAGAAGCATAGTAACAGAAATACAAAATTCAGAAAAGTGGGTTAGCAGAAGATTTTGGACGGTAGAGAAAAGAATCAGTGAGTTGGAAGGTCTAGAGAAATTATCCCATCTGTAAAACAGAGAACAAAATGACTGAAGAAAAATGAACAGAATCTTAGAGTGTTGTGAGTTAACATCAAGTGTGTATCCATATAAGTATAATAGGCGTCAAGAAGGAGAGAATAGGAAGAGGCAACACAGCACAGTTGGCCCTCCATAGCCACAGGCTCCCTATTCATGGATTCAGTAAACTACAAATTGAGAATATTTGAAAAAATAAATAACAGTAATGCAAGTAAATGACAATACAGTTTAACAGCTATTTATATAGCATTCATATTGTGTTAGATGTTATAAGTAATCTAGAGGTGATTTATAGAGGAGGATATGTGTGGGTTACATACAAACACTACATAATTTTTTTTCACTTGTTTCTTAGTGTACACTCTATCATTTTTTTCTTTTCTTTCTTTTTTTTTGTTTTTTTTTGAGTTGGAGTCTCACTCTGTTGCCCAGACTGGAGTGCAGTGGCCGCTCCTGGCCACTGCAGCCTCGACCTGTTGGGCTCCAGTGATCCTTCCGCCTCAGCCTTCCAAGTAGCCGGAACTACAGGCGCTCGCCACCACACCTGGCTAAATTTTTGATTTATTGTAGAGATGAGGTCTCACCAAGTTGTCTAGGCAGGTCTCGAACCCGCGGACAAAGCAATCCACTCACCTCAGCCTCCCAAGGCGCGGGATTACAGGCTGAGCCACCGAGCCCGGTTCAGTGTACACTGTATCATTTTATATAAGGGACTGGAGCATCATGAATTTTGGTACTCACTGGGGGTCCTAGAACTAATTCATCATGGATTCTGAGATACAGCTATATTTGAAGAAATAGTAGCTGAAAACTTTCTAAATTTGATGAAAACATTAGTTTGCAGATCTAAGAGCTCAACAGACTCCAAGTAAGATAAACACAAAGAGATCCACACATAGATACATCATAGTCAAACCACTGAAAGCCAAAGAGAGACAATCTTGAAAGCAGCAAGAGAATAACAACTCATTATGTACAGGAAATGACTAAATGGGTAACAGCTAACTTCTCATCAGAAACAGTGGAGGTGAGAAGGCAGTAGAATGGCATATTCAAAGTGCTGAAAGAAAAATTACTGTCAGCCAAGATTTTCATATCTATCAAAATTATGATAGCAGTAAAGGTAATCCCAGGTAAATAAAGATGGAGAGAAGAAAAGAAATACCAAAGGAAGTCCTTCAGACTAATGGGAAAATGACCCCAAACTATAACTGAAACCCACAGAAATAAGGACACCTAAAATGGTAGATATTTGGATAAACATATAAGATGTTATATATTTTTTCTATATTCTTAATATCTTTTTAAAATATAAGATTGTAGCCAGAGGCAGTAGCACATGCTGTGATCCCAGCTACTTGAAAGACAGAAGTAGGAGGATTGCTTGATGCCTGGTTAACATAGCAAGTCCTTGTCTCCAAACATACACACACAAATATAAAATTGTTAAAGCAATAATTATTATACTGTTTGTTGGGTTTGTAATGTATATGATGTCATATATATGATAATAGTAGGACAAAGGACAATGTTAACTGAAAAAACCTTTGTGGTGGACGTTGTGATTGCCCACTCAACATCTATTTAATTTTTCCTCACTTTTTATATGCAGTTTGGGCAGGAGAGACCACATTCACCCTTAGGAGTGGGTTCTCCAGGTTACACTAAGAGCCTGTCAGAGCACGACACTCCCCTACAGGTAGGGATTATATCTCAGTTTGGTCTGGCCACATTTCAAGTATTCAGTAGCTACATGAAGCAAGCAACCACTGTATTAGCTAGCATAGCTCTAAACTTTAAGATATAGGGAACTTTCAGGTATGGCAGAGTGAAGAGGCCAACAAACACTCTCCCCTAAACAAGTACACAACTAGATAGAATTGTACTAGCAAAAACTTAACTAGCCACATAACTTAACTAGCAAAAACAGAATAAGCCCAGGACATATCTTTGATAGATGTGAGAAAGAAAATGCTCATTTGATTAGTAATAAGACATGTGGGCCCAGTGTGGTGGCTCACACCTGTAATCCTGGCACTGTGGGAGACTGAGGTGGCAGGATTACTTCAGTCCATGAGTTCATGGCCAGCCTGGGAAACATAGTGAGATCTAATTGCTGCAAAAACTAAAATACTAGTTGGGTGTGGTGGTGTGCGCCTGTAGTGAGTGCCAGGTACTCAGGGTGGGGTGGGGGGCTGAGGTGGAAGGATTGCCTGAGCCTGGGATGTCAAGGCTGTGGTGAGCTGTGATTGTGCCACTGCACTCCAGCCTGGGTGACAGAATGTGGCCCCATCTTAAAAAAAAAAATGACATGTGCTTATGAGACCTGGAGATGACTTTAGATCAAACAATGCTTAAAGTTCACCCTGTATACAGACTTTTCTAAACTTATATGAGCAAATAAAAAATAAATGCCTTCTCTTTTTAAAGCCAGCTTGAGTTAACGTTTTTGTTATTTATTACACAAACATCTCCGTAGTGCTCATTATATAATAGGTGACATGTTTTGAGCATTAAATATGTTAACTTATTTATTTCTTACATGTCTCTATGATGTAAAGGTATTTTTCCTGTTTTACAAATGAGGAAGCCTTGGTAATATAGTGAGACTCTTGTCTGTACAAAAATAAAAATAAAAAGCCAGCTTGGCAAGGTGGCTTGTACCTGTAGTCCTTGTTACTCAGGAGGCTAAGATGGGAAGATCACTTGAGCCCAGGAGTTTGAGGCTGCAGTGAGCCATGATCATACTAGTGTACTCCAGCCTGGGTGATAGAGTGAGACCCTGTCTCTAAAAACAAGACAAAACAAATGGGGAAATTGAGACACAGGAAGTTTGAGTAATTAATTGCCTAATATCACAAAATTTATAAGTGGTAGAGCTAGGATTCAAACCCCTATGTGGCTTCAGAATCTTTAACAAGATCTAAGCCACTTTACTATGCTGCTCAGACCAAAACTATCCCGATAGACTCTGCCTGCTCCTATTTTTGAATTTTTGGGTATATACTGTTGCTCAAAAATGACAGTAATTGGCCTGAGACTATTAACTTTATCTTGTATGTAACTCACATAAAAATTCTTTCAGGCAAAAATGAAACATGTCTAAAATTGAAATTAATGTATTTCATCATCTGCCTTCTTTTTATCTAAGTCAAAGAATTCCCAGAGTATACAACTGTCAGAAAATAACTAAGTAACTATATATCTTTATCCCTAATAACTATTCCTATTTGGCATTACTCAGAAAAATCCACGGATTTTTAGATTTTTGTTTAGGGATTGTTTAAAAAGCCATCATAAATCCTATTAAAATGATGCTGCTTTTAAATTGTATAAGATATTCTGGGCAACCTCTTTGAGAGTTCCCTCCCACTGTGGGAGCTTTTTCTGTCCTCTTAATAAATTCTGCTTTCTCAGAAAAAAAAAAGATATTCTACTTATTTGCTAATTTAGACAATGTAGTGTGCTGTTTATAAACGTTGGTAGCATTTGAGAATTTAGTCTTTACTCTGCCTCACCTGTAGCTGGGACTTATAGACTGTCCCAGAAAAGGTGATCATTGATAACAATGTACTGATAAATCTTTAAAGCTTCCCTATTAAGGCAGTCTTGTGGAATCTAAACACAAACCTTACACCTTTCACAAAAATGAACTTAAAATGGATTATACATACAAATATATAAAATGTATAACTTATAAGACTTCTAGAAGATAACATAGGAGAAAATCTAGTGACCTTGAGTTGGCCATGAGTTTTTAGATACATTCCAAAAGCACATGATTCATGAAAGAAAAACATTGATAAGTTTGACTTTCTTAAAATTACAAACTTTTGTGAAAGGACACTGCTAAGAGAGTAAAAAGCTAAATCACAAACTGGGAGAAAGTCTTTGCGGAATACATATCTGATAAAGGACTTGTATCTAAAATATACAGTGAATACTTAAAAATCAACAATAAGAAAATGAGCAACTAAATTTTTTAAAAAGCAAAAGACCTGAACAGGCACCTCACCAAAGAAAATACAGAGGTAACAAATAAGCATATGAAAAGATGTTCAATATTATTTGTCTTTAGGGAATTGTAGATTAAAGCAACAATGAGATACCACTAAAGTCTATTATAATGGCTAAAATTTAAAAACTGTCAACATGAAATGCCGAGGTTGAAAAACAAAAGGAACTCTTATCTTTGTTGCTGGGAATGAAAATGGTACAGCCGCTTTGGAAGAGAGTTTGATAGTGCCTTACAAAGCTAAACATTCGCCGTGCTCGGTGGCTCAGCCTGTAATCCCGCACCTTTGGGAGGCTGAGGTGAGTGGATTGCCTGAGCCCGCGGGTTCGAGACCCGCCTGGGCAGGCGCAAACCTCATCTCTACAATAAATCAAAAAATTAGCCGGGCGTGGTAGTGCATGCCTATAGTTCCAGCTACTTGGAAGACTGAGGAGGAAGGATCGCCGGAGCCCAGCAGGTCAAGGCTGTGGTGGCCGGGAGTGGCCACTGCGCAGCCACTGCACTCCAGTCTGGGCGACATAGTGAGACTCCAACTCAAAAAAAAAAACCCAAAAAACAAAGCTAAACATTCTTACTATATGATCCAGCAGTTGCCCTCCTAGGTGTTTATACCCAGTTGAGTTGTAAACTTATGTCCACACAAAAAACTGCAAAGGAATATTTATAGCAGCTGGGCTCATGTGATCCTTCCATCTCAGCCTTCCAATTAGCTGGGGCTAGTTGTCTTCTCCCAGTGGAGTAACAGACAGTGGTAAGTCCCCTAGCAACAATTTGTGACAACACGCTGGGAGTACGGCCAGCCAGGTAAGATCACCCAAGCCTTGGTGTCCAGAGTTTTTGTTGGGGCTTTGTCATTAGACACAATTGACCACTCACATGTATATATTTGAGAGGGGTCCCCAAAAAACCCAGAATTATCTTTTGGAGGGTGAGCCCCTTGTGGTATACTTGTAATCTCTTCCTCTGGATCAAACGGTCAACCAAAGTTTTTATCTGAAAGTTTTGAGAAGGTTCTATCATGATTTGTGGTAGAAACATTCTGAGCTGTGGAAAACAGGTGACTGTTTCTTCCATCATGACAACGCACCTGCCCACACCATACTGAGTGTTCAGCAGTTTTGACCAAAAACAGCATGACCCCCATGTGCCACACCCTCCCTTTTCATGTGATCTCACCCTGAGAGACTTTTTCTTTGTTTCCCCGGATGAAAAAAATTCCTCAAAGGAAAATGTTCTTGCCAAGGTGGAAGAGGTAAAACAAAAACGGCAGAAGCACTAAAAGGCATCCAAATTGATGAGTTCAAAAACTGTTTTGATCGGTGGAAAAAGTGTCTCAGTAGGTGTATTACATCAAATGAAGAGTACTTTGAAGGTGACAAGTTTAAATGTGTAAAAATAAATTCACAATTTTTAGTAAATACTGAGGTTTTTTTGGTCCCCTCTCTCTTTTTTTTTTTTTTTTTTGAGTTGGAGTCTCACTCTGTCGCCCAGACTGGAGTGCAGTGGCTGCTCCCGGCCACCGCAGCCTCGACCTGCTGGGCTCTGGCGATCCTTCCGCCTCAGCCTTCCAAATAGCCGGAAGTACAGTCATGCGCTACCACGCCCGGCTGATTTTTTTATTTATTGTAGAGATGAGGTCTCACTGCCAGGTGGTTCTCGAACCCGCGGGCTCAGGCAATCTGCTCACCTCACCCTCCCAAAGGCACGGGATTACAGGCTAAACCACCGAGCCCGGCTGGTCACCTCTCTTAATCTCAGCATTTTGGAAGGCTGAGGAGGAAGGATTATTTGAACCCAAGAGTTTGAGACCAGCCTGGGCAATATATCAAGACCCAGTCTATGCAAAAAATTAAAAACAAATTAGCCAGGCATGGTGGTGCATGCCTATAGTCCCAACTACTTGGAAGGCTGAGATGGAAGGATCACCTGAGCCCAGGATGTTGAGACTGCAGTGAGCTGTGATCATGCCACTGCATTCCAGCCTGGATGACAGAGTGAGACCACGACTTAAAAAACAAAAGCAAAAGAAACAGTTCCCATGCTGATCAGTAGCAGGATCACACCTGTGAATAGCTACTGCACAATATTTATATTTTTTTTATAGTTTTCAATCTTACCTGAAAAGTTATACTTTGATATTACTGTTTTACATATGAGCATTGTGTTCTCATCTTTTGTTTGTTTGTTTGTTTGTTTTTGAGTTGGAGTCTCACTCTGTTGCCCAGACTGGAGGCAGTAGCATGCTCAAGGCCATCCCAATCCTTCTGCCTCAGCCTTTTGAGTAGCCTGAACTATAGGCACAAGGTACCCACACAGGCTAATTTTTTGATTTTTGTAGAGATGAAGTCTCACCAAGTTGCCCAGGCTGTTCTCAAACCCATGGGCTCAGGCAGTCCCCTCACCTTGGCCTCTCAAAGTGCTGGGATTACAGACTTGAGCCACCGCACCCAGCCTAAGGTGAGCTTTAAAAGACAGTTTTCCACCTCTCCACATGGGATTTTGGAAGGTTGTCACTAAATTTATTATTTACGTGAAAATGTGTTAGTGGAATTTATTGCACTGTTGAATCTTATTTCTACTTAGTCTTTTATAGAAGCAGTATATTTTATAAGAACTCGGTGAAACTGGGCTCGGTGGCTCAGCCTGTAATCTCGCGCCTTTGGGAGGCTGAGGTGAGTGGAATGCCTAAACCCACGGGTTCGAGAACTGCCTGGGCAACTTGGCGAGACCTCATCTCTACAATAAATCAAAAATTAGCCGGGTGTGGTAGCGCGCGTCTGTAGTTCCAGCGACTTGGAAGGCTGAGGCGGAAGGATCGCCAGAGCCCAGCAGGTTGAGGCTGCGGTGGCCGGGAGTGGCCACTGCACTCCAGTCTGGGCGACAGAGTGAGACTCCAACTCAAAAAAAAAAAAAAAAAAAAGAACTCAGTGAAAAAGGTATCAGCAGTCAATATTTAGAAATTTTGCAAAAACATGATTTCTGTGGTATTTGCACCTAAATAAGAAAAAGATCTAGGCTGGGTGTGGTGGCTCACACCTGTAATCCCGGCATTTGGGGAGGCCAAAATAGGAGGATTGCTTGGGCCCAGGACTTGGCAGTTTTTTGGTTTTCTTTTGTTTTCTCCAGAGTTGAATCTTGTAGAAGCTTCAATTCAAGCCCAGGAGTTCAAGACCAGCCTGGACCACATAGTGAGACCTTGTCTCCACAAAAAATACAAAAATTAGTCAAGCATGGTGGCATGCGCCTGAAGTCCCAGCTACTTGGGAGACTGAGACAGAAGAATCGCTTGAGCTCAGGAGGTTGAGGCTCTGGTGAGCCAAGATTGTGCCTCTGCACTCCAGTCTAGCACTCAACAACAGTCTAGGCAACAGAGTGAAACCCTGACTCAAAAAAAAAAAAAAGGAAAGAAAGAAAAATATCTAGCAATCTTCTAGCAAAGAACATCAAAAAATCCTATAGATGAGTTGAAGTAAGACTAAAGAGACAGAAAAACCAAGTTCTTAGAATTAAATATTTCTACTGATAACCTTTTATTCAAGTATTGTTGAGTGTTATTTTCATTGGGTAATTGGGCTAGCTTCTTGTATATATTACATATAGCATTACAGTCTGCGAATGGCATGGTTACTTTTGCTCCATTAGGGTAAGCTTTGCCTATGTATGAATACCCAGTCTTAGGAATGTAGCCAATTACTTAGACAAAATATGTGACCAAGTCTAAATTTGCTGGAAATTTCTGACATTGTGAGCATTTGAGTATATTGTGGTAATCATCATTAATTGGTATTTTCAGGAAAAACCAGTGATAAGCACATAGTAATCTAGCAAGTGGATTTACTTTTACAGATTCGTTTCTCTACAATTCAGTTCTTAGTTCATGTTTTTCCCCCTCCAATGTATTTTATTGTGGTAAAATACACACAACAAAATATATTACCCATTTTAAGTATACAATCCAGCCGTATTAAATACATTCATATTGTTGTGCAACTATCACTACCACTCATTTCCAGAATGCTTTTCATCTTGCAAAATTGAAACTTTATACCCATTATAAACAGTAATTCCTCATTCATTCCTGTTCCTAGTCCCTGTAACATTATTCTTTTTGTCTGTGATTTTGACTATACTAAAAACCCCATTTAAGTGAAATTATACAGTATTTATCTTCTTGTGACCAATTTATTTCACCTAGCATGGTGTCCTCAAGATTCACCTATGTTGTAGCGTATGTCAGAATTTCTTTCCTTGATAAGACTTTATAATATTTTGTTGTATATATGTACCACATTTTCCTTATCCTTCATCGTTCAGTGGATACTTGGATTGCTTCCATGTTTTTTTTTGTTGGTTTTTTTTTTGAGTTGGAATCTCACTCTGTCGCCCAGACTGGAGTGCAGTGGCTGCTCCTGGCCACCACAGCCTCGACCTGCTGGGCTCCAGCGATCCTTCCGCCTCAGCCTTCCAAGTAGCTGGAACTACAGGCGCACGCTACCACACCCAGCTAATTTTTGATTTATTGTAGAGATGAGGTCTTGCCAAGTTGCCCAGGCGGGTCTCGAACCCGCAGGCTCAGGCAATCCACTCACCTCAGCTTCCCAAAGGCGCAGGATTACAGGCTGAGCCACCGAGCCCAGCTTGCTTCCATGTTTTAGCTATTGTCAGTAATGCTACTATGAACATAGGTATAAAGTATCTCTTTGGGTCCCTGCCTTCACTTCTTTTGAGTATATACCCAGAAGTAGAATTGCTGGATCATTTGGTAATTCTATTTTTAACTCTTTGAGGAAATAGTTTTCCACAGTGGCTGTATCATTTTACATTTCCAACAGTGCAGAGGGTTCTCATTTCTCCACATCCTTACTGACACTTGTTAGTTTCTGTTTTTTGATATTTGTTGTTTTTTTGAGTTGCAGTCTCATTCTGCTTCCCAGGCTGGAGTGCAGTGGCACACTCACAACTATCACAGCTTCAACCTGCTGGACTCAGGTGATCCTTCCACCTCAGCCTTCCAAGTAGCTGGAATTACAGGCACATGTCACCATGCCTGGCTAATTTTTTTTATTTATTGTAGAGACAAGGTCTTGCCAAGTTATCTAGGACGATTTCAAACCCCTGGGCTCTCAGGCAGTCCTCTCGCCTCTGCCTCTCAAAGTGCTGGGATTGCAGGCGTGAGCCACCGTGCCTGGCCTGTTTTCTGTTTTTATGGTAGAAGCCATCCTAATGGGTATGAGGTGGTGCCTCATTATAGTTTTGATTTATATTTTCCTAGTGATTAGTGACATTAAACATTTTTTTCTGGCCTGGAATGATGACTCATACCTATAATTCCAGCACTTTGGGAGGCCAAAGTGGGAGGACTGCTTGAGTCCAGGAGTTTGAGACCAGCCTAGGCAACATAAGAAGACCTTGTTTCTACAAAAAAGTCAAAAAATAAGCTAGGTGAGGTGACTTGACCTGATAGTCCCAGTTACTTGAGAGGCTGAAGTGGAAGGATTGCCTGAGCCCAGAAGGTCGAAGATGCAGTGAGCCATGATCATGCTACTGTTCTCCAGCCTGGGCAACAGAATGATACCCTGACTCAAAAAAAATAAAACAAAACCAAAAAACACACATTTTTTTCATGTGCTTAATGGTAATCGCCATTCTTTTTATCTGTCTTCTTTAGAGAAATGTCTGTTCAAGTTCTCTGCCTATTTTTGAATTGGGTTGTTTTTATGTTGTTTAGTTCTGTATGAATTCCTTATCATATATATAATTTGAAAATATTTTCTCCCATTCCATGGGTTGCCTTTTTCCTCTGTCAATAATCTTTTGATGCACAAAGTTTTAAAATCTTCACAAAGTCCAATTTGTCTATTTTTTCTTTTGTTACCTGTGCCTTTGGTGTCATATCTAAGAAGGCATTGCCAAATTCAATATTTTGCTTTCTTCTTTCTTGCCCTGTGTTTTTTTTAAAATAATTTTATAGTGTTAGATTTTACATTTCGGTTATGGGTCCATTTTGAGTTAATTTTTGTATATAGTATTAGGTAAGGGTCCAACTTAATTCTTTTGTATCTGAATACCAGTTTCCTCCCCCCACCATTGAATGGTCTTGACACCCTTGTAGAAAATTATTTTATCTTATAAGGGGGGGGGAACCCAAAAACCCTGGAATTTATTTATAAAAAATTGTGTATCCTTACATGCTTAAACTTCAGTCACCTTAAAAGTACTCTCTGTTTGATGCAATACACCTATCGATATACTTTTTCCACTGCTCAAAACAGTTTTTGAATTCATCAATTTTGATGCCTTTTAGTCTCTCTGCCATTTTTTCTTTCATCCACATCGGCAAAGCATTTCCCTTTAAGGACTTTTTTCATCCAGGGAAACAACAAAAAAAAGTCATTCAGGGTGAAACTGGGTGAATAGAGAGAGTATCATGGAGATCATGCTGTTTTTGGTCAAAAACTGCTGAACACTCAGTGTGGTATGGACATGTGTGGTCATAAATCAACCATCATGAAATGGGCAAGCACATTGAAAGAATTTCCAAAAAAAATTCACTGAAGCCGAATGCAGCCTCTCACAACAATGCTAACTGGTACACTGATGCTGATGGGTTCCTAGAATACTTACCTAGCAGGGGAAGCCTATACTACAAGGGACCCACTCTCCAAAAACATAATTCTGTTTTCTGGGGGGGGATCCCCTTGTATATGCAAAGGTATACATCTAGACTATTGTATTTTCTTGGTATGTATGTCTGCATTGAATCGGTAGATAACTTTGAATAGTAGTGACATCCTAACAATAATAACTCTTTAAATTCATGAACATGAGATATCTTTCTATCCATTTATGTCCTCTTTCATTTTTTCCAGAAATGTTGTAGTTTTTATTGTACAAGTCTTTCACCTCCTTGGTTAATTCCTAAATATTTTATTCTTTTTGATGCAATTATAAATGGAATCATTTTCTTAATTTCCATTTCATATTGTTTATTATTAGTGAATAGAAATGCAACTGATTTTTTTGTGTTGACTTTGTATCTTGCCACTTTGCTGACTTTGTTTATTAGTTCTAACAGGTGTGAGAGAGTGTGTGTGTATATATGTATGTTTTCTACATGTAAGATCATATTATCTGTGAAGAGATCATTTTATTTTTCCTTTTCAAGGATGCCTTTTATTTATTTTTCTTGTCTGATTGCTCTGACTAGGACTTCCAGTACTCTATAGAATAGAAGTAAAGAAGCAGACATCTTTGCCTTGTTCCTGATCTTAGCTTTCAGTCTTTTGTCACTGAGAATGATATCTTTTATGGGTTCTTCATATGTGACTTTTATTAATGGTGAGGTCATTTCCTTCTGTTCCAAGAGTGTTTTATCATTAAAGTGCTTTGAGTTTTGTCAAATGTCAATTGGGTTGGTCATATGGGCTTTTCTTCCTTCATTTGTTAATGTGATATATTACATTGCTTGATTTTCATTTGTTGAACCATCCTTACATTCCAGGAATAAATCCCAGTTAGTCATGATATATAATTATTTTAATATACTGCTGAATTTTGTTTCCTAGTTCATTATTTTCAATTGAATGGAGAAGTTATTTAAAATGGTATACCATTAAGATCACAGGGCAAACTGCTGCTCCCTAAATTAGACACCCTAACAGGTAAAAACAGAGAATCACAGCCAAACAAAGCAGAGACCAATGAGTAGCAACCTCTGCAGGTATCAGTGTCAGGACAGGAAAATCGGAATTATAATTGATGTATTCCCGGAGACTCGATATGGACAACTCTGAGAGTTAAAGCTCTAGGAGGACCCAGTCAGAAGGGACTCCCACACTTTTGTGAGTTTTACCTCCAGGAACTCTGTCACGTCCTCACAGTGAATATTGGGGGAAAAAATCCCCTCATGCTTTGGGGAGAGTAAAAGGGACCATGTTAAAATTCACCAGAGTGCTCTGTCCTTCTTAACAAGATCTGCTCTAAGGAGAAATTAGTTAACTAGAATCTAACCTGTTGGGATTTTCTCAGAGCCTAACTTACCTGGGAGAAGTCAAATACCCAACTCTAGCCCACTTTATATATCCTGTCCCAACTAAGGGATAGGAAATAGGAGTAGACTGAGAAGCACACGTGGAGTTCACAGTCCAGAGGTACAGCCTTACTAAAAGACTGAGACCTAGCCGGGTTCGGTGGCTCAGTCTATAATCCCGCACCTTTGGGAGGCTGAGGTGAGTGGATTGCCTGAGCCCGTGGGTTCGAGACCTGCCTGGGCAGCGAGATCTCATCTCTACAATAAATCAAAAAATCAGCCGGGCGTGGTAGCACATGCCTGTAATTCCAGCTACTTGGAAGGCTAAGGCAGAAGGATCGCCGGAGCCCAGCAGGTCAAGGCTGCGGTGGCTGGGAGCAGCCACTGCACTCCAGTCTGGGCAACAGAGTGAGACTCCAACTCAAAAAAAAAAAAAAAAAAAAAAAAAAAAGACTGAGACCTAATCATTAGGAGTATAGAATGCTTTCCTTTCCTCCATACCTTATCACCACATTACTAAAGGCCTATTTATAGAAGTTTCTTTTATCTAGTACATTATACCTGGCTATCAAAAAAAAATTATAAGACATAATAAAAGGCAAAAAGCACAGTATGAAGAGACAGAGCAAGCATCCTAACTAGATATGGAAGGGATATGGAAATTATAAGACCAGAACTTTTTTTTTTTTTTTTTGAGTTGGAGTCTCACTATGTCACCCAACTGGAGTGCAGTGGCCGCTCCTGGCCACCACAACCTTGACCTGCTGGGCTCTGGCGATCCTTCCACCTCAGCCTTACGAGTAGCTGGAACTACAGGCGCATGCTACCACGCCCGGTTAATTTTTTGATTTATTGTAGAGATGAGGTCTCGCCAAGTTGCCCAGGCAGATCTCGAACCTGTGGGCTCAGGCAATCCACTCACCTCAGCCTCCCAAAGGCGCAGGATTACAGGCTGAGCCACCGAGTCCTGGCCCAGAACTTTTTTTTTAAACTATGTTTAATACACTAAGGGCTCTAATGGATAAAGTAGATAAAATTCGAGAACAGATTGTCAATGTGAGCAGAAAGATGAAAATTTTAAGAAAGAATTTAAAAACTGCTAGAGGGCAAAAATACTGTAACAGAAATGAAGACCATTCTGTGGCTCATGCTTGTAATCCCAGCACTCCAACACTTTGAGAGGACAAGGCGGGAAGACTGCTTTAGGCCTGAAGTTTGAGGTTGCAGTGAGCTATATGCTAGCACCAGTGTACTCCAGCTTGGTTGACAGGGTAAGGTGTTGTCTCTAAAAATTAATGAATGAATGAATGAGGTTTTTATTGTCGTTGTTTTAAGAAGAATGTCTTTGATGAGCTTATTAGTTGATAGAGCATGGCTGAGGAAAGGCTGAGATCTTGAGAATATACAAAAAAAAAACACAAAAAACTAAAAAAGCAAAGATAAAAAAGACTGGAAAAAAAACAGAGCAGAATATCTTAGTGTGGGGGACAACTACAAAAGGTATAAACTGTGTAATATGAATACCAGAAAGAGTAGAAAGACAGAAATTTTTGAAACAATAATGAGCTGGGCATGGTGGCTCATAGCTATAATCCCAGCACTTGGGGAGGCAGAGGTGAGAGGATTGCCTGAGTTCAGGGGTTTGAGACCAGCATGGGCCACTTGGCAAGACCTTGTCTCTACAATAAATTTAAAAATGAGCAGGGCGAGGTGGTGCATGCCTGTGGTTCTAGCTACTTGGAAGGCTGAGGCATAAGGATCACCTAAGCCCAGCAGGTTGAATCTGCGGTGGCCGTGAGCATGCCACTGCACTCCAGCCAAGGCAACAGAGTGAGACTCCGAACCACCCCCCCCAAAATGACTGAAAATTTCTTCAAATCAATGTCAGATATCAAACTCATACTACCTGTGAAGTGGTGTAGTATTATTTGAAAGTGCATTCACATTAGTAAATGTGAATGTATTTTTACATTTTATATTTACTCTAGGGCAACCAGTAAAAAAAAAATACAACTGATATGCTAAGAAAGAAGAAAAAAATGGAATCATATAAAATGCTCAATTAAATGGTATACCACTGCAATAATAGAGAGGTTATTGTCTTCTGGTGTAACAGTCACATGTGAACAATAAGTTAGTCTTTTTTCTCCCAATTGGAGCTACTACTATCTCAAAATTGTGGCTGCAGTCATTTGTTCAACAATAGGCAAATCTTGAATGATGATGTCAAAATAATGAACACAAGGTGCAGAGGTGCACACCTGTAGTCTCAACTACCCCAGAGACTGAGGTGAGAGGATCACTTGAGCCCAGGAATTTGAAGCCAACATAGTGAGACACTGTCTCTAATTTTTTAAAAAGACAGAATACTGTTAAGAGGAACAGTTTTGCTAGATAAGGCAGTTTATGTTTCTGGGTGTCTTCTCTAACATCAACCAGTTTTCTAATTCTCCAACATCAATTGCGTGTTTAACAATTAAATTCAATTCTGATGCTGTCTACCTGGAGTTATTGTCAGCCTACAAGTTAAAGGGCTCAGTTCCACAATACTACCCCAACTTCAGACACTAGTTGCAAGTCCCAAGGGTTGAAGGGGAGCATTTGTACTTCAGATGTAAATTGGGAGTTCCTACAGACTCTTTCAGGTTTGATAATTTGCTAAAAATGACAGAATTCAAGAAAATACTCATGTTTACTGGTTTATCATAACGGAAAAGCCAAATGGAAGAGATAGATGCACAGGGCAAAGTACAGGGGTGGTGTGGAGCTTCTGTGTCCTCTCTGGCCTTGCCACCCTCTCAGCACCTTGATATGTTCACCAAACCCGAAGCTCTCGCAGTCTCATGATTCAAGAGTGTTTGTAGAGCTCAATCTCCAGCCCTTCGCTAACCCCTTTCTGGAAGTCATTGAGTTTCTGGTGAACAGCCCCGTTCTGAGGCTGTCTAAGGGCCCCATCCTAAGCTACCTTATTAGCATAAACTCAGGGGATTGTTTATCTCTCAGGAACTTCCAAGCTCTGTGCTGGGAACCAGCAACAAAGGCCAAGTGTGTTTCTTTTTATACCACAATTATTTTAGAAATGTTTAGTAGAAATGTTTGTTGAGGTTACTTTGCTCTTAGGTTTAAGCATCATGGAATTTCAGATGAACCTATGAAATGGTTCCGATGGAGCTATTTATTTTTAATATTGCAGTATGGCCGGGCTTGGTGGCTCAGCCTATAATCCCAGTACGAGGCGAGTGGATTGCCTGAGCCCCCAGGTTCGAGACCAGCCCAGGCAACTTGGCGAGACCTCGTCTCTACAATAAATCAAAAAATAAGCCAGGTGTGGTAGCGTGCGCCTGTAGTTCCGGCTACTTGGAAGACTGAGGCAGAAAGATCGCCTGAGCCCAGCGGGTCAACACTGGGGTGGCCGTGAGTGTGCCACTGCACTCCAGCCTGGGCGACAGAGTGAGACTCCAACTCAAAATAATAATAAAGGAGTATTTTCACAAAATAATATATGTCTTTCCCTTATATCAATCCAATAACAGTGCCAACATCACATCTAATTGTAATCCTTACAGAAATTTTTACAGTCTACTTATAAATTAGGACTTTATATAAAGTTCAGGTTTTTTTTTTTGAGTTGGAGTCTCACTTCGCCGCCCAGGCTGGAGTGCCGTGGCACATACAACGGCCACCCCAGCGTTGACCGGCTGGGCTCTGGCGATCCTTCCACCTCAGCCATCCAAGTAGCCGAAAGTACAGGCGCACGCTAACACATCCAGCTAATTTTTTTTTTTAACTGTAAAGATGTGATCTCACCAAGTTGCCTGAGGTGGTCTCAAACCCACGGGCTCAGGCAATCCACTCTCCTCGGCCTCCCAAAGTGCTGGGATTGCAGGCTGAGCCACCAAGCCCATTCATAAAGTTCAGTTTTTAAACTGTATTGTGAATTTCAATTATAGATGAATTTTAGTTAATAACATTAACTAAAAAGCATCCTGTCTTTCTCGGCTCATGAAGCAAATTTGCCTACAGTACCACTGAGTCCTTTAGGCTTCACAAGGACTTTAGGCTTCACAAGGAAAAGCCAAATGGAAGAGATAGATGCACAGGGCAAAGTACGGGGGTACTTTGATGGACATTAGCACCAGACCACTGGATCTTCTATGGTGCAGCATCAATTCTTTTAGACAACACAGGCTAGATGTTTATTGCTATTCTGATTTACCAAAGCAATATGTAGGAGATATATAAGGAAAATTATTATCAATAGCATGCTGAATAAAGCAATAGCCAAAATCAGTTTACTTAATATGGTCATGGGTAAAACTGAGCTTTCATGTTTCCAGTGAAATCAAAAGTTTGAGATATAGTTTTTTCATAGAAAACTTGTACGTAGTTAGATGTTACATTATCTAAGAATTTATTTCATTTAAATAGTAGTTCTGAAATACCTTTTTATTATGCTAATAATTCTCTGGGAAATGTTAACACCAAGTCCTATAATTTCATATTTGGTAATATATGTTCATTTTATAATGTTCTTCCAATAATTAAGAGAAAATGTACTGCCTAGATTGTAATTGTTATGGGCTGAATTGTCTCCACAAAATTCATATATTGAAGTTCTAACCCCCAGCACCTCAGAATATGACTGTATTTAGGCCCTTAAAGAGGTAATTAAGGTTAGATGAGGTCATTGGGGTGGGTCCTAATCCAATATGACTGGTCTAATTATAAGAAGAGATTAGGACACAAACACAGAGGAAAGACCATGTGAAAACAAGGGAAAAGACAGTCACCTGCAAGCCAGAGTCCTCAATCAGTCAACCCTGATGACACCTATATCTAGAACTTTTAATCTCCAGAACTGTGAGAGAAATTTCAGTTGTTTAAGCCACCCAAACTGTGGTTCTTTGTTATGGTATCCCTAGCAAATGAATACAGTAATGATAGCAATTTTCTCCTACAGAAATTTTTTCTCTCTATGGAAATTTTTTAGGCTTTAAAATTTGGAAATAATTTTGTATATACAGAAAATTTGCAGTGATAGTCCAGAAAATACCTTTATCCTCTTTCTCCGTTTAACTTTTTTTTTTTCTTCTTCATTTGCTTTATCTTTGCTCTTTGAACTTATTTATATATTTTTTTCTGAACCATTTAAGAATAAGTTACATACACTATGCCCTGTTACCTTTAAATACTTAAGTATTGTTAAAAGAAAAACATTAGATAAATTATGTTTAAAATAATTTAATTGAGCAAAGAATGATTTGCAAATTGGACAGCCCCCCAAATCACAGCAGATTCAGAGAAGCTCCAGCTCGGCCACATGGTAGAAGATTTATAGACAGAAAAAGGAAAGTGACAAAAAAAGGAAGTGAAGTGCAGAAACAGTCGGATTGGTTACAGGTCAGTATTTACCTTATTTGAACCCTGTTTGAAAAGTTTGGTTGCCTTTGACTGAAACTCAGTGATTGGCCCGGTTGCAGTCTGTTTACACATCCAGGTAGGTTAGAGTTCTATGTAAAGTGTTACAGAGAAATCTCTAGGTCAAACTCTTAATTAAATAGTACTCATTTACCAAAAACAGGTATGCTCTTACATAACCACATTATAGTTATTAACTTCAGAAAATTTAACACTGATAAAATGCGTCAATCTGTTGTCCGTATTGAATGGAATTTTTTTTTTATATACTTTGAACCACTGAGGTAGTTTTTGTTTGTGTTTTGGTTTTGCTATGATAGTATCATGGATTTTTTTAGTTTGTTTCGTTTTCTTGGAGCATAATGGCTCAGTGGCAGAACTATATAGGTTGTGGTTTTAATCAGACTGAGTTTAAAGTCTAGCTTTACTACTTGCTTAGATGATCCATCTTGGAAAAAGTTATTTAACTTCTCTGTGCTTCAGTTTCTTTATCTGTAAGTTTAATAGTACCTACTTTATAGGGTTATTGAAAGAATTCAATATAAATCTCTTTTTTTGGAAAGAGGGCAGGGTCTTCCTCTGTTGCCCAGGCTGGAATACAGTGTCCCAATCTTGTTTACTGCAGCCTTGACTTCCTGGGCTCTAGCAGTCCTCCTGCCTCAGCCTCCCAAGGAGCTGGAGCTACAGGTGCTCACCACCATGCATAGCTAATTTTTAAAATTTTTTGTAGAAACAGGGTCTCACTATGTCCCACTATGTTGCCCAAGAACTCCTCACCTCAAGCAGTTCTCCCACCTCAGCCTCCCAAAGTGCTGAGATTAGAGGCATGAGTCACCACACCCAGCATAGAGCCATCTTTTTAAAATTGGGGATGCATATAAACTAGTTTAGGTATGTCATAGGTACTGCAGTTTGGCCACTGTAATTTGGCGTCATTGAGAGTTTTTCTAAATATTTGCATGAAGAGGTGCCATAAATATTAAATATGAATCCAGCCCAGCTGGTATTTCTTTCTTGTTTTTGTTTTTTTTTTTGAGTTGGAGTCTTGTTCTGTCGCCCAGGCTGGAGTGCAGTGACACACTCAACGGCTACCCCAGCATTGACCTATTGGGCCCCAGTTATCCTTCCACCTCAGCCTTCCAAGAAACCGGAACTATAGGCTCGTGGTTCCACACTTGAATAATTTTTTGATTTATTGTAGAGATGAGGTCTTGCCAAGTTGCCCAGGCTGAACCCGCGGGCTCAGGCAATCCACTCACCTCAGCCTCCCAAAGTGCTAGTATTACAGACTTGAGCCACTGCGCCTGGCCAGTCTTCCCTTTTCCCATCATGAGCAATGACCTCCATCACTCCCCAAAGACCTCAGTTGCCTAAGGTGCCTTTCAGCTGGAAGGAACAGTATCTCCCGTCTTTGGTACTTGTTTTGTCCTCATAAAGATCCCTTATAGTTTTGGTCACTCAGGAATAAGGTTTGGATTTGTCAATAGAGCTGAGCTTCAAAATCTGACTGGTTTTAAAGATTATGAATTTTGCTTAAGCCACAAACATTCCTTTTTTTCAAAGAGAAACTCTTTTCTCCCTGACTAACGTTTTGAACTAGATAAAGAGTTATAGAAACTCTGAGTAATTCAAAATAAAACCTCAACCTCAGAGAAAAGTGAGAGTCACACATCTGTGTTTAGCAGAATCTCTAGATAATAACAGACAAAAGCCCTACCTGGCAGTAAAGCTTCGATTTCAACCCCATCAAATTAGGACTGTGTATAGCTTGAATCAAGTCTGAACCTCAGCTAGGCCAGGAGCTTTGGACTCTGAGAGGTACCTTACCAGAGATCCTCATTGACATCAGTGAGGTTGGATAAATGAGTCATTCATGGTACCAGGTCTCTAGTTGTCTGCAAAGTAACAGAGATCACAAGAGATCTGCTTCTGGTCGCTTTGTGATCACCAAAATGTCAACCTTAAAATAACAAGATTCAGAAAATATGATTAAATATAGAATTTAGTCAAGCACAGAGCTTGAGGATGGCTACCACAAAAAATAGGGTCAGTGTTCCAAAGTGGAGAAGTTAAGCCTTCACTTATATAGGCAGTTAACAGGACTGTGATATTTTCCATACAAGGGCAGTACATATGTCATGTCATAGCAATTATATTGGTTACAGCTTGCTACATTTCAGCACTGCTATATTTTAACATTCTGTGAGGAGAAGTGATGATCTGAGGATCTTATCTGTGGTGTCCCAAGGCCTTTCCTAGTCTTTTACTAGGAAAAAGCAGAAGTTGCAGCTTCATGCTGTGTGACTCAGATCACATAGCCAAATTCCTCTCATGGCTCCAAATAATTTAAAGTTCTAACAGCTTTAAGTTTGAATTACTTGTTTTTTACATTTTGTTCAAAGCAACTTCGATGTACTATGGCTAATTTTTTTTTTTTTTAGTTGGAGTCTCACTCTTTGCCCAGACTGGAATGCAGTGGCACACTCCCGGCCACAGCAGCCTCGACCTGCTGGCCTCCGGCGATCCTTCCGCCTCAGTCTTCCAAGTAGCTGAAACTCTAGGCATGCGCTACCACACCCGGCTAATTTTTTTGATTTATTGTAGAGACGAGGTCTCACCAAGTTGCCCAGGCGGGTCTTGAACCCGCAGGCTCAGGCAATCCACTCACCTCAGCCTCCCAAAATGTGGGATTACAGGCTAAGCCACCGAGTCCAGCTTATGGATAAATTTTTATACCTCTTTGTAAATTGGTATGATGTATCTCTTCAATATCAACAAAATTTAGGAATCATCCTCTGACATTTTCTGCAGATATATTTACAGATAAACAGATAATTTTGTTGCACTATTTAATTGTATATTATACCATCCACATTATTGTTTTTCTAAGATAGGCTGGGCACAGTGGCTCACACCTGTTGTAATCTCAGCACTTTGAGAGGCCAAGGTGGGAAGATTGCTTGAACCCAGAATATTAAGACCAGCCTAGGTAACATCACAAGGCTTTGTCTCTACAAAAAATTAGCTGGGCATAGTGGTATGCATCTGTAGTTTTAGCTACTCAGGAGACTGAAGTTAGAGGATCGCTTGAGCCCAGGATTTTGAGGCTGCAGAGAGCTGTGATCATGCCACTGCACTCCAGCCTGGGCAACAGAGTAAGACCCTGACTCAAAAAAATAATTAGTTAAGTAAAATAAGGCACAATATTTTCTTTGGATATTGATTTCAAATAATCACGGTTCCCAAAAAAGGGACTATACCAATTTGAGTCAGAAATCTCAAACATTAAAGTCTCAAACATCTGTACTCCAATCAGAGTGGTCGAGTGAGACCCTGAATAATTAAAAATAAATTCATGTTTTATAATTTTATGGCTGGTTATATTCATGTCACTTTGAGAATTCTATCAAGATTCTAACAGTTGCCAGGCGCAGTGGTTCATGCATGTAATCATAGCTCTTTGGGAGGATGAGACAGGAGGATTACTTGAGCCTAGGAGTTGGAGACCAGCCTAGGCAACATAGCAAGACCTTGTCTTTACAAAAAAATTAAAATATTATCCAGGCATCGTGGTGTGTGCCTGTAGTCCCTGCTACTCGGGAGACCTAGGTGAAAGGATCGCCTGAGCGCAGGAGGTCGAGGCTGTGGGGAGCTGTGATTGTGCCACTGCACTCCAGTCTGGGCAACAGAATGAGACTCCAACTCAAAAAAGAGAAAAAAAGATTCTAACAGTTATAAAAATCTTCCCAGGTAAAAATAATATTTCATGTTTGAGAGTATAAGATGAATTATGCCAGAGTGTTCACACTGTAATACATCTGTGTGAAGGTGTTGTTATGCAGGTAGTGGATTCTGAACCTCAGGAGATATCACTTACAATAACAACATGTACTTATGTGGGTCTTTTGAGAAATTGGAACCTGGTTTGGACTACTTCAGAAGGACTGGGCATTTTCCCACTGACTTACTGGATAATTGGGGCTTTTAAAAGTATAGAGGAACCTGGACACGGTGGCTCATGCCTATAATCCCAGCACTTTGGGATGCTGAGGTGAGAGGATTGCCTGAGCCCACAGGTTTAAGACCAGCCTGGGCAACATAGTGAGACCTCGTCTCTACAGTAAATCAAAAAATTAGCTCGGTATGGTGGTGTGCGCCTGTGGTTCCAGTAGTCGTGAGTGTGCCACTTCACTCCAGCCTGGGTAAAAGAATGAGACTCCGACTTAAGAAAAAAAAAAGTAGAGTGTAGAGGAGAGAGTTACTGGTCTATCACCATTGGAAACCCCTCACATTGCAATTTTCTGTAGAGCCTACATAGAGGAGATTGGTTGACTACAATAAGGACTATATTTGCATTTCTATAGTTTTCTAAACTATAGAAAATTTTAAATATTTTATATAAAATAATACAGCATTAACAGATAAAGCTGAAGCACACTTTATCCTCTCTCTCCCGCTCTACCTTCTACCCCATCACCTTCTCTTCCTGTCAGAGGCAACCTCTCTTATGAATTTGGCATGTGTCCTTCTAATTTATAAGATGGGTATTGCTAAAAACAATGTAATTACCTTACTTGGCTAATTATAAACTTACTTGGTCAAGTGTGGTGGTTTACGTGTGTAATCCCAGCACTTTGGGAGGCCACAGTGGGAGGATCACTTGAGGCCAGGAGTTTGAGACCAGACTCGTCTCTACAAAAAATAAAAATTAGCCAGATATAGTGGCATGCACCTGTGAAGTCCTAGCTACTCAACAGATTGAGGCAGGAAAATTGCTTGAGCCCAAGAGTGAACTATGATTGCTCCACTGCACTCCAGCCTGGGCAACACCCTGTCTCAAAAAAAAGAAAAAAATAATATATTACCTTTGTATCAATATTATTTCTAATTAGCAGCCAGCATCTTGATCTCTTGAGGTAGGAAAAAGGAGATCTTAGGAAAAAGAACCAGTGAAAGAAAGCACAGATTGGCACTTTGAGGAATATGTAAAAAAGTGAGTTAGAGAATGTCCTCTTTATCTTGGCTGAAACGTCTTAAACTGTAGCTAGGTTTCAAGTCTACTTTAATATTTTTTTGTTTGGCTCTTATAGAAGCAATGTGTTTTCTTTGCTTCAAAGTGAATGGACTCAATATGTACTATACTTACGATTTCCAGTGTTTAAAGTACTGTTAATATGATACCCATATGACAGAACAAGGTTCAGTTTGCTAAAAATATAATTATCCAAATATTAGTTGTTTCTATCTGATAAATACCTACATAAAAAAGATTACATCCGAGTAATACTTTATTTATTTATTTATTTATTTTGAGTTGGAGTCTCACTCTGTCGCCCAGACTGAAGTGCAGTGGCCGTTCCCGGCCACCGCAGCCTCGACCTGCTGGGCTCCGGCAATCCTTCCGCCTCAGCCTTCCCAGTAGCCGGAATTACGGGCATGCGCTACCATGCCCGGCTGATTTTTTTTTTAATTTATTGTAGAGATGAGGTCTCGCTGCCCAGGCGGGTCTCGAACCCGTGGGCTCTGGCAATTCACTCACCTCAGCCTCCCAAAGGCACGGGATTACAGGCTGAGCCACTAAGCCCGGCTAATACTTTATTTTTTCAAGAGTTGGGGTGTCACTCTGTCACCCGGGCTGGGGTGCAGTGGCGTGATCACCACAGTCTTAACCTCTTGGTCTCAAGCAGTCCTTCCACTTCAGCCTGCTAAGTAGCTAGAACTACAGGCATACAGCAGCACATCCAGCTAATTTTTTTATTTTTTGTGAGACAGGGCCTTGCTGTGTTGCCCAGGCTGGTCTCAAAGTCCTGGGCTCAAGGAATCCTCCCGCCTCGACCTCCCAGAATACTAGGATTACAGAAGTGAGCCACCACACCTGGCCTCAGTACTAATTTAATAGAATCCTGTGCATCTTGTTTTAAGATTCCTGTGATTCATGGACAATTACAGTTGACTGAACAAAGAACTATATTTAGTACCTTATTTGAAAGGTACTGTAATTAAGTCTGTTTTAGTTCTAATCATTACTAACACTGTGAATAATACAGGAAAGGGGGAAAATGCCGCTTATTGAAGAAGAGACCCATGAGATAGGATACAGCTAGTTTAATCGTAGTGAAAAACCCCAGGGATGTCAGCATGTCTGCACTGTCATTAATTAAAGGTATAGTAAGGACATAGACTTCATCTGAAGAGGATGACTTCATGGAGTACCAATGACTTTACATCTCTTCAAAGGATAAAAAGGGTTTATGTTTTTCTGTTGCTTGAATGTTATATCTTGTTACACTGACTACTTGATGAGCACTATGGTTTGTGATTTAATTGTATTAAGAACATGAGTTTTTATTTGCTTCAAAAATGTTGTCTTTGCCTTAAAGGAGACTCAAAATGCTGTTTATTCAATGACAGTACATTTGTGGTTTGTAGCATATTCTATAGAATTTCATCTCCAAGGGAATAAAATCTTATATTTCTTTTTTTTTTTTTTTTTGAGTTGGAGTCTCACTCTGTCACCCAGACTGGAGTGCAGTGGCCGTCCCCGGCCACCGCAGCCTCCACCTCCTGGGCTCAGGCAATCCTTCTGCCTCAGCCTTCCAAGTAGTGGGATCCACAGGTGCATACCACCACACCCAGCTAATTTTAAAAATTTATTTATTGTAGAGACAAGCCCTTACCATGTTACCCAGGCTGGTCTTGAACCCCTGAATTCAGGCAATCCTCTCTCTGCCTCCCACAGTGCTGGGATTACAGGCATGAACCACCGCACTAGGCTTTGTTTTGAAATTTATTTTTAAAATTTTAAGGTATTTTTTTCATAGATTGTGTTATAAATGGTAGGCTCTGAGGCCAGCCCACAAAAATATTTATTTATTTATTTATTTTGAGTTGGAGTCTCACTCTGTCGCCCAGACTGGAGTATAGTGGTGGCTCCTGGCCACCGCACCCTCGACCTGCTGGGCTCTGGCGATCCTTCCTCCTCAGCCTTCCCAGTAGCCAGAATTACAGGCATGCACTACCACGCCCGGCTGATTTTTTGATTTATTGTAGAGATGAGATCTTGCTGCCCAGGCAGGTCTCGAACCCGCGGGCTCAGGCAATCCACTCACCTCAGCCTCCCAAAGACTCAGGATTACAGGCTGAGCCACCGAGCCTGGCAGTATCTGTTTTAAAGGTTTTCTTTTATTTTATTTTTTGATTTGGAGTCTCACTCTGTCACCCAGGCTGAAGTACATTGGCACGCTCACAGCCCCTGCAGCCTCCATTGCTGGGCTCAAGCGATCCTTCCACCTCAGCTTCCCGAGTAGCTAGGACTACAGGTGTGTGCCATCATGCCTGGCTAATTTTTAAATTTATTGTAGAGACAGCGTCTCATCAGATTGCCCAGGCTGGTCTCAAACCCCTGGGCTCAGGCAGTCCTCTTGCTTCTGCCTCCCAAAGTGTTAAAATTACAGGTGTGAGCCACTGTACCTGGACTCTTTCAAATGTTTCTTATTGAATTTAATGACTGGCAATTGAAAAACAGATAATTTGAATCATAGAATTAGGAAAGACGTGGAAATTCTAAAGAGGACTTCTGGATTTATTTAAAGAAGCTTTTGAAACAATTGCTAACTTTTTGTCAAAATTCCCAACATCTTTGCAAATACACTACTGTTCTTAAGGTTAACAGCTCACAAATCGATCAATGAAAGAAAGACATTTTCTTTGAGAAGTTAGGTGATAGTTGAAAGAGGAATTATGATGAGAGCATCCATAATTAGTAAGAATTTGGTATGCGAATTATATCTCAGTGAAGTTGCTATTTAAAAAGTAAAAAATAGGTGAGGCATGGTGGCTCACACCTGTAATCCCAGCACTTTGGGAGCCTGAGGCAGGAAGAAGGCTTGAGACCAGGAGTTTGAGATCAGCCTGGCCAACACAGTAAGAGTCCATTTATAATAATTTTTAAAAAGTTAAAAAATATGTATATATAAGCGATGATGGTTCTGTTTTTAAAAAGTAAAAAATAAAAATAAGTAAATAAAAAATAAAAATTTGAAAGGAGAGATCACTTCCTGTGGCTAAACTTCCAAATAAAAGAATTGCTTTATGTTATATAACTGTTTGTATTTGTCATGATAAATATGTCAAGTAAGCTATCAGTTTTCTAAATTCAGTAAGAGGCCTCAATCTGCCAGCTAGGGAGAAAACTACATGGCAAATATAGAATAGATGATCATTTAAAAGCTAAGAATATTTTATGAATTGAAAGATTAGTTTAGAGAGTTATAAAATATAGCTTAGAAAACTGACTTTTGCTATTCTAATTTAGGGAACAAAATAAAAGATGGTTAATTCATTTCTTCTTTTTAGTAATTCAGTTGAATATTGTTGCTAGATTAATGAATTATCCAAAAGAGGCACTTTAATGATTTTATCTTCCTCTTCTTGTCACGTATTTTCCTTTCTTTTATCCTTCAAGACTCTTGCTAGAGTTGATAGTAGGATGTCTCTACAATAATTCAGACATGGATTTGACATTGAGGTGGCATTTTAGCCTTTAGACTATTTAGTGTACTCTGTATTAATAGAAATTTTAGTGGGGGATCTTAATTGCACATTCTGATTATGTTGCAAAATGTGTGTCAAAGCATTTGCTCACAGAATTAGGAATGTACATATTATTTTTAATATATTTGAAACAAAAGACTACTTGCAGTGCCTTAGTGTTAACTCCATTTTATTTATTTATTTATTTAATGTAGCGATGCTACGTTTCCCAGGTTGAACTAAATTGAACTCCTGGGCTCAAACAATCCTCCCACCTCAGCTTCTAGAGCAGCTAGGACTACACTGTGCCTAATTGATACCCGCCCCCCTTTTTTGGCGTTAAGATCTCACTCCGTCGTCCAGTCTGGCAGTGACACGCTCATGGCCACCGCAGCATCGACCTGCTGGACTCAGGGCAATCCTTCCTCCTCAGCCTTCCAAATAGCCAGAACTATAGGCGCACGCTAACACGCCCAGCTGATTTTTATTTATTTATTATAGAGACGAGATCTCACCAAGTTGCCCTGGCTGGTCTCGAATCCACGGGTTCAGGCAATCCACTCGCCTCGGCCTCCCAAAGTGCTGGGATTGCAGGCTAAGCCACCAAGCCAGGCCCACAACCCTCCCCTTTTTTTTCTGAGCTGGAATCTAATTCTGTCACCCAGACTGGAGTACAGTGGTGTGATCATGGCTCACTGCAGCCTTGAACTCCTGGGCTCAAGAAATCCTCCCTCTTCAACCATGTGCTACCACTCCCGGTTGTTTGTTGTTTTTTTAATGTTTTTGTAGAGACAAGAATCTCATAAGATTGCCCAGGCTGGGCTCGAACTCTTGACCTCAAGTGATTCTCCTGCCTCAGCCTCCCAAAGTGCTGGGACTACGGACGTGAGCCACCATGTTCAGCATATCTCCGTATTTTTTACCATGAGGTGAAAATCTAAAATTAGGATGTCATTTAGGAAAAAAAGATTGGGTGTTGAGATAAATCAACTTTTAAAAAGATTTGAGCTTCAACTTTATTTCCACACACATTTTCTGAACTCTGTAGGAGTGGCTCAATTCCACTTCCGTCCTTTTAGGGTCCCACCTGGGCCCAATAATTAAATTGACACAAAGCATTAACTGGAAAAAACTTATTTAAAACAAGTTTTACATGGCATGGGAGCCCTCATAAGGAAATTAAGACCCAAAGAAGTAGTTAGAATCAATCACTGATATACTGAATTGTACAGAAATAGTAAGTTCTGAAAAAGCAACTAAATTATGTGAGCAGGCTTAAAAGAGTTATTTTAATAAGGTCTGTACAGAATTCTTTTGGTCTTAACTTCATCCTTGTGGATAAGGATGTTATTCCCTTTGGTATGAGGGGTGCCTTTCACATGGGAATTTCATTTCCAGCTTTCAAGAAACAGAAAAGAAGGCAACCCCCTCAGGTCCTCGCCCACTGTGGGAGCTTTTCCATTCTCTCGATAAATCCTGCTTTCTCAAAAAAAAAAAACAGAAAGAAACAGAAAAGAGATCAGAATGATCTTCTTGCACCTGCTGTTTTTCAAATGCCTTTAATTCAAAACAGTCAATATGTTGGAGTGGTGTATTTTTAACTTCTTCGGCTTAAATGGAAGATTTATGTTTTCTTAATTGAGAGAATCAGGAATATGATGTTTCCTGCAGAATTTTACAACAAGGATGTATAAACATAAGAACTTTACCAGAATAGAGCCGTGAGAGTCTGTAACAATCTTCCAGGGAAAACCTGGTGATATCTCCTGAACATGTATGCAATCTTTTGGATAGAGTCACATACTTCTTAAAAGTATAGTTATAAGGAGAAAATTTGTCTTCTAATATTGTTGTGAAATAATTTTTTCTTTTTTTTTTTAAGTTGGAGTCTCACTCTGTCACCCAGACTGAAGCGCAATGGCACGCTCCTGGCCACCGCAGCCTCGACCTGCTGGGCATTGGCGATCCTTCCGCTTCAGCCTTCCAAGTAGCCGAAACTATAGGTGCGCACTACCACACCCGGCTAATTTTTTATTTATTGTAGAGACGAGGTCTCACCAAGTTGCCCGGGTGGGTCTCGAACCCGCCGGCTCAGGAAATGCACTTGCCTTGGCCTTCCAAAGTGCTGGGATTACAGGCTAAGCCATCGAGCCCGGCCTGAAATAATTTTTTAAAAATTAGTGATGGCCTATCACTTGTGTTGTCTAAGTTTTTTTGATATATATTTGAGAGCGAGATATAAACATAAATAGAGATACATATAAACAACATGAAGTATTCATTATCTATATATTTTATTCTATCAAGTTAAAAGATTTTTTTTTTAATTTCAGTAGTTTTGGGGGTACAAATGGTTCTTGGCTCTATGGATGCATTGTATAGCAGCAAAGAAGTCTGGGCTTAAGTGTTAGCAGACCAGAATCCCACCTGTGCATATTGTACCTAATGCATGATTTTTAATCCTTCCCTCTCTTCCCACCCTCTTCCTTCTTAGCCTTCAGTTTCCATTATGCCATTATATATGCCTTTGCACATCTTTAGTTTAGCTCCCACTTATAAGTGAGAACATGCTGTATTTTCTGTCTTAACTTTTTTGGAGGTAACTAATTATCTACTCAACAAGTAGAATGTTACTCAGCCAGTAAGCTTATCATTGTTTGTTTTGTTTATTGTTTTTGAGATTCTAATTAAGGATAATGTTATCTACCTATCCAGAGTTTATACTAATCCGTTTTATTTTCCTTTTCACTTGTCTTCTTTCTTTCCTTTTCTTTCTCTCTTTTAAAGTGTACACAAGTGGCCAGGCTTGGTGGTTCAGCCTGTCATCCCAGCACTTTGGGAGGCTGAGGCGAGTGGACTGTCTGAGCCCGCGGGCTTGGGACCAGCCTAGGCAACTTGGTGAGACCTCATCTCTACAATAAATTAAAAATTAGCTGGGCATGGTAGCTTGTGCCTGTAGTTCCAGCTACTTGAAAGCCTTAGGTGAAAAGTTGGGGTGGCCATGAGTGTGCCACTGCACTCGAGCCTGGTCGACAGAGTGAGACTCCAACTCAAAAAAAATAAAAATAAAAATAAAATGTACACATGTATAGTACATGAAAACACTTTCATTGCAAAATTTCCAAAAATAGAAATATATACAATATCTATAAGAAAAATAAAACATTCCCTTTTCTCCTCCATCTTACTTTCCTCTCCAGAAGTCACCACTTTGATATATTTCATTCAAAATATCTTTCTGTATATTTGCATACTGTTTTTATATAAAGAAACATGGTTTTTAGGGGTTTTTCCCTTTTATATAAATGGGGTCATACTTTTTGTGTTTTTAGCAACTTGCATTGTTTTTCAATTAATGATTCATTATGGAGAACTTTCCACAGCAGTACTACTGTAACCACTTTATAGTGTTTCAGGGAGGTTTATTTAACCATACTGTGCTAAAGGATATTTAAGGTTTTTCATTTGTTTTGTCAACAAAAATCTCAGATATTTTCTGTTTGTTGTTTTTTTTTTTTTTAACTCTGTTCTTTGTGGGATTTCCTAAACTTTATCCTTCTCTTAAGATTTTTGTTATTACATTTTTTAATTTATAAAAGTTATTGTGTGCCTTCTGAATGTTTCTTTTATTATTTTGTTTGTTACAAGTATCTCTTGAAAATAATTTTTTTTCTCTTTGCGTAGTTCCTTTCTACCAGATTGCTTTATTTTCTTGCGTTGATTCTGGTCTCTATCTTCCATTGATAGGCTTTCTTTAGGTATCTTTTAGGTATCTAGTAATTCTTAGCTGTGTGTTTTTAAGTAAGGATAAGTGAATAAAAGCCAACTAGGTGGCCTAAGCACACGGTTGAGATTTGCAGATTTTGAGTTTTACTGTAGGATGACCTGGTTGGGTCATCTGTTAGGGAACCTTCTGGCTCTAACCCAAATTTATTAAAAAAATAAAAAGAATTTTCTAATTTGCTGGACTCAATAGAGTGGGGGAAAGGGGCTGCTAATCTTATAATTCAGCATTCACCTATGCATAGAGTCATTTAGTCCCCTTATTTTCAACTGTAACCAGCGAGATTTATTTAACCATACTGTACACATTGGCCGGGCTTGGTGGTTCAACCTATCATTAATCAAGAGACACCCTCCCCTCATTTTATCTTCTCCAGAAAATAAGCTGCAGACTTCTGCTAGGATTGGGGAGTTAGGATGAGATGGTCACCTGGGAATGTAGAATGGATGAAGGAGAGCTAAGGATCTAACAGCTTTTTAAACAGCTTTCAACCAATTATTCTTGTATCTATCCCACTCCCCACTTGCCTCCAGTCCTCCAGGTACCTAGTCTTGCCAGTTCTTGTGCTGTTAGAGGATTTGGTGGTATATACAAGTATTGCTTTCCTCACTGCCAGTTTTGGACTTGGCTCCCTTAGCTATCCTCACTGCCAGCTGAGGAGTTGGCTGTCTCTGGTCTGCTAAGCCAGTTACCACTCTGTCATCTACTTTCTGATTTATAAAAATGTGTTGCTTTTTTTCTTCTTCCCTTTTTCCCCTCACCCTTTGAGATTATGTATTTTAAAGTTTGTCTTAACTGTTGTTTTAGTAGTTGAGAGTGTGAGTTATGGCACCAGACTGCCTGGGTTTGAACTCTAGCTCTGCCACCTATTAGCTATTAGATTAACCTCTGCCTTCTTAATTTCCTCATCTGTAAAATAGGGCTAATGCCTACTTCATAAGGTAACCAGAGAATTACTTAATTAATTAAAATTAATTTCTGTAAAGGACTTAGAGCAATGCCTTGCACATAGTATGCCCTTAATAAATATTCATTATTATAATTATCTTCCCTCTCTTTTTTTGTTCTCTTTTCCTGGAACTCCTGTTAGTCAAATGTTAATCTCCTTAGATTGATCTTTGAAGTATCTTCTCTTTCATATTTTCCATCTCATGTGTAGTTCTACTTTACTGGGGATTTTTTTTAACCTCTGTTGAATACTTTATTTTAGCAATCTTATTTTAAATATCAAACGGATCTTTTGACATCTGATTTTAATTTTTCATATTGAGGGATTTTCTCACATATCTGATGAGCTTCGGTAGTCTGTGTTTGTTTATCTTAAGTTTATTGAAAGCCCTTTAGGAATAAAATGTATGGTGTAAGCCTCACTTTTGGTTCTTAGAATGGAGATGTGACCATGTGTCATTATGAGGAGGACTTTTCTCTAGGATTGTGCAGTGCCTCCAAAAATACTTTTTCAATTTATTGCCTGGGCAATAGAGCATAAGTGTCCTGGGTTGGCATGGGGTGGAGGGGAAGAGTGGTCAGGGGAATTGCAGTCCCACCATTTGATATTTTAATAAATCCCTTTGTTTTCAGTCTGTCTCACCTTCACACTCTGTCTTACCTCTAGTCTGCCCAGTGTTCTCAAGTCTAGAACACATTCCTTCAATTTCTCTAGAGGATAAACTTCCATTCCCCCACTAGGGCTGGCGGGTGTGCACTTAGCTGGGGCATTCTGTGCATGGAAGTAGGGAGGGAGTCAACTGTTCTCATGCTTAGATTCTTAACTTGTTTTTTCACTTTGTGCTTCTCTTCTACCCACTTGGTATTTTCAAGGTCTGAGGCTTTCCCAGATTCTTTGGGGGTGAACTCGTAGCTTTCTTCTCATCTTAATAGCTTCCACCACCCTAATTAACCACTCCTTTATTTGTTCTCGTGTTCCCAAATATTTACTGAAACATTTTATCTACTGTAAAACATACTGTATGCTTTCTCTCCTGTTTGCTTTGTCCTTGAGGATTTAAACCTTTTAAATTGTTTTGTTAGCATTTTTAAGGGGAGGGGACAAATATATATGCTTAATCTTCCTTTTGTCCCCCAGAAATCATCAGATGAATGTTATTTAGAAATATTAATATTTTATACTTTCATTTAACTATACTGTTTAATAAAGGTAAACCCATTTAATAATGGATTGGCAGTCCCTAGTACACCTGGAAAAAATAGGTCATATTTCTTCATCTAGATGTAAAGACTGGCTGCCATGACCACCTCTCCTCTTTATAACAAGCAAGTGGTAGTGAACAAACTCAGATCATAGAATTTAATGGAAAGAATTTGCGTTTCCACAGCCAGGGCATTTTCCTCTATCTATAGTTAATTTGCTAGAGCTAGAGTTTTCCATTTCTGTTAGAATAGACTTTACTCAGCCACAATTCTATTTCCCTTTCTTCCCTCTTTTCCCTTTACCAGCTCTAATTACTGACATTCATTGAGGAGTCCTCTTCTCTGACACAAAAGAAAGATGAGGGGTCCTGCTCTGGTACACTCTAAACATCCATACAGTGAAATACAACTAAGCAATAAAAAGAACAAACTATTGATCAACATATGTGAACTTTTAAAACATTAATGCTAATTGAAAGAAGCCACATACAAATGATTACATATTATGAACATATGTGTATGAAATGTTTAGAAAGGGCAAATCTATGGAGACAGAAAGCTAGTTAGTGGTTGTCTGGGCTGGAATGGCTAAAGGTGGGAGAGGCTGTACACATTTGGGGACAAAGAGTACGTGGGAGCTCTCTGTACTTCCCACTCAATTTTTATGTGAACCTAAAACTGCTCTAAAAAAATAGTCCATTAAAATGTATTTTTTAAAATGCTGTGAACCTAAAACCTCTCTAAAAAATAGTCTTATTAAAATGTTTTTTTAAAGTATTTTAAGAAGGAATTATACTTTAAATTATAGAAATGTTACCACTGTATCTATAAAGCTCTTTGCATTCTAGCTAGCAAATTTAAACATTATTGTAGCATTTAATTATTAATGTATTATAACATTTGATATGTTAGGTTTATTGGCCTTAGAAGTGAAGGGCCTTAACAGATACATGAAAAAGTGCTCAGCCTCACTAATCATCAAAGAAATGCAAATCAAAACCACATTGAGATACCACCTACCCCAGTAAGAATGGCCATAATTAATAAAACAGCGGGTGCTGGTGAGTATGCAGAGAAAAAGGAATGCTTCTACACTGGTGGGAATGCAAAGTGCAACCAGAGAGTGTGATTTCTGAAAGAACTAGAAATTGACCTTCCATATGACCCAACAATCCCCCTATTGGGAATATACCTGGAGGAATTCAAGTCATTCTACAAAAAAGATACCTGCACATGCATGTTTGTTGCAATTCTATTCACAACAGCAAAAACCTGGAACCAACCATGCTGCTCATCGAAGCTGGACTGGATTAAAAAATGTGGTACATATACACAATGGAATATTATGCAGCCATAAAGAAGGACAAGCATATGGACTTTGCAACACTTTGGATGGATTTAGAGTCTATCATACTCAGTGATCTATCACAGAAACAAAGAACAGAGTACCATATGTTCTCACTCATAAGCGAACTTTGAACGATTATCATAATATTGTAAGAGATTGGCAGTAGTGGGAAACTGCTAGGGGAGGGGGGATGGGATTGGCAGTTGATTGAAACTGCCAGGGGAAGAAGGGGCACACGTCATTAACAAGGGTACCTGCATAATGAACATTTGTATACCTAACCCTGAATTGTACTCCACATCTTCAGAATAAAGAAAAAAACAAGTGAGGGGTCTTCTTTTAAAATTTGTATTACAGTATTTGAATTCACTTCATTCATTAACTTACCAAATTTTTGTTGAGTGCCCTTTATATGCTAGATACTGTTCTAGGTCCTAAAGATGCAGCAGTGAACAAAAATAAAAAAGGCCCCTCTTTTCAAGGAAGTTTTATTCATTATAATGGACAAAGGACAGAAAATAGCCTGGCGCGATGGCTCATGCCTGTAATCCCAGCACTTTGGGAACCCAAAGTAAGAGGTTCGCTTGAACCCAGGAATTTGAGACCAGCTTGGACAACATAGTGAGACCTTATCTTTACAAAAAATTCAAGTAGAAATGTTGAGCCTGTGAGATTAGATATAAGAACCTGAAGTTTAGAAGAGAAGTATGACTAGAGATACAGATTTAAGCATTGGCAGTGAGTAATGATATCCATGGAACTGACTTTACAATTACCACTATGTGTATAATGAAAATTTCTACTTTTGGGGAGTTATTATGTAATATTGATCTCTTTTTCTCTTCTGGACTCTTTAAATAATGATTTTTTACCTTTCTTTCCTGTATTTTATTTTATTTATTTATTTATTTTTTGAGTTGGAGTCTCACTCTGTCACCCAGACTGGAGTGCAGTGGCCACTCCCGGCCACCACAGCCTTGACCTGCTGGGCTCCGGCAATCCTTCTGCCTCAGTCTTCCGAGTATCCGGAATTACAGGCATGCACTACCACGCCTGGCTGATTTTTTGATTTATTGTAGAGATGAGGTCTCGCTGCCCAGGCGGGTCTCGAACCCGCGGGCTCAGACAATCCACTCACCTCAGCCTCCCAAAGGCGCAGGATTACAGGCTGAGCCACCGAGGCCGGCTTCTTTCCTGTATTTCATTTTTATAAACAATATTTTTTATTATGATATTGTGGGGTACAGTTAAGGGTTAGGTATACAGATATGCTTCGTTCAGGCACCCTTGTTGATAAGAGGTGTCTCCCCGTCAGATGTTTACTACCATTGATCCCATTTCCCTTCCCCTCCCTCCCCGCCATAGTTTCCCACCACTGTCAGTCATTTTCTTATGGTAATACGTTGGATGATCAAGGTCCACTATATGAGTGAGAACATGTGATACTCAGATCTTTGTTTCTGTGACAGGTCACTCAGTATTACAGACTCTAGTTCCATCCAGGTTGCTGCGAAATTCATGATTTTCTTCTTTTTTATGGCTTTTTTTATTCCATCATGTATATGTACCATATTTTTTAAATCCAGTCCTCTTTTGAAGGACAGCATGGTTGCTTTCAGGTTCTTGCTATTGTGAACAATGCTGCGATAAACATACGTGTGCAGGTATCTTTTTTATAGAGTGATTTGAGTTCTTCAGGGTATATTCCCAGTAGGGGGATTGCGGGGTCATATGGGAGGTTGATATTTAGAGCTTCTAGGAATCGCCACACTGCTTTCCACAGAGGTTGCATTAGTTTGCACTCCCACCAACAGTGTAGAAGTATTCCCTTTTCGCCACACCCTCTCCAGCAACTGTTATTTTTTGAGTTATTGATAATTTCCATTCTGACTGCAGTTAGGTGGTATCTCAGTGTGGTTTTGATTTGCATCTCCTTGATGATTAGTGAGGTTGAGACACATTTCTTCATGTGTCTGTTGGCTGCTCGGATGTCTTCCTTTGTGAAGTGTCTGTTCATATCTTTTGCCCATTTTATAATGGGGTTATTTGTTTTTTTCTTTTTAGCACATTTGAGATCCTTGTAGATGCAAGATGTTAAGCCTTTGTCGGACCTGGAGTTGGCAAATACTTTTTACCAGTCTGTAGGCTGTCTCCCTGCTCTCTTGATGGCTTCTTTGGCCTTGCAGTAGCTTGTCAGTTTAATGAGGTCCCACTTTTCTATCTTATCTCTTATGGCCTATGGGTTTCGGGGTTTGTTCAGGAATTGGATGTCAGTTCCAATTTCCATGAGGGGGTATGTCCTTCATTTTCTAAGGTTCTTATGGTTTGAGGTTTTACATTTAGGTCTCTGATCCATTTGGAGTTAATTTTTGTGTATGGGGATCTTTCCTGTATTTTAAAATAGAATTTGAAATAATTAGAAAACTTTGTTATCATTGTCAACTTATCAGTTTCTAAAAATCATCTTCCCAAACTACAAATGGATACTTAAAATGCATAATATGTAGCTCTTAATTATTAAACAGTTGAATATCATTTAAGAGATGCAGTACATTCAGCAAGGATGGGAAAAAATATCATTATACATTCAATGTATAACATTTTAGACAGACATAGATTTATAGCATCGTTCTCAGTCTTGACTTCAGTGTCTGTTCTCTAAGATTCATTTCTGTTTTTCATTTTCTCTATTTTAGTGTAAATAAAATGTGAATTTTTGAATTACGTACTTGGCAGTTATTGAAATCACTATTACAGGCAGTGTTAATACTAAAAAGTCTTCATACAATATTAAAATGTATAATTTGCTTGTTCTGCTTTTCTATAAAGATTAATCTTATAGAAACTTGACTGATTAAGGATATTACCTACTTCTTTTTCAATATAATGAACTAATCTATGTGTGGGAGCTTTTGTGATTTTTGTTCATTGGAATCACTTTGGAAAAATGACAGTTCAATTCTGTCAACTGATTGTGGAAGCCTTTAAAAACCATTTTAGATTTTCTTCTGCAGTTTTTATCGCTGTCCACATTATACCTTGTAGAAATAACTAAATCAGTTAAATTATGCCACATCTGCTTCTGTAAATTTCTACCCCACTCTTAAGAGGTTGCAAGTGTATTAGCTATCTTTTATGGAGGTCTTAACTGCCCTACTAGAAACCTCAAAATACCTCATAATACCATGTTTATTTAAAATGATGATTTTAAAGACTATGAATAATAAGCTGTCAGCTATCTTCATTATAGGTGATAGTTCATACCTCATTACTTATTTAGGATAAAGTAATATGCCACATATATAAATATATGTGTGTGTCTGTATAATCAAAGTATACAGTGGTTGCTAAAATTAAATTGTATTCAAAGAAACATTTGCTAACTCGTGAATGAACACACACACAGTTGATTCTTGTTAATCACAGTAGTTATATTCTATAAACTTACAGAATCAGTGAATACAGAGGAAATACAGGGAGATTAGGCTCCTGTGAGCCTCTGTTCACATTTTAATCAATCAGTCAATACAGTCTTATTTTATGTATGTTTCTCCTTAAAGATACATGTATGATTCATTAATACTGAACTCAAGACCAATAAGACTTTATATAAGGTTACTTAACACAAATTTTGTTTGTTTGTTTGAATTGGAGTCTCACTTTGTCACCTAGGCTGGAGTGCAGTGGCACGCTCACGGCCACTTCAGCGTCAATCTGCCGGGCGCCTGTGATCCTTCCTCCTAGCCTTAGCCTTCCAAGTAACCAGAACTACAGGAACGCACTACCGTGCCTGGCTGATTTTTGATTTATTGTAGAGACCAGGTCTTGTCAAGTTCCCCAGGCTGATCTTGAACCCGTGGGCTCAGGCAATCCACTCGCCTCAGCCTTCCAAAGTGCTGGAATTTCAGGCTGAGCCACTGAGCCTGGCCAGCATTTTTTTGCATAAGGTACATAACTTTGTGCATAGGAACACTAGATAGCACATCAGCATTATACATAGGGGCCATTTTCTTTCTTTTTTTTTTTGAGTTGGAGTCTCCTGTTGCCCAGGTTGGAGTACGGTGGCATGCTCATGGCCACCCTCAGCCTCGACTTGCTGGGCTCAGGCAGTTCTTCCGCCTCAACCTTCCAAGGAGCTAGAACTACAGTGAGTTACCATGTCCGGCTAATTTTTTAATTTATTGTACAGATGCGGTCTTGCCAAGTTTTGCCCAGGCTGGTCTTGAACCCTGGTCTCTGGCAATCCTCTCGCCTCGGCCTCCCAAAGTGCTAGGATTACAGGCTTGAGCCACTGCGCCCTGCCATAGGGACCATGTCAAACAGCAAAATCACCAGCAAAAAGCATAAAAATGTGAAAAAATAAAGCACTAAAGAAACTGAGAAAAGGATAGTATTAGAGCTAAAACAAGAAGGCAGAGCAAGCATCACTTTGCTTGACCTGAGCTGGGAAGGTGTACTTAGGTAATTCAAAATTTTTACCACTCTATGCATGGTCATGAATGACAGTGAAAGTATCGACTTTGGGATTACAAATAAATTTTAATGAGTTAGTGGTTTTGTAAATACAGACTGTAAATAATGAGGGTCAACTGTGTGTGTGTGTGTGTGTGTGTGTGTGTGTGTGTGTGTGTGTGTGTGTGTGTGTGTAAACATGCATACATATATACATGCATGTTTTTTCATTCCTACCTAGAGTGCTTTTTCCTCTCTTTTCTATTTGTAGAACTTCTACTCATTATTCAAGTTCAAGCTCAAGTGTTACCCTGTCTCCGAAAACTTTCCCATCACTCACAGATTAACATTCTCTTCAATACTCATTGAATGGTTTCATTTTCCTGTGTACATGCCTTTTTATAACTTTTATCACATCTTATATTAATTCTTTCTCAGGTTTCTTTAGACTGTGAGCTTCTTAATGGCAGAGACCTTTTCTCATTCACTTCTGTATCCTTTACTTAACACAGGATCTTACACATAATTAAATACATTTTAAGTGAATAAATCATTAAACCTCTGCAAATGGATATATACATATTATTGTAATGAGTCTGTCTTAAATCAAAATTGTATACCATATGAAAGGGAAATAGTTACACATTTTATACCAGTAAATAGCTCATGTAATCTCTATTTGGATGAAGCTCTTTTATTTGGAGAGGAACAAATAATGAACCAGATAAGCAGTTCTTCCATTGTTATTTTATTTTATTTTTTTTGAGTTGGAGTCTCACTGTCACCCAGACTGGAGTGCAGTGTCCGCTCCCAGCCACCGCAGCCTCGACCTGCTGGGCTCCGGCGATCCTTCCACCTCAGCCTTCCAAGTAGCTGGAACTACAGGCGTGTGCTACCATACCCGGCTAATTTTTGATTTATTGTAGAGATGAGATCTCGCCAAGTTGCCCAGGTGGGTCTCGAACCCGCAGGCTCAGGCAATCCGTTATAAGATTTTTTTAAGCAAGCAAAGACCGAGCGTAGTAATGAACTAGGATCTATACAAAACTATACAGATTATAAACTGCAGATGGGAAAGTTTATTCTTAGATAAAAAAAAATTTAGGATACATGCTTATGTTAGATTTTAATTTTGAAATATTGAAAAATATAAACTAGTATAGAAAAAATAAAGTAAATACCTATATGCCTATCACCCTATTCATATATTTATTTCTATTTATTTACTTGTTTGAGTCTAAGTCTCACGCTATTGCCCAGGCTGGAGTGCAGTGGCACGCTCACATCTACTGCGGCCTCCACCTGCTTAGCTCAAGTGATCCTTCTGCCTCAGTCTTCCAAGTAGGTGGAACTATAAACACATACCACTACACCCGGCTAATTTTTTGATTTATTGTGGAGGCAAGGTTTTACCAAGTTGCCTAGGCTGGTCTCGAACCCCTGGGCTCAGGCAGTCCTCTTACCTCCGCCTTCCAAAGTGCTGGGATTACAGGTGTAAGCCACCGCACCTGTCTCCTATTTATATATTTAATGTTTTGACATATTTGGTTTGTTTTTTTACTAAATATTGCAGATATGAATTATAGCCCCCTGCATACCCTTCCTTAATTCTGCGCCTGCCCCTTCCCTCTCATTGTAGTCATTTCCCTGAGTTTGGCATTTATCTTTCCTAGTACTTCTCAAACTTTCTGGTTTCAGAACTCCTTTACATGCTTTTCTTTATATGGGTTATACCTAATAATACTTACTGGATTAGAAATTAAATATGAGAAATTTTTAAAATATTCATTTAACAAACCTATTGCATATTAATATATATAACAGTTTTAAGTGAAAAATAATTTTTTTCCAAAACAAGCAAAAAAATTTTAGTGAGAAGAGTGGCATTGTTTTACAGTTTTGTAAGTCTCTTTGAAGTTTGGTTTAATAAGTAGATTCTCATATCTGTTCATGTATTCAATCTGTTGTGATATGCTGTTTTGGTTGAAGTATCTGAAGAAAATCTGACTACATGTGTGTAGTTTAAAAAGGAGAGGGCATTTTTAACAGTCTTTCCAGGATATTCTTTTTGATACTATAACAAAACTCAACTAACTTGTGGTCATTTCTTAAAGGTTTTTGCAATGTGGGGTTTACAGAGCTTTTAGTACTCTGTAAACATTAAAATCCACTGATCTATCTTGCACTTCGAATTTTTCATCCATGCCTAATTTTGTTACATCATGCATTGGTCATTTGCAAAATAATGGTTTAAATCTGAGAGGTACAGATCTTCCAAATGTTGGAAAAGCAGTCATTTTACTACATAATATTAAAAAAAAATCACATTTGTTAATATTTACCACTGATATCATCAGAAAAATATTTACTATTTGGATGTTTCAAGCTTATGATGGCAGATACAAGTTTTTCAAAATTTGAATTTTTGCTTGAGATTGAAATTTGTCATTGGCAACATTAATACATATTGTCAGTTATTTTCCTTGGGGTGACAGATCCCTTAGTTCTTTTTTTCTTTTTTTTTTTTTAAGTTGGGTTCTCACTCTGTCACCCAGGCTGGTGTTCAGTGGTACAATCACAGCCACTGCAGCTTCGACCAGTTGAGCTCAGGCGATCCTTCCACCTCAGCCTTTCAAATAGCTGGAACCATAGGCATGTGCCACAGTGCCCGGCTAATCTTTTGTTTTATTATAAAGATGAAATCTCGCCAAGTTGTGCAGGCTGGTCTTGAACCCCTGAGCTTAGGCAGTCCTCTTACCTCTGCCTCCCAAAGTGCTAGGATTACAGGCATGAGCCACCACACCCAGCAGTTCATTTTTTTTTAATAGACTCTTTTTTAGAACAGTGTTAAACTCATAGCAAAACTAGCCTGACCCTTACCTTAGTTCCTTTTTAAGACAACATCTCCCTAATACCCAAATCTGAAAAACTTTAACTATTTATAAAGACTCACAATAGCCAACACAATATTGAGAGAGAAGAAAAATGTTGGAGGACTGACACTACCTGACTTCAAGATTTACTATAAAGCTACTGTAATCAAGAAGGTGTGGTATTGGCAAAAGAATAGACAAACAGAAAATAAAATGGTATAGAGAGCCTAGAAATTGACTGACGCAGATATGGTTAGCTGATCTTTGACAAAGGAGCAAAGGCAACACAATGTAGAAATGTAGTCTTTACAACAAATGGTGCTGAAACAACTGGACATCCACATGCAAAAAAATTAAATCTAGACACAGAACTTTATACCCTTCACAATAATCAACTCCAAATGGATAATAACCCTAAATGTAACATGCAAAACCATAAAAGTCCTGGAAGATAGAATAGGAGAAAACGTCGATGAGTTTGGTTTTGGCAGTGACTTTTTTTTTTTTTTTTGAGTTGGAGTCTCAGTCGCCCAGACTGGAGTGCAGTGGCCGCTGCCGGCCACCACAGCCTCGACCTGCTGGGCTCCGGCGATCCTTCTGCCTCAGCCTTCCAAGTAGCTGGAACTACAGGCGTGTGCTACCACGCCCGGCTGATTTTTGATTTATTGTAGAGATGAGGTCTCACTAAGTTGCCCGGGCGGGTCTCGAACCCACGGGCTCAGGCAATTCAGTCACCTCTGCCTCCCAAAGGCGCCGGTTTACAGGCTGAGCCACCAAGCCCGGCTGGCAATGACTTTTTAGATACAATGTCAAAGGCATGGTCCATAGAAGAAATAATTGATAAGCTAGACTTCATTAAAATAAAAACAAAACAAAACACTTCTACTCTGCAAAAGACATTTGTCAATAGAATGAGAAGACACATTCCTGGGACTGGGAGAAGATATTTTCAAAAGACACATCTCATAAAACTTGGTAACCAAAATATACAAAGAACTCTTAAAACAGGAAGAAAATGTACAACCTAGTTTTAAAGTGGGCAAAAGATCTGAAGACACTTTACCAAAGAAGATTTTCATGTGGCAAACAAGAATGGGAAAAAATGCTCAGCATTACATATCATTAGGGAATTGCAGATTAAAACAACAATGAAATACACGACACACCTATTAGAATGATGAAAATCCAAAACACTGTCAACACCAAATACTGGCAAGGCTGTAGAGCAGCTGAAATGCTCATTCATTGCTGATGGGAATGCAAAATGGTACAGCTACTCTGGAAGAAGTCTGGCAGTTCTTACAAAATGAAACTTACTCCTACCATACGATCCAGCAGTCACACTCCTTGGGTTTACCCCGATGGTTTGAAAATTTATGTCCTCACAAAACCATGCACACAGATATTTATAGAAGTTTTATTCATAATTACTCAAACTTGGAGGCAACCGAGATGTCCTTCAGTGGGTGAATGGATAAACAGACTGTGGTGTATCTAGACAATGGAATATTATTCAGCACCAAAAAGAAATGAGCCATTGAGGCATAAAAGTCATGGATTAATCTTAAATGCATATTACTAAGTGAAAGAAGCCAATATGAAAATGGTGCTTATTGTTTAATTTCAACTATATGACATTCTGAAAAAAGGCAAAACTGTGGAGACAGTAAAGAGATCAGTGGTTGTTGCCAAGGATTCAGGGGAGAAAGGGATGAATAGGCAGAACCCAGAGGATTTTTGGGGCAGTGAAACTATCCTGTACAATACTATAATGATGAATACATGTCATTATACATTTATCAAAATGTGTAATATATACATGTATAACTCACAGAATGTACATCAGGAATGAACCTTAATGTAAACTATGGCCTTTGGGTAATAATAATGTATCAATGTAGATTCGTTGACTGTAACAAATGTACCACTCTGGTGTGGGATGTTGATATTAAGGAAGGCTAGTGGGCCTGGGAGGGCATGGAATATGAGAACTCTGCTCTTTCTGCTCAGTTTTGCTGTGAACCTAAAACTGCTCTTAAAAATAAAGTCTCTTTAAAAAAAGACTCAAGTGGCTGATTTAATTAAATTAGTGATGATTATTATTTTATTGAGGTCATTCCTAAGTGAAGCTGGATTAAAATTTTGTTCTTTCTGTAAGTGCATGATAGTAAAGAATGCCATGACTGCTAGTATAGTTTGGTGACATCGCTTGGATTTGTGTTCAGGTGCCAGCAATTTTACCAGTGATTGCTTTTGAACCATCAGTGAAAATGTCACCACGGTAATTTCTTAGTATTATTATGTAGATACTTTTGATGTTATAGGCCTTTTGTAAGAGTTTTAGGGACCCCCTAGGACTCCCTGGATTACACCTCAAGTTTATCCTTCCCATGTATCACAAAAATACAGAATATATATACACACACATACACATGCACAGTTATAATTGCTTAATGTATTTTTTTAAAATATCATACTCTGGACCAGTGCTGTGGCTCATGCCTATAATTCCAACAGTTTGGGAGGCCAAAGTGGAAGGATTGCTTGAGGCCAGGAATTTGAGACAGTTTAACTTGAGGATACTTACTGGCGGTGGGGCTGTGGCTGTAGCATTTACCCCAGAATAACAAAAAAAAGGAAGAAAATTATTATATTCTCTACAGTTTCTATATTTTATTTTTACATTGAAAACTAGTCAGATTTGCTTCAGCCTTAAAGAGTGTGTTTATGTAAAATTAAATGAGCATGGCAATGAGCTGCACTTTTTTTTTTCTAAATGGGTAAAGGGTAGGGTGAGATAATTGATGAAAGTGGCTACACTAAACCACAGATTTTCTACTGAAAGAAGATGTCATCTAGGGCTTTCATAGCTAGAGAAGAGAAGTTATTGCCTGGCTTCAAAGGACAGGCTGACTCCATTGTGAGGGGCTAATGCAGCTGATGACTTTCCATTGCAGCCAGTTCTCACTTACCACTCTGAAAATCCTAGGGCCCTTGAGAATTATGCTAAATCTACTCTTCCCGTACTTTGTAGATGGAGCAACAAAGCCTATTTATAGCTTTTTTTTTTTTAATTGGAGTCTCACTCTGTCACCTAGGCTGGAGTACAGTGGCATGCTCATGGCCTCTGCAGCCTCAACCTGCTGGGCTCGGGCAATTTTTCTGCCTCAGCCTTCCTAGTGCCTGGAACCACAGGCATGTGCCACTATGTCCAGCTGATTTTTTATTTATTATAGAGACAAGGTCTCGCCAAGTTGTCCAGTCTGGTCTCGAACCCCTGAGCTCAGGCAATCCTCTGCCTTCTAAAGTGCTGGGATTACAGGCATGAACCACTACCTCTGACCTATACTATGTTTCATTAAATATTTTAAGTCTACTGTTGAGACCCACTGCTCAGAAATAAAAATTCCTTTCAAAATATTACTGCTTATTGATAATGCACCTAGTCACCCAAGAGCTCTGATGGAGATGTACAAGGAAATTAATGTTGTTTTCATGCCTCCTAATGTTTATTCTGCAGCCTGTGGATCAAGGAATAAATTTCACTTTCATGCCTTATTATTTAGAAAGTACAATTTGTAAGACTTTAGCTGCCATAGATAGTGTTTCCCTGATGGTTATAGGCAAAGTAAGTTGACAACCTCTGGAAAAGATTCACCATTCTAGATGCCATTCAGTACATTTGTGCCTGGTCACTGCTGAGTCACATAGAGGCAGAGGCTCAGTAATGTTCACAATTAGGCCTCACCTATAACCCACTGCCATAGTTTAGGAAGTTGTTGCTGCTTGAGGTGTAATGACATTAACACTGCTTTACGAGGCTCGGTGTAGTGGCTCATGCCTCTAATCCCAGCACTTTGGGAAGCCAAACTGGGAGGACTGCTTCAGGCCTGCCTAGACAATATAGTGAGACCCCATCTCTACAAAAAAATTAAAAATTAGCTAGGTGTGATAGTGCCTATAGTACTAGCTCCTTGGGAGACTGAGGTGGAAGAATCACTTACACCTAGGGGTTCAAGTCCAGCCTGGGCAATGTAGTGAGATACTGTCTCTAAAAAAGAAGTGGTGCCTGAAGATGTGACTGAATAGCTACAATCTCATGATAAAATTTTAATAAATGAGGAGTTGCTTCCTTTGGATGGTTTCTTGAGATGGAATATACTCTCAGTGAAGATGCTGTGAACATTGTTGAAATGACAAGAAAAGAGTTGAGATATTTCATAAACTTAATTGTTAAAGCAGAGGCAGCATTTGAGAGAATTGACTCCAATTTTGAAAGAAGTTCTACTGAGAGCAAAATTTTGTCAAACAGCACTGCAAGCTCTAGAGAAATCTTTTGTGAATAGAAGAGACAATCTGGAAATCTCTCTTAAGAGATTACCACAGTGGGCCAGGCTCGGTGGCTCAGCCTATAATCCCAGCATTTGGGAAGCCGAGGCAAATGGATTGCCTGAGCCCACGGGTTTGAGACCAGTCTGGGCAACTTGACAAGACCTTGTCTCTACAATAAATAAAAAATTAGCCAGGCGTGGTAGCGCGTGCCTATAGTTCTGGCTACTTGAAGACTGAGGCAGAAGGATCACTGGAGCCCAGCAGGTTGACGTTGGGGTGGCCATGAGTGTGCCACTGCACTCCAGCCTGGGTGATGGAGTAAGACTCCAACTCAAAATAATAATACTAAAAAGAAATTGTAACCCTGATCAGTCAGCGGCCATCAACATGGAGGAAAAACCTTCCACCAGCAAAAAGACTGATTTACTGAAAGCTCAAATAATCATTCGCATTATTAGCAATAAGGTATTTTTAAATTAAGTTATGTACATTTTTAAAAGATATACTACTGTTGCACACTTAAGATAGACTACAATGTAGTGTAAACATAACTCTTATATACACTGGGAAACCAAAACATTTGTGTAACTTGCTTTATAGACTTCAGTATAGTGTAAACATAACTTCGACATACACTGGGAAACCAAAAAATTTGTGAACTTGCTTTATCACAATATTCAGTTTATTGTGGTGGTCGGGAACTGAACCCACAATATCTTTGAGATATACCCATACTACAATTTCTTTAATCCATCTTCTTATTGATGTCATGTTGTTCCAGTTTAGACTGCAAACAATGCTGCAATGAATATTCCTATAAACATCTTCTTATGCACATATGTAAATTTTCTTTAGTTATGCTTAGGAATAGATTGCTGGATCTAGGTTTTGCTCAACTTCAACTTTATTGTATAGGGCATACAGTATGTAGTTGTTATTCAAAGCACCAAATATAAATATAAATATGTACCTCACAACTATCCTATGAGGTAAATATTATTTTCCCTATTTTACAGATGAAGAAACTGAAACAAAGAGATTAAATGAACTGTCCGAGATCACATAGCTAGTAAATGGCAGATCCAGGCAAGTTGATTGCAAAATCCAGGCTTTGACTCTACCACATTATGCCACCTCTTTACATCCTGGAAATAAATGCATGTATTTAAAAAATGTTTATTAGATTTCAGTGCATGTATTTTTCAAAAACATTTGTTAAATGTTACATCTAATTCTTGGTTCTTTTTCAAAGTTTGGTGTGGTTGGTCAAGCACCGTGGCTCACGCCTGTAATCCCAGCACTTTTGGAGGCGGAGGCGAGAGGATTGCCTGAGCCCAGGAGTTTGAGACCAGCCTGGGCAACTTGGTGAGACCTCATCTCTACAATTAAAAAAAAAAAAATTAGCTGAGCATGGTGGTGCATGCCTGTAGCTCCAGCTATTTGGAAGGGTGAGGTGAAAGGATTGCCTGATCCCAGCCGTTCCAGGCTGCGGTGGCCATGAGAATGCCACCGCACTCCAACCTTGGTGACAGAGTGAGACTCCAGCTCAAAAAAAAAAAAAAAAAAAAAAAGTTTGATGTGATTTAATCAAGAGGGGAAATATTCACTAGAATTATTATCATCCTCGAAATGCAAATATTATCAAAGTGAACCACCACCCTGATTTTGATCAGTAGTCAGGAAACTAAACTATCAGTTTCATTCCTTTTTGAACAAATACTGTTGCTTTTTTTGGTCACATAGCTATTGAGGGTTTTCTATTTAAAAATTGAAAATGAATCTAAAATTTCATTTTTTTATAACAGCTAAAAATACCTGTTCTGGAACATAGCTTAATATTTCAGGCAACTGATTAGATTATACAGTCACAAAGATTAACAGAATATTCCAAATTGTAGAAGGTGAGGCAAGGAAGGAGGAAAAATATATCTGCACATAAAGTTATAGAAGTAGGTCTTCATTTCTTCTTATAGTTAGAATTTCTTTTCTTTTTACGACTATGATTGGGTTGTAGTCAAATTAAAGTTCATTTGTAGTTTGTTGTGGGAGAAACAAAATAAGTGAAGATTAATGCTTGTTTTGTTTTCTTTTTTTCTTCTGTAAGTTTTTCAGCTAACCAGCTAAGCTGTATTGTGTGGATGGATTTAGGATACTAGGGATCCTTCAGTGTTTTGTTTTGCTTTTTAAAATAAAATCCACCCATTAAGTATCATTCATTTAGTCTAGCCTGTGGAATGTGAAGCATTTCTCGAAGGAGTCATCAATCTCTGTCTATGATAGGGCTTCCTGAGGAACACCTAATGAGAATGCTTTTTCTCCCAACTCCTTTCGATGTTTTGTTTGTAGATCCTGAATTCAAATTATAAATTTATCTTGCAATATTATGCTTTTTATGATTAACTTCTTTCTGACAGCAACAATCAACTCTGTCCATAAAGCCGTCACTGTTTTGCTTAGAAAGAAAACCTTTAGTTTTTTTTGGTTTTTTTTTTTTTGAGTTGGAGTCTCACTCAGTCACCCAGGGTGGAGTACAGTGACACATTCACAGCTACCCCAGCATCGACCTGCTGGGATCCGGTGATCTCTCCACCTCAGTCTTCCAAGTATCTGGAACTACAGGCATGTACTACCACCCCAGCTAATTTTTTTATTTATTGTAGAGACGAGTTCTTGCCAAGTTGCCTGGGCTGGTCTTGAACCCACAGGATCAGGCAATCCACTTGCCTCAGCCTCCAAAGTGGTGGGATTACAGGCTGAGCCACCAAGCCCAGCCACCTTTAGTCTTTAAAAATGCAAACTTTGTTTTCTTAATTTTTGTTTTAAAGATGTGGGGTATAATTCAGGGTGCAAGCATTTTAATCATTCTGATACAGAGTTTGTGAAGCAAAAAAAATATAAATAATGAACAATGGAAAATGTTATATATGCCTCCTAGAAACATTGCCATGCTTAGGTGGATAACACATCACAAATTTACATATGCAAGAAATATAAAATTATTTTCTTCCCCATAAATTAAATTAAATCTGACTTTGAATTGCTCAACCTGGTAAGATGGAGATTCATATCAGCCATTATGGGAACACCTGAAAAAGAATTTATCTACCTTTCCTCCTTTTGTTCCCCCAATCCAAGAGTAGCACAAGGATCTAAGGATCTTTTAGAAGAAAAATAAAACAAATAGAGGGAATGGGCCCACTTGTCTGCCATTATCATGGTCCCAACTCATATCTTTATTGAATGAATCTATGTAGTTCTTCAAGACAGACAACGTTACTGCTTTTTGATCAAGTGCAGGTATAAGAGTCTCTGCTGATTTTGAACCCCCAGTACCTAGAGTCTAACCTTCCAAGGTGCTTTCTCTAGGCATTCTCCTTTGAAGTCTTGCCATTTCCTTGGATAAAAGCCAGGGAGTAGGATTCAGGTCACTACTATCCTTGGTACTGATGTACTCTTTCCAGTCTGGGCAAGTTAGGTTAGGAGGCTCTTTCTAGCTCTCAAAGCCTTTACTTTTATCTCAGGCTTCCAGAAAATAAAAGTTAGAAGGCAGATTATCTAAAATAACTTCTGAGCCGGGCTCGGTGGCTCAGCCTGTACTCCCACGCTTTTGGGAGGCTGAGGTGAGTGGATTGTCTGAGCCCGCAGGTCCGAGACCCGCCTGGGCAGGCGAGACCTCATCTCTACAATAAATCAAAAAATTAGCCGGGTGTGGTAGTGCACGCCTGTAGTTCCAGCTACTTGGAAGGCTGAGGCGGAAGGTTTGCCGTAGCCCAGCAGGTCGAGGCTGCAGTGGCCAGGAGTGGCCACTGCACTCCAGTCTGGGCGACAGAGTGAGACTCCAACTCAAAAAAAACAAACAAAATAAAATAAAATAACTTCTGCTTTCTACTCAGTAAATCAGATCTTTCATAAATAATGGAGTAGGATGATCTGTGTACCTCTTTAGAATGAGAAAAGAGAAAAATAGGTTGAGAACAAAAGGGAATTAGAATCTTAATAAATTGCCCTGCCACACTGACGTGCACACCACAGACTTAAACATGCCACTTCTTTTTTCTGCCTAGATTTAGCTTCTGGGTTGTTCAGTTTTTATTGAGCACTGATTAAGAAGAGGCTATTAAAGATGAACCTATAAGGGGACCCAAAAAAACCCAGAATTATTTTTGGAGGGTAGGCCCCTGGTAGTACAGACTTTCCCTGTTAGGTGTCCTAGGAGCCCATCAGCGTTGGTACCAGGTTAGTGGTGTTGTGAGAGGCTGTGTTCGGCTTCACTTAATTTATTTTTTGGAGAGTCTTTCAGCATGTTTGTCCATTTCATGTGGGTGGTTTATGAGTGCACCTGCCCACACTGTGCTGAGTGTTTAGCAGTTTTTAACCAAAAATAGCATGACCCCCGTGCCCCACTCTCCCTATTCACCTGCTCTCACCCTGAACATAATTTTTTTTTTTAATCAAGAAAGCAGGATTTATTGAGAGGACAAAAAACTCCCACAGTGGGAGGGGATCTCAGGAGGTTGCCTGCATCTTTTTTTTTGTTTGTTTTCCTGGATGAAAAAAAGTCCCCCCCAAAAAATGTTTTGCCAATGTGGAAGAGGCAAAACAAAAAACAGCAGAAGCACTAAAAGGCATCAAAATTGACAAGTTCAAAAACTGTTTTGAGTAGTAAAAAAAAGGATCTCCATAGGTATATTACATCAAATGGAGAGAATTTTGAAGGTGACTGAAGTTTAAACATGTAAGAATAAATACACAATTTTTTATAAATTCTGGGTCTTTTTTATTTTCTCTTATATATTTGTGAATAATTGAGAACTAACTAATAAAATGTGCAACTTGGATATTATGTTCATTTCTCGCTTGCTATAAAAACCAGAGTAGCCAGATGCAGTGGCTCAAGCCTGTAATCCCAGCACTTTGGGAGGCCAAGGCGAGAGGATTGCAGAGCTCAGAGGTTCGAGACTAGCCTGGGCAACTTGGCAAGACCTCGTCTCTAGTAAAACAAAAAAAATTAGCCAGGTGTGGTAGTGCACACCTGTAGTTCCAGCTACTTGGAAGGCTGAGGTGGAAGGATCGCCTGAGCCCCTCAGGTCAAGGCTGCGGTAGCCACATGCTTGACACTGCACTCCAGTCTGGGTGACAGAGTGAGACTCCAACTAAAAAAACAAAAAACCCAGAGTAAAGCATTGTTACCTAGGGTTCTCCTCCTTCTCCTGCCAGTTATTAGAAAAGTAATCTAATTCCAGATAAAATATATCATTATAGAAGACTTTCAGTAGAATTAAAGAATAGCAAAGTAGCACAGATCTATAATGAGTCATTAAAACCAGACCTGGGCTGGGCACAATGACTCAGGCCTGTAATCCCACCACTTTGGGAGGCAAGGCGAAAGGATTGCCTGAGCCCAGGGGTTCAAAACCAGCCTAGGCAACTTGGTGAAACCTTGTCTCTATAATATATCAAAAAATTAGCTGGGCAATGGTAGGAACTACTTCTTTCCTTCATTTTGTTTGAGTGAGAACTACTTCTTTCCTTCACTCCAGCCTGGGTGACAGAGTAAGACTCCCACTCAAAAACAAAACTAAATGAAGGAAAGAAGTAGTTCCAGGCTATTTGGAAGGCTGAGGCGGAAGGATTGCCTGAGCCCAGCAGGTTGAAGCTAGGGTGGCTGTGAGCATGCCACTGCACTCCAGCCTGGGCAACAGAGGGAGGCTCTGACTCAAAACAAAAACAAAAACAAACCAGATCTGATAGTATTATGACTTTTACTTAAATTTGAAATACTTTCAAGAACACTCAACAATTATTACTGAAGTTTATACTATTCTGAAAGCTGACTGAAGAACGTTGTGTATATGTTCTTACCCTCAAGAATATTGCAGATAGGGCTGGCTGCAGCGGCTCACGCCTATAATCCCAGCACTTTGGTTGGCATGGGTAAGAGGATTGCCAGAGTCTAGGGACTTGAGACCAGCCTGGGCAACTTAGCGAAACCTTGATCTCTACAATAAATAAATAAATTAACTGGACATGGTGGCACATGCCTGTAGTTCCAGCTATTTGGAAGACTGAGGCAGAAGGATCATCTGAGCCCAGCAGGTCAAGACTGTGGTAGCCATGATCATGTCACTACACTCCAGCCTGGATGACAGAGTAAGACTCCCACTCAAAAACAAAACAAAAAACTTTACAGACAGTGAAAAGTAAGTATATGACTAAATTAATAATTACAGCATAACAAACTTTAAAAAGACGCCCTGATAGTATAGAAGTGGAAGGAGTCAAAGAAGCCTTTCTGAGAAGGTAATACTTTAACTGAGTTTTTTAGAGCCCAGTAATACTTGTTGACTAAATGAAGGAAAGAAGAGAAGTTCAAGCTAAGAAAATGGATCTGTACAGTTGTGTTAACATAAAACAACACATAGTCATATCTTTCTCTATTATGTGAGTAGTTGCATATGTCTGGAGCAAAGGGTATATAGGAAGAATGGGGTGAAGGCACAGAGAGAGCATGGGCCACATATGATCAGTTAGGTTGTCTGGGGAGTCTTTTGCCCTATGCTCCAATTACCTTACCACTGAAGGTCTTAGAGAAATTAAGGCTGGGAAATCTTATTATAATCTCCCCCGCTATGATTTTATTATATTTACTTTAACTCTTATGTGGTTAACTGTAAATTCCTAATAGTGCTATCCCACAGAGAAAATATCTCTTAGCATCATAATGATGTATAAATAAGAGTGACCTTGATATTTTATCTTGTTGTTTGTTATCTGCTATTTTTTACTATACATAATTCAGTTCTATTAAGGTACTATTGGCAAATGTGTTGTTAAGTAATTAAAGTAGTGGTGGTGTTCCTCAATTGAATGGAATACACTGAGAGAAAAACAGTGGTGAAAAGCAGTTAAAAGAATGATTGTTATTGAAATAAACAGCAAGATCAATTATAAACCTACACTATGTGTATAAGAAAAACAAATTTTTTTTTCTCTGCTCCTCTTAATACTTTATTTCTGACACTGAATGTATGTGTAGGTATTTCTCCCACACAAAAACAATTATCTAGTTCTGTGCAGACTCCAGCTGGGTATCCTACCATTCAATTCTAACACTAACCAGAGTTAATGCAGACCTCACAGGATAACAGATCAGCCCCACAAGACTGCCCCTCCTCCCGATTTTACATGCTAATTGCAAGTAGTAGCTTTCCAGGTTGCCCAGGATTTCTGTCACCTTGGCTACAAATTGGAAGTTCTCATGCCCCCTTCTCAGGTGTGATAACTTGCTAGAGTAGCTCACAGAACCCATGAAAACAGCTTATTTACTATGTTCCCAGATTTGTCTAAAAGGATATAACTCAAGAACAACCAGATGGAAGAGACATTGGACAAGGTATGGGAGAAGGGATACTGAACTTTTATGCCCTCTCTGGGTGCACTACCTTCCCAGCACCTCATTGTCTTCAGCAACCCAGATGCACTCTGAAGTTTGTCTTTTGGGTTTTTATGGTGGCTTCCTTATGTAAGCATAATTTATTAAATCATTGGCTATTAGTGATTAACTCAACCTTAAACCCCTTTCCCGTTACCTATAGGTCATGGGAGTTGGACTAAAAGTTCCAACTCTAATTACATGGTTGTTTTACCTCTACCAGCCCCAGCCACTGGCCATCTTATTAGCATATAAAAATATACTTCACAGATTCCAAGGATTTTAGAATTTGCTTGCCAGAAAACAAGGGCAGAAACAAAATATGTACTTTTTTTTTTTTAAGTTGGAGTTTCACTCCATCACCCAGGCTGAAGTGCAGTGACATGCTCATGGCCACCCCAGTGTTGACCTGCTGGGCTCTAGCATCCTTCTGTCTCAGCCTTCCAAGTAGCTGGAACTTCAGGTGCACGCTACCACACTTGGCTAATTTTTTTGTTTATTGTAGAGACAAGGTCTCACCATGTTGCCTAGGCTGGTCTCAAACCCCTGGGCTCATGCAATATTTCACCTTGGCCTCCCAAAGTGCTGGAATTACAGACTTGAGGCACTGCACCCAGCCAATATGTACTATTTATTATATTGTACTATGAAAGTGATAACATTTATGTGAATTCTTTTTTTTTTTTTTTGAGTTGGAGTCTCACTCTGTCACCCAGATTGGAGTGCGGTGGCTGCTCCCGGCTGCCGTAGCCTCGACCTGCTGGGCTCTGGCGATCCTTCCGCCTCAGCCTTCCAAGTAGCTGGAACTACAGGCATGCGCTACCATACCTGGCTCATTTTAAAAAATTTATTGTAGAGAAGAGGTCTTGCCAAGTTGCCCAGGCAGGTCTCAAACCCACAGGCTCAGGCAATCCACTCACCTCAGCCTCCCAAAGGCGCGAGATTACAGGCTTATGTGAATTCTTATTTTGAATTATTTTGAATAGTCATTCTTCTGTAACCATGTGTAAAAAAGTTTCTCTTGGCCAAGTGCAGTGGCTCACGCCTGTAATCCCAACACTTTAGGAGGCCAAGGCGTGAGGATTGCCTGAGCCCAGGGGTTCGAGAACAGCTTAGGAAACATGGCAAGACCTCATCTCTACAATTAAAAAAACAATTAGCTGAGTGTGGGCACACACCTGTAGTCCCAGCTACTTGGAAGGCTAAGGTGAAAGGATTGCATGAGCCCGGCAAGTCAAGGCTGCAGAAAACCTTTTCTTTAGTCATCTATCTTAACCTAAATTGAGTGACAGATAGAGATCAATGCTCCAAAGCAACGAGTTTATTTGGGAACAGCAGAGGACTGCAGTCTGGGACATGCGTTCTGTGATGGATCATAGGCATATCAGAGAGGGTTAGGACAAAAGGGAGATTTTTAAAGATAAAGAGGTCTACATAAACTGCTTTGAAACAAAGTGCATAGATCACAGAAGCCCTTTGTAAGAGTTGGCATTTGTTAATTGGTGGAGACAGTGGTTCTAGTTTAGTGTCCTAGTGTCCTTGTGCGGGTAGCTTATCAGGAATACTGCATTTTTGAGAAATTTTTTTGCAGAAAGTCCTATTGCTGGTCTGTGTGCAGAAATGTCTTGTGATGAGTCCTACTACAAGCATTTGTGTACGAGAGCCTCTCCTTTATGGCCTCCTGACTCTATTTTGTTAGTTTTGACATAAGTGTCTCCATTTTGGTACTGACAAATTTCACAGCACTCAAGTACAGTTTCTTTACTGCTTCCCCTCTATACATTAGATAATACACAGCATTCTGCAGCTAAACTAATACTAATATATCTTGGATATCATAGAATATTTTAAAACAACATGTGAATACATGACTTTAGATACTCAGGAGCAATTTTTTAAAATTCAAGACAATATAAATTGTATTATATTAGATCTTTCAGTAAGTTTCAGTGTAAGCTGAAAAATGGACTTCTTTCCTGTCTAATGGTGTTATTAGAAAGGAATCAAATCATGTTGACTTTCCATCATTTTAACTGAGTACCAAGCAGAAAGAAATCAGAAGTGTATTCTCTTTACCTTCTGGAAGTGCCTTTAGACAGCTGTTAATCAAGAGAGAAACTTATAAGAATAATAGGTCATACATTTTACTTTTCACACAGTATAAGGCAGCAGTAGCACAGAAACCCCTAAATATAGGAAAATGAACACACAGGGAGTCCTGCACCATCTAACTTAGTGTGTTGGGAGAAATTGTATAGATATACATCATAATGTTTTGAAATTGTGTCTGTTTTTGTGCCATCTCTCACTGGTCTCCAGATACCCCTGCATACTCTTTGCCTATACTATTGTTTTCTTCTAAATAGCGCACATTCTCCCTTAGAACTGGCTGCTTATTCTAAAGATAGCTCTAGAAAACAGATACAGTCAAATGTCATATAATAAAAAGCAGTTACAACTAAGGAAGTATTTTGAAACTTCAACAACTGGAAAGCTAATTTAATTTTTTTTAAGCAGCAAGTGCCAAAAAAGCTAATTTAATTTTGTTTTCGTTTGGTTTTTTTTGAGTTGGAGTCTCACTCTGTCGCTCAGACTGGAGTGCAGTGGCTGCTCCCGGCCACCGCAGCCTCAACCTTCTGGGGCTCTGGTGATCTTTCCGCCTCAACCTTCCAAGTAGCTGGAACTACATGCACGCACTACCACGCCCGGTTGATTTTTTATTTATTGTAGAGATGAGGTCTCGCCAAGTTGCCCAGGTGGGTCTCAAACCTACGGGCTCAGGCAATCCACTCACCTCAGCCTCCCAAAGGCGCAGGATTACAGGCTGAGCCACCGAGCCCGGCTAAGCTAATTTAATTTTAACAGTTTTTTTCTACCAACAAGGCTGCTTAATTAGCCCTTATCCCTGTTCTAAGCAAACACTGTTAATGTCTTTGGGTTAATGTTTACAGATGGTATGCCTACTTTTCTGATTGCAGCTACTGGAAAGTAAGAGAGACAATAGCTATGATGCTGCTTAAAATATATAAAGTGAAGAACAATTTAGATACAGTGAGAAACTATTAAGATTTTTAGAAGTATGAGAATTACTCCCCAAAAGGCCCCAGAATTTATTTATGAAAATTATGTATTTATTCTTACATCTTTAAACTTCAGTCACCTTCAAAGTACTCTCCACTTGATGCAATACACCTATTGAAACACTTTTTCCACTCAAAATGGTTTTTGAATTAATCACTTTCGATGCTTTTTTTTTTTTAAGTTGGATCCTCATTCTGTCACCCAGGCTGGAGTGCAGTGGCACACTCACAGCCACCGCAGCATCAACCTGCTGGTCTCCCGCTTCAAGCTTCCAAGTAGCCAGAGCTACAGGCATGTGCTACCAAGCCTGGCTAATTTTTTATTTTATTTTATTGTAGAGATGAGGTCCCGCCAAGTTGCTTGGGCTGGTCTCAAACCCGTGGGCTTGGACAGTCCACTCGCCTCAGTCTCCCAAAATGCTGAGATTACAGGCTGAGCCACCAAGCCCAGCCAATTTTGATGCCTTTTAATGCTTCTGCCATTTTGTTTTGTTTTGTTTCACCTCTTCCACATCAGGAAAATATTTTCTTTTGAGGACTTTCTTCATTGGGGAAACAAAAAAAGTCCCTTGGAGCGAGATCAGGTGAATAGGAAGGGTAGAGCATAGGGGTCATACTGTTTTTGGTCAAAAACTACTGAACACTGCACGGTGTGGGGCAGGTACACTCATAAATCACCCATCAAAATGGATAAATGCATTGAAAGAATCTCAAAAAAAATTTTTTTTCACTGAAACTGAATGCAGCCTCTCTCAACAATGCTGGCTGGTACACACTGATGTAAATGGGTTCCTAGAACACTTATCTAGCTGGTGATGCCTGTACTACAAAGGACCTGCCCTCCAATAAATAATTCTGGGGTGACTTTTTTTGGTCCCTTCTTATAGGATAAAGGCCAACAGCAGTCTAAAATTTTTAAATGTTTATTTCTATCCTTCATTTAGCATTTTGTGTATCTTATCTCTATATATTTTATTCTTTTGTGTAAAACACCAACAGCTAGAATTTTTATGCTTATATTTACTATGATTTTTATGACTATATCAATACTTTTATAGTCAAATTCAATGAAGATTTTTTACTTTATAAAATGATTACTCTATTTTTTGTATTTTTAAATTACTTTATTTTTAAAATGAGGTCTATAATTGAGGGTTAGGTATATATGTGGTCATCGTACAGGTAAAGTGTGGGTATTCTTATTGATGTTCTGTGCCCCCCCCTCCTCTGGCAGTGAGCCACTACTGCCATTCTCTTTCTTACAGTATTATTATAAATGTTCAGGGTTCACTTATGAGTGAGTACATGTGGCACTCAGATCTTTGTTTCTATAATTAATCACTGAGTATTATAGACTCTAATTCCATCCAGGTTACTGCGAAGTTCATAATTTTTTTATGGCTGCATAATATTCCATTGTGTAAATGTACCACATTTTCTTTATCAAGTCCACTTTCATTGGGCAGCACGGTTGGGTCCATGTTTTTGCTATTGTGAATAGTGCTGCAATAAACATGCCTGTGCAGGTATCTTTTTTATAGAGTGATTTGAGATCCTCCAGGTATATTCCCAGAAGGGGGATTGCTGGGTCGTATGGAAGGTTGATTTTTAGGTTTTTTAGAAATTGCCACACTGTTTTCCACAGAGGTAGTACTAGTTTACATTCCCACCAACAGTGTAGAGGTGTTCCCTTTTCCCCACATCCTCTCCGGCATCTGTTGTTTTTTGAGTTATTGATGATGGCCATCCTGACTGGAGTTAGGTGGTATCTCAGTATGGTTTTAATTTACATTTCTTTGATGATTAATGAGGCTGAGCATCTTTTCATGTATCTGTTGGTTGCTGTATATCTTTTTCTGATTTTTTGCCCAATTTTTTTATAGGGTCGTTTGTTTTGTTTTCCTTTTGGCATATTTAGTTCCTTGTAGATCCTGGATGTTAGGCCCTTGTCAAATTTACAGTTGGCAAATATTTTTTTCCCATTCCGTGGGCTGTCTCCCCACTCTCTTGATGGTTTCTTTTGCTTTGCAGAAGCTTTTCAGTTTGATGAGGTCCCACTTGTCTATCTTATCTTTTATGGCATTCACTTTTGGAGAGTTGATCAGGAATTAGTTGCCTATTCTGATTTCCATAAGGGTGTTTCCTACATTTTCTTATAGGATTCTTATAGTTTGAGGTTTTACATTTCAGTCTTTGATCCATTTAGAGTTGATTTTTGTGTATGGTGATAGGTAGAGGTCCTGTTTCAGTCTTCTGCATGTGATCAGCCAGTTTTCCCAGCACCATTTACTAAATAGGTTCTTCTCTCCCCAGTGGTTATTCGACAAGGTGGAGTCCTTGTCGAAGATGAATTGGTTGAGAAATTGAGGCTTTGCTTCTGGAATCTCTATCCTGTTCTTGTACCAATACCAGGCTGTTTTGATTATTGTAGCTTTATAGTAGAGTTTGAAGTCTGGAAGTGTGATACCTCCTGCTTTACTTCTTTTGCTAAGGATTGTTTTGGTTATTTGTGGTCTTTTATGTTTCCATATGAATTTCTGTATTGTCATTTACAGGTCTGAGAAGAATGATGTTGGTAATTTAATGGGTGTTGCATTAAATCTGTAGATCGCCTTTGGTAGGATGGACATCTTAACAATGTTAATTCTTCCCATCCTTGAGCATGGAATATTTTTTCCTTTGTGTCTTCTTGTATTTCTTTGAGCAGTGTTTTGTAGTTTTCATTGTAAAGGTCTTTCACTTCTTTGCTTAGGAAGATGCCGTGGTATTTTTTTTTGTGTGTGTGGCCATTGTGAATAGGATTGTACTTTTTATTTGGGTTTCTGTCTGTTTATTGCTGGTATATAGGAATGTGACTGTCTTTTGTGCATTTCTTTTATACCCTGAGACTTTGCCAAAGTCCTTTATCAGTACAAGGAGGTTTTTGACAGATTCTCTTGGGTTTTCAAGGTATAGGATCGCATATCTGCAAAAAAGAATAACTTCCTCTTTTCCTATTTTGATACTCTTGATTTCCTTCTTTTGTCTAATTGCTCTAGCTGTGACTTTGACACAATGTTGAACAAGAGGGGTGAGAGTGGGCATCCTTGTCTTGCTCCAGTTTTCAGGAGAAATGCTTCCAATTTCTGTCCATTTAGCAGTATTTCTGTCTATTTAGTAGTATGTTGGCTATGGGTTTATCATAGATGACTTTTATTATTTTGAGGTATTTTCTATTTATGCTTAGGTGTTCAAGGGTTTTTACCAAGAAAGGATGCTGGATTTTATCAAAAGCTTTTCTGCATCTAATGATATAATCATGTGATTTCTATTTGTATATCAGTTGAAGTATTTAATTACATTTTTGATGCTCCTTAAAAAAAGCTGCCTATTTTCAGAATAAAACTGGAACTATAACTCTTGTGACCCCTAATGCTAGAAAAATCATGTTTTAAATCACAGCATTGAATGGAGATGGGGGAAAAAAATCCTCCTGTGGACACATAACCTCAATGTAGCACATACAAAGGCTTGCAATCCATAATCACACTTTCTGTAAAGTCTGAAAAATTTTATGCCAAGAATTAGTTGAAAGTTTTCCTAGACTTAATCCCCTAAGCCTAGAGCACCCAATAGAAGTAAACTCAAAACTCTGTCTAGATAAATCCAGGCCTTATCCTAGGCCTCAAATAATTTTCACAAACATTTCAAGGGAAATAATAGCTCACAGTCAAAATTACAAAGCACTCAAGGAAAGAAGTCACCATGAGTGAAAGTCTGCAGAAACTAAAGATAGCAGGTTCAGACTAGAAAACTGTTTCTGTGTTTTAGAAATAAAAGACTTGAAAGTATAAGTAAAAAAACAAGCTGATCAGAAAAATAATCAAGCCATGGGAGGCTGAGGTGGGAGGATCGCTTGGAGCCAGGAGTTTGAGGCCAGTCTGGCTAACATGTCTGGACTTTGTTTCTACAAAAAATTTTTTAAAAGATTAATCAGATGTGGCAGTGCATGCCTGTAGTCCTAGCTATTCAGGAGGCTGAGGAGGGAAAATTGCTTGAGCCCACGAGTTCAAGGCTGCAGTGAGCTGTAATCTCGTTGCTGCATTCCAGCCTAGGTGACGGAGTGAGACCTCATCTCTCTACCACGACCGGATGATTTTTTAATTTATTGTAGAGATGAGGTCTCGCCAAGTTGCTCAGGCAGGTCTTCAACCTGGGAGCTCAGTCAGTCCACTTACCTCAGCCTCCCAAAGCGCGGGATTACAGGCTGAGTCACCGAGCCCGGCTGACAGAAACAGTTTCAGTGAACAACTGGTTCAAGAAAAAATGGAAAGGAAGTGAGGTATTTGTTTTTGAGGAATTTTGTTGTGGAAGGGAATAGTAAATGGGAAAATAACAATTTTTTTTTTAACCATTAGAGGTATTGGCCAGGCATGGTGGCCCAAATCTGTAATGCCAGCACTTTAGGAGGCCAGGAAATTTGAGGCCAGGATTTTGAAACGAGCCGAGGCAACATAGCAAGACCCCACCTCTAAAAGAAGGAAAGGGAAGGGAAGGGAGGGGAGTGGAGGAGAGAACGAAAGAGAGAGAGAGAGAGAGAATGTTAAAAAAAAATTAGAATTGTATAGCATGTTTATATGCTGATTAACCTCTTGGAGGGGAAAAAAATTGATGATGCATGGGAGTAGAGAGAATTTCCATAGTGCTGTCTGTCTCTCTCTCTCTAAGAGTGAAGGAGATATAAATAGGACACATTTTGGTGGACCAGTGAAAACGTGGGAATTCTCCAAAAGTACAAGGCTTATTGGCAGAACCACAAATCCCCTTTTCTCTGGGAGTTCTCTCACGTACACAGCTAAGATAAACTTCCTTGTTAGTTCAATGACAATGTTATTTTTAAGAAAGGTAAATGACGTTAAAAATTATTTGTTCTCCCTTTTAGTACTGCATTTACTTACAGTTCCATTGACCTATTATTTTAAAGTTTTCTAGAAGAAAAACTAAAGTTTTCTAGAAGAAAACTTCCCTATAAGGCCACTTTTATGTTCTTTCATTAAAATAAAACATATTTTGAGATACAACTCTTGAAATGTCTAAGGACAGAATCCCTGATTTTGAATCATGTGACCTTTGACAAGTTACTTATGATTTTTATGCTTCAGTTTCTTCACCTATAACAGCATCTGATAAAAATTTTTTAAGACAGGATCTTACTCTGTCACCCAGGCTGGAGAGCAGTGGCATGACAACAGCTCACTGCAGTCCCAACTTCCCCACTCAAGCAGTCCTCCTACCTCAGCCTCCTGAGTAGCTGGGATGACAGGTGTGTGCCACCACATCCGGCTAATTTTTGTATTTTTTGTAGAGACAGGGTTTTACTGTGTTGCCCAGGCTGGTCTTGAACTCCTGGATTTCCTGCCTTGGACTTCTAAATTGCTGGGATTACGTGTGTGAGCCACTATGCTCACTCCCCCACTCTCTTTTTTTGTTTTTTGTTTTTGCACTGGAGGTAAAAAAAAAAAACAAGCTGAGCCGGGCTTGGTGGCTCAGCCTGTAATCCCGCGCCTTGGGAGGCTGAGGTGAGTGGATTGCCTGAGCCCTCGGGTTCGAGACCCGCCTGGGCAACTTGGCGAGACCTCATCTCTACAATAAATAAAAAATCAGCCAGGCGTGGTAGTGTGCACCTGTAGTTCCAGCTACTCGGAAGGCTGAGGCGGAAGGATAGCTGGAGCCCAGCGGGTCGAGGCTGCGGTGGCCGGGAGCGGCCACTGCACTCCAGTCTGGGCGACAGAATGAGACTCCAACTCAAAAAAAAAACAAAAAACAAAGCAAAACAAAAACAAGCTGAACTTAAGAACCAAAGCAAAACTGAATCTAAAATTAAGGGAGGGAGGGAGGGAGGGAGGGAGGGAGGGAGGGAGGGAAGGAAGGAAGGAAGGAAGGAAGGAAGGAAGGAAGGAAGGAAGGAAGGAAGGAAGGAAGGGGAAGGAGGAAGGAGGGAAGGAGGGAAGGAGGGAAGAAGGAAAGGGAAAGGAGAGAGAGAGAGAAAGAAAGAAAAAGAAAGAAAGGGAAAGGAGAGAGAGAGAGAAAGAAAGGGAAAGGAGAGAGAGAGAGAAAGAAAGGGAAAGGAGAGAGAGAGAAAGAAAGAGAGAGAGAGAGAGAGAGAGAGAGAGAGAGAAAGAGAGAAAGAAAGAAAGAAAACCTTATTTTAAAGAGCTAAGAGGCATTACTTCTTCTAGCTCTTCCAGGAAACTCTTCTGGCCTTCTTTTGGATTTCTATAGCATCCAATGCATAAGTCTGTCTTACGTTTGTATTAAGATGATCAGTTTAACTAGTATATTCTCCCCATAAGATTCTAAGATTGTCAAGAGAAGAGACCATGTACTATTCATTTATTCAGTCAATCAACAAATATTTTTGTAGTGCCATTAACCAGGCACTAGGAATAAGCAGTACATAAAAAGATAAGACCCCTGCATTCATTGGGTTTGCATTCTAAAGGAGGAAGGCAGACAGACAATAAACCAAAACAATAATACAGTTACTTATTTTGATAAAAGCTGTGATGGAGTGGCCAGGAGTGGGGGTCAGTTTGATGGGGTAACAACACAAAGCAGATCCTCAAGAACATTTCTTTAACTAATTGAACTTAGTATAGAGGACAAGAAAGAATAAGTTAATAGTTGATGAAGAGTAAAATCCTACACAGTTGTACCACCAAAGGAAACTCTCTAAGAGAAATAATATGATCCTTATTTATTATTTACTATAAACCAGGTAAAGCATGAAATACCATAGCTTTGTATATTACGTACTGTATGTTAATGATACCATATAGTTCTCACAGCATTCCTGAAAGGTAGGTAGCAAGGTCATTTTATAGATTAATTAAAAGTTTAAATAAGTTATATAAGGTCACACAGATAGCATCAGAATCAGATTTTAATACAGATTCAAAGCCAATGCTTTTAATCATGATGTAGGAGGAGCTGGTAAAATATTTTAGATAAGCAGCTAATTTGAGGGAAGGATAGTGGTATGCTTGTGAGAAAGATCTTTTGGATTTTGGACAGAATCCAGTCTGTTAAAGGATAAGCCTAAATCAGATTCAAGATATAAAGATGTCAACCAGTATTATGAAAATTGCTACCCTTGTCAGAAGTAATTTCTCCCTCTTCTGATCTCCTATAAATTAGGGTTTTACAACTGTACCATTTATTCTATGTAATTGAGCAAGATACTTAACTTCTTTTGACGTAAGTTTCTTTTTCTGGCAAATAAAGATGATAGTATATGCCATACCTACTAAGTAAAATATTATGTAAGAAAGACTTATAAATTAGAATGATGTTTTAATTATCTTAATAGACCATAAACTACTTGAGGGTGGTCACTGGGCTATGTATCTTCCAATGCCCCACAGCATAAAAAGGGATCATCCTGTGGTGTGTGTTTACAGGCACTCAGTTAAGTATTAGTTGAATAAATGAATGGTCCATCAGGATTTTTATCCATTGCAATAACCTGCAGCAAGAACATTTTGGCTGGCACAGCTTTGTTCAAATTGTGGTTATCTTGATACCTTTGAGTTTATCTGAGCTGTACCTTAAATTTTAATTTCAACAAGATACTTTTTTCTTAGAACCATTTTAGTTCATTTTTAGCAACCTTGCCTTCTATGTAAACAATTTGGCAGAGGAATGTGATCTAGTGGAAGCAGTTGGCTTGCTGACGTAAGAGCACCCTGAGTTTGTGATGCTTAGCTGGAGGTACAGCTGAGATACCACGGCAGATGCTGTATAATATTCTTTAGAAGGAGGTGGATGTTAATATGACTGTCAGAACTAAAACTAGCTCATAGACTCTGGTCTTCCAAGTTAAATATCTGAAATTAAAGAATGCTGTATGATATAATTTGGTATCATTCGTATTATTTGAGTAACATATGCTCCATCAAATCTGTGAAATTAGTTTTAGATATAGGGCCCTTCATCTTCATAAAGAGGGTATCCTCTCCATAATGTACACATTAAAAAATGAGACTTTAACTTTTTACTTTGACTCTAATTATATTAATTTCCTCTTTTTTTTCCTGTTTGCTTTCTGTTTTTTGTTTGCTTGTTTAACATTTTATTTTTTGGAGCAGTTTCAGGCTCACAGCAAAATTGAGAGAAAGCTACAGAGACATCCGTATTCCCATTACCCCTACACATGCATAGCCTCTCTCAGTATCTCCCTCTCAGCTACTACCCACGCCCAACACTGCTTAGCTTCCGAGAACAGACAAGATCTGGTGCATTCAGGGTGGTATGGCCGTAGACACCTCCCTCATTATCAACATATCCTGCCAGAGTAATACATTTGTTACAATTGATGAATCTGCATTGACATATCATTATCACCTAAAGTCCGTAGTTTACATCAGGGTTCACTCTTGGTGCTGTGCATTAAATGAGTTTGGACAAATTTATTATGACATGTGTCTACCACTATTGTATTCAGAGTATTTTTACTGCCCTAAAAATCCTCTGTGTTCCACCTATTTATTCCTCCCTGTCCCTTAAGCTCTGGCAACCACTGATCTTTTTACTATCTCCATAGTTTTGCCTTTTTCCAGAATATTATGAAGTTGGAATTATACAGTGTGTAGACTTTTTATATTGGCTTCTTTTACACAGTAATATCAAATAAATTTGCTTGATTGTTGTTTTCTTCTTAGCACTGAATAATATTTCATTGTCAGAATGTACTACAGTTTACTTACCCATTCACCTACACAAGGATATCATGGTTCTTTCAAGCTTTTGCAATTATGAATAAAGCTGTTATAAGCATTGGTGTGCAAGGTTTTGTGTGAACATAGGTTTTTGGTTTTTTTTTTTGAGTTGGAGTCTCACTCTGTCGCCCAGACTGGAGTGCAGTGGCCGCTCCCGGCCACCGCAGCCTCGACCTGCTGGGCTCCGGCGATCCTTCTGCCTCAGCCTTCCAAGTAGCCAGAATTACAGACATGCACTACCACGCCCAGCTGATTTTTTGATTTATTGTAGAGATGAGGTCTCGCTGCCCAGGCAGGTCTCGAACCCGTGGGCTCAGGCAATCCACTCACCTCAGCCTCCCAAAGGCGCGGGATTACAGGCTGAGCCACCGAGCCCGGCTTAAACATAGGTTTTTAACTAATTGCTGGATTGTATAGTAAGCATATGTTTAGATTTTTAAGAAACTGCCAAACTTTTCCAAAATGGCTATACCATTTTACATTCCTACCAGCAGCAGTTCCTGTTGCTCCACATCCTTTATTTTTCACCATTCTAATAGCTGTGTAGTGGTATCTCACCTTTGTTTTAATTTGCGTTTCCCAGATGACATATTATGTGGAACATCTTTTCATATGTTTACTTGCCATCAATATATCTTTGGTGAGGTCTCTGTTAAGGTCCTTTGCCCATTTTTTAATCAGGTTGTTTGTTTTCTTATTGATGAGGTTTTTTTTTTTTTTTTTGAGTTGGAGTCTCACTGTCGCCCAGACTGGGGAGCAGTGGCCGCTCCCGGCCATCGCGGCCTTGACCTGCTGGGCTCCAGCGATTCTTCCGCCTCTGCCTTCCAAGTAGCTGGAACTACAGGCGTATGCTATCACGCCCAGCTAATTTTTTTATTTATTGTAGAGATGAGATCTCGCCTGCCCAGGCGGGTCTCGAACCCACAGGCTCAGGCAATCCACTCACCTCAGCCTCCCAAAGGCGCAGGATTACAGACTGAGCCACGAAGCCCGGCTAAGTTTTTTTTTTTTAATTGGAGTCTCACTCTGTTGTCCAGGCTGGAGTGCAGTGGCATGCTCACAGCCACCCCAGTGTCAACCTGCTGGGCTCCAGCGATCCTTCCAACTCAGCCTTTCAAGTAGCCTGAACTACAGGCATGTGCTACCACGCCCAGCTAATTTTTTATTTATTGTAGAGACAAGGTCTCACCAAGTTGCCTGGGCTGGTCTCAAACCCGCGGGCTCAGGCAATCCACTTGCCTTGGTCTCCCAAAGTGCTGGGATTACAGGCTGAGCCACCGAGCCTGAATATTGATGAGTTTTAACAGTTCTTTGTATATTTTGAATAACAATCCTTTATCGGTTGTGTCTTTTGCAAATATTTTCTCCCAGTCTATGGCTTGTCTTCTCATTCTCTTGACTGACTTTTGCAGAGCAGAAGTTTCTCATTCAAGTCCAGTTTATCAATTGTTTCTTCAATGGATCATGCCTTTGGTGTTGTATCTAAAAAGTCGTCATGAAGCCCAGACATGGTGGCACATGCCTGTAATCCCAGCACTTTGGGAACCTGAGGTGGGAGGATGCTTGAGCCCAGGAGTTCTCGACCAGCATATACAACATAGTGAGACCTCATCTCTACCAAACAAACAAAAAAAAGCCAGGCATGGTAATACATGCCTGTAGTCCCAGCTACTCAGGAGACTGAGGTGGAAGGATCACCTAAGCCTAGGAGGTTGAGACTGCGATGAGCTGTGATCATACCACTGCACTCCAGTGGCAGAGTGAGAACCCATCTCAAAGAAAAATAAATAAAGACATAAATAAAAATAAAAAGTCATCATTGAGACCCAAGGTTATCTAGATTTTCTTCTGTGTTATCTTCCAGGACTTTTATAGTTTCACAAGTTATATTTAAATTTCTGATTCATTTTGAGTTAATTTCTGTGAAGGGTATAAAGTTTTGTGTCTAGGTTAATTTTTTTGCATGTGGATGTCCAATTGTTCCAGCACCATTTGATGAAAAACTATATTTCTACATTGTATTGCCTTTACTCTTTTGTCAAAGATTAGTTGACTATATTTCTGTGTCTATTTCTGGTTTTGTATTCCATTTTATTGATCTATTTGTCTATTCTTTTGCCAATACCACACTGTCTTGATTACAGTAGTTTTATAGTAAGTCTTGAAATTGGGTAGTGTTAGTCTTCCAATGTGTTGTTTTCCTTCAGTGTTGTTTTGGCAATTGTGGGTCTTTTGCCTTGCCATATACACTTTAGAATCAGTTTTTAGAATTTGTAAAAAAAACTTGCAGAATTTTGATTGGGGTTATGTTGAATCTATGGGTCACGTTGGGAAGAACTCACATCTTAACAATATCAAGTCTCCCAATCCATGAACACAGAATATATCTCCATTAATTTAGCTCTTTGATTTCTTTCAACAGAGTTTTGTAGTTTTTCTCATACAGCTCTTGTATGTATTTTGTTAGATTTATACCCAAGTTTTTCATTTTGGAGGGTGCTAAATGTGAATGATGCTATATTTTAAATTTCAAATTCTACTTGTTAATTGCCAGTAGATAGGAAAGTGATTGACTTTTGTATATTAACCTTGTCTTTCTGCAACCCTGTTATAATTACTTGTTAGTTCCAGAAGTTTTTTTGTTGATTCCTTCAGATTTTGCATAGTCATGTCATCTGTGAACAAAGAGAGTTTTATTTATTTCTTTCTGGTCAGTATACTTTTTACTTATTTTTCTTGTATTATTGTATCATCTGGGACTTCAAGTATGATGTTGAAAAGGAATGGTGAGAGGCAAGGCTATACTTGTCTTGTTTCTGATCTTAGTTGGAAAGCTAGTTTTTGCCATTAAGTGTGATGCTAGCTGTAGGTATTGTGGATATTCTTTTTCAGGTTGAAGAAGTCCTCCCCTATTTCTAGTTAACTGAGTTTTTATCATGAATGGGTGTGGTATTTTATCAAATGTTTTTTCTACATCTGTTGATATGGTAATGTGATGTTTCTGCTTTAGCCTGTTGATGTGATGGATTACATTAATTGGCTTTTTTTTTTTTTTTTGGTAGAGCTGAGGTCACACTGTATTGCCCAGGCAGTTTTCAAACTCCTGGGCTCAAGAGACTCCTTCTGCCTTGGCCTCCCAATATACTGGGATTACCCAGTGTGAGCTACCGTGCCTGATTTTTGAATGTTGAGCCAATCTTGCATTCCTGGGTTAAATCCCAATTAGCCATGATGTATAATTCTTTTTATACATTGTTGGACTTGGTTTGCTGATATTTAGTTGAAGAGTTTTACATGTATGATCATGGGAGCTATTGGTCTGTAGTTTTCTTTTCCTGTAATATCTTTGTTTGGTTTTAATCTTAGGGTGATAGTGATCTCATAGAATGAATTAGGGGGTATTCTGTCTACTTCTACTTCTATCTTCTAAAAGAGACTGTAGATGAATGGTATAATTTCTTGCCTTAAATATTTGGTAGAATTCCCAGTGAACCCATCTGAGCCTGGTGCTTTATATTTTGGAAAGTTACTAGTTATTAATTCAATTTCTGTAATAGATATAGGCCTATTCATTTTGTTTGTTTCTTGTGTGAGTTTTGGCAGATTGAGTCTTTCAAAGAATTGATCTAAGTTATCTAATAATAATTATCTAAGTTATCAAATTTGTAGGCATAGAGTTATTCATAGTGTTCCCTTTATTATCCTTTTAATGACCATGAGATCTGTAGTGATGGCCCCTGTTTCACTTCTGATGTTACTAATTGGTAATAAGGTGTGAGGTTAGGGGAAGCATTTTATAATTGTATAATTGGATCTCATTCTTTTAGTCAGTCTGGACAGTGAGTTTCACAAGTGTTTCTCAGGTTTTTGTTTTCTTCTTCCCCTTTAGGTGGGACAAGAAGCCTAGAGTGGGCTGGAGATGGGTATTTCCCTTCCCCCAGGTCAGTTAGACTCTGATAAACCCTCGCAGTCTATACTAGTTAACTAGTTTCTCCTAAAGGCAGACATTGTTAAGAAAAACAGAATGCTCTGTCATTTTTCAACATGGTTGCTTTTCCCCTACCCTGCCAGATACATGAGGGGGTTTTCTCTCATATTCACTGTGAGGATCTGGTAGAAATTCTGGAGGTCAAACTTATATATGGGGTTTCTCTCTGACTGGGTCTTCCTGGAGTTTTTGACTCTTAGACTTTTCTGGACCTAGCCTCCAGCAGTCTGTCAATTATAGTTCCAGTTTTCCCACTCCAGCACTGGTTCCTATGGAGGCTTCTGCTTGGGCATGCTTAGTGATTCTCTGTATACACTTGTCTTTTTCTCCAATTTTAGGAGCAGCTGTGACCTTACTTTTTTCAAGGATCTAAGAGTTGTTTTTTCAGTTTGGTCAGCTTTTTACTTGTTATTAGGTCAGAGTGGCCACTTCCAAGATTCTTGCAAGTGGAACCAAAACTAGAAGACTTCTCTCCACTTTTAAATTAATTCCCTTCACTTCCTTCCCTTTTTTTTTCCATTGTAACACAGGAATGGGGGACAACCTTTAGCCAACTTCCGTGTACTACGGAATCGTGAGGAGTTTACTAAAGAATGGAATGGGCCTTAGGACTAGATGAAATAAATAATGATCTACACATGATTTCAAAGGGTGGTTTTTAAGACTTTTGTTGCATTTGTAAATACCTCTACTGGCTAATAGTGATATCTAAAATTGCAACACTAGAGGCTTATTTCTTTGGTTTAAGGTTTTCTTGTTAAAATGTAGATATCCCTTAAGGATTTTTCTTTTGTCTGTTTTAATATAAGATCATCCATTCATTCAACGAATAACTTATTGAGTGCCTGCTATAAACTAGGTGCTGTTCTGGGTGCTGAAGATAACAGAAGTGACTGGGTCCCTGTGGCGGGCAAGAAGGAGACAATCATTCACAAATAAATAATAAAAAAGATGATAAGGAAGTGCTTTTTTGAAGACAGTGGGTAAGAAAATCCTCCCTAATGTTACATTTGAGCAGAGAATTGAAGGCAGTCAGTGTATGAACCCTATGACTATCTGAAGAAAATTCATTCCAGGCAGAGGAAATGATGCAAAAAGGGCCTTGAAGTAAGTGCATAATTGGTATGTTTGAGAAATAACAAGGAGACCAGTGTGACTGGAGTGTATTGAGGAAAGAGTAGAATTGTAGGAGCTTGTCAGAGTGATATTGTGATGCATAATAAGAAATAATACATTTGCTCTTCTTCACTATTTCCTGACATATAGCTCCTAAAACTCTTGGAATCTCCATAGTGGTGTCTTTTTGTTTGTAATGAGATAACTTCCAGGGAACCAACCATGTGATTAGAGAGTTAGAACTTCGAGTCCCACCCCCCTTATCCCTATATCCAGGGAGGGGAGAGGGGCTGAAGGTTGAGTTGATTACCAATGACCAATGATTTACTCCATCATGCCTACATAATGAAGCCTTTATAAAAACTCAGAAAGAGACTAGGTTCAGGGAAATTCTGGGTTGGTGAATAAGAACACCCCCTTGTGCTGGGGAAGGTAGTGTACTCTTAACTCCACAGGGACAGATGCTCCTGTGCTTGGGACCATTCCAAACCCCACCCCATGTGTCCTTTCATCGGACTGTTCATTTGTATTCTTTAAAATATCCTTTGTAATAAATCAACAGTAGTAAATAAAATGTTTGCCTGAGTTCTGTAAGCAGCTCTAGTCAATTAATTGAACCTGGGGAAAGAATCAAGGGACCCCTCCCACTTCCCCAGGTTGGTCAGAAGTACAAATCACAACCTGGAATATGGCAATTGGCATCTGAAAGTGGAGGGCAGTCTTTTGGGACTGAGCCCATAACCTATGGGATCTGATGCTATCTCTAGGTAAATAGTGTCAGAATTGATTGAATTATAGGGCATCCAGTTGGTATCTGCTAAAGAATTGTTTGCTTGGTATGTGCGGAGACCCCCACACATCTGGTGTCAGAAGTGTTGTGGTGAGTGTTGAGAGTAGGAAAAACAGTTTTTGTTTTGTTTCTTCCCTGTGTCTTACAGTCAGCAAGATAATGAATGAACTTATACATGCCTAATCTTGCACAGATTAAAAAAATAAACTTTTTAGTTGTGGATAATTTTAGATTTACAGGAAAGCTGCAAAGATAATTTTCCCATCTACCTCATACCATTTCCCCTAAGTTAACATCTTACATTATCATGATATGTTTGACAAAACTAAGAAACCAATCAGTGTTGGTTTGTTACTGTTGACTAAATTCCAGACTTAATTTGGATTTCATCAGTTTGTCTATTTATGTTTTCTGTTCCAGAATATAATCCAGGATTCGATATTGCATCATGTTTTCTTCTTCTTCTGTGGTCTATGACAGTTGTTCAACCTTTCCTTGTTTCCTATGAGGTTAACAGTCTTTAGGAGCTCTGACTGGATGTTTTTCAGTTCGAGTTTATATGATAATGTTTTCCAAAAGACTAGACTGGAGTTAGGGGCTTCTAGGAAGAGGTAAAGTGCCCTTCGGGAGGTAGAGTTAAACCTCATCCCCAATTCTGAGCTCACTCACTTCCAAAAAAAAGAATATGGGGAAAGCTGGAAAACACTACCTTAACCAAGTGATCAAAGTTAATATCACCATAATGTCATATTGATATAACAAGATGAGTTGAACAAATTTTGATATAGAGATAACATGTGAACGTGACCTGATTTTAAAGAAAGCTTTGCCTTTCCATAGATTAAACATACTAAAAAGTACATATAATCTGTGGGAAAATTAATTAAAAATCTAGATTTTTTTTACATGTCTTTATCTTCCATAGTTATTTATTACTTAATACCAAAGATTGATGTTGTTATTTTGTGGTGTCCATGGAAAGAGAAGAGAAAGACAGAGGAGGGCAGCAAACACTGGCTGTTTGCGCCTGTTTTTGTAGTAATTCACAAGTATACTATATCAGTTGCTGCAATGACCAAAGACTGTATTGAATCGGTCAGTAGATTGTTAATTTGTAAAAACCTTGAATTTTATATCTTTGTAATTCTTGCTCAACTCAGAACTGGCTATATTAAGCACTATAATCAGAGCCAAGTCGTTTTATTTTTGTTGCAAATTTAAAGGATTTTAAAGTGTTTGTATCTATTAAAATGCATTGTAATTTACCTGCTTTGCAATGTGGAATGTAGTTAATAGTGGATTAATAGATTGAAGATCTGTGTTCTAGTCCCATCCCATTACTTCCTAAATAGAACGAGGACTAATTCACTTATTTTTCTCATTTATAAAATGGGAATAATTATGCCTTATATTTAGCTATGCCTACTGTTCAACACGCACTCTTAGAATTTCTCCATTTAAATTGTTTTGTTTTGTTTTGTTTTGGATAGGGTCTTGCTATGTAGCTTAGGCTGACCTCAAACTCTTGGGCTTGAGCGATCTTCTCACTTCAGCCTCTTGAGTAGCTAAGACTACTGCACATGCCACTGCATTTAAATAGATTTTAAAGGCCATTACAAAATTTGGTAAAAAATACTTTCAAGCCAGGCTCAGTGGCTCAGCCTGTAATCCCGCGCCTTTGGGAGGCTGAGGTGAGTGGATTGCCTGAGCCCGTGGGTTCGAGACCCGCCTGGGCAACTTGGCGAGACCTCATCTCTACAATAAATCAAAATGAGCCGGGTGTGGCAGTGCGCGCCTGTAGTTCCAGCTACTCAGAAGGCTGAGGCTGAAAGATCGCTGGAGCCCAGCAGGTCGAGGCTGCAGTGGCCGGAAGCGGCCACTGCACTCCAGTCTGGGCGACAGAGTGAGACTCCAACTCAAAAAAAAAAAAAAAAATACTTTCAAGCAAATCATTCCTAACAATTCAGCAGCTATTAGCTATTCCTAAAAGGTTGTTGTAGAGTTTATTTTATTTTATTTTTGTAGGAGTCTCACTCTGTTGCCGTGGGTGAACTGCAGTGGCACACTCACGGCCACCAGAGCCCCAACCTCCTGGGCTCAGATGATCCTTCCACCTCAACCTTCCAAGTAGCTGGAGCCTCAGGCGCATACTACCATGCCCAGCTAATTTTTTGGTTTACTGTAGAGATAAGGTCTCGCCAAGTTGCCCAGGCTGGTCTTGAACCCCTGGATTCAGAGTCCTCTCACCCAAAGTGCTGAGATTAGAGGTGTGAGCCACTGCAACTGACTAGCTTTGAACTTTTTTTTTTTTCAGTTGGAGTCTCACTCTGTCGCCCAGGCTGGAGTGCCGTGGCATGCTCATGACCACCGCAGCCCTGACATGCTGGGCTCAGGTGATTCTTCTGCCTCAGCCTTCCAAGTAGCTGGTACTTTAGGCATGCGTGACCATGCTTAGCTAAGTTTTTGATTTATTGTAGAGACGAGGCCTTGCCAATTGTCCAAGCTGGTCTCAAACCCTGGGCTCAGGAAGTCCTCATGCTTCAACCTCTCAAAGTGCTAGGATTACAGGCATGAGCCACTGCGCCTGGCCTTGTGTATAGTTTAAAAGAGATTGTATATAGAAAGACAGTGGCAGCTTTAAATTTCCAGTAAAAAAAAAATAATAGCTGATAGAGGTGGAATTTTCTATGGCCCTGTTTCGCTGGTCCTGTTTAAATAAGTACTCAATTAAGCCTTGTTTATTCACCATAACCTTTGCTTATGATTTCCTGTAGATAATAAATTATAACCCAGCACAGTTGTTTATGCCTGTCATCCCAGCTACTTGGGAGGCTGAAGCAGGAGGATCACTTGAGACCACGAGTTTGAGGTTGCAGTGAGCTGTGATTACTCCACTGTACTTCATCCTGGGCAACATGCTTAAAGAAAAGGAAAGAAAAGGAAAAAGAAATTATTATGACAGAAGATAGATGTTAGGGATACTACAGAGAGAATTCTCACCTGCAAATTAAAGTTATTTGGTTTCTTTCAATTCTATGATTCTATTATTTTGTTTTAATACATATTGTACCTGTCTCACAGAATTTGATAAGGGCTGAGATAATTTACGTGAAAACCCTTTGTAAACATAAGGTACTAAACAAATACGTGATATTGTTATGTACCACTAGTGAGCTAGTCAACAGAGATTCCCTCATAACTATAAGAATTATCCCGTTTTTATTGGAAATTAAAAGGTGCACCTCATGTGTTGAGTTTTTTTTTTTTTCCTGGTGAGGCCTAGAATTTAGTATTATTTTAATTGTGGCTGTTGTTTGTTATCTATTTTTGTTTGTTTTCCTAGCTCTAGAGAATTATATAGCACTTTTTAATATAGCATACATTCTTCTATTTGTTCCACTCCACTTACTCTGTCACAGGTTTTCCTAACGCAATGCCCAGATGTGTTGCCGTGGTTAAGGTTTTAATTCAGCATTTCCATTAAGAAAACATCTTTCAACACATTTGAGTTCCTTGTAGATCCAAGATGTTAGACCTTTGTCAGACCTGGAGTTGGCAAATACTTTTTCCCAGCCTGTGGGCTGTCTCCCTGCTCTCTTGATGGTTTCTATGGCTTTGCAGAAGCTTGTCAGTTTAATGAGGTCCCACTTGTCTATCTTATCTCTTATGGCCTGTGCGTTTCAGGTTTTGTTCAGAAATTGGATGCTAGTTCCAATTTCCATAAGGGTGTGTCCTGCATTTTCTAAGATTCTTATGGTTTGAGGTTTTACATTTAGGTCTCTGATCCATTTAGAGTTAATTTTTGTGTATGGGGATAGACCAACCTCTGTGGAAAGCAGTGTGGCGATTCCTAAAAGCTCTAAATATCGACTTCCCATATGACCCCACAATCCCCGTACTGGGAATATACCCTGAAGAACTCAAATCACTCTATAAAAAAGATACCTGCACACGTATGTTTATCGCAGCATTATTCACAATAGCAAGAACCTGGAATCAACCATGCTGTTCATCAAAAGAGAACTCGATTTTTAAAATGTGGTACATATACACGATGGAATACTACACAGCCATAAAAAAGAACAAAATCATGAACTTCGCAGCAACCTGGATAAACTAGAGTTTATAATACTTCGCAGCAACATGGATGGAACTAGAGTTTATAATACTGAGTGATCTCTCACAGAAACAAAGATCTGAGTATCACATGTTCTACTCATAAGTGGACCTTGAACATCTATTGTAATACTATAAGAAAAGGATTGACAGTAACGGGAAACCATGGGAGGGTCAGGGAAGGGAAGAGAGGTGGGATTAAAAGTAGTCAATATCTGTCTGGGGACTGGGGGACACCCCTTATGAACAAGGATGCCTGAACGATGCATATTTGTATACCTAACCATTAACTGTAACCCACAATTTTAAAATAAAAAATATGTTTGTAAAAAAATTGTTTTAAAAAGGAAACATCTTTCTGAAAACTATTTGAAATAGACAGTAGCTCTCTGCAATCAGATTCGCTCAGCTTGATGCCACTACTCTTGGTTTAACTGAAGTAGCACGGAACCAGTCATATAATAAATTCAGAAGGGAAGCTATAGCTGGAAAGCAAAATGATTTTGAACCCTACTAGAGTGTCTACTGCCAATGATTTCTTCTTCTCATCATGAAAATAATACATAATTCATACTGTTGTGGTTCTTCAGCATTAAAAAAATGTTTTATGACCTATCATTTTCTTTAAAAGTTTTTTTTTGTTTTCATTTACTGACCCTATCAGATCTTTTCAAAGTCAAACTATAATTTATTTTCTGGTTCCCTGTGGAGTAGTATGTAAAGAAAACCACATTAAATTATTCTATTCTTAGTTGAACTTTTTTCCCCACTATGAATGAAAACATTTTCCTAGATATTTTCCATAGAATTCCTGAAAATGGTTTCTCAGATCTTTCTGGGTATCAAAAACCAGGCTGAGATTCTCATTTCGTCCCTGTTGCTGTATTTTGTTACTTCCCTTGTCAGCATTCCTATTTCTTTTCCTTTTTTTCCCTCTTCTAGTTTATTTTCTGAATTTAACAGTGGGGACTCCTTTTTGACTATGCTCACAGCAGGTAGTAAGTACTATGGTAGTCACTGGATTGTTTTCTTTGGATGGTTTAAAGAATGAGGGTAATTAAGCTTTTTCTGAAGCTGCCAGCTGTATTGGAGACTTGGTGTACATTTAAGGCTTATTTTAAAATAGTCTCTTCAGAAACTGAACTATTTAACCAGTAGAATTCCTAAGGGCACGTTCTTTTTTATCCGGTAGAGATTACTTAGATTACTGGAATTTGTGTCAAATAGAAGATCTTCTCTTTTGTAAAAGGCTAGATCTAATGCTGTGCTACTTCATTCTGATTTGTAATGTTTAGTAGGGTGCTTTTTACCTACCATAAATGCCCAAAAGTTGCTTTTTAAAACAATACATACTTTTAAAATACAGACTTGTAAAAAAACACAAAACAAAACTGAGTAAGAAACATTTATTCAGATACTTTAAAAGATGCAGATCAGCCGGGCTCGGTGGTTCAGCCTGTAATCCTGTGCCTTGGGAGGCTGAGGTGAGTGGATTGCCTGAGCCCGTGGGTTTGAGACCCACCTGGGCAACTTGGCGAGACCTCATCTCTACAATAAATCAAAAAACTAGCCAGGTGTGGTAGCGCATGCCTGTAGTTCCAGCTACTTGGAAGGTTGAGGCGGAAGGATCGCCGGAGCCCAGCAGGTGGAGGCTGCGGTGGCCGGGAGCGGCCACTGCACTCCAGTCTGGGCGACAGAGTGAGACTCCGACTCAAAAAAAAAAGATGCAGATCTTTGCTTCTTGAACCCCATATCTAAATCTAGATAAAATGCAGAAAAGAGATTGTTTTATGGGCTACAGTTATAAGGTCCAAAATTTTATCTAAATAAGCTGGGATGTTGGTATCTTTAAAACCCCAAGCATTCAGTGTAGAACCCTAAATGGGAGCAGAGCTATAGCCTCAGATTCGTAATTTTCACAGTGGTTTGATTCAGAGTGCTGTGAAAAGGTAATTTAAGTTTAAAATTGAAAGGAAGAAATGCCTTAAGGTGTATGGCTCTCAGGAGATAAATAATGGGTAGGAATAGTCATTGTGTGTGAGAGTAGAAAGAAAATGATGAGTGGAATGTGACATTTAGAAGCATGTACTAAACCTGGTGGAAGAATAGAAATTGATAGATGGAAAGAGGCAATGTAGGGAAATATACAATCATTGAACTTGAGAGGTCTTGAATAGTTAACATTCAGCTTTCTTCATTTAGTCAGTGAATTTTATTGAATACCTTCTATGTGCTTCTTGGCACTGAAATTGTAAGCAGATAAGTATCAATATCATGACTTCTCTCATTTTACACTTTCCATTTTGAAATGGTTGTTGATTTACAGCAGAGCTTCAAAGATAGAGCGTTCCTGTATGTCCTCCCAGTTGCTACATGGCCATGGTACGTTTATCAAAGTGTAAGTGGACTCATGTCCTGCCACTCATCAACTGAAAACCAAACTCAAGAGATGAGAGTTGGTGGAAAGAAAAATAGGTTTGATTCAAGAGCCAGCAACCTGGGATGGCAGACTGACATCACAAAAAGACCGCCTCAAGTTTTCAGGCTGGTTATAAGGGCACTTAAGGACCCTTCACCTTAAAGGAAGGTTATGTTGTATGGGAAACATACAGGAGTGGTACAGCGTGCAGGTCTGCATGTCTTGTTCTGATGGCTTATCTTGGAAGGTGGTTCTTCTGGAGGTCTGGTTGGTGTTTTCTTGATTGCAGTCAGGTTATGGATTAACTGTCTCATGGCTCTTTCCACGGAAATCAGGACTCCATTCCTGATTTGTTTTAAGATTAGGCTCTGGAATTCTTAAACAAGCATATGGTCAGATAAGCATGCATTAGGAGGATAGGAGAGGAAGGAACAAGGAAGGAGAAAGAGAAAAAAAATTTTTTAAGGGTCTGTGATAAAAAATGTTTCAAAGTAGGATCCTTTGGTTACAAAAACTAAGACATTAACATTGGTATTGATTTATATTTTTAAAGAACATCTCTGGCTCTTGTGGGCAGAATAGACTGTGGGGTAGGGAAGGGCAAAGTGGAACCAGGGAGACCAATTAGTAGTTGATGACATTAGTCCAGGTTGTTAGGATACAGAGAGTGATGGATGGGCGCAGCACCGCCAGAGTCGGTGTGCCGGAGGTGTGCACTGGCAACCAGAGATCCAAGTAATGCAAAGATTTGCAACACACAAAGAGGTGAAAGAAGAAAAGATTTATTTAAAAACAAGATCACTTCCAACAGATAGGAAGAGGGCCTATACTCTAGATGAGTGTGGGCAACGTAGCCCCCCCATGCCCTGGCTTAAATCCTTTTTCCTGGAGATGTTGCAATCAGGTAGACATGGCTGCCTGACTTCCTTGTTGATCACTTGTGGATGTCTTGGAGATCCTGAGGGGGGTCCTGGTCACCAGGCACCGATTATATAATGGGCTAATACTGGTCATGCTTAAGAAATCTGGGTTTCTAAAAAGACAAATTACAATAGGTCAATACCGGTTATGCTTATGGAGTCTGTGTTTCTGGAAAGACAAAGTCGGCAAAGTTAATCTTTACCTAGAGTGTGGTTCTAGCTACTTGGAAGGCTGAGGCAGAAGGATCGCCTAAGCTCAGCAGATTGAGGCTGTGGTGGCCATGAGCATGCCACTGCACTGGAGCCTGGGCAACAGAGTGAGACTCCTACTCAAAAAAAAAAAAAAAAAAAGTGGTGACCCAAAAGTTAGACAAAAAGATTTCAAGATGGAGAAAAATGATCACTGTGAATGATAGTGAAAACAAAATGAAGATAAGAATTGTTGGCTCAGCCTATAATCCCAGCACTTTGAGAGGCCAAGGCAAGTGAATTGCCTGAGCCTGTGGGTTCAAGACCAGCCTGGGCAACTTGACGAGACCTAATTTTTTTCTAAGTCAAAAAATTAGCTGGGTGTGGTAGTGTACACCTGTAGTTCCAGCTACTTGGAAGGCTGAGGTGGAAGGATCACTGGAGCCCAGCAGGTCGACGATGGGGCAGCTATGAATGTGCCTCTGCACTCCAGTCTGGGCGACAGAGTGAGACTCCAACTCAAAAAAAAAAAAAAGAATTGTCACTTGGATTTGGCTACATGGAAGTCACTGTGACCTTAATACAAGCTGTTTCAGAGAAAGTGGGAACTAGATCCTGAATGGAATGAATTTAAGAGACAATGGGAATAGAGAAAGTAGATACAGCAAGTACAGATTGCTCTTTTTTTTTTTTTTTTTTTTGAGTTGGAGTCTCACTCGGTCACCCAGACTGGAGTGCAGTGGCCGCTGCCGGTGATGAGAGCCTATATGTTGGTGATGAGAGCCTATATGAGTTCTAATTTCTAATTTTTCACTGAGAATTAGGAGAGGGAAAGAATAAATAGATTAAGAAAAAATATAGTAAGTTAACTAACACCAAAGGCTTACTTAAAGTAGTCATGTATTAAAGGAAGATGAGTCATTATGTTTGAATTTTACTCTGGTCACATTCAGCTGTTTGATGCTGCTGTAAAGAGAGAGTTGGATTTAACCAGGATTTTACAAAGTGAGTTTGACAGAGGGTTAAGAGATTTGAGAATTTATGCAAGGGAGTGATTATAAAGATGGGCTAAGGAGGAAGGGCAATGAAGATTGTAGGGAAAATGGATTGAAGGTCTGCTGGAGTTAAAATTGTTGAAGTCCACGTATGATATGGAGTGGGCAGGAAAGATAGGGTTGTGGGAGAAGAGTAGAATGCTTGAAATGGAAATTATGAAGGCGGTTTAGTTATTAATAATGACATGGCCCAGGGGATGATCTTGGGAGTGGGTGCTGGTTGAGGTGGGGGACAAGATCATTGGAGGTGAGAAGGTCACAAAATGAAGGTGACTGAGCATTGGAAGGCTCTATCTGTGTAGATATTGAGATAACCAAAAACTTTTAAAGAATTGTGGTAGAGGGAATAATAGTAAGGTAGGTGCTAAAACATTTAAGTAATGAGGCCATGTGATGTTGAGGTCTGCTGAAGACTCTACTGGTAGTGGGTAGTGAACAATTTAGTTCACTAGCAGGAATTTCAAAGGATTTTTAGAGAGAAAGGGACACGAATCTGTAGGTGACAATAAGAAGCAAGGAAGATATCTAACCTACTTCAAGGCCCTACTTTAATCTTGGGGATAAAAGAGAAAAATGGCACTGTCTGAGAGGACTCCAAAGAAATTGATATCTTCAAAGGAGTCAAGTATCTTAATGTAAGAAGGTGAAAGCAATGAAATGCTAAGAGAAGAGGCTGAAGATAAGGGATTTGTTGACGTACAGAGCTTAATGGAGAGGAGAGACTATAATATAAGAGATTATTTGGGAGACATAGGCTTCTTGTAGTGACTGAGATACAGGGCATGATCAAGTCGATTCTTAAAGGACATGATTTTCAATCTCAGCTACCATGTTACCTAAGACTTCTAAATAGCTCACATAATAAAAACTGTCAGGCTTTCCGTTACACAGTGTGGCTATTTATAAAAGTAATATAATACATTAAGTTCCTTACATATGAACGAGTTCTGTTCTGAGAGCACGTTCATAAGTCCAATTTGTTCGTAAGTCCAACAAAGTTAGCCTAGGTATCCAAATAACATAATCAGCTATATAGTACTGTACTGTGATAGGCTTATAATACTTTTCACACAAATGATACATTAAAAAACACAAAATAAAACATTTTAAATCTTATAGTACAGTATCTTAAAATGTACAGTAGTACAGTACGGTACAACCACTGGCATACAGAGGCTGGCATTGAGTGAACAGGCAAAAAGAGTTACTGCCTGGAAGAGGGAGAGGAAATGGGAGGTGATAGAGCTGAAGAATCATTAGCAACAGGAGACGGAGGGCAAGCTAAAATTTCATTCACACCTGACGTTGGTGGCACAGGTTCTGATTCTATCTACCCTCTTGAAAAAACGATTTAGCAGCCATGAAGAAGGACAAAATTATGGACTTCGCAGCCACTTGGATGGATTTAGAGTCCATCAAACTCAGTGATCTATCACAAAAAAACAATAAACTGAGTACCACATGTTTTCAGTCATAAGTGGATCCTGAACATTCATCACAATGCTATGAGAGAGGGATTGGCATTGTGAGGGAGAGGGGACGTAACATTGCTAAGGATACCCAATCCTAAACCGGGGGAGTGAGGACCAGTTAGAGGGCTAAACTTCACCCGCCTCAGACTACTTACAACTCTAATCCTGACTTATACCCCACATGTTTAATATAAAATAAAGAGAAAACAATTCAGTGATTTCTAGGTAGTAGCTCTTTTTTTCTTATCTGCTGCAAGCTTGGTGTACTATTCTACATTAGGTCCTGTTCCTTAAAAACTAACGATGATTCCTCAAGTAATGCAAATGCATGTTCGCATCTTTGAAAGTTCACAACTTGAAGGTTTTCATGTAGGGGACTTTTTACTATATCACAATTAAAAATTCAAGTAATACAGAAAAATGTAAAATTAAAGTCCCCCCCCAACTTTTCATTCCTACTGCCCAAAAGTAGGTGCTGTCAACTTATTTAGAAGTGTGCATACATGTCACCATCTAAATTCCTCTCCCCTACTTTTTTTTTTTCTTACTGGAATCCAGACAGGAGTGCAATAGTGTGATCATAGCTCACTGTAATCTCAAGCTCCTGGATTCAAGTGATCCTCCTGCCTCAGCCTTCCAAAGTGCTGGGATTACAAATATGAGCCACTGTGCCCATCTCTAAGTCCCTTTTTCAAATGCCAGTACTGTTTTCTGACTTGCTTCTTATGTCTGATTATTTACCTTATATCTTACATAGTATCTTAATATATATAAGTAATATATCTTATTATTTACCTTAATCTTTTTAATGACTGCATTGTATTCCATTGTATTTCACCAGTGTCCTATCGAGAACTTTTGGGTTATTTCTAGGTTTTTGCTGCAGTGAACATCTTTATTTATTTATTTATTTTTTTAATTTTTGAGTTCGAGTTTCTCACTCTTTCACCCAGGCTGGAGCGCAGTGATACTCTTATGGCCACCACAGCCTTGAACTGCTGGGCTCAGGTAATCCTTCTGCTTTAGCCTTCCAAGTAGCTGGAACTACAGGCCTGTACTACCATGCCTGGCTTATTTTTTAAAATTTATTGTAGAGATGAGGTCTCACCAAGTTGCCTAGGCTGGTCTCGAATCTCTGAGCTTAGGAAATCCTCTTGCCTCAGCCTCCCAAAGTGCTGGGATTATAGGATTGAACCACCGCACCTGGCCAGTGAACATCTTTAAATACATATCTTGAAGTACTTTTACAGCTATATAAATAGGATACATTTCTAATGCTAGGTTGAAAGAAATGCTCATTTTAAAATATTAGATCTTGCCGGGCTCGGTGGCTCAGCCTATAATCCCAGCAATTTTGGAGGCCGAGGCGAATGGATTGCTGGAGCCCGCAGGTTTGAGACCCGTCCGGGCAACTTGGCGAGACCTCGTCTCTACAATAAATCAAAAATTAGCCGGGCATGGTGGCACGTGCCTGTAGTTCCAGCTACTTGGAAGACTGAGGAGGAAGGATCACCGGAGCCCAGCAGGTTGAGGCTGCGGTGGCCGGGAGCATGCCACTGCACTCCAGTCTGGGCGACAGAGTGAGACTCGAACTCAAAAAAAGAAAATAAACAAACAAACAAAAAAATATTAGATCTGCCAAATTTTTCTTCAAAATGATTTTATTAACTTCTGTTCTCATCAACTGTGTATGGAGTACCAGTTTCCCTTTACTCTTTCTCCTCCACTCCTCCAACTGGGAATTATATATTAATGTTAAGTGGTTTGTGTTAATCTAAATACAAAGTATTCTGACTTACTGGTTGTCTCTGATGAATACAACTGAAAGGGAAGAGAGGGGCTTTATATTTTTTAGTTTTTAACTATGTGTTATTTGAATAATTAAAAAAATATGTGTGTGTGCATGTGTGTATGTGTTATAGTAAAGAAGCATGGTCAAATAATATAATATCCTTAGGGACTAAAACGAATTAATTATGTTGTGCTGCCAGATTATTTTGTATGTGTGTGTTATCTCCTAATAAACTTTGCCATTTCTATTTCATTGAAGAGTAGCTTGAGATTTTAGGAGTTGATTTTTGAAAAACATTACTATTTGTATGACATTGGTGGAAATTGGGTTATCTTCAGTGCAACATAACCACAACAAAATTTAAGAAAAAAACTAGATGTCAAGGCTAATATAAAACTGTATCAGTATCTTCAACTTTAGATTTAATGTTTGCATTAATTGAAGCAACCTAATTTTTCTAACTGAATTGACTATAATATGTAAATATTATAAACTCAAATATATGAAATACACATGCACTTAAAAAACAAGTTATTATAACATGAAAAATAAAACTCTTGATTGAGGCCTCAGCGGCTGAGACCTCACCAAGTTGCCCAGGCTGGTCTCGAACCCATGGGCTCAGGCAATCCATTTGCCTCATCCTCCCAAAGTGCTGAAATTACAGGCTGAGCCACCGAGCCCAGTCGTGAAGTCTTTTTGTGGTATTTGAATTGCAGTTTCCCTTCACTGCTATCAGTTTCCCAAAACAGATACATCAGGTGTCTTTGTTATTATAACAGTTTACCTCAAACAGATTCATTTAATTCTTCATTTAACATTGAGTAATACTTTCCTTTCTGTCTTTAGAAGTCTCTCATATATCTTATTTATCAAAGTTATACTTTGAAAAATCATTTTATAGTTTGATGGTAAACAGCTAAGAGTAAAAGTGGGGAACACAGATGTATAAACACTAGATAGGAACTGTGAGAGTAGTATTCCACATTTCATAGATGAATGAACTGAAGTATGATACTATTGAAAGACTTGTTCTCTTAAGTCCTGGATCAGAACTTTTCTAGTCTGGTTAGTTCCAGTTTTTATATTGCTTTCTTGCTAGAGCTGCCATTAAAATTAGCCGTCACAGGACCTAAATAAATTAGTCTGGAATTAAGAGGGAAAAAAGCTTGATAAAGGCCAGATTTTAATGTGAAAGTACCATATGCCATTACTGTTATACTGTATTAGTTTGTTAGGGCTGCTATTATAAAGTACCACAGACTTGGTGACTTAAACAACAGAAGTTTATTTTCTCACAGTTCTGGCAGGTAAGTCCCAGACTAAGGTGTTGGCAGAGATGGTTACTCCCGAGGCCTCTCTCTTTGGCTTGTGGATGGTCATCTTCTCCCTGTGTCTTCCCTCTATACCTGTTGGTGTCCAAATTTCTCATCCTTATAAAGATACCAGTCATACTGAATTAGGCCCCACTTTAATGACCTAATTGAATAATTTCTTTAAAAATTATATAACCAAATATAGTCATATTCTGTAGTGCTGGGGTTTAGGACTTCAACATATAAATTTTGGGGGAACACAGTTCAACCCATAGCATATAATAATGCTACACTATTCTTTAGATAGGTAAAATGGATCTCACTGTGTTGACCAGCCTGGTCTTGAACTCCTGGTTTCGAGTTCTCCCACATAGCTAGCACTACAAGTACACACCACCACACCCAGCTTCTTTGTTTTATCTGTTTATTTATTTTTTTTAATTTTTGTACCCATGATTTCAACTTTATTCTTTAGTTTTTTTTTAAGTTAATATGTAGTGTTTCTATGCTAAGGGAACTAACTCCTAGATGTATACTGGGGCCTCTTCAGTTGACTTACCATGAATACATACATATATATATATATATATATACCATGAATATATATATAAAACTTTGTAGAAAACATTTACAAGAATAGCTTTATTCTTAAGATACTGGAAACTCACATAAAGTATGATATCTTTGTAAGGCTATGATGATGAAAATTACTATAACTAGAAACAAAAGCTTCTCACTTTAGAAAAATTTACTATTCTAGCATTCTTATGCTATCATCAGGACTACTTGACATTTGAAAGAGATTATCATATTTATTGTATATTATATTACTATTACTTATTGTATCTCAACTCTTTTCTTCTTTTTTTGAGTTGGAGTCTCACTCTGTCACCCAGACTGGAGTGCAGTGGCTTCTCCCGGCCACCGCAGCCTCAACCTGCTGGGCTCTGGCAGTCTTTCCACCTCAGCCTTCTGAGTAGCCGGAATTACAGGCACGTGCTACCATGCCCGGCTGATTTTTTGATTTATTATAGAGATGAGGTCTCACCAAGTTGCTCAGGGGGCTGAGACAATCCACTCACCTCAGCCTCTCAAAGCGCGGGATTACAGGCTGAGCCACTGAACCCGGTTTATCTCAACTCTTTTTTTTTTTTGAGTTGGAGTCTCACTCTGTCGCCCAGACTGGAGTGCAGTGTCCGCTCCCGGCCACCGCAGCCTCGACCTGCTGGGCTCCGGCGATCCTTCCGCCTCAGCCTTCCAAGTAGCCAGAATTATAGGCATGCGCTACCAAGCCCAGCTGATTTTTTGATTTATTGTAGAGATGAGGTCTTGCTGCCCACGCGGGTCTCGAACCCGCGGGCTCAGGCAATCCACTCACCTCAGCCTCCCAAAGGCGCGGGATTACAGGCTGAGCCACCGAGCCCGGCTTATCTCAACTCTTAAAGAAAAGATTTGGTTGCAAACTAAAGTCACAATGAGATACTAATATAGCCATCAGAATTGCTAAAATTAAAAAGACTGATAACATCAAATATTGGTGAAAATGTGGAACAACCAGGACTCCAAACATTTTCAAGTGGCATGTAAAAATGATATAATAACTTTGGGAAAAGGTCTGCCAGTTTCTTTAAAACTAAATGTTATATCTACCCTGTGAGTCAGCAATTCTATATCTCTATATCTAGGTATTTACACAAGAGAAATGAAAGTATATGTCCACAAAATGACTTACACAGGAATGTTTATAGCAATTTTATTCATCATAGCCAACAACTGGATACTTTCCGTGAATGTACATAAAGATTGTTATCTTTTATTATAAGTAAATTTTATAAAACATCTGAGCACATAGTGAATTCTAGTTCATGATGTACATATTTATGGAGAATATATTGATATCTGTGAGTTGCTTTAATACGCATGAAAAATCAGATGTATTGATGGATTGATTGATCAATAGATGGACGGATAGCAAAATATTAGTGTCAGAATCTGATGGGTATATGAATATTCACTGTAAAATTCTTTTAATTTTTCTATACATTTTTAATATTTTGGAATACAGAGAAGGGGGGGAAACACTTTAAACCCCCCAAAGCAATTCTTTTCTTATGTATTTTATGAAGAGAAGCAAAGTAAGCAGTTACTTTTGAAAGTTAAGTCACTTGCTTATTTTCTTTCCAACTGAATGTAAGTTTTCACAGAACCAGTATGAAACACCATAGTTTATGTTATTATTTTATTTTGTTTTATATACATATTTGGGGTGTTAGCTTGTTTAATCGCAACTCATTTAAATTTCTTTTAGCTTTGAGAGGTCTTAAAAATTGTATACATTGCCCTTATTGTCAATATCAGAAATTCTTCCTACTTAGTCTGTTTTGAGAATTTTCTTGTTCTATCACAATTTATAAGAATCAATTATCTGGAAGGCCATTTTGGAATCTCTATATAATCATGTGTGATTAAAATAAAGTCAGAAAATAAATAACAATCACTTTTCCTCCTCACTGATTATTTAAATTTTGGTGAATGTAGTAGGTTTTACACATATATTGTACAGACGAGAAAAAAAGAATCTGTAGTTTGCTGCAGACTTTACCCAGCTTCAGTCTTCCTTAGGCTTATTGGAATAATTTAGGGGGCAGAAAAGAGAATGAAAGGTAATTATAAATACTTCATAAGCTGTGGTTGATTTGATATTAAGTCTCACTCAGTTGTTATACATTTACATTTCAGCAGGATCTGTAAATTCTATTAAAGATTAAACAGTAGCCGGATTCGGTGGCTCAGCCTGTAATCCCGCGCCTTGGGAGGCTGAGGTGAGTGGATTGCCTGAGCCCGTTGGTTCGAGACCTGCCTGGGCAACTTGGCGAGACCTCGTCTCTACAGTAAATCAAAAAAGTAGCCGGGTGTATTAGCACGTGCCTGTAGTAGTTCCAGCTACTTGGAAGGCTGAAGCAGAAGGATCGCCGGAGCCCAGCAGGTTGAGGCTGTGGTGGCCGGGAGTGGCCACTGCACTCCAGTCTGGGTAACAGAGTGAGACTCAAACTCAAAAAAAAAAAAAAAAATTACTGATCCCTCACATGTCAGTTTTCTTTCTGGAATCACTTCTTTCCCAAATTTACTGTGCTTCATGATTAAACATATTTGATTCAACTCACTCAATATGCACTCCTTCAAGAAAGTATCATTTTATCTTGTTTGCTATACTCAAGAATCAAGATACTTATTGCATGTGTCTTTGTGTTATAAGAGTAACTATTACTATCTCACCCAAAGCAGTTCGATCCCTAGTTTAAAAAAAGGGGGGCTTATTACAGTTTTTAGTAGTATAATAACAATAATATGGTCTGCTTTTCTCAGAAATCACCAGAAAAAAATAGGATAAGAAAAACATAAACACCATCTTCAATAAGAGTAGAAAATATATGCAACACCAAATAACAAAATTGAATAAGGGCTGCCAAATGCAAGAAAAGCCAAGTGGGTTTGAGAAAATGGTGAGCTAGAATGCATACATTTGCAGCTCTCAGTAAACAACAATAGAATGTATACTCCAAAGAAGGTGGTGTGTCCTGAGGGGCACACATCAACAGTGTTGGAATCATTTAAAGGCTACCAGCAGGAGCTTTTCAATACCCAGTTTAGCGTCAGGGAGAAGGAGATGAGAAGCTGAATGAAGAAATGAAAATATACCATGATTTTTTTTTTTTTTTTTTTTTTGAGTTGGAGTCTCACTCTGTCGCCCAGACTGGAGTGCAGTGGCCGCTCCCAGCCACCGCAGCCTCGCCTGCTGGGCTCCAGCGATCCTTCCGCCTCAGCCTTCCGAGTAGCCAGAATTACAGGCATGTGCTACCAAGCCCAGCTGATTTTTTAAAATTTATTGTAGAGATGACATCTCGCTGCCTAGGCGGGTCTCGAACCCGTGGGCTCAGGCAGTCCACTCACCTCAGCCTCCCAAAGGCACAGGATTACAGGCTGAGCCACCGAGCCTGGCTTAATTTTGATGAACTAAAGCAAGCTGCAGTCATGGGTCAAATATGGCCACACCCGTTAATTTACTATTGTCTAAGCTGTTTTTGCACTACAACTGCAGAATTGAGTAGATGCAGCAGGGCTTGTATGGCCTGCAAAGCCTGACATATTTACTATCTGGTCTTTTACAGAAAAAGTTTTCTGATCCCTACTCTAGAGTACTATAATAATAGGAAAGGGGGCTAGGGCTAGGAGGGCTTCTTTCCCTTCATGGTACTGATTTGAGCTACAGAAAAGGCTTACCAAAATACTATGGATGAAGGAATTAATCTTTTATTTTTTATTTTTTTTATTTATTTATTTTTTTGAGTTGGAGTCTCACTCTGTCGCCCAGACTGGCGTGCAGTGGCCACTCCCGGCCACCGCAGCCTCGACCTGCTGGGCTCCGGCGATCCTTCCACCTCAACTTTCCAAGTAGCTGGAATTACAGGCATGCGCTACCATGCCCGGCTAATTTTTTGATTTATTGTAGAGATGAGGTCTCGCCAAGTTGCCCAGGTGGGTCTCGAACCCACAGGCTCAGGCAATCATCTCACCTCAGCCTCCCAAAGCGCGAGATTACAGACTGAGCCACCAAGTCTGACAAGCTTTTCTGTTTTGTTTTTTTTTTTAAGTTGAAGTCACACTCTGTCGCCCAGACTGGAGTGCAGTGGCCATTCCCTGCCACCGCACCCTCGACCTGCTGGGCTCCGGCGATCCTTTCGCCTCAACTTTCCAAGTAGCCGGAATTACAGGCATGCGCTACCACGCCCGGCTGATTTTTTTTGGCTTATTGTAGAGATGAGGTCTCGCTGCCCAGGTGGGTCTCAAACCCATGGGCTCAGGCAATCCACTCACCTCAGCCTCCCAAAGGCGCGGGATCACAGGCTGAGCCACCGAGCCCGGCTGGAATTAATCTTTTAAAAATGAATGCTATATATTAGGAAAATAAATGTTATTTTAGGGACAAATTAACAAGTACTTTAGCAAAACATGTTGGTTTTGTGCTGGGAATTCCATATTCTGAATAGACACAGCCTGACACATATAAAAGAGACAGATTCTGAACTATATTGATTCTTTTTGACAAATACAACACACAGCAGGAATATTCAACTTGATAAAATATAGTGGAAAAGATGGAATTTTTCTAGAACATTGTATAAACTCAAAGAAAAGTACAATCCATCAGTTAATATATATTATGTAATATATATTATTATATATTGTGTATTATGATGAGTCATCATAAATGCCCTTTTACTAGCCTTTACAAATAGTCACAAAATATTTATATAAAATTATATGAATTAGTTGCAGAAGTGCCTATCAGTAGAGAAATCTTCAAAAAACAAATCTGGTAAAACAATATATTTGTCAACTTAGTGATTTCTTTGGTCTGACTCATCTGATATTTGAATTGACACCAAGAGTGTAAATATGGCCATAATTCCTGTTTGCTAATGATTTTCACCTGTTCACTGATCTAGCCCAGCTCAATAATATGTAACAACTTAATATTATGTCATATGGGATACTTTTTTGTAAAAATATGTATTTTCTACTCTTCTTTTTTTTTTTGAGTTGGAGTCTCACTCGGTCGCCCAGACTGGGGTGCAGTGGCTGCTCCCGGCCACCGCAGCCTCGACCTGCTGGGCTCCGGTGATCCTTCCACCTCAGCCTTCCAAGTAGCCGGAACTACAGGCGCGCTACCACGCCCGGCTGATTTTTTTTTTTTTTTTATTGTAGAGATGAGGTCTTGCCTGCCCAGGCGGGTCTCGAACCCGTGGGCTCAGGCAATCCACTCACCTCAGCCTCCCAAAGGCGCGGGATTACAGGCTGAGCCACCAAGCCCGGCTGTATTTTCTACTCTTAAGGAACATTCATTCTAAGGAGCTAGAGAATGGCTTAAACACATAAAAATCCAAAAAACAGTAGTTTACTCACTCGGCAAATTGTTTTTAGCACTATGTGCCAGGCACTGGTCTGGGCACTAGGCATCAATGACCAAAGCAGACAAAAGCATTTGCAGTGTAGCAGAGAAGTCATGGAGACATAAATGGGCAGCAAGCATAATACATATGAAATGTCTGTAGTATATTAGAAATTCATAAAGGCTATGCAAAGAGGAAAAGAAAAGACTATAGCACAATAAAGATTCAGAAGTGCAAGGAGAAGAGGAAGAACCATCAAAGGAGACTGAGAAGACAGAACCTCGTGAGTAACAGAGGAGCGTTTGATGGTATAGAAACCTAGAGAAGAAAGTGTATCACGATAGAATGATCAGTAGTCAAGTGCTCCTGAGTGAAGCGGTCCTAAGGATAGACTGTAGGACTTAGCAACAGGAAGGTCACATTGGTGATGCTGACAAAAGCTGCTTCAGTACAGATGTGCTATTTAATTTCTTCTGGTCATGGAGGAAGGCTGACAGGGAAGATTGTTACTGCTAAGCTCTCTTCTTTCTGCGATCTCATGGGACTAGTGGTAGTTTGATCTTTGGCAAATCTGCAATGTCTAGTTTGCTATTTACAAAAAACAGGATATTGTTTGGTTCAACCTGGTGAGTGTGAGCAAATTGTTGGTTAGATTATATTGATAGCAGCAGTAGGGAATGAGATTTCTGTTGTGAGAACCCCAAACCCAGAACTGCAGGCACCAGCCATTTGGTAGTTTACATTATTTAGGTTTTGAAAAGCTAATGAAGAGAATCTGTGATGTGTGGGCACTGTAATCAATTGATTCCAGGTGACATTCCTAGAGGTTGGCTATACAAAGAAAGAAAACAGTTTAAAGAATAAAGAATTCAGACCTGGTTTTAACTCCCCTTAGTCCACTAAGGAAAAGAATACTAAGTGAGGTGGAGAATTTGCCTTCTTTATTTTTAGTTTAATGTGTTATTCTGGATTTAGAATATATATGCTTAACTAGGGTGGGAGATGATCAGAAATTCAACATGTAACTGCTGTCATTCTAGCAAGGGCATCCTGAGTAGATGGCATCATCCTAATATGTGGGCTGAGATGAGGCTGCTCCAGAAGAGTCTCTCTCAGAGTTAATTGATAGAAACATCCCTCCTTCAGGAATTCTTATCACTTCAGCAATGCTATGCCAAGATGCTGAAACACAGCTGCGGGTGCTGTGCAGACGCCCACATTGCCAGTGTCAGGAAGGATGTACTTTTAAACCTCTAATTTATCTAATAATGTCTTCAGTGATTTGTGTAGGTTTGGCATTGTGATGAAAATGCTTCCTGGCTTGGTTTATAACAAAAAACTCAGTTTGCAGTCTTAAAATGTATATTGTCTTAATATGCATGTCGAAGATACTAACAAGTCAGTTTAGGAAAAGATCTGACTAAAATACTATCCTGTCCATTTAATGAAACATACCCACCCATAGTATTTGACAATGAATGCAAATTAAATGTATTATGCTATAATAATCTATTCATCTATTGTGGTTTCTGCTTTACAACAAGATGTACAGTGCTGAAAGAGAGCCAGCTTTCATATTCAATTCCAATCTAACTCCTTTTCTCTAATGGAAAATATGAATTGATTGAACCGATGTCAGTCTATAGAGTGGAGATGGAATAATAAGCTCTTGTCAATAAATATTTTAAGCCAGGCTCGGTGGCTCAGCCTGTAATCCTGTGCCTTGGGAGGCTGAGGTGAGTGGATTGCCTGAGACCACGGGTTCGAGACCTGCCTGGCCAACTTGGCGAGACCTCATCTCTACAATGAATCAAAATGAGCCGGGCGTGGTAGCGCGCACCTGTAGTTCCAGCTACTCGGAAGGCTGAGGTGGAAGGATTACCGGAGCCCAGCAGGTCGAGGCTGTGGTGGCTGGGAGCGGCCACTGCACTCCAGTCTGGGTGACAGAGTGAGACTTCAACTCAAAAATAAATAAATATATAAATAAATATTTTAAAAGAAGTAGAAAATAGTACTCTCTTGTTTAAAATATAACATTTCATAACCAGTTAGCAACAATATTATTTTATATGAAGTTTATGGTGTAATCTGAAGGATTCTTTCTTAATGGATTCACTGCAAGGATTGATTATATGGATCAAAATAAAGATACAGCCGGGCTCGGTGGCTCAGCCTGTAATCCCGCGCCTTTGGGAGGCTGAGGTGAGTGGATTGCCTGAGCCCACGGGTTCGAGACCCGCCTGGGCAGCGAGACCTCATCTCTACAATAAATCAAAAAATCAGCCGGGCGTGGTAGCACATACCTGTAATTCTGGCTACTCAGAAGGCTGAGGTGGAAGGATTGCCGGAGTCCAGCAGGTCGAGGCTGCGGTGGTCAGGAGCGGCCACTGCACTCCAGTCTGGGGAACTGAGTGAGACTCCAACTCAAAAAAAAATAAATAGAAAAAGATACATTCAACAGTTAAGAATACACCTAGTGAATAAGGCAGAATATTCTTTTTTTTTTAAATTTTTATCTTAAACATGAGGTACAATTCAGGGTGAGATGTACAAATGGTTATTGTACAGGTAAAGTTTGGGCCTCACTTTAGTCCCCATGTCACCTGGTTTGACATCAGGTATCCCTATTGATGAAGTGTACCTCCCCTCACCCCCCGCTCTCTCCCCTGGCAGTTTCCCACTACTAAGGCAGAGTATTCTTAAATTTCTTACAGAAAGAATATACAGAATTTGTTTCCACTCTACTGGCCATGTGAAAACATTTGTTTGGATCTGAAGTATGTTAGTTTATACTTTTAAACTGCCTTTGTTCCATCTTTTAAATTAAAAATCTTATTTGGAACATAACTATAGAAGTAGAATCTTAGACCTAGAAGAGACTTTTTATTACCCAGAGACCTAGAAGAGTTATTTTAGTACAATTTCTTAATTTTCTTTTCTTTTCTAGCCCTCTTTCTGCCATGTGACCAGTTTCTTAATTTTTTAGTTGGGGAAATTGAAACCAAGAGAATTTAGCATATTTTCTTTTCTTTTTTTTTTTTTTTTTTTGAGTTGGAGTCTCACTCTGTTACCCGGACTGGAGTACAGTGGCCGCTCCCAGCCACTGCGGCCTCGACTTGCTGGGCTCCAGTGATTCTTCCGCCTCAGCCTTCCAAGTAGCCAGAATTACAGATGTGTTCTACCATGCCTGGCTAATTTTTTTGATTTATTGTAGAGATGAGGTCTCGCCAAGTTGCCCAGGCGGGTCTTGAACGCGCAGGCTCAGGCAATCCACTCACCTCAGCCTCCCAAAGCGCAGGATTACAGGCTGAGCCACCGAGCCTGGCCAGCATATTTTCTTATGTTATCCAGCTAAAATTAGAACTCACCATTTTAACTCCTTATATTTCTGCTATAACCTCCTATCTTCAACTAGGTAGTCGAATGATAATTGGTAGAAATTTTAGGTCTCTTTCAATGTTCAGGCTCCAAAGTCAATAGTGATCCATAATTATTCTTCATATATATTTATTTATCTTTGTAGTAACATGGAGAAATCAGTGTTTAAATTATAAGTGAATCCTTCTTCTGGGAATATACCTGGAAGAACTCAAATCATTTTATAAAAAATATACCTGCACATACATGTTTATTACAGGCATTATTCACAATAGCAAAAACACAGAACCAACCGTGCTGCTGATCAAAAGTGGACTGGATAAAAAAAAGTGGTACAAGCCGGGCTCGGTGGCTCAACCTGTAATCCCGCGCCTTTGGGAGGCTGAGGTGAGTGGATTGCCTGAGCCCGCGGGTTCGAGACCCGCCTGGGCAGCGAGACCTCATCTCTACAATAAATCAAAAAATCAGCTGGGCTATGGTAGCGCCTGCCTGTAATTCCAGCTACTTGGAAGGCTGAGGCGGAAGGATCGCCGGAGCCTAGCAGGTCGAGGCTGCGGTGGCCGGTAGCGGCCACTGCACTCCAGTCTGGGCGACAGAGTGAGACTCCAACTCAAAAAAAAAAAAAAGTGGTACATATACAGATGGAATATTACACAGCCATAAAGAAGGATAAAATTATGAACTTCGCAGCAACTTGGATGGTTTTAGAGTCTGTAATACGCAGTGATCTGTCACAGAAATGAACTGAGTACTACATATTCTCACTTATAAGTGGACCCTGAACATTTACCATAATACTAAAAGAAAGGAATTGGCAGTAGTGGGACACTGCCAGGGGCGCAAGGAGAGGCACATAACATTAATAAGGGCATCTGACCTCCAACCAGTGGGGTTCAAAGGGAGACCCAAAGTTTACCTGTACAATGACCACTCATCTACCTAATCTTGAATTATACTCTACATCTTTAAAATAAATAATTTTTTAAAAATTAAAAACTCAAACAAATAATAAAGTGATTCCTGAGTATCTGAGAGATGAATAGTCTTTAATATGTACAGGTAACAAGGGCCTATAATTAATAATTAACTCCAGCAAGCACTATGGGTGAAAGAAATGCTAAGGATTCTCCTATGACTCCATCCCATTATGAAATCTAAAGACTCATCTTGAGCATAGGAAATGCACATGCTCAGTACTGAAATCCTCTCTGTGCTGAAGCACTAATTCTGATAATGGTTTGGGTAGTTCCCATGATGATTTAACATCTGTCTCCTTAAATACTGCACCTAGAAATGAAAACAAATGAAAATAATTTGGTTTTTTTTGTTTTGTTTTGTATTTTGAGTCAGAGTCTTACTCTTCTGCCCAGGCTGAAGTGTAGTGGCACAATCACAGCCACTGTAGCCTTGACCTGCCGGGCTCAGGCAATTTTTCTGCCTCAGCCTTCCAAGTAGCTGGAACCACAGACCCATGCCACTACACCCGGCTAATTTTTTTATTTATTGTAGAGATGAGGTCTTGCCAAGTTGCCCAGGCTGGTTTTGAACCCCTGGGCTCAGGCAGTCCTCTGCCTCAGCCTTCCAAGGCGCTGAGATTATAGGCATGAGCCACCACTGCTGGCAATAATTTGCATAAATAATAGTACTAAACTGTTGAAGGTCATTAGAAGTTATATTTTAATCATTCAAAATCTTCCAGCTAACATGTTTTGGGCTGTGGCTATTTTTGAAATAGAATTGAGAAATCAGATAAATATTTGGTGGATACAAATGATGCTAGCTAGCCATTGTAAACAGCAGGAAAGATCAGAACATTCATGAATTTGAGTTGTGTGGATTTTTTTGTGTGTCTGAAGAACACTTATTGTTAGCTTTAAGCAGGCCTTATGCTTTGTTTACAGAGCTCAGTTTATAAAACTTAAATAAAGCCTGAATTTTGCTTTACAATATATAACATTGAGAAACTAAATAGTCTTGACCGGGCACAGTGGCTCAGGCCTATAATCCCAGTACTTTGAGAAGCTGAGGCAAGAGGATTGCCTGAACCCAGGAGTTTGAGACCAGTCTGGACAATATCGTGAGATCTTGTCTCTACAGTGAAAAAAAAAAAATTAGCTGGGTGTGGTAGCGCACATCTGTAGCCCTAGCTACTTGGAAGGCTGAGGCAGAAGGATCACCTGAGACCAGTAGGTCGAGGCTGCAGTAGCCATGATTGTGCCACTGCATTCCTGCCTGAGTGACAGAGTGAAACTCTTACTTAAAAAATAAATAAGTACAGCTAAATGGACTCTAATAAATTATTTTCAACATTGTTCAAAAAGTATTTACATATACAGTTTTTATATGAGTTAGACATAAAACAGACGCAGATTTTATTTTTGTCTATGCATATATAAAATCTGTACTTAATACCCAAAACAAACAAGAAAGTAACAAATTGGTATGTATGAAAACACATTTCCTTTTGTTCTCCAAAATGTGAATTTTTTGAAGATAAAAATAGAAAGTACTTCAAAATATTTGTTTATGTATATCAAAAGCAAAGCATTTTTCATGAACTATATTTGAGGGACCTAACAAGATTAATTTGACTTTAAAAGATCTATCCTGCTGCCATCCAGGAGTGTTCTGTAGGTCCTGATAAACTCATATACTACCAAAAAAAAAATCTAGTTCCCCAAAATGACACAACTATAAAAGTTAAAACATTTCTAATAGTACTGTACTTCAGCAGTGTTCTTAATACAATAATACTTGTGCTGGACACAGCAACTCACACTTGTAATCCCAAGCACTTTGGGAGGCTGAAGTGGGAGGATCTTTTGAGCCCTCGAGTTTCAGGTTACAGTGAGCTGTAATTGCACCACTGCACTCTAACCTGGCAACAGAGTGAAACCCTGTCTTTAAAAAATAAAAATTTGTAATCCTAGTTCTCCAAACTGCCATAAGTATTGTCCCTCTACTGATATTTACCATGCTTATTACATTTGCCAAACCTTAAAATCTTCTATATTAGGATTGTTCAATCATTTTAAGAGAAACGATGCAAGAAAGCAGTTTGCTATGTTATTATCATGTTAGTCACTCCTGGTAATTCTCTTAAAATGACAAGCATTAATGATAAGCTTTTATTTGAGGTGTATCAAATATTCTCTGATGTGACTGTGCTTTAAGATGTATTTGCAATTCTGATTTTTCTGAAATAATCACTTTTAATTCAGAGTCAAAACCATAAGAAGTTATTCATGCTAAGTGTTACAGCTTTCTGACATGTAAGAATAACTGATGTGGGTGAAGTGTCTAGCTTGATGTTTTATATCTAGCTATTAGTCAGCTAATCCTCCTCCCTACTTCACTGAAAATATTTTCATTCTGTCTGACAAAAAGTAAAAAAAATTACCTTAACTGTGACTAAAAATGTATTGCAGATGACACATTAATAAGACTAATGGTTCTTGCCTTATTCTCTAAAGTTTTATATTCTTACCTTTGATGAACCTGTATCCAGATAGTTTAATAATTACACAAAAGATATTCTTTTCTTCTGGAACTCTGGAAATAAGATTATAGTAAAGATTTTCAGATCTTTTTAAATGTAAATCTTAAACAAACTAAAGGACCAAGTAAATGTCATAACTATATACTAAAGGTCCACTGAGGCAAAATATTTGGAATGTGTCCACTTAATCTGAGTAAAGCATGACAGAAAGGTAAAGATAAACAATGCTCACAAAGAGTGTAGGTCTGTGGAGGAAAATTCTGACTCATTAAAAAAAAAAAATTCAGTTAGCCTAAACAACATGGAAGGAGAAATGGTAATGCTGTTTCTAAAGCAACTGGATTTTAAAGGGATCACATTGATTTATTTCACTATTGTTAAAAGGCAGTAGCTTTGAATTTTTTTCACCTTAACTAGGAGTCAGTATATATTTACCTACATATACCTATATATACATGGATATCTGGAACAACATGAGCCTTACCTCATGCATCCTATTCTAAAAGTGCTTTTTTTCTTTTTTTTTTTTTTGAGTTGGGGTCTCACTCTGTCACCCAGACTGGAGTGCAGTGGCCGCTCCCGGCCACCGCAGCCTTGACCTGCTGGGCTCCAGTGATCCACTCACCTCAACCTCCCAAAGCACTGGATTACAGGCTGAGCCACCAAGCCCGGCTAAAAGTGCTTTTTTTAAAAAAAAAAATGCTGGTCATAATTCATGCATTGATTTCATTGACCACTAAGACATCATAACCTGCAATTTTAAAAAAAATTTAATTTGTTGAATAGGAGTCTCAGTCTGTCACCCAGGCTGGAGGGCAGTGGCACTTCTGGCCACCGCAACCTCAACCTGCTGGGCTCGGGCGTTCTTTCGCCTCAGTCTTCCAAGTAGCTGAACTACAGGCATGCGCCACTATGCCTGGCTAATTTTTTGATTTATTGTACAGATGAGGTCTCACCAAGTTGCCCGGGCTGATCTCGAACCCGTGGGCTCAGGCAATTCTCTCACCTAGGCCTCCCAAAGTGCTGGGATTACAGGCTTAACTACTGTGCCAGGGCCATAACCTGCAATTTAAAAACTATGATTGATAGATAATTTTCCGAATTATTTCTCTCGGAGACATAAAACATAAGCATTGTCATTTAATTGTTTCTGAACCACTCACTTCTTTAGTTTCACTTAGCCCTTGTTATCAAAAATTTCATCAGCTCCAAAATCTTATACACAGGCATCCTGCTCTCAGACTGCATTCTGCCCTGGATTTTGTACCCAAGTAACTCCCACCTACAATTCTTTAATTATATTTGGACCACATTGATTTACAACTCAAGTCTGTTCTTTCTGTCTTAGCCAACTTAGTGTCCATCATCCAACATTATAATCACATCCTTAAATATATACTCAATATCCTGGCTGAGAGTTGTGGCTCACATCTATAATCCCAGTACTCTGGAGGCCAAGGCGGGAGGTTTCATCATGTGGGGATGATCAATTAATTATTAAGTCTACTTCCAGCCTATCTCCCTTCTCTGGAGAATAGGAGTGGGCCGAATGTTCCAAGCCTCTAATAATAGCTTGGTATTTCTGGTGACCAGTTCCCATCCTGAAGATATCCAGGAGCCCACCAAGCATTGCCTCATAGAACAAAAGGCACTCCTATTACCAAGGAAATGCCAAGGGATTATTAGAACAACAAATATTAGAACAACAGATGCTCCCAGCACCCCTATCACTTAGAAAGTCACAAGGGTTTTAGGAACTCTGTGTCAGAAACCAGGGGAAGAGGCCAAATATTCAGATCCTTTGGATTATCTTATCACTGAGGTATATGTGTCCTTTATATATTCTGGATACCAGTCCCTTACTAGATACATGATTTTCAAATATCCTCTGTTATTCTATGGGTTTCCCTTTCACTTTGTTGACCTGTGGTACAAAAGTTTTGAATTTTGAGGTACTTCAAGTTAACTTTTCCTTTTTCCTTATGCTTTTGGTGTCATATCTAAGAAAACCATTGCCTAAGCCAAGCTCATGAGGATCTACTCCCATGTTTTCTTTTAATAATGTTATAGTTTAGCCGGGCTCGGTGGCTCAGCCTGTAATTCCGCGCCTTTGGGAGGCTGAGGTGAGTGGATTGCCTGAGCCTGCAGGTTCAAGACCCGCCTGGGCAACTTGATGAGACCTCATCTCTACAATAAAATCAAAAATGAGCTGGGCATGGTAGCGTGTGCCTGTAGTTCCAGCTACTTGGAAGGCTGAGGCGGAAGGATCACTGGAGCTCAGCAGGTTGAGGTTGCGGTGGCCGGGAGCAGCCACTGCACTCCAGTCTGTGTGACAGAGTGAGACTCCAACTCAAAAAAAAAAAAAAAGTTATAGTTTTAGCTCTTACATTTAGGTCTCTGGTGCATTTTGAGTTAATTTTTGTGTATATGCATTTTGTAAGGAAGGGGTCCCACTTGATTATTTTGCATGTGGCTATCCAGTTGTTCCAGCACCATTTTTTAAAAGATGGTTCTTTCCCCATTAAATTGTCTTGGCACCCAGTTGGTGATGGTTTACATGCTATTATATTAATTATTCTCTTTTTCACTTATCTTATTTGACCTCTCAGCTGTATTGATACAGTTTACCATTCCCTTCTTCAAATACTCTACTCTCTTGGTTCTTTTTGTACTTATCTTGCTATTTCTCTTCAGTCTTTATAGGTCCTTTATCATCTACTAACCTTCTAAATGTTGGGTTTTCAGTTACTGTGGCTGTGTAACAAATTATCTTAAAACAATCATTTATAGGAGTCAGAAATTCAGACTGGGTGAAGCAAGTTCAGCTTATCTCTGCTTCATAATATCTGGGGTCTCAGCTGAAGAGGACCTGTTTGGGTTGAATCTATTTGAGGACTTTTTAGTTTCCTGGATCTGGGTGTCCATCTCTCTCTCCCAAGGCTTGGTAAATTTTCAGTTATTATTTTATTAAATATTTTTTCTACAACTTTCCCCTCTTCTCCCTTTGGAATGCCCTTTATATGAATATTTGTTCACTTAATGGTGTCACATAAATCCTACAAGTTTTCTTCATATGGTGGAAGGTGAAGGGAAGGGCAGCTGTCATGTAGTGGTCACATGGCAGAAAGTGAGAGGAGAGGAGGTGCCAGGCTCTTTTTTTTTTTTTTTAATTTAGCAGAGACAAGGTCTTGTTATGTTGCCCAGGCTAGTCTTGAACTCCTGGGCCTAAGCAATCATTCCGCCTTGGCTTCCCAAAGTGCTGGGATTATAGGTGTGAGCCACTGCATCCAGCCCATACCAGGCTCTTTTTTGCTTTTTTTTTTTTTTGAGTTGGAGTCTCACTCTGTTGCCCAGACTGGAGTGCAGTGGCCGCTCCCGGCCACCGCAGCCTCGACCTGCTGGGCTCCGACGATCCTTCCACCTCAGCCTTCCGAGTAGCCGGAATTACAGGCATGTGCTACCACGCCCGGCTGATTTTTTGATTTACTGTAGAGATGAGGTCTCGCTGCCCAGGCGAGTCTTGAACCCGTGGGCTCAGGCAATCCACTCACCTCAGCCTCCCAAAGGCGCGGGATTGCAGGCTGAGCCACCGAGCCCGATTTACCAGGCTCTTTTTAACAACCAGATCTTGCAGGAACTAACAGAGCAAGAACTCACTCATTACTGCAAGGATGGCACCAAACCATTCATAAGGTATACACCCAATATGACCCAAACGCCTCCCACCAGGTGCTCCACCTCCAACATTAGGGATCAAATTTCAACATGTGATTTGGAGGAAACAAATATCTAAACTACATCAGTGATCTTTTCTATTCTCATAGCTTTAAATATCATCCATACATCCATGACTTCCAAGTTTCCTAACATCTCAAAGTGCCACCTAGAATAGCCAATTAATTATGACACATTTACCAGGATATCTCACAGAAATTTCCAACTTAACATGTTGGAAATTCCTCCATAACCCTGTTCTTTTCCTGGTTCCCCCATTTTGGTAGATGATTCAACCATTCACCTAGTTGCTCAGGCCAAAACCCAGGACTCAGACTTAAATTACTTTCTCTCTGTCTTACATCTACAGCCAATCATGAATAAGTTCTATATTATCTTCTCACTGAGTTATAACAATTACATTCTTGCCCACCCTCCTTCATTCTTGTTCCTTTCTAATTTCCTTTGACCCAGCAGTCAAAACAATATATTTTTTCTTTTTTTTGTAGAGTCAGTGTCTTGCTATATTACCTAGGCTGGCCTTGAACTCCTGGCATTAAGTGATTATCCCACCTTGGCCTCCCAAAATGTTGGGATTACAGGCGTGAGCCACCATACCCCCACCTCAAAACAGTGTTTTAATTTATGCGTCTCACATGGCATGCTTTTGCTCACAATATTGATTACAATTTGATAGACTCCAAATCCTTACTGTGGTTTAAAAGGCCCATGTAAGTGGCCTTTGCCCGTTACCCTGCCACTTGCCCCTTATCCACTGTGCTTCATCTCCTCTGGGTTTCTTTTTGTTCCTTAACATACCAAGCTCTCAAAAAGGAGCTGTGCACATACTGTTCCATCTGCCTGGAATATTCTCTCCCAACTTCCCATGCCTACAGTAACAGTCTTTTTCATCCTTCAAGGTATGGCATTCCTGACTTTGCTAAGAAGGCACCCCCTTTTTTCTTCTCTACCACTGTATCCTGTTTCTTTCCTTTATGAGACTTAACCCACTTTAAGTTTATATCCCATTCGCTTCCTATTTATCATCTGTTTCTAGCCCCACTCATCAGGGGCCATGCCACATACACAGTGCCCAGAGTGCCTACCATATAATATGCACTCAAAAAATATTTGTTGAATATTGTTCAAAGATATAATTTTGTCTGAGGCGGTATGTTATAATTAATATGTAGTTATTAACAATATTAAATGTATTACTTCCTTATTCTTTTGCTGAAAATAGCCTTTTTTTTTCTTTCAGTAATTGCCCTTCCTTTTTGGCTGCTGCTTTAGCCAGGGCCACATCAGATGAAGTCCTCCAGAGTGACCTCTCTGCACATTATATCCCAAAGGAAACGGATGGCACAGAAGGGACTGTGGGTAAGCACCTTTCTACATTGTTTGTTTAAAAATACTGAAATCTTCTTGTGCATAGTGGTCTAGAAAATATCTGCAGAATACTAAATCTAATTACCTTCACCTACTGGTTGTTTATATGGTGGCAAAGGAGAAGGAAATGCAAGAAAATTTTTCAAACAAATCAATAAAATGAGGGAAGACTAAGCCGGGCTCGGTGGCTCAGCCTGTAATCCCACGCTTTGGGAGGCTGAGCCGAGTGGATTGCCTGAGCCCGTGGGTTCGAGACCCGCCTGGGCAGCGAGACCTCATCTCTACAATAAATAAAAAAATCAGCCGGGCGTGGTAGCGCATGCCTGTAATTCTGGCTACTCGGAAGGCTGAGGTGGAAGGATCGCTGGAGCCCAGCAGGTCGAGGCTGCGGTGGCCGGGAGCGGCCACTGCACTCCGGTCTGGGAGACTGAGTGAGACTCCAACTCAAAAAGGGGGGGGGGTAGGGGGAAGACGAGAAGAAATACAAGTATATTTTTAAGAAGGTAGAGTAGTACACGGAAAGTAATTGGAGCAACAGGAGATTGCTCAAGTAATATCTGGATAAGTGGAAAGACTAAAGGACTGTGGAGACTACAAAAATGATGAGCAGGTGAGGGGAGGAGCGTGTGAGCAAAACCTGTTTAACATTGTTAGCTTACCTCTAAGAATCCAGGTAGAAAGAGATAAAAATTCAAGAAGTTGGTTGTAACAAAGCTTCTCATTAATTATATTAAATTTTATATCTACCAGTAAATACAGATATGTAATATGTGACTTATTTGAATAAGGTCATTGTACTTTTTTTTCCAGAAAAATTATTAGGCTCTATTTCTTTTCTTTCTTTCTTTCTTTTTTTTGAGTTGGAGTCTCACTCTGTCGCCCAGACTGGAGTGCAGTGGCCGCTCCTGGCCACCGCAGCCTTGACCTGCTGGGCTCCGGCGATCCTTCCGCTTCAGCCTTCCAAGGAACTGAAACTACAGGCGCGTGCTGCCACGCCCGGCTCATTTTTTATTTTCATTGTAGAGATGAGGTCTTGCCAAGTTGTCCAAGCGGGTCTCGAACCCACGGGCTCAGGCAGTCCACTCACCTCAGTCTCCCAAATCCCGGGATTATAGGCTGAGCCACTGAGCCCGGCTAGGCTCTATTTCTTAATGAAGGCATATTTATTAATGTCTTAGGCTTATGCATATTTGCAAGAACCTAAAGAAAAGATTTTTGTAAAAATTAGGGAATACCTACTCAAAATTAAGAAATTTTAATATATCATGCTGTTTGTTCTATTTAAAGCATTTACCTTTAAACATGATAAAGAGCAAAGCATATTTTAATGAGTCAGAGTGGCCAGATTCCAGAGAATGTGAGACAGATATAAAAGTAAACATGTCTGTTCTTCCTTTATCTCTCCAGATCGTTTTTGACAGAAAATTGGCAAGAAAGGAATTACTTCTCTTGTTTTTACCGAGTAATTGTTTCACCTAGAACCAAATTGTGCCAAGAGTCAAGTTGGATAGAATTCCTGTTACAAAGTATTGGTCTTTCCTCTGGTACTGATGCATAAAGTAAAAGCCCTGTAATGAAATGGCAGTGAGATTAAATTCTGCTTTACTCCAGCCAGACTAATGGCTGATTCAGCTCCGACTCAGTACAGTGACATTAACAACTGATGAATTTACAGCTGTGAGGGGGTGGACAGCTACTTTGGACAGTTTTCCCTTTTTTGCTTCCCCTTTTTATTTTATTTTTCCATTTCAAGTAGCAATTATTTATTTATTTATATTTTTTTCGAGCAGCAATTATTTATATACTGGTGTTCTACATTGCTTCCTGCAGAAGGAGAATACTAATGTAGTAAGGTGGAAGTATAGCCGTACATGCCTACTTTGGAAACATTTCCTGAACCCCATAAAGCAGCAAAAGTGGAATGAAGGGTTTTTCTTTGGGGGGTTATAACCCAGTAATGTCTCCGTGCTATTGCTGTGGTTCTGACTGATCTACTGTCATTCTAAACTATTTGCACATCCGTAATTTATTTAACCCAGATCACGCAGTGGGGGCTGCACTAAGGAGAATCTCTACAGGGCATACTGTAACTATCTGTACATCAGAGTGGGAAGTAGGCATGCTAAATGAGGCCTGCTGTCACTGCTTCAAGTCCCCATTGAAGTGCCTCTTGTCGCTCTTCTTGGTTGTTTCCAAAACCAGATTTTTTTAAAAATCCTTAAAGTTCTTTTCATGTTTACGTCACCCCTAACAGAATGTTTGCTAAGTGACCTTGCCTATCTGACTCAGTGCAGATTTAGTTAGTTGGCTGTAACTCTTGTCCAGACAACCTAAAGCCAATTTGAAAGGTCACAGTGCAAAAAATTAAAAGAAGGGAAAATGATCATTAATACAGAGGAAATTTAAACTGTTATAAAAAGTTGGTGTAAATAAATTTGAAAACCTGAATATTTCCTAGGAAAATGTAAATTAACAAAGTTTACCTAAGGAGGAGGAGATTGAAAAAAATTGTCAGCCGGGCTCGGTGGCTCAGCCTGCAGTCCCGTGCTTTGGGAGGCTGAGGTGAGTGGATTGCCTGAGCCCGCGGGTTTGAGACCCGCCTGGGCAACTTGGTGAGAACTTACCTCTACAAAAAATCAAAAACTAGCCAGGCGTGGTAGCGCGTGCCTGTAGTTCCAGCTACCCGGAAGGCTGAGGCGGAAGGATCGCCGGAGCCCAGCAAGTCGAGGCTGCGGTGGCCAGGAATGGCCACTGCACTCCAGTCTGGACGACAGAGTGAGACTTCAACTCAAAAAAAAAAAAAAAAAAGAAAAAAAGAAAAAATTGTCAAGGAGCTATTTTTCCAAAAGGTCATAGAGTAGGTGATTCTACAGGTGAACATTTTCGACAGAGAATTCCGATGTTTATTAAAATGAATGCTCCAGTTGCACAGAGAAAGAAAGAAAATTTACGTACCATAGCCTGCCTAAGACAAAACTTTAAAAGGGAACGATAAACAAGTCTTAGTAATCAGTGCTAAAAATCTTAAGTAAAATACTTGTATATTGAAGTTAATTCATTCAATGAATACTTTATTGAGGGCATACTATATATTTAGTATTGTACGGGGGAAATGGCAATTAATAAAACAAAAATATTGTTAAGTCTATTAGCACAATTTATATATTAATAGCTCTAAAGAAAAGCACAATAATCTGTAAGGGTACCAGCAGAAGCATTTGAAACAATTCGATCACCATTCCTAATTTTAAAAATATCCTAGCCAGGCTCAGTGGCTCAGCCTGTAATCCCGTGCCTTTGGGAGGCTGAGGTGAGTGGATTACCTGAGCCCGCGGGTTCGAGACCCGCCTGGGCAGGTGAGACCTCATCTTTACAATAAATCAAAAAATCAGCCGGGCGTGGTAGTGCATGCCTGTAATTCCGGCTACTCGGAAGGCTGAGGCGGAAGGATTGCCGGAGCCCAACAGGTCGAGGCTGCAGTGGCCGGGAGCGGCCACTGCCCTCCAGTCTGGGCGACAGAGTGAGACTCCAACTCAAAAAAAAAAAAAAAAAAAAAAAAAAAAAAAAAAAAAAATATATATATATATATCCTTAATAAAGTAGGACTAGATGGATATAGCTTGGACACGGCAGGCCAAAATTTGGCTCAAATGAAAATCTGGCATTTATGCTTTATACTCTGGAATTTTGCAGCTGTAAGTGACCACAATCATAACTCCAGTTGGCTTCCGTTATTGGCATAAACAGAATTTCCTGGCTACTCTCCAGGGTAAGGGCTACATAGCTAGATTCAGGGCTTCAAATGAGCTCAGCAGAACCCGGAATTTCTCCAATTCTCCGCTATACTTGCCTTCATTTTGATTTTATTTTCAGGTTCCATGTGGTGCCAAGATGACTACTAGGAGTGCTAGGTCTTCATCTGCCCAAGTTCAAGTTGAACAGGAAAACAAGAACAGGTTTTTTCAGTGGTTCTTACATAAGTCACAGGATTACTCTAGTTGGCCCAACTCCCATGGTTTTCCATTCCTGAATCAATCACTGTGGCCAGAGGAATGTGATTCTCTAATTGGCTAAACCTCAATCACATGTCTTACCCCTGGATGCACAGGAACTGAGAGTGAAGAAAGAAGGAAATGTTACTGGAAGAAAGGGCAATGTTTGCTAGGTTTCAAATAACACACTAGAGCAAAGTTCTGATTCAAAATGGCAAATACATTGACAGGAATAAAATGATAAATATGAAAGACCTATATCAAAATGCAACATAAAAAGGATTTAAATTAATACAGTTTATTTTGTTCCTGGATAAGCCTCAGTATGAAAAAGATGTCAGTTTTTTTTCCAAGTTAATCTATAAATTCAATGTGATCCCAACCATAGTAGCATCAGGTTTTTCTGCCCAAACTTGTCAAAATTATTAGAAAGTTCACCTGAAAAAATAAACATCAAACTACCCTGCCCATCTTTTAAGGAAAAGCGTCTTTCTGGTATTAAAACATATTTTAAAGTTATAGTAACTTAAAGAGAATGGTTGCTACCATTGTAGAAATAGATGGAGAGATGAGTGAAGCAGAAGACAATCAGGAAACATATAAATATTTTGATGATTATTTAGTTTATGTAAGTTTGCATATTCATTTATTCAGCATTTATCTAATGAGCCCCTGCTATCTGCTAGGTACTGTACTGTGACTAGTCAGGTGCAAGTTAAGATAGTCTCTTATCTGTGGTCTAGTTGGGGAGATGAAGAGCATGGACTTTAGAGCTGATAGACCTGGGATTGAGAATGGGTTTATCTATTTGTGAAGTGTTCTAGAGATATGTAATGTAGCAAATACTCAATAAATTGTTACAAGATGTAGTTAAGAACTATATAATAGATGGTGTGAACAAAGTGTAATGGGAGCAGGAGAGAAGGAGCAACTGGGAAGGGTATGAACAGATCTAGTGGTTTACAAAAGACTGGAGGATCTGACTTTGCTTCCTCTAACCAGTTTAATCTGTCTGTATCAGCTCTGTCCAGTAGACAGTGTTCTTTACCTGCATTGTCCAGTGTGGTAGCCACTAATTTTAATTTTTTTAAAAATTAGAGACAGGGTCTTGCTATGTTGCTCAGACTAGAGTATAGTCGTTATTCACAGGCACAATCATAGCTCACTGCAGCCTCAAATTCCTGGGTTCCAGTGATCCTCCTGCCTCAGCCTTCTGAGTAGCTGGAACTACAGGCACACTGGGACCACTGTGCCTGGATAATTTAAATTTAAATAGTCACATATAGTTAGTAGCTCCCTTATTGGACAGTGTAGGTCTATCTAATAAGAATAATATACAAACCAAAGAATGATATGACTTATATTATTATCTGAGAATCAGGAGCTATCCTGATAGTTGATATCAGTCATTTGTTTCACTCTACCTCAGTGTTTCTGAATTTACTCAATTGTTTTGTAATCCTGTTATGTTTGAGTCAGTTGAGGACACATGCATCTCAGGGTCTGCATTTGGGGCCTGTGCTGCTGCAGATACCAGATGTGTTGGAGTGATGCAAGAAGGTAATTGCTGGCTGGAAGAAATAGTCTCTGGCAGCTAGTGCTTAAGAAAAAAAATTGGAGTTGCTTAAGCCAATCGAAATGTTGGGTTGTCTACTGGCCTCAGTCTCCTTCTTGTATATACTTCCTCAGGCTGTGCTTGTTCTTTGAACTTCTTTTCTCTTTCAAGTGTACCCTTGATTTTCAGTTATATAAAAATGTTAAAGGAGACAAAGCCACAAAACAGGATTTACCACCCTCTATGTTAATGAGGAGAAAAAGGAACAAAAAACTTGGTCAGCCTTTTGAATATAGTCCTTTTTAATAGAATTTTGAATAAGAAAACAGGTAAATGTAGTCACAGATTAAGGCAAAGGCAGGACTGGGAATAAAACTGGGAATCCAAATGCCCAGGCTGTTCTAGAACATATAGTCTCTCTTCTGTGGGATTTGTGTTCTAGATTGGAGGAGGCATTTGTAGCCATTGCCCATCTGGCACATATTTTCTCAGGCTATATCTGATTTAGTAAAGTAAAAAAAAAAATTAAGTTCTAAATTTTTTTTTTTTACCTGAGATGTGGGAGGAACTCTAAAATACTGGCCTGAGGAAACCTAATCTCTCCTCCGTTATTTCAATGTCTGCAACTTAAGTGGAGGATTGGGTGCAAGACAGTCTCTTCAATGCCATGCATGGCTGCTTAAAAGGCATCTATCCATCTACTGAAGGATGCATGTCTCCTCAGAAGTCAGCTTGTCTACTCAGCCTAAGGTGAAATAGTAGACGTAGGTCTTCTGATGGCTGTCTACTTTTTTCTATACAGGGTCACACATATAGACAGAATTTAAGTACTTTTTTTCCTTAGAAAAATCTAAAACTTTTAGCTGATGTGTTAACCTACTGGCTAAACTATTTAAACTACTGCCCACAACTTGAATAAACAAATCTTACCATCAGGTCAGGCATGGTGGCTCACATGCCTGTAATCCTAGCACTTTGGGAGACTGAGGCGGGTGGATTGCTTGAGCCCAGGAGTTTGAGGCCAGCCTGGGCAACATAATGAAACCTCTTCTCTACAATAAATCAAAAAAATTAGCACACACCTGTAGTCCCAGGAGCCTGAGGCAGAAGGATTGCCTGCGCGCGCCCAGGAGGTTGAGCTATGGTGAACCGTGATTGTGTCACTGCACTCCACCCTGAATAACAGAGTGAGAGTCCAACTCAAAACAAAAACAAAAACCAAGTACATCAAATAGCAAAAATATAATTCAGTGCCAATTAATCATTTACAAGAGAGAAAAGTTAGGAAACTGGATGTAAAGGAAGAGGTCAGGGAGAAAGAGAGGGACAAAGATGAAATGTAATGCGGATAAACTCTTCTTATTCCTGTATTTGTAAGCTGTTGTCACAAGCCTTTCATATTTCCAACTCGCTGGGTAACCACTGTTCCTATTTCAGTCATTCTTCTAAGCACAGGAGGCTTGGCTTTCCAGGTGATAACCATAGCAGCCAACCACAAGGGAACCGGTGTTCTGAACTAGAGAGCAGTGTGACCAGAGCCTTTTCTTGGCTGGAAGAAATCAGCCTAGTAACAGATCCAGCCCTGGCCTAGAGGTTTTCTCCTCATGACATAAGGACATCTTAGTGGCAGCTGCTGGCTGATGATTTTCTACCAGATAGGTTGTCATTTTCTCTCTTCAGAAGCAGCATTTCATTTTTTCTTGAGAAGGATGAATTTCTTCTATTAAGGAAGAACTTGACTAAGGTGACCTACTTCTGTCTTTACCAAGCAGGCAAGTGAAAGCAGTTTTACAAGGCTCTTCATTGGGGGTTTCTGTGTTTCTTTCACAGAGATTGAGACAGTGAAATTGGCCCGTTCTGTCTTCAGCAAACTACACGAGATTTGCTGCAGCTGGGTGAAAGACTTCCCTCTCCGCAGGAGACCCCAGCTTTATTATGAGACATCAATCCATGCCATCAAAAACATGCGCAGGAAAATGGAGGACAAACATGTCTGCATTCCTGACTTTAATATGCTCTTCAACCTAGAGGTAAAGGGCACTTCTGGAGAGGCAGTGAGATTTAAAAAACAAAACAAACACCTTCATGGTCTTATTAGAAAGGGAGAGTTTATGATTTACTTCTAGTAGTATCTGATAGGTTAGAGTAGGTCTAAATGCAAAGTGGCACCAATCTGTGTGCATTAGACAACAGAAAAGGAACTATTTTATGTTGTTTTGCATAAGTAATGCATTCACATTGTTTAAAATTGGGAACATAAAAATGTCTCTTATTCTTGTCTCTCAGATACTCAGTTTCCCTCCATGAAGGCAAAGGAGTTTCTTGTGTAACATTCCAGAGCTATTCTATAAACATATAAGCAAAAAAGACGATTATATTTCAACAGAACTGTTTTTTAAGAGAAACTATTTCTATACTCTAATCAAATGGTACTTATTAAGTTCTCACATTAGTCTGTTGCTGAAGCAACACAAACAGAAAAGAATGATTTAAGGCTAAGGCAGTTTTCTGATTTCATGTGATTTTCCTTTTAAAATCTTGGTCTCTGAGATAGGAAAATAAACTGGATTTGTATTTGTGAAATTTGCGAATCTCTGTGACTGACAAAGTGGATCCATATGAGTCTTGTCAGCTTAATAACTATTTTCTTGTTATCTTTCTCTTCTTTTTCTTTTAAATGTATTATGTTAATGCAAACAGAAGTAGGTTTGTTTCCGTTGCCTGTCACTTGCCTCTTTTCTTTGCTCAAGTCCATAACTTAAAAATTACAATGTAGTAATTTATACAAAGCACAAGATTTCCTTCATTTAGTAGCTAAATTTGAGTTTTATTTGACTGTCAAGGTCTAATCAGCAGTGATGAGTGATGATGGGTTGGTAATTGGTGTTTAAGTTATAAAGCTAGATCAGCTGGTATCTTTGTTTCCAGTACCATGCCCCTGCAAATGTAACCCTAAAGGCTCTTGTGTGATAAACAATTCTTACAGCACTATACCTACTTGAAGATTATACTCATATTTGAGGGCATTGTTGTTTATTGACTTGGCTGGTTTTTGTTTTACCTCCAAATTTCAAAATCAGCCCAAAGGCCTTAATTCAGAAAGGAGCATCTTGCTATAGTGAAACAGGCTTTGAGAGCAATTTGGATATTTAGAACCTTATAAATGTGATCTGGTAATTTACTTTTAATTATTTATTATAAGAACATAGAAATGCAGAAAAGTCTTAGGTATATGTTTTATTTGACCTGAATGTTTTACACAACATTGTTTATACTAATAAAATATTGAAATTGATCTTAAATAATGAAAGGGAATGATATACCCATGATATACTATGATATACTCATAAGATGTACATTAGAGGCCATTTAAAATAATGTCTTTGGGCCGGGTTTGGTGGCTCAGACTGTAATCCCAACACTTTGGGAGGTCGAGGCGAGTGGATTGCCTGAGGCCGTGGTTTCGAGACCAGCCCGGGCATCTTGGTGAGACCTCATCTCTACAATAAAATAAAAAATAGCTGGGCGTGGTAGCACACGCCTGTAGTTCTGGCTACTCAGAAGGCTGAGGCGGAAGGATCGCTGGAGCCCAGCAGCAGGTTGGGGTGGCCATGAGCATGTGTGCCATTGCACTCCAGCCTGGGCGAAGGAGTGAGACTCCAATTCAAAATAAAATAAGATAAAATAAAATAATATCTTTGTAAATAATACTTAACGATATGGGAAATGCTAATGATATGATAAATGACAAAAAATAGGACATAAAATGTTACATGCAGTATGATCCTAATTTTATTTTTTAAAACATATATATATAGAAAAGTCTGGTTATCTGTGGATGGTTGGATTATAGATGATATTTATTTCATTTTTTACACTTCTTTATCAGTCCAACTTATATCATACATTATTAAAATAGGGAAAACATTAGAAAATGCTTTTTTTAAAAAAAGAAAAAAATTAAAAAGAAATCCACTTGGCTCCCTTGTTTCTTTTGGTGCCATATTGAGTTGTTTATAAATGAGTACTGCTTTAGAGGAGACACATTCTAGGCCAGGTGTGGTGGCTTACACCTGTAATCCCAGCACTTTGGTAGGCTGAGGTAGGAGAATTGCTTGAGGCCAGGAGTTCAAGACTAGCTTGGGCAACATAGTGAAACTTCCCCCTTCTCTCCAAAAAATTTTTTTTTAAATTAGCCAGGCGTGGTGGCACATACCTGTAGTCCCAGCTACTAAGAAGGCTGAGGCAGGAGGACTGCTTGAGCCCAGGGAGTAGAGGCTGTAGTGAGCCAAAACTGTGCCCCTGCACACCTGCCTGAGTGACAGTGAGACCCTGTCTTTAAAAAAAAAAGATTAATAAGATAGATACTGATTCTACATGTCAGGATTATTTCTAGTCAGTTCTGTTTAATCAGTTAGTCATCAGTGTCCTTCATGGCATTAAATTGCTAAATAAACTCGTTGTAATGTATTAGACATAGATTTCATAATATTTGGGCATTATCATTACTCTATGGACATTTTTATTTGGTACTTTTGTAAATATAATATACCCTTTAAAAAGACCCTTTTCAAAGCTGTTGTCTTAGTAGCCCTTCTAAATCTCCATAAGAATTCATCTCTACCTAGCAGGTGAGAAAACAAACATGAGAAAATTATATGATTTGCTCAAGAATCAGTCACAGGGCCTGGATGACTCCTCCAGGGCTCCTAGACCTTAAGGGGAAAAGCAGTCAAAGGACTTGCAAATGAAAATCATTACATACCATTTGTTGCCTGAAGGAGCTCTGGACTCAGCAAGTCACAGAAAGGAGACCTATCTGAGATTTAAGAATTGAAGATGATGCAAACTTCTTAATGGCTAAAATGTAATCTTATGAGTAGGCTTCTTTTGTCAAGACAAAGCACAGGGCTGGACGATCCTCTCCTGGCAGTCGCCTCTGCAGAAAAATGTGAAGCTAAATCTTGGGTCATGGGTTGAGGTGAAGTCGTCAGCCACACAGGGCATTTGGGCGGCTGATGTGGTTCAAGTTTGGTTAGAGACTGTGCTATTTATGGGAAGAATGCGGTGTGTCTGTGAATGATGTATGAAAGAGGTATTATAATTTAGATGTGTATGCTTTCACATCTTTATGTATTTTAAACCTGAACACAATTGGCCTTGTGCTGGAAGGCCAGTTGTCTTCTATTGTTCTCAGGTTCTAATTTTACTATTAAAACATTTGCATTTTGAAAAAAAGCACTCAATCCATAACAGTTTTTGCTCAATTCTTCCTCATTCCTTCTCTTTCCTCCTCCTCTCCCTCCCCCCAACTTGTAACAGCAATTTTGAAGCAAATGTATGTGGGTGGTTTCCATGGTACAAGACAACTTTCACAGAGAGAGGGCACTTCAGCCTGAGCTAATTGGGCATGGCGTGTTCCCCTGTTCTGGTGTGTAAACACAGATGCCCTAATGTTGCAGGTATTTCAGCAGCAGCAGATCAGGCATGTTAGTGAAGGGAAACATTGAGGCTCATTGTTCTGAATGACAAAAGCAGTTAGGGGAGGAGGATGGGCAACAGTAGCTCTAAGGGACAGGTTCATTGGAGTCATGCTCTCCCCAACTCCCTGAACTGTTCTGTGTTTCTGTTGACAGGACCAGGAAGAACAAGCTTACTTTGCAGTGTTCGATGGCCACGGGGGAGTGGACGCTGCCATCTATGCCTCTGTTCACCTCCATGTGAACTTAGTGCGCCAGGAGATGTTCCCCCACGATCCTGCTGAGGCCCTGTGTCGGGCCTTCCGGGTCACTGATGAGCGGTTTGTGCAGAAAGCAGCCAGGGAGGTATGCCACTTCCTTTAGTCCAGCTGTGAATGCACTAGCCAGGCTCAGCTTGGTCTGTCTACTTAGAGGGCTGTTTACATTTTCTCTTCCTGGGCAGACATTATCCAAACTGTATTCTCGACCCATAGTATGGGACTCTGTGGTAGTTCTAATTCACTCTTCAGGAATAGTTTTGGTGGGGTACAGTGATGTACTGTAAGAAACTCTCAAGCTCTGATTTTCTGGATTCATTTCTGTAATCATTGCTGGAGTTGGCAGGTGAGCTTTATCTTCTTTTTATTCACCATTGCCTGTCAGGTTCACACCAGGACCATCTCTCTAAGCAGACTCTTGCTGACAAGATCTGGATATGGTGAATAAAACAATGGTCTAAAAAAGAAACAGAAACTGGGATTACTTCCATACATTTGGTTCTAAGTGGGTAGGCAGTGTTTTGCTGTGTATCTCTTGAGGAAAAATTTGCTTGGAGAGGGTGAATCCTTAGATGATCTTTGAACTGATTTTCTCTTTAACAGGAAGAAAAGTCAAAGCTCATGTCCTATATTTCAGAGGTTAATCAGAGCTAAGTTTTTAAATCTGAATGACAGCAGCTCTATATTAAGGTCTAAAAGTTTAAAAAAATTCATTATCATTCTGGGCATTGGTACATAATTAACTACAGTTTTCTATATTGGATCTTTAATTGGGGACCAATAGAAAGAAAATAATTTTTAATTTTTACTAGTAATTACAGAATTAGATGCACACAGAGAATAAGACTCTTGCCCTGTGACTTAAACATTAGCTCTTTTTATTTTATTTTTTTTGTTTGTTTGGTTTTTTTTTGAGTTGGAGTCTCACTCTGTTGCCCAGACTGGAGTGCAGTGGCTGCTCCCAGCCACCGCAGCCTCGACCTGCTGGGCTCCGGTGATCCTTCCACCTCAGCCTTCCAAGTAGCTGGAATTATAGGCGCGCGCTACCACGCCTGGCTAATTTTTGATTATTGTAGAGATGAGGTCTAACCAAGTTGCCCAGGCAGGTCTCGAACCCGCGGGCTCAGGCAATCCACTCACCTCAGCCTCCCAAAGGCACGGGATTACAGGCTGAGCCACCGAGCCCGGCTACATTAGCTCTTTTTAAACTGGACTTGGAGAGATCAGGGTAATCATTGAATCCATTTCTTTGATTTCACAGTCATGCTACAAAATAATGGGGCTTGGAATTAATGAAACAATAATTCAGAACCATTGGAAGTGTTAAGCAAGAGAAATATTCTTTGTCTTCTCTCTCCTCCCCCAAGTTTGGATTAATATGCAAATCCAACACCAGTGACCAGCAGGGTCTACACAGAGAGCTGGGCCTGGGGAATGCACATGTCTTGGCTTCAGACCTTCCCAGTATCTGGAGGACCAGCCTTCAGCTTGGCTGCCTCTCCTGAAGCCGCTGGCTCTCATCTTTCTGACTGGGAACAAGACCAGCCTCTGATAGGTGATCTGTGTCACCAGTGTATAAAACAAGGAGAATCACTTTGTCCCCTACATCCTCTATTCCTTTTCTTCTGTCTCCTCCAAATTATGGCTTTTTTCTGACCACGTTTACCTCATTTGTTTTGTCAGTGATCCTGGTGTCTCTCAGTTCTTCCAGTAGTTCCCTTGAGTAATTTAGGTTTGTCTCAGCAGCCACTTTCTCCTTCTTGTGCTTCCATGTGCTGCTAACTGTTGGGAAGTAGCTATTCCTGTTGTGAAGCAGCCCTGCCTCCTGTTCTCTCCAGGGCATATGCACTGAAGTGTCTTTATGTGTTCTAGGGGCTGAGTTTTTTAACATTCTGTGTGGGAAGACATTTTATTGGTGGGTGATGATTTATAACAAACTTTCCCTATATAGGGAAAATGAGAAGTTGTTTTTCTCCTTGGATGCAAGGGGCCTTCACCACCCCTGACGCATTGGTTCTAATTTAGGCCAGGTCCTTAGTAACAAAGTCATGCTCATTTGGTGGTGACTCATGTCAAATGGAGATGTCATTTTCGTACAGCAGGATCAAGTGCTATAAGTACCGTGGTAGCTAGTGTAGTGAAATTCCAGGCTGTTAGTTCTTTATGCAATGTTCCAAAAGCAAAGGCCCCTAAACATATTATAGAGGGGCTATTTCTTTTTTTTTTTTTTTTTTTGAGTTGGAGTCTCACTCTGCCGCCCAGACTGGAGTGCAGTGGCCGCTCCCGGCCACCGCAGCTTTAACCTGCTGGGCTCTGGCGATCCTTCCGCCTCAGCCTTCCAATTAGCTGGAACTACAGGCATGCGCTACTATGCCCGGCTAATTTTTGATTTATTGTAGAGATGAGGTCTCGCCAAGTTGCCCAGGCGGGTCTCGAACCCGTGGGCTCAGGCAATCCGCTCACCTCAGCCTCCCAAAGGTATGGGATTACAGGCTGAGCCACTGAGCCCAACTGAGGGGCTATTTTTTAAAGGTATAAGCATCTTAGCACTCCAGGGAATGGATGCTATCTCTTGGCTCCATATCTTAATATCCAGAGATTGGGGGTATTTGTTGTATACCAATCAGATGCTTTATATATTTTGCACAGCTAGGACTCTCCCACTGAACACAGCAGGTCAGTAATGAAACAGAGATCAGAATATAGAAATTTTTAAAGATTGATAGAGTGGAGTTAGCATCAGTCTGGGAGAAAAAGAATTTCAGTTATATTTTATGTACTAATCTGTTACCTGCCTTTGGGCAAGTCACATAACCTACCCAAAGTTTTCTTACCTGTATTTAAAATGAAATTAATAATCACCCCTGCCTTATCACAGATCAGGTGGATTTATGTGTGGATACACATAAATACATACATGCATATAAAATATGCATTGAGAAATAAGAATTTAGAAAATTGCATTAAGTCTAGCTCCTAGCTAAAAAGTTTGTATTAATTATAAATTACTTATCAATGAGAATTTAGTGTCTGCTTATTTTCACTGACTCTAGTTTTGTTTAAACTGTTTTCAGAGCTTAAGATGTGGGACCACAGGAGTGGTGACTTTCATCAGAGGCAACATGCTACATGTGGCCTGGGTGGGTGATTCCCAGGTTATGCTTGTGAGAAAGGGCCAAGCTGTTGAACTGATGAAGCCACACAAACCAGATAGAGAGGTAAGTGTGGTCTGTTCTGTTAGAACATATACCATAAAGGCAGGTTTCTAGTTATCAGGATTCACTTAGTTATTATATTGCCATTATCTCAGCAACTGTGCCCACCTCCCAATGGAGAAATAGAGAACCTTCTCATGAGCTGATGAGTATTATATCTGTTGTTTACTGTTCAAGTGGAAGAATAAATCCTGAATCCTGTTATTTGCTTTTTTTATTGCATTGCTGTTTAGGATGAAAAGCAGCGAATTGAAGCCCTTGGAGGTTGTGTAGTCTGGTTTGGTGCCTGGAGGGTGAATGGAAGTCTATCGGTCTCCAGAGCTATTGGTAGGAAATACACAACTGTCCTCTTCCAGCTCACTGTCCATATTAATTCTGATAAAGGGAACTGAGATGATGATTTATATTATAGGAATGCTTATTCTTACTGCTTAGAATAACAACTGGATAATTCCTCTTTTAATTGATTTAGTTGAACCTGTTCATTTACATACTTAAATTCCATTTTTAAAAGAAATCACATCAAGAAATGCAGAATTTGCTAGTTTCTATTTTTTAATTTTTTTAATGGAAACCTTTGTTAGTACACAAATCTGCTTAAAAATACAATGAGGGCTGGGCGTGGAGGCTCATGTCTGTATCCCAACACTTTGGGAAGCTGAGGCGAGAGGATTGCCTGAGCCCAGGGGTTCAAGACCAGCCTGGACAACTTGGTGAGACCTTGTTTATACAATAAATTAAAAAATTAGCCGGGCATGATGGCATGCGCCTGTAGTTCCATCTACTTGGAAGGCTGAGGCAGAAGGATCACCTGAGCCCAAGAGATGGAGGCTGTAGTAGCCGTGAACATGCCACTGTACTCCAGCCTGGGGGACAGGGTAAGACTCAAAACAAACAAACAAAAAAACCCCAGCAAACCACAGTGAACGCGGGTGTTGGGGCTCACGCCTGTATTCCTAGTACTTTGGGAGCCCAGATGGGAGGATTACTTGAGCCCAGGAGCTTGAGATCAGCCTAGGCAACATGTAAGACCTTGTCGCTACAAAAAAGTTAAAAAAAAAATTAACTAGGTGTGGTGGTGTGTGCCTGTAGTCCCAGCTACTTGAGAGGCTGAGGCAGAAGGATTACCTGAACCTAGGAGGTCAAGGCTGTGGTGAGCTGTGTTCATGCCACTGCACTCCAGACTTGGTGACAGAGTAAGACCCTGACTCAAAAAAAAAAAAAAACTGGGCTCAGTGGCTCAGCCTGTAATCCCGTGCCTTTGGGAGGCTGAGGTGAGTGGATTGCCTGAGCCCGCGGGTTCGAGACCCATCTGGGCAGCGAGACCTCATCTCTACAATAAATCAAAAAATCAGCCGGGCATGGTAGCACATGCCTGTAATTCCAGCTACTCGGAAGGCTGAGGAGGAAGGATCGCCAGAGCCCAGCAGGTCGAGGCTGCGGTGGCTGGGAGCGGCCACTGCACTCCAGTCTGGGCGACCGAGTGAGACTCCCAACTCAAAAAAAAAAAAAAAAAAACCCAAAAAACAAAAAACAGTGATCCTTATTTCATTCCATTTTGGGTCATATTTAGCCTAAATCAGTATTTTCCAAAGCTTCTTTCCATATTTTACCATACCGGCTTACACCTGTAAATTTTCTCAGTGAATTTTAAAGACATAACAATAAATTTATAGGAAAATATTATGCTTTTTATGTGAAAACCATTTCTATATGTGAAATGTAGTAACTTGTCAGATAACCCTGGGGTTTCAAAGAATCTGTCTCCCTGGGCCTTAAATTTTTCAAAAGGAAAAAGTCAGTGAAAATTGATCTAAAACACGGAGATAAAACAGCTAAGTTGATAGGACAAAAATGCAAGGGTATAAGTTCAAAGAATTAAGCTGTTTCTGTATTTGTCTCACTTTGGGCCTTAGCTTATTTTAGGCTTCTTGGCTTGGCTTCACTTCCTGGTTTTTAAAAAACGATATATCAATATGTGTGTCTATGTGGGTGAAATGTATGTATGCATGTATACTGCAGTTTTAAATCTCTGCTTCCCTCAAGAAATGAACATGGGGATAACATGGATAGGTGGAATTCACATCTAGTTCCCAAATTCAGTTTATAATTACCAAAAAATTCCAGAACATTGAAAAAATCGGAAAGGATTTAGTTTCACCACTGATTTGAGTTCCTCCCACTCTTTGGGAAGGTGCTGGCAAGCTGTGAAGTGGCCCAAATATGAGCAGAAGGCTGAAAGAGAAATAGAGACCTAAAAGATTCTACAAATACCTCCTGAAAAATTGAGAGTTGGCTTTACCTTAGACTAGAGGGAGTTATTAGGAACTCTAGAATAAGGACAAAAAGGGGAAATTTCTCATTTCTAAAATATACCCCATATGGAATTATTTTTGACAACGCAAACCAAAGACCTCTTTCTCTTGATCTTACCTGTCTTTGTCAGAGGATTGAGGAGTACCTTTAATGCTTGTTATAAACCAACTTACTAGAGGATACTTGTCTTTTCTTGCTTCTAAAAATACAACACAACAGGAAACTAAAGCAGGGAAGAATGTCCTTGAATAAGTGACAATCTAAGGGAGGAAAAGGGAGACTTCAGAGAGGAAGTGACTTTTGAGTTGGATGTGGAGGACATTGTGTGGGAAGGAAATCCCAGGTACAGGAACGTATAAATACGTAGGTGTTGGAAAGGGCATGGCGTGTTTTGGGAACAGCAACGAGTACAGGAGGCTAGAGTAGAGGGTAAGACATTATAAGCAGGGTTGGTGCTTTATATGCAAGGCCAAGCAGTCTGGACTTTCCCAGGCGAATAAACAGAGGGACCACAGGATCAGGTGGGTGTTTATAACGATATCCGTAGTGACAGCTTGGCAGACAGGCTAGAGCAGAAAGAGCTTGGACAGGAGATCAGGAGGCTGTTGCTGCGGTTTGTCAGAGACGAAGGAAAGCTAAGCAGGGACACGGGGGTACCTACTGATTAGAAAGTTGGTGGGTGGGAGAACCTACTCGGCAGGTTACAGATAACAATCAGGTGAGGGCGAACAGACAATAACATACGGAGCAAGTGCTGATTTCCTTTCTCAGGCAGTGTGCTGGTGAAGGGGAGAAAGGAAATATTGTGGGTGGCTTGAGGGAAAAGCTGGTTTGGGCAAGTGTTCCTTTTATTGTTTCTATTTTTAGGATGAGGAGATTTTAGATTTAAGCATGTTTGTATGAAAAATAAGGAACCAAGTAGAGAGAAACTGTAGGTGAGTGAGAAGCCAAAGTCCTAGGGGACAGCACTGACAGCACAGGTTAGCTTGAGAAGGGAAAAGGATGCCTCTTACTCTGAGAAAATGGGACCCGATACAAGCAAATCTCTTCAGATTGAGGAAAAGTGGAGGGAGCGGAAATTGAAGAAACTCAAGCCTGATAAATTTCCTTTTTTCCCTTTGAAGAAGGAACCTAGGCCATCCACCAAAAGCAAATAGCTTAAACGGGTGAAGGAGTTGAAGAACGTGAGGAAGACTCGGACAGCTCGTGAAATAAAACAGGGCAGCACAGAGGGACGAGAAAAAGGACTCCTGAGCAGACTTCAACTTTAGAAAATAAATGTTGAAACTTTAAAATTGATAAGTTTGCAACAGTTTCTCCCATGATCCTTTAGATTCACTGATCCAAAGTTGACAGAGGCATGATATGTTTCCCAACATAGGGAGAGAGGAGGTTGAAGACAAAAGGATGCTGCCATTTCTGCCATGAAATGGATATTCATGCCCTCCTACCAAGTTTGGGGGCGAAATGTCATGAATTTGACACCCAACAGTAGAGCAGGTGAAAAGCCAGAATTTTGGCAGCATTTTCTCTGTGCAAATCTTTGTATGTTCTGTTCCAAACTAACAGTTGCAGTAGTCTTTTAATTGAAGCACTAAAACAAGATTTTTGGGAACAGTATGACTCAGATCACATTTATTTTTAGTGGTGGAATTCAGAAAATAATAATGATGACAATAATGCAGTCAGGTAAAGTAAGAGGAGGATGGGGGACATTTAGAAAAGTGGATTGGTAGAGGACACTGAATCCTTAATGAGCTCTAACGGGACTGGGAGCCATTAGAGTGTAAAAGTAAAGTTGATGAAATTAAAAGCATTTTTTAAAAAGATGGCTTTGATTTTTGTAAGAAATAATGAATGGAGAAGGGTCTATATGAGAAAAGTGAGGAAGATGAGAGGATTATGTTTGAGAATGGAAGGAGTGAAGCTGAGCATTTGTAGAGTCAAAAGACTAATTGATACACTAACCCAGGTAGTTATATAAGTAATGATCTGTTGTTCTGTGTGTCTAGTCATGCAGCCTGCGGGACAGGGCACATTGCCTACATGGATTCTAGCAGCGATGTCTGTGGCTTTTTCTTTCCTCTTGAGCTCTCTGGGCCTACTGAGGATTAATCAGGAAGTGAAATGTTGGAGAGAAAGCTTTCTTGGGTAGAACAGGTATGAGAAACAACATATAGTTAGATCACTTAAGTAAATTTACTTACCTTCATTTATCTTTCTAAGTCCAAAAGCTCCATTTTAGTGCACTGGAAAGGACAGGTATTGGTGATAGTTGTGTAGGGAACATGTGGAATGCACAATAACCACCAAGACGAAGGGGTAGTGATCAGAGGCAAAGAAGGAAGCAAGAAGAATATGGTAGTCTCTACAGACAAGAGAAAAGTGGCCAGACATTCTCTGTCCTGTAGAAGTTACAGGTAAAGCAACATTAAAAGGTAGAAAGCCAAGCAGACTGGGAATAAGAGAACTGCATCTTAGTTTTCTTGTGTGAGGCCTCAGATCAGCCACATAACTTCCCGGCTTGAGGGAGTAGGACTCGGTTCTTAGAATCTCTCACAACTCAAACCTGCCTTCACGCTCATGGCACGAAGCTATTTATTGATTTCTAAAAACAAGTACACAGCAAAAATGAAGTGTTTGATGACGAGAATGAGCAGAACTTTGGCTTGTTTCTTTCAATGTGGACTTGTTCTCAAATTTGAATTAAACCTAACCATCAGTAAAATAACAAATCTACCAAATCAACAAAGTTTTCCTACATAGGACTGAATTTTTCAGTATAGCAACAAATTTACATTTGACATTGTCGCTATGCTCAGTTAAATTTAAGTGATAGCCAGAGGCACAGACTCAAGAGTTTAAGCTGGATAAGGAATTAAGTCCGGGGACTGGTAGTTATTTAACCAGAGACTATTTTATCAGAAACTATTTTGTAAATTCTTCCCAGGAAATTTAGCTCACAAGCCAGTAAGTTGCAACCAGAGTCATGGCGTTTGCCGTGAATGTTCTGTGCACACACAGTAACTTCTGATGCCTCCACTTTCTAATTCCCACAGGAGATGCCGAACATAAGCCATACATCTGTGGGGATGCAGATTCTGCCTCTACTGTTCTGGACGGGACTGAAGACTACCTCATTCTGGCCTGTGATGGCTTCTACGACACCGTGAACCCTGATGAGGCAGTGAAAGTTGTGTCTGACCATTTGAAAGAGAATAATGGAGACAGCAGCATGGTTGCCCACAAATTAGTGGCATCAGCTCGTGATGCTGGGTCAAGTGATAACATCACTGTTATTGTGGTATTCCTGAGGGACATGAACAAAGCTGTAAATGTTAGTGAGGAATCAGATTGGACAGAGAACTCTTTTCAAGGAGGGCAAGAAGATGGTGGGGATGATAAGGAGAATCATGGAGAGTGCAAACGCCCTTGGCCTCAGCACCAGTGCTCAGCACCAGCCGATCTAGGCTATGATGGGCGTGTGGATTCATTCACTGATAGAACTAGCCTGAGCCCAGGGTCCCAAATCAACGTGCTGGAGGACCCAGGCTACCTAGATCTCACACAAATAGAAGCAATCAAACCTCACAGTGCCCAGTTTTTGCCACCAGTTGAGATGTTTGGTCCTGGTGCACCAAAGAAAGCAAATCTCATTAATGAGTTAATCACGGAGAAAAAATCAGTTCAATCATCATTGCCAGAATGGAGTGATGCTGGAGAGTTTCCCGCTTCTTTCAATTTGGGTTCAACAGGGCAGCAGATATACAAAATGGAGAGCTTGTCTCCTGTCTGTTCTGGGATGGAAAATGAACAGTTCAAATCCCTGGGAAACAGAGTTTCTAGGTTGTCTCACTTACGCCACCATTACTCAAAGAGGTGGCACGGATTCAGGTTTAATTCCAAGTTTTATTCATTTTTTTCTGCTCAAGAGCCTTCCCACAAAATAGGCACTAGCCTGTCCTCACTTATTCAAAGTGGGAAGAGAAAGAGGATGTTAAGAAGTTCTCTGCCGTGGAGACAAAATAGTTGGAAAGGGTACGGTGAAAATATGATGAGGAAGTTCAGAAAGAGTAATGATATTCCATACCCAGGTCTTTCCTGGACCTATAAAATATAATAATTTTTCTTTCAAGTAGGCTAGCTAGCTGTCCCCCAATAAAAACACCATCAGAGTAGAAATACGGTAGACATTTCTAACACACATGTGCTTCATTATGAATCCATGGATGGCTCAATTCTTAAATGTAAATAGATCTCTAGGAAACTCAAAAAACAGTGTTTTCAATCTAACAAAAGTATTGGCAGTTTCACTTGCAAAATTATACAAGTGGTCCCTGTGATGTGTCTCCACACCTACACACAATCCCCTACCTGCCATCCCCTCATGTCACTAGCGGAAGCTTGAGAGCTGGTTCTTTCAGTCAGGATATATAATGTTGAAATCTCAACGCAGTTGAAATCTGGTCTGATGTGCCTAATATATCTACAGAAAACATAATGCTGAATTAAACTTAGTTGGAAAATGTCCTTCAGAATCCTGGGGACTATGAAGGAAACACCCTCTCCCTTTTTGGGTAGGTAAAAGACTAAAAGCCATACAGGTTTTATCTGGTCACAATGAAGGTAGAAAACTAAAGTAAAAGTGTCACATTCTCAAACTTGTGAAGCAGTTTATAGTCAGAAAGACTTACTGATTTTTTTTCTGTAACATAAAAGACTATGAACATTTTTTGAATTAAAAAATACTTCCTAGAACTGTAGTTATTTGGGAGTTTCATAACCTGTTATGGTGCTTTTGGTGGAATTTTTATTATTTAGCATTTTAGGAGACCGCTGTCAACTGGTTTTAATCTATGATGCTAATGTGCTTTTCACTGTACCTTCATCTCAGGAATAAAACTGGTTTAATGGAGATGATGTCAGGTACAAATACACTAGAATCAAATGCCATTTAAAAAGAAAATCTAATAGTGTTTCTATGTTTTCTGCCTTTTTTAGTTCAGACAGCAGAGGAATATACTACTATAAAACAAAGAGTGAAGATTGCTAGTTTTAATGTCTTTAAAGTTATTTTCCCCAAGGGAGTGAAGTCATTGGCATGAAGGAAGCTGAAAGTATTGCCTAAAGGGAGCCCAGAGGCCAAGTGCAAAGGACAATGCAGATTACTGAGAGCCAGGTCTGTTTAGTCATAACCGGAGGACACACACGGGTCTTGCCACTTGCAGCTTCAGACTGCAGAGAGTGCCCCTGCTGTAGTTTCAAGCTTGAAGCATATCTTCAACTAAAGACAGCAAGGAAACTAATCATCACATTCATTCAGTGAAGCAGCCTGACTCTGAGCCGTGCGGTCTCAGCCGTTGGCCTCCCCTGGTCGACCGTGAACGAGCCCCACCATGGGCAGAGGGAGCCCGCTGCAGCGATGGCCCGTGCTGCTGAAGGCACCAAGTGCTCTTGCTGAGAAAAGTCTACTGCCTGACCATGTTTTTACATGATAATACGTCTACTTTATGTTCCCCAGGCCCATAATGAAGGACTGAAATTCCTGACTTTAAAGACACAGACCACTGTAGCATATTTTGGGTGCCAGTATAGCTGTAGTAAACATGAGTCAAAACACCTGCACTTTAGCAATGATCAAATTGTTAATCTACAGACTTTATTTTTTAAGATTCAGATGTAAGTAGAGATTTTCAGTATTTGTTTTTCTCTTGATTTTGAAGTCATTTCTTCTTCTCTCAAGTCTGTTACACCTGGTGAAAAGTAGTAAAAACATGGCTCCAACTAGACTCTTTCCATTATTCTGATGCTTTGCCCCATTCACGGATCTCACGCATATCTGTCATTTTCAGAAGCCTAGATCTTGTTAACCTTTCACATGCAGTGTCAGTTTCAAATCAAATTATCTAAGAAAACAAGAAAACAGGCAGCAGACTATTGGTACACATTATAGTCCAAAGTGCTTAGCTAAGTAAAAAAAAAATTTTTTTTAATTACTATAGTTATCTTTTGGTAATGTTTTTGATAGAAGAAGGTGAAAGGAAAAAGATACAAATGATAGGCTTTTTCAGTGGGGAAAAAAAATGGTTGGACAAAACCAGGACAAGCACAGAGCCATCGTGAATGGTCTGGATTGTGTAGGTCTGACTACATGGCAGTGTTACATCATTTTTCATACCATTAGCTCTCTAGAAAATAAGGCAAAGTAGTTCTAGTGTGGTCGTTAGAAAACAACATTGTAAAAAGTAGCTAATATTCATTTGTTCACAACATGCATATTTATAGATAGTTAGGTACCATTTGTAAGGTAAGTCCTTTACAATTCTATAATACATACTAAAGTAGTGGTTATCGGTCTGATATATGCTGCTCTTGGTTCTACAAACTAGATAAAAAGCAGCACTTTGTGAAACGCAGTGTTATATCTTAATGCCACTGGTGATAGAAAGTAGTTCCCTTCAGTTCAAATCCTGTGCCCTTATTTGCTGCTTGCTGACGTAAGCAATAAGTAACCCTCTAACTAATGGTATCTACACATTTCTGTAACCTGTATTTAATGACGGTGTATCTGGTGATTGTAAAAATATTAGACAGATATAAAAGTATCTATATAATATATATTAACTGTTGATGCTGAGGTACAGTCTGTGAATTATGTGTTTGTACTTTTATTCATGTGTAATTTAGTGGTGGTGAGAGTTCTACACTCAATCCTTAAGAAGTGGCAGTATCCCTTTTTCAATTTAACACGATCTGCATCATTCTGTTTGCCTGCTAAACAAGTTTTGTTAGAATAGGAAATAGTAAAATATAAACAAGAAAGTGTAGTATTGGTTAGGGAAACAGACTTCAGTCACCAGCTGAAGTTATTACAGACTCCTTGTACATTCACTGTGAGTTTCAAAGGGAGTCAGTCCCTAATTTAAAGGTTTCCTTTGTTCACTTTCTAGATGTGTACTTTTGAAGGATATCTGAGGTTAGGCAACATTACAGTGACAAATCCTGGGGCTGTTAATCCCACTTAGGTCTGTACTAAAGAGGATGGGTAGAAACACATGTATATACCTTTTCCTTGCCTAGAAGTGCCATCCATTGTCCTTGAATTAACAAGATTATAAAGTTACTGTTGCATTTAACTACAAGGCTGCTTGAAAGTAACACTTTTCCAAGGACAATGTCAACAATGTCAATGTCAACACTGAGTCTAATTCTGACCACATTTATGGTGGTATAGTGTCAACACTGCATTTTCATGACAACCACATTCCATTGTTGGAACACTGTGCCAGAAAGAAATTCAACATCCAATGGGCATATAAAAATGACGCATGGCGAGTTCAGTGTTTACAGATAAAACTGCTGTGGTTCAAGTACTTCCTTCCCCATCAAAGCCTTTTTGAGGCTTTGTGAGAAAATGATCTAAATTATTATTTTAATTTTTAAACCTAATTTCTTCACTCAGTGAGCATCCTCACCTAAGCAAGGCCATAAATGGGGATATTATAATTTCATTCACAGCTTAATTTGAGACAGCTTTTCTTTGGAACACAAATTAGTAAAAGAAAGAACTTTTTTTCACCTTTGAAAGTCATGTTATATTAAAGGACAAACTCCTCTGTTCTGTAACTAGCTTAAATGTCTCTTGCAAAACAAAATAAGATACTGCCAGTATTATAAACACAACTGTTTTACCGACACATGGTACTGTGTTGAAAAATAACTGTTACTTCCTATATAGCAGCATTTTATCTCCTGTCCTGAAGACTATTTATTGTACTAATTAGAAAACATGAAATAGGACAGGAAACTCCAGACTGACACAGCAGTTGTTCTTGAAAAGGAAATACGCTAATAAACTTCGATGAATTAAATAATCCAGATACATCATTGTAAACTCTTACTCTAGGTGCTCTTTGGTGAGAGACAAGCTTGTTCTTTTGTTCATGATATTTCTCTGCAAAGAATTCTCTAAGGAGTGAAATGAATGAAGTGAATCATTCCTTTCCAAGTAAATCCATCAATTTAAAACCCACTCTACAGTTCACTTTTGAGTTCAGTTGTGATGCGTGATCTTCATATTTTATTTATTAAAACTGTTCATTCTGGTAAGAAATATGTTGAAATTTTGCCAATTATCTTAATAAAACCCAGCAATTTAAAACCACTAGTCATTTGTCTTTTTACTTAAAGGAAAGAGAAGTAACTTAGTGTTTAAATTTGGAAGGATTTTAAATTTGGGAGGATTCCCTCAGAACTGGAAAATAAAATCCTGAGGTGGCAGGTTTCTTAAGCTTGGGACATTTCAAAAAAGACAATTTGCCAAGTGCTGCTATAACATTTTTCCCCATAAAACATATTTTTTTCACCTTATACATATTCTCAACATTAGTTTAACTGGGGAGAGAGGCAGGTAGAGGCGTGGGAATCCACAGAAAAGAGGAACAGGACCAGGGCCGAGTGGTGGCTCAGGTCTCTCCACGACTCCATCGCAGAGCTCTGCAATAGGTGTTTCCTCTTCACTTGGCCTTTCCCCTTCTAGTTGCCAGCTAGGAGAAAGTGAGGAAACCGTCAGGTGAGTTGCGACTGAGGTCTTTCTGGAGGACCGCAGGAGATGAAGACAGAAAGGAGAATGTAGGGGACAACAGTGAAGCCACTTCAGCAAGACACAGCCACCTAAAGGGAGGGAATCTGGACCTCCTGGACCAGTGAGCCTGGTGAACACTCTGCACTGCCCCGCCCCTTCCTCCCCTCCACTAAGGCCTTTACTGTTAACTGGGCACAGTTAACAGTCTTTCAGCAGCCATCAACTCCCAGTTCCCTAAATGCTTCGCCCCTTAGCATGACTTTATACAGAACCCAAAGCAGTGAGAACTGAGAAAAAAAGCAAAGTTTTGAAAGGATGATATATTTGAAGGGGTTTCCCAAAGGAGGGCTAGAAAAGGAACATATGACGACCAATAAGTGTTATGTCCACTTGAAGAAATCCTCTACAATATAGTGTTATCTAGTTCAATAGGAACATCTCTTTCTGTGGCAACACACAGCAAGATATAATCCAACCACTAATCATTTGAGCTTCACAGAAATTTATCCAAGCTACCAAGTTATCAGAAATAAATGACTGCATTTAACAAGGTACTTAACCAATCATTTCCTTTTTTGATTGGAAGGTTCCTCTGTCACCTTAACAGCAATTAGTAAACGCTTACTTTTGCTTGGCCTAGGAACAACCTTATGGAAGATCCTTTCATTTACACTTCCAACAAATCAGGCTCTTTTCTGAGCCCAAACCCTTGCCTATCATTCAGTAAGAAAGTGCCGCCCCTTCTGAGGATGCCACAGGTTGCCGCAGGATGCAGGATGCTGTCCCAGCCATGAACCTCCAGATGAGACGGCAAGCAGAGCCCTCATGCACAGATCGTCTGGTTTTACCAATCTTGCTTTAGGACCAGGGAAACAAATGTGGAAAAAGCGTACAGAATGATTTATACTCTTGGAGAAACCATTTTCCAATGACTGGAGTTTACCAAAGATGAAAAAGCCTTTTTGAGGCTTTGTGAGAAAATGATCTAAATTATTTTATTTATTTTATTTTTGTTCCTCGGCAATATGATAGCTATCAAGCCCAACAGAGTTGCTACAGGCTCACCAGGTCAAAAAACTTTCTTCCTTTTTCTTTTTCTGAGACAGGGTCTCATTCTGTTGCCCACGCTGGAGTGCAGCAGCACATCCTGGCACACCACAGCCTTGACCTCCTGGGCTCAGGGTGATCCTTCTGCCTCAGCCTCCCAGGTAGCTGGGACTACAGGCACATGCCACTAATTGTTTTTTCTCGCTACGTTGTCCAGGATGGTCTCAAATTCCTGTGCTCACGTGATTCTCCCGTCTCAGCCTCCCAAAATGCTGCCCACCATGCCTGGCTGAGTTTTTTCAGATCTGCTGGAAAGCTGAAGTTGCAGAGCAACGGAAGGGCCCAAATCGAGAGGGGCAGGTGCCTGCAAGGGGAGAGGAAACATGAGCTCCAGTTTCTGCAGACACCGAAAAGAACCGTTGAGTTCAAGTGACGCTGGCGAAAGCAGAATATGGGACCACAGAAACGGGGAGCCCACCTTCTCTGGCAGGCTTTTCCTTCATAACCTCTACCAGGTGAGCGACTGGAAAGAGCCCTAAGAAGTGTCCACTGTGGTACAGACCAGGAGAGCGAGACAGCGGCCTGGGAAGGGTGAGGAGTCGGGGGGATCAAGGAACTCACCAGACGCTTTCCTCTATCGCCTCCAAGGAGCAAGAGTTACTCTCTGGGGGACATGGCCACAAACACTGCTGCTCTGAAGACACTGGCAAAAAGTCATTACCGCAGAGGGAAGGCAACAGGGAAGAAAAGCCCTATCCCTGGGGAAGGGGCAGAAATGACACCAGGCTACAACTAGCTGGGAAGCGCCAAGTAAACTGAGACCTCCCAGCTAAGGACCCAGTGCCTCAAACTGCAGCTTAATCCAAGAATGCCAGCCCCCAGGTTAAGCTTCAAGTAACAGCAGAACACTTCTGGGAGAAGTCCAGGAGAGCAACATGAGCAGGCAGAGAGCTCTGAGGCAGAGCGCAAAGCTTCTGCCCCTGTAAGCACAGGTCAGAAGGCCCAGTGCTCTGGCAATCCAGCCCCCATCAGAAATGCAATGCATCCCCACAGGAACTTGCAAGCACCACGGTTAATCATAGCAGAGGCCAACCCTGAACGAAGCACGACTCCTAACTGCTAGATTAATTCAATCTCTGCGAAAAAGGTCTAAGCAGCAGGAAAGCCCTGCCCATTTTCAAGCATAAAATCTATTCAAGTATTTTCTGTTCCACATGAGACATGTCACTTTTAACAAAATATACAGAGGCATGTAAAAAGGCAAGAAGAAAACACTCTACAGAGATGAAGCAGTCATCAGAACCAGATTCAGATATGACGAAGATTTTGGAACTGAGAAAGAACTGTAAATAACTATGGTATATATGTTTACCAGCTTATTATGAAGGAAACTGCAAAGGACACAGATGAAGAGACGTGTAGGGTGAGGTATAGGGGAAGGGGTGCGGAGCTTCCATGCCTTCCCTCTCCCTCGTGTGCCACCCTCCAGGAACCTCCATGTGTTCCACTCTCTGGAAGACAGTTCCTACGTTAAAATGGTAGACAACGTGCAATGGTAGATAAAATCACATCATATGGGTGATTTTAGCAAAGAGATGGAAATTGGAATTAGCTGTGAGGTTTGACTGCACAGAGATCATAATAAATCAATTGTTAGGTTGAGCACAGTGGCTCACGCCCATAATCCCAGCACTTTGGGAGCCCGTGGGGTTCAAGACCAGCCTGGGCAACTTGGCAAGACCTCATCTCCACAATAAATTAAAAAATTAGCTGGAGGCAGTGGCATGTGCCTGTAGTTCCAGCTACTTGGAAAGCTGAGGTGGCGGTCAAGGCTGAGCCCAGCAAGTCAAGGCTGCAGTGGCCGTGAGCATGCCACTGCACTCCAGCCTGGGCGACAGAGTGAGACTCCAACTCAAAACAAACAAAAACAAATAAATAAAAAAAACACAACTGCTCCAGACTCATATCAAAATAATAATTTCATAATTATTTCATTATATATTACAATGTGCTAATAGAAATAACGTGCACAGTAAACATAATGTACTTCAGTCATCCCCAGACCAGCATCTCCCTCCCCGCAGTGTTCCACAAAACTGGTCCCTCATGCCAAAAAGGTTGGGCTCACTGTTCTAGAGAATAGAAGCTTATGCTCCCAAAATGTTTATACATTCATAATCATCCTAAACTAGAAATAACCTAAATGTCCTTCAATGGGCAAATGAGTATAGAGTGGTATATCCACCCAGTGGAATACTACTTAGCAATAAAAAAGAAAGAAGTACTGATTCACACAGGATGGATGAAACTTAACTGCATTTTGCTACGTGAAAGACTACACACTGTGATTCCATTTATATGACTCTCTGGAAAAGGGACAACTAAAAGAAGAACAGATCACATCAGTGGTGGCCAGGAGCCGAGGGGAAGGAAGGTGTGTACCTACAAAGGACAAGCACCAAGGAATTTGGGGGGTGACTGAAATGTTCTGTGTAGTATTGTGGTGGCGAATATATGACATTTGTCAAACCCACAGAACTGTACACCAGAAAGACTGACTTTTAATTTAAGTCGATTTAAAAATCAACCAGAACACATGGGGGAGGACATAATGCAGACTGTAACAGATGAATCGAACCATAGCACAAATGAATCACATAATCACAACAAAGGGTATAGGAAAAAAAGAACCAGTGTATCTAGATCTAAAGAACTAAACAATTTTGAAAAGTGTCTTGACACAACACTGAAAAGCTAAAGGCAAAAGGAACTGTACACAAGCACTATACTCTGGATGGTAAACTTGTTTCTTGCATAGCAATAAAGGCCAACAGTTTCGATACGACTTGGTTTGTATAATAGGTTTGAATAAGTAGGTAAGTATATTATAGCTGAGAGCCAGGCTAGAATCAGCCCTGTGGAGCTGAACTGGAGTTGAACTGGTATCACTATAGACTCATAGTTTTTCTTTTAAAAAAAATGTAGTTTTGTGTACACAGATATATATACAAAAATACATATTAATGTGTGTATTTGCATTAGTAAGTACAGTCAGTCCTATATCTTCAGCTTCTGCATCTGTGGATTCAACTAACCACAGATGGAAAGATAAAAAACAGGCTGGGCGCAGTGGCTCACGCTTGTAATCCCAGTACTTTGGGAGGCGGGGGCAAAAGGATTGCCTGAGCCCACAGGTTCAAGACCAGCCTGGGCAACACGGTGAGATCTTGTCTCTACAATAAATCAAAAAATTAGCCAGGCATGGTGGCATGGGCCTGTACTTCCACCTACTTGGAAGACTGAGATGAAAGGATCGCCTGAACCCAGCAGGCAGAGGCTGCAGTAGCTGTGACCATGCCACTGCACTCTAGCCTGGGTGACAGAGCAAGACACCAACTCAAAACAAAACAAGTAAAACAAACAAAAATAATAGTAAAACATAGTATAACAGTCATTTATATAAAATATATATTGTATTAGTATTATAGGTAATCTAGACATGATTTAAAGTATCTGAGAGTACCAAAACACTGTGCAGCTAAAATTTAAAAAATAAAGTTTCTGAGAGGATATGTTGTCTAGAAATGATATGTTTGTGCACAATATAAGCATTAATAGCCTATCTTTAAGACTAAGTGAAAAACCTATTTTAGGAGAAAGTTTCCAGGAATGAACTTGACATAAAAATACTAAATACTGAAGCAGGGTAATAGCAGAAATCTAAGAGAAACCATGCCCTTCAGCAAAAGGGGAAAGATTAAGAAAAAAAAGTCAGGACTCTATTAGGGTACAGAAAGGGCACGAAAATAGGACAGAGCAAGTGATTCTTCTCCATGCCTCTTCCTCTCCTCACTGCTACCTAAAATCTAGCCAAGGCAGGAAAACTACCAAGGAAGAGAACAAATACCAGTATTTCTGACATCACCGAGGAGCTGGGTGCATCCTTAGTAAGTACAATTGATAGAAACCTGGGAGAAATTACTCTACTACAAAAGCTAACAGGTCTGAACTAAAGGCTATCAGCTCCGAAGAAGACTTTCAGTCTTTCAGGTTTCCTATGATTTTAGACTGATGAGATAAATGCTCATCATGAAACTAAACACAAAACAAACTAACCAAATATCTGACCTTGTCTATACTACTAAACAGCCTCTGGCAACATGAGTAGAATAAAGGGGCTTACCAACCATGCTGCACATCGAAACAGGACTGGATTAAAAAAACGTGGCACATATACAGATGGAATATTATGCAGCCATAAAGAAGGACAAACTTATGGACTTCAGAGCAACTTGGAAGGATTTAGTCTTTAATACTCAGTGTTCTATCACAGAAACAAAGATCTGAGTACCACACGTTCTCAGTCATAAGCGGACACTGAAAACTTACCATAATACTATAAGAATAGGATTGGCAGTAGCAGGTCACTGCCAGGGGAGGTGGGGGGAAGGTGGTGGGGGGAGGGGCACATAACATCAATAAGGGTACCTGATCTCAAACCAGGTGAGTGGGGACCAAAGGGAAGTCCAAACTTTACCTGTATGATATCCACTTGTATACCTAATCCTGAATTGTACCCTATATCTCTAAAATTAAAAAGAAAAAAGGGGTTTCTGGTTCCACTTTTTTTTGAAAATCAGAGCCTCACTCTGTTGGCCAGGGTGGAATGCAGTGGCACGCTCATAGTTACTGCAGCCTTGACTTGCTGGGCTCACGTGATCCTTCTGTCTTAGCCTTCCAAGCAGCTGGAACTACAGGCATGTGTCACCATGCTTGGTTAAATTTTTTTTTAATTGTAGAGAAAAGGTCTCATCAAATTGCCCAGGCTTGTCTTGAATTCCTGGACTCAGACAATCCTTCCACCTCAGTCTTCCAAAGTGTTGGGATTATAGGCATGAGTCACCGCGCCTGGCCCTAGTTCCACTTTTAATAAATAGGAGAGGCAAATTTTCTCAAGTTCATTTTATTAACAAAAAGTGCAAACTATTTTGAACAAAAGTAAACTATGAGTCACAGCATCCGGCAAGACATTAGACATGGAAAAGTGAATAATGCTCATTAAGTAAAATACAGCAGATGAGATGTCTCTCACATGTATATATAATTCTCCATGCTTTCTCAATAGTCTCTTAGTCAACTTTCAATGTAATTTTCACAAATGTATAGCAGCCCAAACACAAATGCAGGAGCACAGTGGCAAAGTTTGGCAACCATTCTGAGCTAATTATGAGTATGAAAGAAAACCTTGTATCACAGTTTAACTTTGATGTAAGCTACTATACAATATGTATGAGTCTTTAAATATACTGACAGTGAAATCAATGTCCAACTAATGAGAATAAAGAAGAGACTTTAAAAATATCTGTTATAGTACAGTAAGCAGCAGAAAAAAATAATTTTAAATAATCTTACAGGTGTCTACATGACCAGAAACAAGACCGATCCACATTAACTTAACTGTTAAGATTACATCTGCAAAAGTCACACAATAGAAAACATATGTGCCATTAAACAGTGTGCCTGGACTTGAACGAATAAGAAAAGATACATTTTAACCCCTCAACATACTCCAAAAGGAGATTCAGTCTAGTGTTACTCCAGTTATTCACATAAAGTGTCTACAGAGCAGAATCTGTTCATAAGTAATTGTTCTATTCACTCATCTACAGGTACTAATAAACTATAGACTGTGATTAAAACCCAAAATATAAAGGTGGTCATTTAAAACAACTGAGCAACTAGCCAAAGACAGAAGGCACTGATGCTGAGTAGGTGACTGAGTTCATGCACAGTCTGCAGGTATTTTCGGGCAGCTAATTGGCCTTCTGTTGAAATAGACAAACTGCCTTTTGTGAATATACGAATGTGTTCAATTAATGAAGGACTACATTTATTTCATGACATTACAAAGAACTCTTCCTACACTGTTAATTTTTTCCTGCATACTACAGTCTTATACTAGAATTGTGCTACTTTCTAACAGTTTCCAAATTACTATTTCAGGTAAAGATGATGAAAAAAGAAGACCAAATCTGATTATCTGACTGATGACAAATTTGAGCACCAACTACAGCAAAATTCAAGGTCAAGGTAGCTTGCAAGTCAGTTTTCTTGATTTGGCAATTACCTTCCACTGTTTTCATCAGTACTGAAGCTGAGATCTTCAGGGCCTATTTGTTCACCATCAGGAAAACTGGAATGTGTATCTAAAATTTAAAAAAAAAAAAATTCTAAAATTTAAAATGTAACAAGAGGAGTATTTTCCTTCCCAAGTCTTTAGATGATCTTACCAGATGTGTCATTTAAGTGATAAAGATGTGTTGGGTTGTGAGCAAATCTCTGTTCTCCAGAGCATTTATGATTTGAGTCAGGCATGTATAAGCAAGCATAAACAAAAAATAAAGGAGAAGAAAACCAAATGAGTACTAGACACCCACAATTAGAAGATGAAAGGCACTGTCTCACTTTGTCCTCCTGGGGACATTGGGGCAGGGAACAGCTTAAGAAGGGGACAAGAAATAATGATGTATATACTCTTAAGAGTCAAGACACTATAAACATAACAAATATTTCAAAGCTAATTAAACTGCACATGCAAACATCACTAAAAAAACCCACCAGTACTCAAAATAACTTGCTTAAAATGTAAATTGCTTGCTTTAGAAACAGAAGAAATTACTAAAGATGCCTTAATACTTACAAAATCGTTAAATGCTTGGCTCTGCATTAAAAAAAATACCAGAACACCAGGAAATATGTGAAATATAAGCTGACAATTAGCACAAGCCTGACAATGTTGTCATTTCAGGAAATCTTGCAGAGAAATGCTGAGATTGGTTATTTATTAAGGTCTCTGGGCAACTTCAAATGAATATTTCTCCAGCTTCACAGTATTTCCTTTAATTGTTTAACCTATATTTTAGAAAATCACTTCAGAGCAGAATGACTATGGTAGACCCATATAATATTAAGCTGTCATAAAAAATTTATAGAATTTTACATAAAACATATCTAAATGAAAAATGCAGAATACAAAACAATCTACAAAATAAAAATGCAAATAACAGAAGAAAATGAGATGAAATATTAACAGTAGGTTTCTCTTTATTAAGTTATTTCCTCTCTTTTTTTTTTTTTGAGTTGGAGTCTCACTCTGTCGCCCAGACTGGAGTGCAGTGGCACACTCCCAGTCACCGCGCAACCTCGACCTGCTGGGCTCTAGCGATCCTTCCACCTCAGCCTTCCATCCTCTAATATTTTTTTGGAGGATAAGAGGAAGTAAAACTTGATAACTCCATAATCTAAATGCATTATTAAGAAATCAGAAAAGGTTATTTTTTAAAAGTTGTCCTGTGGTAGGCTAGAAAATTCTCTAAAAAAAAAAAAGAAAAAAGAAAAAAACAAACATCAGAAACTTCCTGGGGACTAGCAAGCATTTTCTATAAAGGCAGACAGTAAACACGTAGGTTCCGCAGCCCAAGTGGGTTCTGTTGAAAATTCTTCTTTGCTTCTTTTGTTGGTTCTTCACAACTCTTTACAATGTAAAAGCCATCCTGAGGTCATGAGCTGTACAAAAGCAGGCTGTCAACTCCTCTATCCAGTAAGTAGTACTCATCTGGTGCTTACCAAGCCAAACTATACTTACCAGTTTTTTCAGTACTCACTATATAACTGACCAAAGAGTGCTGCCTCAAAAATGACAATTTAAATAAAAAGGAGAAGCAGAAGAAGCAAAAGCAGCAGAGCAGAAGAAATAGAAGCAGAAGAACAAGAAAAAGCAGTAGCAGCAATGGTTTTATTAATCTTTGTGAAATGACATCATGTGCTGCACCTTCATCTGGGGGCTGTGGCATGAAAGAGTCATTAAATCGACCCACGCTGGTGTGCTCTTCCTGTTCCTCATTCTCAGTGTCACATTCAATGTCACTGTCGCTACTCATTCCTGGCAGGAAAAAAAGGGAAAACATGCTTTTGATAAGAAACCACTATATGGATCCTGAACACGTATCTTAATACTACAAGAAAGGGATTGGTGGTAGCGGGACACTGCCAGGAGATGGGGGAGCCCAGAACATCAACAAGGGTAGCCGATCCCAAAGCAGGCAAAGTAAGGATCAATGGGAGGTCCAAACTTCACCTGACTGATGATCATTTACGTGCCTAATCCTGAACTGTACGCCACATCTTTAAAATAAACAAATAAAATCCATAGGAAACAAACAAAAAAGTCACTCGAAAGGAAATGGATATCGACTAAACTGAGATTCCTAATGAATTTTACATTGAACGTCAATAATTCAGCAAACAAACCCAAATGAAACAAAAATTTAAAAAGCAACCACACAAACCTCAATCCTCTTTAGTTATTTAGAGAAAGCAGTGATTTTATTTTTGTTCTCAAAGTTGAAAATTGCCCTTTTCACAGTACTTAAAGTTACAACTTGAAACCAGTATTAATTTCATTATACTGATAACATGTTTCCAAATCAAATGCTGTTTTTTTCTAGAGAATCATAAGAACTAACAGGAACTCTTTCAATTCTGATTCACTGTAGATATAATTATAGTCTCTAGCCTAGGACACACATACATATAAAATATAAACACATACAGTATATATGTATTATAAATTCCAATATAAATTAGTTTCTATACTAGTTGGGGCTCTAATTTTTTATGTACATTAGTTTATTTTTTTAAAACTTTCTATGAGAAGTATTTCTGTTTCCACAAGATAGTGATCAAGAAAACCTGAAAACCTTTCTGCTACAAAATCTTATAAATAGCTAGATAAAATATGAATGTAAAACATTAATGAATAGCCACATTTAAAAGACAGAAGGGAGACCAGGCTCAGTGGCTCAGCCTGTAATCCCAGCACTTTGGGAGGCCAAAGCGAATGGACTGCTTGAGCCCGCAGGTTTGAGACCAGCCCAGGTAACTTGACATGAACTCATCTCTACAATAAAAAATTTTTTAAAAACAAGCCGGTGTGGTAGTGCACACCTGTAGTCCCAGCCACTTGGAAGGCTGAGGCAGAAGGATCACTGGAGCCCAGCAGGTCGACGCTGGGGTGGCTGTGAGTGTGTCACTGCACACCAGTCTGGGCAATAGAGTAAGACTCCAACTCAAAAAAAAAAAAAAAAAAAAAACCCGAAGGGAAGTCCATAGGTGTCAGAAGCAAAGAAAGATATGGAACTTTCATTAGTGGGTCAGATTACAGTTGCTCTGGAGAGCTTGATGTGAAGATTTTTAACACGGCCTTAGGGATAGAAAAATGAATGCACCATAAGAAAGGATCTGAAATTGAGGCAAAAATTTCTACCTCTTACAAAAAAGTTAAAATTATTTTTTTATTTTTTTGAGTAGGAGTCTCACTCTGATGCCCAGGCACTCACAGCCACCGTAGCCTTGACCTGCTGGGTTTAGACAATCCTTCTGCCTCAGCCTTCCAAGTAGCTGGAACCACAGGCAAGCACCATCACGCCCAGCTAATTTTTTTATTTATTGTAGAGACGTGGTCTCGCCAAGTTGCCCAGGCTGGTCTTGAACCCCTGGACTCAGGCAATCCTCTCACCTTGGCCTCTCAAAGTGCTGAAATTACAGGCATGAGCCATTGCACCCGGCTAGTTAAAACTCTTATTGAAAGAATAGACTAGAAAAATGTCTGCCTACCAGCATAGGAAAATGGCAAGGATTTTTGTCTGTTTCTACTGGGCTCTGTAGAGAGAAGAAGTTTCACCTCAAAATTTAAAGTAAGGTCTGCTTGCCTAATTGGGATTTAAAGTTAGGCCCAAACTTTACCTGTACAATGACCATCTGTATACCTAACCCTGAATTGTACCCCACATCTTTAAAATAAAAATTTTTTAAAAGAAAAAAAGACAAGTTAGGCTCAAATCTCAAAAAATTAACATAAAAATGGCTGAGGAGTTAGTGTTATTTGAATAAAGCACATGGAAAATCCTCTCTGGAGGGAAGGTTCCAGATAAGATGGAGTGAACACATTCCACCCTGTCTTGCCTACTGAATGCAGCAATAAAACTTGGAGAGATCATGGCATGGTTATTTAAGGACACTGGAAAGTAAACAGAAACAGGCATATTGGTGAAGCCAGAATTTGAAGTACCACCAAACTGGCAGATCAAAACAAGACCCAGAGTCTTATAAAATCATTAAAAATGTCCAGGATACAATCCAAAATTACTCAGCATCATGATGAACCAGGAAAAGATAACCAACAAACATTAACAATGAGATGACACAGATATTGAAGTTATCTAACAAGACTTTAAATATAAAAATGTTCATAAATCAACCCTGATGGCATGCGCCTATAGTCCCAGTTACTCAGGAGTTTGAGGCAGGAGGACTGCTTTAGCCCAGGATTGTGAATCCAACCTGGGCAACATAGTGAGACTCTCATATCTTAAAAAATAAACAAACAACTCACAAACACAAACACTCCTTCTGATACATTAAAAACCTTCTCTGAAGGAAATTCTCACGAGGGGGAAAAAGTCTCAAAAAGGTATGCTCAAAATAAACAAGGCAAACAATTCACCTGAGCAAGAATCAGCAGATAGATACACACACAGAAGGACAGTGCTGTGACTTTTTTTTCTATAAAATGGAACAACTCTGCTGGGCATAGTGGCGCATGCCTGTAATTCCAGCACTTTGGGAGGTGGAGGCAAGAGGATTGCCTGAGTCCAGGGTTTCGAGACAAGCCTGGGTAACATAGCAAGACCTCATCTCTATAATAAATCAAAACATTAGCTGGGTGTGATGGTGCACACCCACTCCTTGGAAGGCTGAGGTGGAAGAATCACGTGAGCCCAGCAGGTTAAGGCTGTGGTGGCCTTGAGCATGCCATTGCACTCCAGCCTTAGCAACAGAGTGAGACATTGACTCAAAAAAAAAAGTAAAAGACTACACAATTATGTCTAATTTAAAAAAGGAAAGGGCAATTTTAAAAAGAACCAAATATATTCTCTAGAAAAAAAAGACACTGAAATTAAAATATTAACAGATAGCTGGGCAAACATGTAAAAGAGATTAATGAATTTGTAGACTTGAGGAAATTAACGAAAATGCAAAAAGAGAGATGGAAATTATCAAAAAGAAATTAAGAAACAGCCAGGCACAGTGGCTCATGCCTGTAATCTCAGCACTTTGGGAGGCCGAGGCGGAAGGACTGCCTGAGCCCATGGGTTCAAGACCAGCCTGGGCAACATGGTGAGACTTCATCTCTACAATAAATTTTAAAAGTTAGCTGGGTATGGTGGTGCACGCCTGTAGTTCCAACTACTTGGAAGGCTGAGGTGGAAGGATCGCCTAAGTACAGCAGGTCGAGGCTGCAGTGGCCGTGAGTATGCCACGGCAACTCCAGCCTGGGTGACAGAGTGAGACTCTGACTCAAAAATAAAAAAAGAAATTAAGAAACAAGGAGATAAAAGGAAATGGTCCAAACTGCATCAAATAGACTGGCATAGAGATAACAAAAATAATAAAGGAGACAAAATATATTCAGAGAAAATGGCTGAGAATTTTCTAGAGTTAGTAAAAAAAAAATTCTGAATTCAATTAAAACATTATATAGTAGTGCTTAAAGGGAAATGTATGCTATTAAATGCTTACATTGGAAAAGAAAAAGGTCTCAAATCAATAATCTAAGATTTCACTTTAAGAAACCAGAAAAAGAAAATCAAACCAAAGTAAGTGAAAGGAATGAAATAATAAAAAAACAGAAATAAAGTCAGCAGAAAAATAGAGAAAAATCACAGTGAGACAAAAAGACGGTTCTTTGAAAAGATCAATAAAATTGAAAAGTCTCAGGCAACCTCTTCAGGTCCCCTCCCACTGGGGGAGCTTTTCTGTCCTCTCAATAAACTCTGTTTTAAAAAAAAAAAAAAAAAAGAAAAGAAAAGGAAAAGAAAAATCTCAGGTAGACTAAGAAGAAACAGTGCAAACAAAATTTCCAATATCAAGAATGAAAGAGGGGATATCACTACAGATTCAACAGATATTGAAAGACTAGTAAGAAAATACTATAAACAACTATAGGCTCATGAAACAAAACATAGACAATGATAATAGTATTTGATAGAAACAAACTATCAAAGCTTATTCATGGAAAATACATAACTTGAATAGGCATTTTAACTATTAAAAAACAGTATAATTTGAAGTTTAAAAAAACTTCCAACAAAGAAAACCACAGTCCCAGATGGCTTCACTGGTGAATTCTTCCTCTTCCATTTTCAAGAGTTTGGGTAGCATTACTTCTGCCTTAAATATTTAGAAGACATAGGCTGGATGTATAGATATTTCTGAAATCTTCTCTATCTTCAGTAAAAATAATCAAACTTTCCTGCTCTAAATCAGTGAAGAGTGACACTTTTTAATTAATACCTAAACCAGCTACTTCTATGAAGTGCCACCTCCACCTTGTGGTCCTTCGTGGAACTGTTGCTAAAAACACATTTGAACAATTTGACCTCTTAGTATTAATGTTTCTGAATTACTAACAGATTATTTAACTTTCAGGATTCAAAAATCAATGAACTGGAATTCTCTAAAATTCTCAGGAATTCCCAAAATCTAAGTTATTCTTTTTTTTTCCTAAAGTTAGTCTTTAAATACATTTTTTAAACTGTTATATGAATATCTTTTTAAAAAATTATTTAAATAGTATTAGTACAGAACTGTAGCCTACAGTAAATATTCAAATGCTAGACCACCTGTGGGATTACTGGACAGTAATAAAAGAGTACTAAACAAAATCACACACCAAACCAATTTAAGCATTTATATTGCTTTGAAAGCTTATTTCTTGGAACACCATTCTTAGAATTTTATCAAGTATACTATGTATAAACTCACTAATATTTACTCAGCAGTAGACAAAGCCATGAGTACACATAAAATGGCAACACCTATAATCAGAACTGATTTTTGATCAATTCTCTTCAAGGAGCTCCTGATGATCTTAACCTTTGATTCCAGATATCAGAGTTCCTAGTTTTTACTTTCAACTTGTCATAAGTGGATTCCTTATAATTAGTAATGTTTCTGTGGTTAAAATTAATTCTAGGCCGGGCTCGGTGGCTCAGCCTGTAATCCCAGCACTTTGGGAGGCATTGCCTCAGCCCACGGGTTTAAGACCCACCTGGACAACTTGGCGAGACCTCGTCTCTACAATAAATAAAAAATTAGCCGGGCATGGTAGTGTGTGCCTGTAGTTCCGAATACTTGGAAGGCTGAGGTGGAAGGATTGCCGGAGTCCAGCAGGCTGAGGCTGCAGTGGCCAGGAGCATGTCACTTCACTCCAGTCTGGGCAACAGAGTGAGATTCCAACTCAAAAAAAAATAAAAATAACAATAATAATAATAATAATAGTATAATTAGTTTTTTTCCATTTATTAAATTTCTTGACTAATTTTTCTCAGGATTCAGGAAAACATACACTTCCCAAGAAATGCTAAGAATTCCCACATGAAAACAACTGATCTTTTATCAAGTACTAAGTAAGATCTGGAAGTTTCCTAACTTTGTGAACATAATGAAAAAGATTAAGTTGCTAGCTGTCATTTGATGGCAATTCTAAGATATCATCAATTGTAAGATGCTTCAGAGATGCAAAACGAGTTAAATCTAAAATATCACCTACCATATTTTTTGATCATCCACCTATGTGCTCAGTAAAGCTAACTTCTGAATTTATAACTCACCTAATCAAGTTGCTCAAATTTCAGATGCTTGGAAAATATATTAACTGCTTGGTGTAGCTGACACTTTGTACTCTATTCACTAATAACTCACTGCCTTTCTCTTTTCTAAAAGAATCTCAATATTGTTTAGATATTTTCCCTCTCCCACATGGCCATGTGGAACGAGTCAGAGAAGGGGAACAAATTACTGGACTTTGTCAATTTTCCTTGTCAGTGATTAATAAGAGGAAGTTAGGAAGTTGTTGAAGCTCTCTGAGAAAGGTTTTCCTGATTAGTAAGTAGAGATAGAATAAAACAATCCTCTCCTACTCCCAGAGTGTTGTTCTGACTTCATATGAAGTTTGGAACTTCAGTAACCATCTTGACTCTCTGAGGCGAGCTAATTCAACCACTGAGAATAACAGAGCAAAAGTTGGGGGTGGGGCAGGAAACATTAAATTTTCAATGAGCAGTTAAATTTTCTAATCCTTGAACTGCCCTACTACACTTAGGTGTATCTTCATGTTATGGGGAGACTTTTTAATGTAAGAGAGTCAGTTTTCCTTACTGTTTAAGTCTATTGATTTTTTGGGTAGCTTTTGTTAAAAGCATTTTCATCATACCCTAAAAGAGATCAGTAATGACAGGTTGCCAGGCTTTGTATTCCTCTTAGAGACCGCCAGCAAGGTTTTTAATAGGTATGCCAAGGCTTTTCCCTGGGATGGGTGTTTTGAGTATCTCTGACTTAACTGAAAGGGGTCTGTGCTACCTCAGTAGGAACTGAGCAAAGTCTCTAGGTTTTACACAGAACAGGAAATAAATTGGCCTACCTACAGGAGTCTGTAGGCTAGCAATTGAAAGACAGAAAAAAAAAGTCAAGCTTTTCAGCATCAGGCTATTAAAAGAAGACTAACACAAGGCTATTCCATATGGTCCCAGTTAAAAAGGAAAAGACCTATTTATGATTGTCATGTTTAAGAAAAAAGCTACATTTTTATTAATACTTAAGAGCAATTAAGAGACCACGTCAATAGTTCCATATTCCTAGTCAGAACCACAGACAATGACTTATTTTAAAGTTTCTTCAGACAGCCTTCTCTGAAAAAGAGAGAGAAATCCACAATGACTTGACACAGAATTTCTTCTCTGTATATTTGTCTCAAATAAAGAGCCTTGGTCAGGAGCAATGGCTCATGCCTGCAATCCCAACATTCTGGAGACCAAGGCAAGAGGATCACTTGAGGGCGAGAGGATCACTTAAGGTCAAGAGTTCCAGACCAGCCTGGGCAACAGAGCAAGACCCAGCCTCTATTCATAAAAACTAAAAAGTAAATATATATATGTTTAAAAGTAAAACCCCGAACTATACAAATCTTAGAAGAAAACCTAGGAAATACTCTCCTGAACACTGGTCTAGGCAATACATTTGTGACCAAGTCCTCAAAAGCAAAGGCAATGAAAACTAAAATTGACAAGTGGGACCTTATCAAGTTAAAAAGCTTCCGGACAACAAAAGAAACCAGCAACAAAGTAAAGAGACAATCCACAGAATGGGAGAAAATATTTGGAAACCATGAATCTGACAGAGGCCTAATATCCAGAATCTGTAATGAATTGACAGGAAAAAACAAATAACCTCATTAAAAAGTGGACAAAGGCCAGGTGTGGTGGCTCATGTCTGTTATGCCAGCACTTAGGGAGGCAGAGGCAAGAGAAATATCTGAGCACCTAGGGGTTTAAGACCAGCCTGGGCAACTTGGTGAGACAGAGTAAGGCTCTGACTCAAAAACAACAATAACAACAACAACAAAAACCCAGATACCTCTCAAAAGAACGAGATACAAGCGGCCAATAAATATATGAAAAAATGTTCAACATCACTATTCAGACAAACATAAATCTAAACCACAATGAGATACCATCTCTCACCAGTCAGAACAGTTATTATTAAAAAAATCAAAAAACAAAAGATGTTGGAGAGGCTATGGAGAAATGGGAATGCTTGTATATGGTTGATGAGAATGCTACTTCAACCCCTGTGGAGAGCATTTTGGAGGTTTCTCAAAGAACTAAAACTACATTTATCATTTGACCCAGTAACTTGACTTCTGTGCATATTCCCAAAAGAGCATAAATTGTTCTACCTTTATGTTTACTGCAGCATTATGATGCACAACAGCAAAAACATGGAACCAACCCAGGTGCCCAGTATCGGTGGCCTGGATGAAGAAAATGTGGCATATCTACACTATGGAATACTGCACAGCGATAAAAAAGAACAAAATCATGACATTTGCAGTAATGTGGATGCAGCTGGAGACCATCATTCTAAGCGAATTACCACAGAAACAGAAAACCAAATACCACATGTTCACATTCATAAGTGGAAGATAAACACTGGGCACACACTGGCCAAAGGATTGGAACAACAGACACTGGTGAGTACTAAAGCGGAGAGAGGGAGAGGGAAAATTAAGTGTTGAAAAAGCACCCACTGGTACCATGCCTACCATCTGTGGGACAGAATCATTAGACGCCCAAACCTCACCATTACACAACAGACCTGTGTAAAAATCTGCACATGATCCCCTTGAATCTACAATAAAGTTAAATTAAAAAGAAAAAAAAGAAAAAAGTAATAATAAAAAATAGTCTTTTCAGCCAGGCTCGGTGGCTCAGCCTGTAATCCCGCGCCTTTGGGAGGCTGAGGTGAGTGGATTGCCTGAGCCCGCGGGTTCGAGACCCGCCTGGGCAGCGAGACCTCATCTCCACAATAAATTAAAAAAATCAGCCGGGCGTGGTAGCGCATGCCTGTAATTCCGACTATTCCGAAGGCTGAGGCGGAAGGATCGCCGGAGCCCAGCAGGTCGAGGCTGCGGTGGCCAGAAGCGGCCACTGCATTCCAGTCTAGGCGACAGAGTGAGAATCCAACTCAAAAAAAAAATAAAAATAAGTCTTTTCCTAGCAAGCATGAATGCAAAATAAATCCACTCAACAAGCTTACAGGTGTGAAAAAGTAAACATTTCCTGAGAACTGGCTCCTGCGGATGATAGAATAATACCCACAGCAGCTAGCAAGGCCCCATTCTCCTCCAGAAACAGAGCCAATTCCAAGAGGCAGAGTTCCTTTTGTGTCTGCATCCTTCTCTCAACCTCATCAGTTAGTTTCCTTCTCATGTCCTGTCCTGGGACTCTAGAGCTTCACAGGCTGTTTAGACACTGACAAATTATAAGAGTTTACTTCTGTGTCTCTGAGGGTTTGCACATTCACAGCAACTTTTCTTATTGAGTTCTAGCTGCTTTATATCACCACAACACTCCATATACAAAGATCAAAAGTGTTACTAACAATGACCACTTAGCTCTAAATTCCACCTGAATAATTTCATACTTCCAAAGACTTGTAAAGCACACTGCAGATCCTAACTAGGGCCAAGCAAATGCCTTTCTCCAGTTTAGAAAAAGCTACCAATTAGCTTTAAATAAGAAATAAAACTTAAATTAGCTTTAAATAATAAAGAGTAATTTGTTACATAGTAATAGGCAAAACAAACAAAATAAACCTTTCAGTGTTTTTCGTGCTAACCAGCTATTTTACATGTAAAAATTGCTAAGATAATGTGAATTTATGAGTTGGGGGTTAAAATTAAGAAGTCCTAATCATCTCACTTAAATTAATTTAATACAAATCAAAATCACAATGCAATACTACCTTATACCACTCAGAATGGCCATTATTAAAAATCAAAAAAGCAGGGGGAGCACATAACAACACAAAGGGTACCAGGTCCTATACTAGGGGGAGTTGGAGACCCAAACTTCACCTGCATGCAGTCTGCAGTCTACTTGTATAGTCAATCCTTACTTGTACCCCACATTTCTATAACAAAATAAGATTTAACTTAAAAATGAATAAGCAATAGATGCTGGTATAGATGCAGTGAAAGGGAATGCCTATACGCTGTTGGTGGGAGTGTAACACAGCACAACCTCTATGGAAATCAGTATGGAGGTTTCTCAAATAACTAAAAGCAGATCTACCATTTGATCTATCAATTCCACTATTATCTACCCAAAAGGAACAGAGGTCATTTTATTTACATGCATATATAAAGGCACCTGTACTCCTCTAGGTTCAAATTCTAGCCTTTCCAATTACCTACCCAACTCTGTGACTTTGGAGGCCTCAGACATCTCTAGGCCTCAGCTTACTCACCTGTAAAACCAGGACAACAAAAGTAACTACCATGTTGAGATGTTTTGAGAATAATATTAGCAATTTCTGGAACATAGTGAGGACTTAGTATTATCTTATTACATATCTCTTCTTTGAGCTCCCTATATGCCCTATCACAGCACTAATTCTATATTATAATTAGCTATTAACTAGTCTCTCCAACATCTAACCAGTGGTTTTCAACTGCTTTCCCGGCCCCCTTCCCCACCACTACCAACACATAAATGGCCTACTCTGGCAAGTGATTCTCAAGTAGTGGTCACTCCTGGTTGAGAGTTACTTAGTTCAACTAATGGTTCTGGACTAGGGATGATTTTGCTTCCCAGGGAACACTTCGCAATGTCTGACAACACTGTTTCAACTGGTTGTTTTAACCTGGGTGGGGGAGAAGCACTGCTAGTACCTAGTGGTTAAAATTGAGGATGCTGCGGAACATCCTACAATGCAGAGAACAGCACCCCTACAATAAAGAATTCTGTGGCCCAAATCAACAATGGTGCCAAGGTGGAGGAACCCTCAACTAGAAAGCAGGTTCAGGAATTATATTATCACCAAAAACAAATGCAACATCAGGCAAATTAGAAGCATTTCATAAATGCTGTGTGCAAAAAATGAGCTGGTAATTCCAGCACGTGCTGTAAGAATTTAAGCCACTACAATTTATAACTAGTATGTGTAAACACACAGAAAGTAACTATACCCCATGGGCCCTTTCTATAAAGATAATCAATCATAATATTTCTTAATGCTTTAACAATGAACCCATCACTTTAAAAATCCTTTCCATTTAGTCTCTTCTAATAAAATAATACTGCCCAGTACAGGAGCACAAACTAAGAAGACCAAAATGTTTCATGTTTTTAACTGAGAAACCTGAAAATGCCACCACTCACACACTCTCTCCACAGGGCAACCAGAGGTAGATGCAAGCACCTACGTATATTCTTTGAGCTATAATTCATCAGCTATTGAAATTCAAATGAGTGCAGAGGTGGAAACTGACAGCTTCACTAAAAAATGAAAATATTTTCAATGTCAAGTATCATTAAGAAAGTTGTCTCTTTTTTCTTGCTAAAATATAAAGAATACAGCAAGGACAATATGCATGGCTTTGTTTCAAGCACCTTCCGTTGCCCCAAATTACAAAATGTCTTCTATGCTTTTATATAAACAATAACGAACTTGGAAGAACATGTAAAAGAAATATTAGAAAGTGTAACTGAGAATAAGTTAACAGAGTTGAGTTCAGCCAACATAAAGGATTTTAAAAGGCGGTTAAAACTTGGAATGCTTCTTTAAGGGGGGAAAAAAAAGCAATTTTTAGACACTAATCAAGACGACTTTAAAAGATGAAGACTTGGCCGGGTTTGGTGGCCCATCTTGTAATCCCAGCACTTTGGGAGGTCAAGGCAAGTGAACTGCCTAACCCCGCGGGTTCAAGACCAGTCTGGGGAACTTGGCGAGACCTTGTTTCTACAATAAATTAAAAAATTAGCCAGGTAGCACATGCCTGTAGTTCCAGCTACTTGGAAGGCTGAGGCAGAAGATCGCTGGAGCCCAGCAGGTCGACACTGGAGTGCCCGTGAACATGCCACTGCACTCCAGCCTGAGCGACAGAGTGAGACTACAACTCACAAAAAAAATTTGAAAAATGAAGACTTAATACTCTCATTAGTGGTCTAGGTGCACATCTTTTCCATAAGGCTGTGAACATATCTAACTCATCTTTGTATATCTAGTGAAAATTCAATGCTTGGCATAGAAGTGGTTTAATACATTTTTTTTTTTTTTTAGTTGGAGTCTCACTCCATTGCCCAGGATGGAGTGCAGTGGCACGCTCATGGCCACCCCAGCGTCAACCTGCTGGGCTCCGGTGATCCTTCCTCCTCAACCTTCCAAGCAGCCAGAACTACAGGTGTTCACTGTCATACCCAGCTAATTTTTTATTTATTGATGAGGTCTTGCCAAGTTGCCCAGGTTGGTCTTAAACACACCGGCTCAGGAATTCCACTCACATCAGCCTCCCAAAATGCTAGGATTACAGGCTGAGCCACCGAGACTGGCCGCTTAATACATTATTGGTTGAGCAGATGAAATATCTGCAGATTTTTCCCCCTGCAAATACCTCTTCTAGTAAGACATGTCCTTTTATGTAGTAAAATATCCATTTTGCCTTCCTCTGTGTTTAATATTCTCACAAATCAAATTGAGTAGCACAATGAACACTACGTTCAGATCAATTATGTCAGACAGCAGATCTCAGATTTTTACTCAACCAACCACTCTCTACCACCACCCATCATCACCAAAAGGGTCCATTTTCCCACCTCCAGTCTAATGATGACTTTATTGTTCCTTACCTTCCTCAGGGGCAGCTGACGCTCCTTCAGGTAGTATAGGCTGTAACTCCCCAGTTTCAGAATTGTTTTCCAAATCACTCAACTGGATTCCTTCCAGATGGCCTCCTTTAGCATTAGCCCTCAAAGAAGCAAAAAATAACTTGATATATATAACTAGTGACACAATAATCTACATTTTCTTGTCCTAGAGCTGAGCATCAAACTAATTAAAGTGTATGCACTGATGTTCAATACTAAATTTTCATTTTATCTTAAAATATTTCACTAAAAATTCAAAACAAAACATTATAAAATGGTGAAGTATATCAATGGTAATATCCTGGTTGTAATATTGTACTACAGTTTTATCATTAAAAGAAACAGGATAAGGTACATAGCATCTCTCTGTATTATTTCTTACAACTATTGTGAGTCTATAATGTGTGTGAACTATGTGTGCATCTATAATTAACTCAATAAAAATTTCAATTAAAAATAAATAGTAATAGAAGTTCCAAATAATGTTCTAATAAAGAAAGATTTTTGAGATACATCATTAAATGAGAAAAACAAAGTATACCTTTTGCATTAAAAAAGTTAAATAGCCGGACTTGGTGGCTCAGCCTGTAATCCCGAGCTTTGGGAGGCCAAGGTGAGTGAATTGCCTGACCCCGCAAATTTAAGACCCGCCCAGGCAACTTGGTGAGACCTCATCTCTACAATAAATTTTAAAAAAATTAGCCAGGCGTGGCAGCCCATGCCTGTAGTTCCAGTTACTTGGAAGGCTGAGGCAGAAGGATCGCTGGAGCCCAGCAGATCAAGGCTGCGATGGCTGGGAGCATGCTCCAGTCTGGGCTACACAGTGACACCCCAACTCAAAAAAAAAAAAATAAGTTAAGTAGTAGGCCGGGTACAGTGGCTCACGTCTATATTCCCAGCACTTTGGGAGGCTAAAGTGAGAGACTACCTGAGCCCACAGGTTCGAGATCAGCCTGGGCAACTTGGCGAGACCTCATCTCTACAATAAACAAAAAATTAGCCGGGCATGGTGGCACATGCCTGTAGTTCCAGTTACTTGGAAAGCTGAGGCAGAAGGATTGCCTGAGTCCAGCAGGTTGAAGCTGCAGTGGCTGTAAGCATGCCACTGAACTCCAGTCTGGGTGACAAGAGACTCTGACTCAAAAAAAAAAAAAGCTATATAGTCACAGTTGCTCTAATATACATAAAAAATGACAGATACAGCATACATAAAAAATTAAGAACAGTATGAATATGTGCGGGCAGGCAGTTGGAACACTAGGCAGATAGGAGGTAAGGATGGGGAATTTTTCATTTAATATTCTTTTTTCCTTCCATTTTGAACCACTTATTATCAGTATTTAAGCTTTTTAAAATCAGGTAGGGAAGAAAGACACAAGCTGGACAGTGCCCACATGAACCAAGCTGGCAGATACAATTGACTATTAAGTGAGGATTATATTAATACCTAAGAGGTGCAGACATTTGTATAGGATTTTATACTCTAGAATTAAAAATCCATGTTCATATACATTTAGTCTATTTTTTTTTTTTTTTGTGAGTTGGAGTCTCACTCTGTCGCCCAGACTGGAATGCAGTGGCCGCTCCCAGCCACCGCAGCCTCGACCTGCTGGGCTCTGGCGATCCTTTCGCCTCAGCCTTCCAAGTAGCTGGAACTACAGGCACATGCTACCACGCCCGGTCAATTTTTTGATTTATTATAGAGATGAGGTCTCGCCAAGTTGCCCAGGCGAGTCTTGAACCCGCGGGCTCAGGCAATCCTCTCACTTCAGCCTCCCAAAGTGCTGGGATTACAGGCTGAGCCACCGAGCCCAGCTTACATTTAGTCTTTATTACTAAAGGCAAATACAAATATCTCCATAACAAAATATAAATGTTAGCTACAGCTTTAATTTGAAGGAATATGTATAACATCAGGCTAGATAATGGAGAAAGCAAGACAATCTCCACTGATTTTATTATCTTTCTGCTGTTGAAACTTGAGCTACAACAGAAAACAAAACCACCAGCCATCCTTTTATATTTGGTATGACTTAGACCTTGAAACCATATGAAATTAAGGAAACATAAGCAATAATAACCTCTCTAAATTTAATTCAAAGTTCTTTTCAAAGTCTCCAATATAGAAGTTTCATTGTTTACATTTAGAAATATATTTAATATACATAAAATAGATCGGCAGATAGCTCACCTAGTGCACCCACAGACAACACATTCTAAAACCACTCTAGCTAGTTGGGCTCAGTGGCTCAGCCTGTAATCCCGCGCTTTTGGGAGGCTGAGGTGAGCGGATTGCCTGAGCCTGCGGGTTAGAGACCCGCCTGGATAGCGAGACCTCATCTCTACAATAAATAAAAAAATCAGTCGGGCGTGATAGCGCACGCCTGTAATTCCGGCTACTTGGAAGGCTGAGGCAGAAGGATCGCCGGAGCCCAACAGGTCGAGGCTGCAGTGACCGGGAGCGGCCACTGCACTCCAGTCTGGGTGACAGAGTGAGACTCCAACTCAAAAAAAATAAATAAATAAAAATAAAACCACTCTAGCTTTTGAATGGATGGAAGTTTAACTGCCATGCCTGGGATTTGAGGGTTTTTTTCCACTATGCATCCTTTTGAGAAATTAAAACTACAAGTTTGAGGATACTTTTATAAGAAGAAAGAAAAAAGGTGAGATAAAAGTAAAAAAGCAGTGCCAAAACTGGTGGAAGTTCTTTGTTCCATACAAAATATATGTAAAGACCTGTGACATGTAATAGTGCCCAGCACTAACATCTTTAAAAAGTGTGGGATAGGCTGAAAAAAAAAAAGCACGCACACACACACCACTCAAATCTCATAAGGCAGAGGTCACACAAGTTTATATATCACTTTTATAACTTCAGTGAAAATGAGCTCTAACATATTTAAACAGAACTTTTGGTACTCGTTTACCTCATTAAAAAAAAAAACCAAGTAAGGTCTCTGGCACTTTAAAAGTTACCCATTTTAACGCAATAAATGAACTTCTGTTAAAAAATTAACAAAGTAAAAATTAATTTTGTCTATTACAGTACAGACTTAAAGTTCCAAACAAAGCTATTAGCTATTATACCATTAGCATACACAAGAGAACTTAATTTACCCCAACGTGACCATTTTCCTCCTTTTCTCAACAGTAGGTAAGCCACTGAAAACTGCAACCACAACAGCATCTGAATCCAAAGCTTTACATTGCCGGTCTTCAGTTTTTGGCAGAATATCACCAATATTGCCATGTATCAAGGCTCGGGGAGAACTATGTCTGCTCCCAGACTGACAGCTTCCTGGAGAGCCTTCAAAAAAGGAAGAGGAATATTCAGAAAGAAGGCAAATAAACATGAAAGTTCTCTCAGATCAGAAAATCTCACTATATACATTTTAAAATTACATAAAAACTTCAAAAACAATTTTGAACTATTTCTCAGTCTTTCTGATGCAAGCAATTTAAAATTAAGGAGCCCAGAACATGAAGTCTAATGGCTGCATTTTCTTAAGGACCTGTTCTGGTGTGAGATCAAGAAACTTCCAAATCAAACTAGCATTTTCGGTATCTTTCAAGGTCTAATGCTCCACCATAACATGAATTTCTGATAACAGACATCTACCCCACTGAAACTACATTCTGAACTCCCCAAATTTACCTTCTGACAGAGTCTGACAGTCTCCCTTTGAACGACTATTCTCCCCAGGGTCCACTGCCCTTCGAAGTGATAGACTACCTGCTATACTTGACCGAGCTGATTTGGGTGAATTACTCTTCTTATTTGTGGCTGCAAAGATATTTAAAAACATTTCTGAATATCATTGAATAGCACAAAGCTTACTATCTAATCAGTCAGAAAAAGTTTAATCTTATCATGCATGGAAGCTGTTCTGTCTACTAAGTCTAAAAGTAGACTCTGTAGCCCCAACCGATTTATTTGGGGTTTTATGACCAAAAAAAATCCTACCTTGTTGCTTGTGAAGCAAAGACTATCTGTGAAGTCAAGAAAAATCATACCAATCCCAATGAAATTAACTAAGAATTAGCAAAAACATAACCTCTAGAACACTTGGGAATTGTAAAATATTACTAGATTAAAAAGAAAATCAGGCCAGGTATGGTGATTCACACCTGTAAGCCTAGCCCTTTTAGAGGCCGAGGCAGGAGGATTGCTTGAGCCCAGCAGTTCAAGGCCTGCCTAGACAACATAGCAAAATCTCATCTCTACAAGTAAAAAAAAAAAAAAAAAAAAAAGTCAGGCATGGTGGTGCATGCCTATAGTCCCAGCTACTTGGGAGGCTAAGGCAGAAGAATCTCCTGAGCCCAGAAGTCAGGGCTGCAGTGAGTTGTAATTGTGCCACTGCACTCCAGCCTAGGTGAGAGTGAGACTCCAAAAAAAGAAAGGAGAAAAAAAAGAAAATCAATAATTAGAAACAAATTAGAATTACAACACTTCAGATGAAACTGTCTAAGGGCAAAGCAATAATAAGAAGAAAATACATGTATAGCCCTATAACGAAATAATCAGGAAAGAAGCAAAAGAAAACTAAATGACCTAATATGCATAAACTCAAGAACCTAGAAAAAGAATAAAAATTGGTTGTGATGCAGCAAAAAAGCCACTGCCAGAAGCCAAGGCCACAGCCTTGAACTTCTCAGCCTATAGAACCATGAGCTAAATAAAATTCTTTTCCTTATAAATTTTTTGACAAATCACAAAAATAAATTATAAAGCAGAAAAGATTCATTAACGTTAAATAACTAAACAGGTTCAGCAAAGTTGTAGGGTATAAGACAAAATAATCAATTGTCTTTCTATACACCAACAGAAGACAATTTGAGAATGAAATTAAGAAAACAATTTTTTTTTTTTTCATTTGGAGTCTCACTCTGTTACCCAGACTGGAGCGCAGTGGCCGCTCTTGGTCACTGCAGCCTCAACCTGCTGGGCTCCGGCGATCCTTCCGCCTCAGCCTTCCACGTAGCTGGAACTACAGGTGCGCACTACCATGCCCGGCAAATTTTTTGATTTATTGTTGAGATGAGGTCTCACCAAGTTGCACAGGCAGGTCTCGAATCTGTGGGCTCAGGAATCCACTCACCTCGGTCTCCCAAAGCGCTGGGATTACAGGCTGAGCCACTGAGCCCAGCCAGAAAACAATTTCATTTATAATAGCATTAAATATAATAAAATACTTAGAAATAAATTTAACAAAAGAAATGTTAGACCTGTACAATGAAAGCTACCACATATTGTCAAAAGAAAATAAAGACAGAAAAGACATCTTATGTTCACTGATTGGAACATTTTATATTGTTAACAAAGCAATACTCCCAAAATTGATCTACAGATTCAACACAATCCCTATAAAAATACCAGCTGTCTTTTTTATTAAAAAAAGATGTGGGGCACAATTCAAGATTAGGTATACAAGTGGACATCAAATAGGTAAAGTTTGGGCCTCTGTTTGGTCCCCTTTTTTTTCTTGTAGGAACTGACAAGCTGATCCTAAAATTCACATGAAAATGTAAGATATCTAGAATAGCCAAAATCTCAAATGGAGGGGGCACACTTTTGATTTCAAAAGTCACTGTAAAACTACCAAAATCAAAATTATGTGGTACTGCCACATAGAGATATATAAGGGTGCCAAAGAAATAAATGCACATTTTAAGTAAGATGTTTGCCCAAAAGATGACAATAATCAAACGTATGCTGGCATCATCATGCGACAAAGAAAATGGCAGAAGCAGCCGGGCTCGGTGGCTCAGCCTGTAATCCCGCGCCTTTGGGAGGCTTAGGTGAGTGGATTGCCTGAGCCTGCGGGTTTGAGACCCGACTGGGCAGCGAGACCTCATCTCTACAAAAAATCAAAAAATCAGCCGGGCGTAGTAGCACATGCCTGTAATTCCAGCTACACGGAAGGCTGAGGCGGAAGGATCGCCGGAGCCCAGCAGGTCGAGGCTGCGGTGGCCGGGAGCGGCCACTGCACTCCAGTCTGGGCGACAGAGTGAGACTCCAACTCAAAAAAAAAAAAAAAAAAAAAATGGCAGAAGCACAGCTGAGTGAATGTCATACTACACACTGCAACCGCAATTTAATTCAACTTAAAGAAGTAATACATAGATAACATTTCTTAAAATATGTATACATTTTTTTGTCCCCTGTATATCAATGAAAAATTGAGAGCCCAGAAATATCATTTTTGGTCAACTGATTTTTGATAAGAATGCCAAGACAATTAAATGAGCAAAGAAAAAAGAAGGATAATAACAAGTGTTGCCAAGAGTGTGGAGCCCTTATACACTGCTGCTGGGAATATACAATTGTGCAGTCTGGCACTGGTAGTTCCTCAAGAAGTTAAACACCGTTCCCATATTACCCAGTAATTCCACTCCTAAGTATATTTTCAAGATAAACAAAAACATATGTCCACACAAAAACCTGTACATAAATGTTCACAGCAGTATCAATGACAATAGCCAAAAGGTGGAGACAACTCAAATGTTCATCAACTGATGAGTGAACAAACAATATGTGGCATAACCATACAATGAAATACCATGCAGCCATAAAAAGGAATAAAGTTAATACATGCTACAACATAGATAAACCTTGAAAAGGTTAAGTGAAACAAACCAGACCTAAAAGACCTCATATTGTATGATTCCATTTATATTAAAAGTCCAGAAGAAGAAAAATCCATAGAGAAAAAGTAGATTAGTAATTACCAGAGCTGGGGGAAGAGAAAAATGAGGGAGCGACTGTAAACGGATATAGAGTTTTGGGGAGAGGGTGATGAAAATGTTCTTAAACCTAGATAAATATTGTAGACTTATAAAAAATTACCATCAACTTCTCCACTGCAAAGTATAAATTAATTACTGGTTACGGAAAAAAGATTGAAAAGTGTAAACGAAGACAAAAAAGCAGAAATATAATAGAAGGGTGAAAGATAATAGATGAAATAAACCTAAGAACTAGGTCAGTGAAGAGAAAAAATCTAAAACTCTAAAGAAGTTCATGTATATAACAGAGAACCTGAATAAAGTAAAAATACCACATTCCTAAACAGCAACTCTTTGATGATGAAAATATGTCGATCCCCCAAATTAGTCTTTAAATGTAATGCAACTCTAATCAAAATGCCTTTAGGGAGGAGATGTGTAAGAACCATCAAGAACACTATGAAAAATGAAAACAAAGAAAACATATCCTATCAGAATACTACCATCTATAAAATCACAGCAGTTAAAAAAAGGTTAAATTGAATCATTAGATCCAATCTCTGAGTTCAAAAACAACCATGTAAATATGGGAATTTGGTCTATAGTAAAGGATGCATATAATATTGTTGGAAAGAGTGGATCCTTCAAAAAATATGTTTTGTTCATTTGGGGGGAAAACCATGTATTTTATATGATGCTCACCTCCTCAAAGCATCATCTAAAATAAATTCTATATAAATTTTAATGACCTAAATGTAAAAAAGTTAAAAAAACAAAAAGTACTAGAAGAAACTAAGCACTATTTTTATAAACTTAAGAATTAAAAAGGCCTTACAAATAAAAACATTAAGATCTCCCAAACCACACTATCCAAAATGATCTACATATTATTACTACATATGTCTAAAATAACATTTTAAAATTTCAAAATTAGCAGTAAAAAAGTGGCAGTGAGGAAGATATACTAAAGAGATTGGTTCCAAGACACCCATAAATACCAAAATTCTCACATATTCAAGTTCCAGAGTAAGGTCCTGTGAGACCCACCTACAGGAAAGTTGGGTATTCTATACATGAGTTTCACATCCCGTGAATACTATATTTTTGATCAACCTTTGGTTGGAAAAAGTCTGTATATAAGTGGATCCGCACAGCACAAGCTGGGGTTGCTCAAGGGTCAACAATATTTGCAAAATATGTAACAAAGGCTTTTTGCAGAAGTCCTCCCAAACAGCAGTACTTCTTTTGGTTTTAATTTACCATTTCCAGCCGGGATCGGTGGCTCAGCCTGTAATTGCGCACCTTGGGAGGCTGAGGTGAGTGGATTGCCTGAGCCTGCGGGTACGAGACCAGCCTGGGCAACTTGGCAAGACCTCATCTCTACAATAAATAAAAAATTAGCCGGGTGTGGTAGCGCGCACCTGTAGTTCCAGCTACTTGGAAGGCTGAGGCGGAAGGATCGCCGGAGCCCCGCAGGTCGAGGCTGCGGTGGCCGGGAGCGGCCACTGCACTCCAGTCTGTGTGACAGAGTGAGACTCCAACTCAAAAATATATATATATATATACCATTTCCTTGAGCAGTAGGTTATGCTGAGTATCTTCATATTTTTATTGGATATTTCTATTTCTTATGTTAATGGCCCAATCATGACATTTACTCATTTTACTAACAAACTGTCTTCCTTATTTTAAGATAACTCTATATAGCCTGCAATTATCCCCTTCTCAATCCATCTCTACTGGATTACCATTAATATCAAAAATTAATGTATCTCATTTTAATAAACAATATATACATAGTCCGGAAATAAACTCTCATGTATATGGTTCAAATGATTTAGATGACGGCACCAAAACCATTACATAAGGAAAGAGACGTCTCTTCAATAAATTATACTGAGAAAACTAAATATCCACAGGCATGTTGGATCCTTCCTTGACACCAAACAAAATTTAACTCAAAATGGATCAAAGATCTAAATGCAACAACTAACACTATAAAACTCTTCGGTGAAAACATAGAATACTTTTAAGACATTAAATTTGGCAATGCTTTCTTGGTTATGACACTGAAAGCATGGGCAACAAAAGGAAAAACAGATAAAACGAACTTCAAATTAAAACTGTTCACACAAATGATGCAATCAAGAGAGGGGAAAAAGCAACACAAAACGGGAGAAAATATTTGTAAATTATATATGTGATAAGGAATTGATGTTTAGAATATACAGAAAACTCCTAAAACTTACAACAAATGAACAACCCAGTCCAATTTAAAAATGGGTTTAATTCACTAATGAAACTGAAGAGGATACACAAAAAAATGGACAGACATTCCATGTTCATGGGCTAGAAAAATTAATACTGTTAGAATGACCATACTATCCAAAGTTATCTATAGATTCAAGGAAATCCTAACAAAGTACTAACGACATTCTCCACAGAAACAGAAAGATCTTAAAATTCACAAAAGACCTTGAATAGCCAAAAGCAATATTGAGCAAAAAGAATAAAGCTGGAGGCATCACACTACCAGATTTCAAAATATATGAATTCTACAAAGCGGGGCAGGTATGGTGGCTCATGTAATCTCAGCACTTTGGGAGGATGAAGCAGAGACCAGGAATTTGAGACCTGCCTGGGCAACATAGTAAGACTCTATATCTAAAAATATCTTTTAAAAATTAGCCGAATGTGGTGGCCCATTCCTGTAGTCCCAGCTGCTCAGAAAGCTGAGGCGGGAGGATCACCTGAGCACAGGAGGTCAAGGCTGCAGTGAGCTATGATTGCGCCACTGCATTCCTGCCTGGGTAACAGGCTGTTAGACCTGTCTCTAAAACAAAACAAAACAAAAAGCTCAAAATATAATACAAAGGTGCAGTAACCAAAACAGCATGGTACTAGCATAAAAACAGACAAACAGACCAATGGATCAGAGTAGAGAATACAAAAGTAAATGCTTGTATTTACAGCCAATGGTTTTTTGACAAAGGCACCAAGAAAATTAATTGGGGAAGGACAGTCTTTTCAATAAATTGTGCTGGGAACACTGGATATCCACATGCAGAAGAAAGGAAACTAGATCCCCATCTCTCATCTCATAAAAAAAAAATCAACTTATAATAAATTAAAGACTTAAGTGTAAGAACCAAAATGATAAAACTACTATAAGAAAACACAGGAGAAATGCTTCAGGACATTGGACTGGGAAAAGATTTTATGAGCAAGACCTCAAAAGCACAGATAACAGAAGCAAAAGTAGACAAATGGGATTATATCAACTAAAAAGCTTTGCACAGGAAAAAAAAATCAACAGGTGAAAAGACAACTTACAGATTAGAAGACAATATCTGCAAACTATTCATCTGACAAAGGATTAATAATTAGAATACATAAGGAACTCAAAAAGTATTCAACATCACTAATGAAAAAGCAAACCAAGCTACAATGAGAAATCTTCTTTACACCCAGTTACAATGGGTAATGTAAAACATACAAAAAATAACAAATGTAGAGAAAAGGGAAGTCTTATACACTGTTGATGGGAATATAAATTAATTCAGCCATTATGAAGAACAGCATGGAGGTTCCTCAAAATACTACAAATAAAACTACCATAGGATTCAGCAATCCCACTACTGGGTATATATGCAAAGGAAAAGAAATCAGTATATCGAAAAGACATCTGCACTCCCATGTTTACTGCAGAACTACCCACAATAGCCAAGATATGGAATTAACCTAAGTGTACATTAACTGATGAATGGATAAATAAAATGCAGTACATATAGACAATGGGGTGTTTCTGAGTCATAAAATCTGAGTCAACATGGATAAGCCCGAAGGACATACTGTTAAGTGAAATAAACCAGGAACAGACAGACAAATGCCACATTTTCTCACTCATACGTGAGTGAGAAGCTAAAAAAAGTTGATCTCATAAAAGTTGAAGTAAGTGGTTAGCAGAGACTAGAAGGGGGAGGAGACTAGGATGAAGATGGCTAAAGGGTATAAAATCACAGCTAAATAATAGGACTAAGTTCTAGTGTTTGACAACACTACCCGATGACTCGTTAACAATAATTTATTATATATTTTTAATAGCTAAAAGAAAGGATTTTGAGTGTTTTCTAACATAAAGAAATAATAAATGTTTAAATATTTGAGGTGACAAACTTTCTACTTCCTGTGCTTTGACCACTATACATTGTATATGTCAAAATATCACTAAGTACCCCCTAAATATGCACAATCATCATATGTCAATTTTTTTTTTTTTGAGAAAGAGTCTCACTCTGTCACCCAGTCTAGAGTGCAGTGGCACGCTCCCGGCCACCGCAGCCTCGACCTGCTGGGTTCTAGCAATCCTTCCGCCTCAGCCTTCCAAATAGCCGGAACTACAGGCACAGGCTACCACACCTGGCTAATTTTTTATTTATTGTAGAGATGAGGTCTCGCCAAGCTGCCCGGGCGGGTCTCAAACCCACGGGCTCAGGCAATCCACTCGCCTTGGCCTCTCAAAGTTCTGGGATTACAGGCTGAGTCACTGAGTCTGGCCTCATATGTCAGTTTTAAGATAATAATTTTTTAAAATTAAATTTTAAAAATTGAGTTTAATTCAAATAAGTGAGCAGACATTTCTCCAAGGAAGACATACAGATGTCTAATAAGCACATAAAAATATGCTCGGTATCATTATTCATTAGGGAACCCCTGTGTACTATCGGTGGAAATGTAAGGTAGCACACATGCTATGGAAAACAGTATGGTGGTTCCTCAAAACATTAAAAATAGAACTACATATGATCCAGCAATCCCACTCTGGGTATATACCCAAATTCGAAAGAAGGGACTTTAATAGATATTTGTACAGCTTGTGTTTATAGCAGTGTTATTTATAACAGTAATGCCACTACTGGGTATACATCCAAGAGAAACAAGTCAAAGGTAAACAACCCAAATGTAAACCCAGGTATAAATAATCTAATGTTCACCAACAGATGAATGAATAAGCAAAATGTGATATGCAATGGAATATTATTCCATCTTAATAAGTAAGGAAATTCTACAGTATGCCACAAGATGAATGAAACTTAAAAACATGCTTAGCAAAAGATGTCAGTCACAAAAGACAAATATTATATGATTCCACTCATATGTGATACCTAGAATTGCCAAATTCATAAAAACAGAAAATAGAAGAGTGGCTACCAGGGACTAGGTAGAGAGAGGAATAAGCAATTATCATTTAATAGGTAGAGTGTCAGTTTGGGGTGATGAAAAAATTCCAGAGATAGACAGTGGTGACGATTGCACAACAATGTGAATTGCTTAATACCACTGAACCGTACATGTCAAATGGTACATTTTGTTATGTACAGTTTACCATTATTTTTTAAATGTAGAACCCCCTCAGAAAGGTTAAAATGATACAATTTTATACTTTGTATATTCTACCACAATAAATAGCTTAAAAAAAACGTATGATTAAGAAAATGAACACTCCCTACCCAGACAACAAACTCTTGGCCCCACACCTCTCCAGGTTCTATCCACTTCACTGTGCAACTTCCAAGGGAATGTTCTTAAAGGGGTCACCTGATCTTCATCTTGACATTTCTCAATGGCATTTAACACAGGTAACCACTCCATTTCTTTTTGAGATGCATTTTTTAAATAGACTTTTGAGATATTATCCCTTCTAGTTTTTCTCCTACTTTAAAGATTGCTATTTTCAATTTCCTTTGCTGGTCTCCACTCTTTGCCAGATCTTGAAATGTTTAAGTGCTGCAGAACCAAAGTTTCTCTTCTCCACTGACACTCCGTCCATATTTGACCCTATTCAGTCCCCTGGTTTTAAATAACATATACTCCCCCCCAACTGTTACATCCAGTTTTGACTTCTCTCTGAAGCCCATGTACCATTCATGAGTGTATGACATTTTATACTAGGGTATCTAGCAGTCACAGGTGTACAAAATAATTCCTGATTTCCTGCTCTTACCTCTCTCCTCTCAAGGCCCACAACACCCACAACCTGCTGCTGTTGCTTCTTTTTTTTTAGAGACAGAGTCTCACTCTGTCATCCAGGCTGGAGTGCAGTGGAATGATCGGAGCTCATTGTAACTTTAAACTCCTGGGCTCAACTGATCCTCCCACCTGAGCCTCCCAAGTAGCTAGGTTACAGGCATGTACCACCATGCCTGGCTGAATTTTTGTTTTCAATTTTCTTCATATCAACAGGGTCTCACTATGTTTCCCAGGCTGGTCTTGAACTCCTGGCCTCAAGTGATCCTCTTGCTTCGGCCTCCCAAAATGGTAGGATTACAGGTATGAGCCACCATGTCTGCCTGTCACAACTTGCTTCTTATTTGATTTGCTTCTCAATAAATGATAACACTGGTCATTAAGATGCTTAGGCTAAAAACTTAATAATCATTCTTAGTTTTTCTCTTCCCCCAAAATTCTGTTCAGCCTTTTTCAACTAGGGTTGTAAGAAAGAATTAAGCCCTACTGGTCTAAGGATCTCATCGCATATAATGAATTAATTTCTCTCCTATACATTTAGAAGAGTACTAGCTATGTATCATCCTTAGGAGAACTAAGAAAGATAGTCAAAAGGCCTTAGTTAAAAAAAGCTGCTAGCCTATGAACAAGTTCATCTACCCACTGTTATAACTCTAGAATATGCCACCATATTTCACATAAAGCTACCGTAATATGCTGTTACTGGTCTCCCAACTCCTGCTCTCAACTCTTTTCAGACCCTTCTCCATTCAACAAGCAAAGTCATCTTTCTAAAGAGTAAATAGGATTATAAACACCCCTGATTTTTATTCTCTGGAGACTTCCTCCTAAAATCAGAATAACACTCAAACTCCTTTTAGAGATTTTACAAGACCTACCTGACTGAAGTACATCCTGCCTTCCTCTCCAACTTCATCTCCTACTATTCTCCCCTCTCTGCTTTGTTTACTATATTCAGCCATGCTGGTCTTCTTTCAATCCTTGAAAAGTAAATCCTGTGCCAATGATGTTGCATTTTCTGTTCTGTTGACCAGGAACACTGCTTCCCCTAAATCTCTGAATGACTGCCACCTTCTTAACCTTTAGGTCCCAGTTCAAATGTTGCCCCCTCAGAGAGACTTTCTCTGACTATCCCAACCAAAGTAGCACACTTCCCATCAGATCCCCCCATCCCACTAGTCTGTTATTTCCTTCACAGTACTTTTTACCAAATGATATTACCTTTACTTGTTTTCATATTTTAATGTTTGATTGTCATCACTAGGAAGACCCATGAAGTTAAGAATTTTGTCCTATTACCAAATACACAGTACGCAATCAAGAAATGTTAGCTCTATTATGTAATAAAAAATAAACGGAAACAATTCTGGATGGGGTAAAGGGATGCATTGGAAGAGAGATATCTAAATAATCTTTTTCTGGAAATAAAAAAGCAGTCATCTTGCTTTCCAGATAGGAACAATGCTAATAAGAATTTTTTACTTACGGTTTCGTATGTAACAACTGGCCACTGATGATTTTGTCAGGAGTTCCATTCCCAAATCCTGTAATCTGCCAGAGTTTTCAGTTCCACACGCAGCCAGAGCCGCCTGGTCAGCAGAAAAAAGATTTGTCTGCATGTCTCCAGAAGCAGCATTGCTGCTTTTCATTTCTGAAAGTGTATTCTTTACATCAGTTTTCATACATCGAACTTCAGCCATTTGAGTTTTGAGTCTTTTTAACATCTTTAAATCAGAGGGCACTCGCCACATTGCCTGCTGTTTCCTTTGGTCTTTATCTTTTCGAGAATATGATGCTTCAGAGAGAAATTGACAAGTCGTGTTAATATAAGCTTTAACATTTATGAAATAATTTTGTACCACTAATGAATGCAAATTTGATATAAAAAATAAGTTAGGGTACTTTAAGTGGTATCAACAATAAAAGCATACATTAAGTTCCATTAATAAAAACAGACACAAGAATCCTAACTCTATTCACACCTTCAAAGTTAGAATTTGAGTCACATCACACTGAAATTTGAAATATACAGTTAATTCTAAAAGTTTTAAAGCTGCCCTACTGCCTTGTGCTTTCTTTATACTTCACTTGTCTCATACTTTCTAGAACTGTTATGATGTACATAATTGAAAAAAATGACAAAGAAAAACCTAGAAGCCAAATACTTTGTCAAGTCTGCTATACATAATATTATATTAAAATACACATTTCACCTAAATTCAAAAAGTTGCTTTAGTAAACTATTAGATGCATCTATTAAGTGCTGTGGAACATCATAAAAGAAAAGTTTCAACTCACTGAATCTCTTCAGCCACTAAGGTGAATTTTCTCTCTTCCCAGATAAAGTAAGATGCTGTTTTCAATTTATTTTCCCCCTGCCCAAATGTTAAAAAGTGAAGCACGAGCAAGGAAAATATACACTTCTGTTCTATTGCAGGAAGGGGAAAAAAAGGTACAATTTTGGGAATCAAAGGCCATCATGACTGACTCAAAGCAAAAAAAGCCAAGCCAAAAAAAATTTTTTAAATAACAAAACCAGAAGATCAAGAGGCACCCTAACTAGGCAATGAACAAATCCTTTATTAGCAGAAATGAAAGCTGAAACTTCTTAAATGTTGCAACAACCTTCTGTCATACAAGAGGAAGCAAAGTAAAAGGTAGACATTATGGTCCATCCAGCAGCCATTCCCTCATTTCTGTCTTCCCAAAAGGACCCAGATTGTGTTCAGGTATCAGGTGGGCAGCAATGTGCTCAGAGGTTAGGTCTCTCCTTCAGCCCCAGGGTATACTGGGTTCATGACTAGTCTAACCTTATTCCTATTTGACATTGTTTAGGGTGAGCACATGACCTTCGTGTAGCCAAGACTCTTTTGAGGGGACACTTCTAGGAAAGATTTTCTACCCTGATAGGGGACTTTATTGTGTTTATTTACTTAACAACATCAGAAAATAACCTATTGTATATCTGACAATTAAAAATACTAAAGTCATTTAATCCTCTCATATCAACCTATGAGGTACATATCAACCCTATGAGGTAAGTAAGTACTATTAACTCCATTTTATAAATGAGGGAAGATACACAGAAAGGTTATATAACATACTCAAGATAACACAACTAGTAAACAGAGGAGCTTCAATTCAAACCCAGGAGCCAGCCTCCAGAATCAGTAATCTTGGTATTAGTATCTCTCCAGGGTCACTGGAATAAGGTCTCTTTTCTATCCAGTCTATAAATTCCTGCGAGTGAAACATTCCTGTGAATACATGACGCCTAGAGCTGTGGTAGCTATCTTACTACTATGAGAGAAGAGACAAAATTATCACCATACCATCTTGTGTCCCGCCTCTAAGTAACTGATGATCCTGGAATCTCCTACCTCTAAATTTCCTAATATGCATGATAATTAAGCGTCATTATTATTTAAGCCACCAGTTAGCAGAATTGTGTTATTTACAGTTGAAAGCATTCATAACAGAACATGACCAGAGATTTTAAAAAGCCAGGACCTGGTCTGAGATCTACCATTTAGTTGCTATAACTTTCTGTACATTCATCAACTTCTCTCTGAGTTCATCTATTTATTTACTTATTTATTTGAACAATGAAGATAATAATAGTCATATAACAGGGCTGATGTGAGGTTCAGAAAATTCAATCTTTGTAAAAGCATCCTGCAGCATAATTCCCATCTAATCCACTGTCCACCATGATGCCAGAACAGGTTTCTGAAACCCAGATTAGATATTACTTTCCTGCTTAGAATCATCATATGGCATTCTACAGCATTTAGGAAAGCAGAAAGTACCAGCAAGGCACACAGGACCTACCCACCTGATCCTACCTTATTTCTCAGCAATTTTATCTTCTACCTATATCCCAATGTACTCTAATCTTTAGGAATTCCTTGCAACTCTTTCTAATACATGGGCCTTCCTCTATCGCACTTACATTATTTTCAAATATCCTATTCCCTTTACTCTCTCTGTCAACCCAAACTCATCAGATATAATCTGAAATGCCCTTTCCTTCAGGCACCAACCACCAATGGCCCTCCTCCTCACAAATCAATTCTTTTTTTTTGAGTTGGAGTCTCACTCTGTCACCCAGACTGAAGTGCAGTGGCCGCTCCTGGCCACCGCAGCCTCGACCTGCTGGGCTCCAGCGATCCTTCCGCCTCAGCCTTCCAAGTAGCCGGAATTACAGGCATGCGCTACCACGCCTGGTTGATTTTTTGATTTATTGTAGAGATGAGGTCTCACTGCCCAGGCGGGTCTCAAACCCGCGGGCTCAGGCAATCCACTCACCTCAGCCTCCCAAAGGCGGGGGATTACAGGCTGAGCCACTGAGCCCGGCTACAAATAAATTCTTACCTAAATTTGTATAGTACACAGATCATACTTCTACCAAAGCACTTAACAGCACAAAAGTGAAGACAAACATATAGACTATGAACAACTTAAGGTGGAGATCAGATCTTTGTATTCTAGGTAAAGCACAAAAATACTCAAAACGTCTGCTAAGTGAAACCTTTGTGGCTCCCACTCTACATTAGGACTTAAATAGGAAATCTGGTATTAACCCACATAGCTCAGTTGAGCCCAAGAGTCTGAGGCTGCATCACTGCACTCCAGCCTGGTGACAGAGCAAGTCCCTGTTTCTTAAAAAAATTCTGGCTGAGCACAGTGGCTCATGCCTATAATCCCAGCACTTTGGGAGGCCAAGGTGAGAGGACTGCCTGAGCCCATGGGTTCGAGACCAGCCTGGGTAACTTGGCGAGACCACATCTCTACAACAACAACAACAAAAAATTAGCCGGGCATGGCAGTGTGCGCCTGTAGTTCCAGCTACTTGGAAGGCTGAAGCATAAGGATTGCCTAAGCCCAGCAGGTCGAGGCTGCAGTGGCCGTGAGTGTGCCACTGAACTTTAGCCTGGGCAACAGAGTGAGACTCCAACTAAAAAAAAAAAAAAAAAAAAAAATCTGAAGACTTTATCACAGTTCCACATATCTTTAGACATATAACTTAAAAAACACATAGAAGTGTATGAATGTGCCCTGTCATACAAGGAATCACTGAAATAAACCCCTACATTATTACCCTGACTAAACTTCTATTTCTGTTTTCTTGGCAATGTCAGCTTTCTAAAATACAGTTTGGGCTGGACACAGTGGCTCATGCCTGTAATTCCAGCACTTTGGGAGGCCACAGCAGGAGGATCACTGGAAGCCAGGAATTCGAGACTAGCCTGGGCAACACAGCAAGACCCTGTCTCTACAAAAAAATTTAAAAACCAGGAGGGCATGGTGTCATGAGCCTATAGTCCCAGCTATGCAGGAGGACCACCTGAGCCCAAGGGGTGGAGCCAAGATCACACCACTGCTTGGGTGACAGAATAAGACCCAGTCTATAATAATAATAACAAAAAAAAAACAAAAACAGTTTGAATCAAATCACTCCTAAAATGAAACAATGGCTCCCCATTACCTACTCTGAATAAATTCCTCAGGATAGTATGCGAGGCCTTCTACAGAATGGATACAATTTGACTTTCTAGTTGTACTTACCTCTACATGGACTTTAAAATCTAGATTACCTGATACCTTTTACAACACTCCTTTTATATGGTTTGAAACATAGTAAGTGTTCACTAAATATGTGTTGAACTAAAGAATACACAAAGAACCAAAATAAACATCAAAAACCAAGCACGCCTTTTAGTAAAAAGAAAGTTGGATCTTTCTGCACATTAGCTTTTATTAACATTCCTCACAGACAGGTTATTTTCATTTGAGTTCCATGACCGTTTCTCTTGGTTTTTATCTCCTTTCTAAAAGGTCTTTATCTGGTTCATCTTCTTCAACACAATAAAAACAGATGCTCATCAGGATTACATTCCTGGTTTTCTTATTTTAAAATATTCATAAAACTCTTTTGTAATCTCACATCCTCGGTCTTAATTATCCAGTATCATTTCCAGGAAAATAACTGCCTGTATTCCAGTTCTTAATTTTTAGCTGACTACTAGCCATCTCTATTCTGATGTCTCACTGGTATGCCCAATTCAAGAAGTTTAAATCCAAAACTTGCTTTTCGAAAACTTTCTACTATTTCCCCCATGCTCTTTATTATCATCAGCATTTTATCACTTGAATTTGAAATTCGAGTAATTTCATTTATACTATAAATTTTACACAGAAAACTAAATTTTTAGAGAACACATCTTACTGTTTATATCATTTGCATTCTTTTTTCCAATAACACTGAATATTTTAAAAAACATGATTTAACCTGTCTTTAAATTTCACTACTGCATAGTTAAACTGTAATTTATTCAGTCATAACTGTATTGTTGGATATTTTCAAACACCTGGTTGTTCTCTCTTTGGCATACACTCCTCAAGGTGAAATTAAAGGTTTATAGTATACAGATATTTTATACTTGCTACAAAACTGTCCTTCAAAAAGGACGTATCTTTATATATCTACCTGCAGAATCAGAACTTGTGTGTTTCACCAGGTCTTTGCAAACAACACTAGTTATTATCCATAAAGCAAAACTTTATATAAAGCATGTGGATCATAGATAAAAGGCAACTATTTCATAACCTGGTTAAGACAGTCCGTCAGACTGAGGACCCAGAGTTCCAGGAAGTATATACCTGGCTCTTTAGGAAGGAAAAGGCCTAAATAATCTGGGTCTAAGTTCCTACCCCAGTAGAGCAGCGCTAAATCTCTGTTATCTATACAGAAGTTCTGCTTCAGGTTTTGTTTGAAAAATGCATTCTGCTGCTTTAAACCAGCATCAAAATTACAGTCCTAAATCACTTATTTGATTTATAGAATTATTATTGTTTAGAAAGGTGGGAAAATGTTCAGTACATTGAATATACTGAGTATATTTTAGAAGGTATTTCAACAAAAATGGTTTTTAAAATGTAGCTTTTAAAGATAAGTCCTTAGCTGTCCAAAATGACTCTGTCCCTGAGAATTTTTAAAAGCCTGTTAAACTATACACATTTCCATCTCATTACTGCAACATAAATGTAATTTCTCTTTAATAAATAACTTTTGTACATAAAACAGTGCTGCCTAGTGGTATATATTTTTAATCTACTGAACATCAAACCACAAGTAAACCATCTTTTTCTATGCTCAACTTAAGTACAGTTCCACTTGGAAGGGGATTCATAAACCCTGAAAAGCCTGAAGTCCATTCATAAAGAGAGCAACTGCACTTCATATGGATCAAACTGCCAGGCACAGCCTAAATAAAGCAAATCAGTGCTCGCTTTGGCAGTACATACACTAAAATTAGAAGACTAGCATGGCCCCTGTGCAAGGATGACATGCCTATCTGTGAAGCATTCCATGTTAAAAATGTGTTTAAATAAGATAAGTAGCAAATCATTTAAAAATCTTCTTTCAAGCATTTTTACCTTGTTTTTGCACAAAACACCTTTAAACAATAACAAAAAAATTAATCTGGCTGATATAAATGTCATTTTTATGGCATACAATAAAAAAATTAATTTGCTACAGAAAAATACCACATTCCAACATATAGCTGAAAGACAAAAAAAATCAAGAGTTCTTTTAGAAAACCACAAAAAAAGAGGAAACTTTCACTGTTATTATTTTACCTGTGGGCTGTAAAAGTGAAGCAGGTGGGCGAGGCTGTAAGCCCCACAAATTTTCCATACTGCTCCGGTCTTTAAGGTCTAACAAATGTATTAAAATTAATGGATCAATGTCTAATAAACTATTAGCAGCGGCAGAGCATAAATGTGTTCTTCTTGACATTCTGCTGCTGGCACCAACATAGCCATGGCTACTACCTGCAAAAAAAATAGAGATGTATGGTATATATTTGCACAAATTCAAGTAAACTTAAAAGAAAAAACAAGCTGGCTAACATTGTGTGAATACTTGTCTATGGAAACCTCTCTTAGGAGTTCAGGTTCATGATTAGACGCACAAAGAAGAAACCAGATTGCCAGAGACATGAACACCAGCACAATGATGGAGCAATGGCATCATTAGTACCTGGAATTTAGGAGCAAGTGTCAACTGCATCCTGAACTCTAGAAACAAAGATGACAATGTGTACAATGAGCACAACTGTGGAAATGAGGGGTGAGGAAAAGGACTATCCCATGACCCACAGGTCTTAGATGAAAGGAGACAAATTCCCACGTTATAACAGATTCCAAAAAACTAGACACCGAAATAGGAATATCCTCCTAGTCTCTGGACAGCAAAATGTACAAGACTTCCATAATTTGTACAAAAGTTTAACAGGTTTTTTTCTAGCTTAATTAAACAATGGAGTATAATTTGAAGTTTTCTGTCATATTATTGACTGATGCATACTACAGACATTGGTAAGCAGATGTCATGCCTAAACCACCTATATTAGATTAAGCTCCTCAAGACAAGGAAAGCATCTGACTTTTCTCGAGTGACTAGTACAATGTCTAGCAAGTATCAGGTAAGGAAATGTTGTTTAAAACTGACTTTCCTCAATAAAGCTATTTAAAATACATTCTAAAGATACACAAAATTTAAAAATGCTACATGCAGAAAAGTGTTAAATGCCAGAAATAATATTAAATAATCAGGTTCTGACTATCTATAAGTAATTCAAAGAGATCCAGCAGGAATAACTTAGGAGGAAAGTTCCATTATTCAGAATGTTCAAGTCAATTAATAATTTATGTTTTTCACATCCTCATGTTCTAACTTTCACCCACTTCTACCTCCTCTTCTAAGGATTATGATCTCACTACCAATTTTTCTTCTCACCCTCTGTATCCACTGCAGTTCCTATTAAATAGCAGAAAACGATTCCCCCTTTACATCAAAATTGTTTTTACCTCTTTACTGTTACTAAGAAATTCCCAAATCAGGTTAGATTTCCCAAATCCAAATGTCAATCAGCTTAAGGAGCTTAAAAATATAAGACTCGTAGCTCCATCCCACATATACTGTATGAGAATACTGGAGTGAAATCCAGGACCTTTTTCCAAAAAGCTACACAGGTGGTTCTGATGTACAGTAAGCCCGGCAACCTGGTGCGAGGTTATCTACTGCCCTACTATCTGGTTCTCCTTTAAAACTGGAAGTTGCTCATTCACCCATGTTAAATGTACTTACGGTACAGAAACGAGTGTCAGTTTCCTGTTCCTCACTGCTCCTTCAGGCCATTACTCTCGCTACTTAACAAAAACTCCTTTCCTTTATGGTTTATGACTTTTGGCTACACCCCTTCCACATGTTTCCACCTTCCTACCCACTATCATATTCCCCCATAGGGATCAAAGGCTTTAACATCTATTTATTTCAGTTTCCCTCTCCCCAAGCTAATATTGCCACTATTTTGTGTCATACATAAATGTACAGCTTAATCAGTATTCACGAAGTATCACACCCAGATGAAGAAATAGTTTATCAGCACCCCAGAACTCCCCAAGCTTCCTAAAACTACTCACTATTCCTACCACACAAAAGTAACCTTTATCTTAACTTAAACAACATAGATTACTCTTGTCTATTTGAATTTATATAAATGTAATAACAGAGAGTACGTACTCTTATGCTCTGCTTCATTGCTCAATATTATGTTCATGAGATTCATCTATACGGCTATATATGGCAGTAGTTTATTCATTTTCATTATTATTGTGCAGCATCCCAGTATATGAATATATTCATTTTATTTCTCTATCCTACTGGAAAAGAATTTAGGTTGCTTCTAGCATTTGATGATTAAGAATAAGGCAACTAAAATTATAAGCAGATTTGCTCTTAAAGCTCACATGGAAAAAATTTAAAAACACCTCAAAAAAAAGCAAAGGAATCAGTGACAGGGTCCTCTCCTCTTGTGCCAAGCCAGGTGAATCCTGCTAAAATGTCACACTAATCCACTTGAGTTCATTAGAGCACAATGTCTACATGTATTTAATTAGGCCCTATATAGTCTAGTCCTAAACTACCTTTCATGTTCATATCATTTTCTATAAATTACACTTGTTTCTCTTAAAAATAAAACTAAAATATAAAACTAAAATAAATAAATGAAATAAAACTAAAAGAGAAAGGAAAAAACAAACAGTTCCATTAAAAGGTGGGCAAAACTGTAATCCCGTGCCTTTGGGAGGCTGAGGTGAGTGGATTGCCTGACCCCGCGGGTTCAAGACCCGCCTGGGCAGCGAGATCTCATCTCTACAGTAATTCAAAAAATCAGCCGTGCGTGGTAGCGCATGCCTGTAATTCCGGCTACTTGGAAGGCTGAGGCGGAAGGATCGCAGGAGCCCAGCAGCTTGAGGCTGCGGTGGCCGGGAGTGGCCACTGCACTCCAGTCTTGGCGACCGAGTGAGACTCCAACTCAAAAAAAAAAAAAAAAAGGTGGGCAAAAGACATGAATAGACACTTCTCAAAAGAAGATATACAGGCAGCCAACAGCCTCACTAATCATCAGAGAAATACACATTAAAACCACACTGAGATACCACCTAACCCCAGTAAGAATGCCACCATTAATAAAACAAACAACAATAGATGTTGGTGAGGAGAACAGGGAATGCTTCTACACTGCTGGTGGGAAGGCAAACTAGTTCAACCTCTATGGAAAACAGTGTAGCAATTTCTAAAAGAACTAGAACTTGATCTTCCATGTGGCTCAGAAATCCCCCTACTGAGAATATGCCCAGAGGAACTCAAATCATTCTACAAAAAAAGATACCCGCACACGTACCTTTTTGCAGCACTATTCATGTAGCAAAAACATGGAATCAACAGTACTGCCTATCAAAACTGGACTGGATTTTTTAAAAAGTGATACATATATATGATAGAATATCACGCAGCCCATAAAGGACAAACATATGAACTTCACAACAACTTGGATGGATTTTAAATCTATTCAGTGATCTATTACAGAAACAAAGAACAGAGTACCCTATATTCTCACTCATAAGTGGACCCTGAACATTTACCATGATACTATAAGAAAGGCATTGGCAGTAGCGGGATATTGTTGGGGTGGGGATGAGAACACAACATCAGTAAGGGTATCCGATCTCAAGTAAGGTAAAATGGGGACCAAACGGAGGCCCAAACTTTACCTGTATAGTATCCACTTGTATGCCTAATACTGAATTGTACCCCACAGCTTTAATAAATAAATAAATAAACCTAAAAAGAGAATGATGCTGCTCTAAACATTCTTGTAAAATCTACTGGAAATCACTGGCTCACATTTCTATTGGAACTAGTTGAGCCACAGGTACATGTATGTTTGGATTTTGCCCAACAGTTTTCCAAAGCCATGGTATCAATTTTCATAACCACCAGCAGGGTGAGAGTTTCCACCTCTTCACATGCTTTCAGCATTTAGTACTGTCACTTTAAAAAGTATTAGCCATTATGGTCAGTATGTAGAGGGATCTTACTCTGGTTATAATTGGCATTTCCATGAAAAAAATGAACAGAGCCTCTGAAACCTGCGGGACTCCAGTAAGTACACCAACAAACACATAATGAGAGTCATGAGAATGGTGAGAAAGAGACAGAAAGAAATAATAACTGATCATTCCCAAAAAAGATGGAAAAATAATAATCTATACATCCAAGAAGCTCAACAAATTCCACATAGAATTAACTCCAGAGATCTACAATTGGTCACATGATTTGCATTTCACTGAGCACCTTTTAAAATGTATATTGGACCACCATTGCCTTACTAGACTCTGGTGTGGCCATGTGCTCTCTGAGCTATGGCTGTTGCCAAGTTTCCTAGCTTTGGCCCCCTTCCCTGCCTTGGGGAGGTGAATCTCCTCTTTCTTTCTCTCTCTAATTTACTTTCTAAATAAACTATATTTTCTAATCTAAAAATAAAACGTATATTGGCCATCTAGATAGGCTCCTTTGTCAAGAGTCTAGTCTTCTACCCCTTTTTTTCTATGAGGTTGTCTTACTGTAGAAGTTTTTTATTTATTATAAACAAGTCTTTTGGATAATATTTTTTTTTGAGCCGAGGTCTCACTCTGTCAACCATGCTGGAGTGCAGTGGCATGATCACAGCTCACTGCAGCCTCAAGATCCTGGGCTCAGGTGATCCTTCCCCCTTAGCTTCCCAAGTAGCTGGGGCTATAGGCACACCACAACGCCCAGCTTATTTTTAAATTTTTTTGTAGAGACATGATCTCACTATGCTGCCTAGGCTGGTCCTGAATTCCTAAGCTCAAGCAATCCTCTTTCCTTAGCCTCCCAAAGTGCTGGGATTATAGGTGTGAGCCATTGTGCCCAGCAAAGCTCGTTCATCCTTATAGTCCCAATGAACAACATAGCACCTGATATCTAGTGGGCATTCATTAAACATCTGTGGAACAAATAACCTTAAAAATCTTTAACTTGAAATAAATAACAAATATTTTGAGTAATAACCTTACACATTGTCAAGTTGTTTCTAAAGTATATTATACTACCAAAACCTTTTAGTTCTCAAATAAGAAATATTACTAGGCTGGGCACAGTGGCTCAAGCCTGTAATCCTAACACTTTGGGAGGCCGAGGCGAGAGAACTGTCTGAGCCCATGGGTTTGAGACCAGCCTAGGCAACTTGATGAGACTTCATCTCTACAATTAAAAAAAAATTAGCTGGGCATAGAGGCATGTGCCTGTAGTTCCAGCTACTTGGAAGCCTATAGTGGAAGAATCGCCTGAGCCCAGCAGGTTGAGGCTGTAGTGGCTAGGAGCATACCACCACTGCACTCCAGCCTGGATGACAGAGTGAAGTTCCAATTAAAAAATATATATATTATTACAATATTTCATAAATCATACATGGCTAGCAAACAGAAACTAGATTTTCCTACACAGCTGATTCAATTGGCTAAATTAGAAAGATACTTATAACCTTTTAAGTGCATTTTTTAACATAATTAACTGAATGACATAAAAGCAATTCTTATGGGAATTATACCATTTGGGTCTATAAGTATTTCTTGTTTCAAGCTATCTCCTTATTTAATACTATCTGTAAAATGAGATTTTGAATATTGTGTTACTTTATACCTAGCTTCTATATCAGATTGACTTTCTCCTTTTTAGTGAATGACTTAACATCATAATTCTTTACATGACATGCCTTTTTGGATGACTGCGGTTCTGAAACATTAACCATTCCAGGCTTGAAGCAGACCTTCATAATTAGCATATAACAAAAAAGCATTTCCACATTCTGCCCCACTTCACCCCAATCCACTTTTGTGCATTGCTTTAGTTTAAAAACCTTTTTGAAAGAATAGTTTTAGATTTACAGAAAAGGTGAAAAGATAATATATAGAGTTCCTGTACAGTCCATACCCAGTTTTCCCACTATTTTTTTTCTTTCTTTTTTTTTGAGTCAGAGTCTCATTCCGCCTCCCAGGCTGGAGGGCAGTGGCATACTCATGGCCACCCCAGCGTCGATCTGCTGGGCTCCGGCAAGCCTTCCACCTCAGTCTTCCAAGTAGCTGGAACTACAGGTGCCCACTACCCGCCTGGCTAATTTTTTTAATTTTTGTAGAGATGAGATCTTGTCAAATTGCCCAGGCTAGTCTCGAACCGGTGGGCTCTGGCAATCCACTCGCCTTGGCCTCTCAAAGTGCTAGGATTACAGGCTGAGCCACCAAGCCTGGCCTCCCACTATTTTTTTTTTAAGACTAGTCAAGTGAAGTAGTGAGAAGAGGGGAAAGAGTAGAACAGGGAGTTTAATCTGTAACTGACTGTGAACAACCAAGATAACGTACTACCTTTGGACTAGCCTTCCCTACTATTAATATCTTTCATTACTATGATATATTTGTCACAATAATGAACCCATACTGATATGTTATAGTTAACAAAATCCTATACTTTATTCAGATTTCATTGGCTTTTCCCCAATGTTCTTTTTCTGTTCTAGAATTTTATCCAGAATATCAAATTACGTTTTGTTACTTGTGTCTCTTTAGGCTTCTCTGGTCTACGTCAGTTTCTTAGACTTTCCTTACTTTTAAGGAGATAAGTCAAATATTTTATAGAATGCCTCTGTGGTGCCATGTCATAGATAATGGTTTTCATCCATAGTTCCTGGCTCATAACTCCCATAGCCCTAGTTAGTCTTTTAATACAATACTGGGTGTGTTAGGACTCAAATGCTCAGAAACAGAACTTCTTTGACCTTCTCCTGTCCCAAGGCAGGATTCTAATCCACCAGCTCTCCCTTCTGATTGTGGGTCTTAAGATGCTCCCCAGAAAGGGTCCTGTCCTGTACCTGGAAAAGAAATGCTGACATCATGAAGCTTCCATAAAAATCTAAGAAGACTGGGGAGCTTCCAGGGAGCTGAACACATAGAGCAGAGGTCCTCAAACTTTTAAAACAGGGGACCAGTTCACTGTCCCTCAGACCGCTATGAACAAATTTCTTTTTTTTTTTTTTTAAACTATAGTCCGCCCCTCCAACGGTCTGAGGGACAGTGAACTGGCCCCCTGTTTTAAAAGTTTGAGGACCCCTGACATAGAAGATGGCAGGAAGATGAAGAATTGTTCCATGTGCCAGAAGGGTGGCACACTCCAACTCCATGGGAACAGAAGCTCCTGCACTTAAGACCCTTCCAGACCTTATCCTATGTTCCTCTTCATCTAGCTGTTTATTTGTATCCTGTAAAATGTCCTTAATAAACCAGTAAATATAAGTTAAGTTTTTCCCTGAGTTCTGAGAGCCACTTTAACAAATTACTCAAACCCAAAGAAGGAACAGTAGAAACTTAACAGTCTGTCAGAAGGTGCAGAGGCCCGGACTTGTGACTGGTAGCTGGGATTGGAGGCAGCCTTGGGGACTGACACCTCAACCTGTGGGATCTGACAGTATCTCCAGGCAGACAGCGTCAGAATTGAATTGGAGGATAGCCAGCTGGTGTCCACTGTTTGGTGGAAGGGAAAAACCACCACATTTGGTCACAGAAGTCTTCTGTGTTGGTGATTGTTACAATGTGAAAGCAGAGAGAAAAAATCCTATATGAGAAAGTCTCTCTAAAATAGTCCTTCAATTAGGGGTTTGTGTGATTTTTCTCTCATGATTAGATTGTGTTTATGGGATTTTAGGAGGAAGACACTTCAGATAAAGTGCCATTCTCAACACATCATATCAAGGGTATGTGCTATCAACATGAATTATCACTGATGATGTTAACTAAAGAAGATCACCTGGGTAGGTAATAACAAGTCAAGTTTCTTTACTAAAAAGTTATGTTTCCCTCTTTTGAAACTGTACTGTTCAGAAGCAAGTCACTAAGCGCAGCCTACATTTAAGGGGTGAGAAGTTATGCTCCATCTCCTTGAGGAGAAAGCATCTAAATAAATAATCTGAAATTCTTCTGTAAGTGTATTATCATATTTTAGCTAACTTCATACTTCTACTCAGTTAGGTTATAAATTACCTAAGTTTTTTTGTTTTATTTTCCATAAATCTTGAAATAGGCATGGCATTCAACAAATTTTTGCCAAATATATAAATTTTCCAAGGCATATAATAAATTGTTTGATTCATTATCATATCTTCAACATCAAGAATATAATACATGAATTATACTAGAATATTTAGAATTAGAACATAAGAACAGGGATGTGTCTTTATGCAGTAGTTATCTCTAGATAATAAAATGGTACCCAGTTCAAGTTAAGTGCTCAGTAAATACTTGATGAATAAATAATTTAAAAATATAAACTTCTGCTTAGCCTGTGAAAAAATGTTACATACGAGAATTTCCCTAACACACAGTTCAAGAGAGGAAAGAACAAGCCTAACTTAAAAAAACATAAGGCTGAAAAATATTCCAAAATCTTGACTCAGTACATTCATCTACATTTGGCATCAACATAGTCTCTGAATTTTTCTATACTTTCTAAACCCTTGAAAGCTACATTCAACAATAAGTAATAAGGTGCATGCACTCAATATTTACTTGAAAACAGTAAATGATTCTTTATTATACTGTGTTAAGTGCTAAGGCTACAAGTGTGAGGAAGATGCACACAATCTTGGCCTCACTGAGCTCAGAGATGAACAAGAAAAATGGGCAGCTAAATCAACAATTACAATGTTTAATAAATGTCCTAATGGATTAATTTGAAAGAGCTGGGAAAGGTCCTAGTGTAAACAGTCTCAGAGGACTTCCAGGAGGAAAAGAAAAGTAAACTAAAATGAAGGAATAGGAGTTGACTATGCCCCCAGGACAAGGAAAAGGTAGAAAGAACAACATGTTAGAAAGTAAAGAGGTGAAAGATACCATGGTACATTTGAGAAGCTTGCTAAAATAGAGATCATAGACTGGAACAGACTCTTTGTGGCAATAAGATAACCAATTATGGGCTGGGCTCGGTGACTCAACCTGTAATCCTGCGCCTTGGGAGGCCAAGGTGAGTGGATTGTCTGAGCCCGTGGGTTCGAGACCCCGCCTGGGCAACTTGGCGAGACCTCATCTCTACAATAAATCAAAAATCAGCCAGGCGTGGTAGCACGCGCCTGTAATTCCAGATACTTGGAAGGCTGAGGCGGAAGGATCGCCAGAGCCCAGCAGGTCGAGGCTGCGGTGGCCGGGAGCAGCCACTGCACTCTAGTCTGGGCGACTGAGTGAGAATCCAACTCAAAAAAAAAAAATAAATAAAAAGATAACAAATTATAAGCAAGACCTAAGACCATGCCAGACAAACTTAAAGAATAAACTACGCTTAAAGAATAAACTTTGTTCTAACTGCCACAAGATTTTTATTTTTTTTTAGCAGCTAAATAAGCACTGGCTTCAAGACAAGCAATACTGAAACAATTGCAGCTTACCAACCACCACTCCCTGACTAACTGACCCCAACCCCACTTCACAAGACATAACCATGGCCTTGATTGGACAAGAAACTGATGTCAGTAACTTTCTCCTGATAAGAGACCACTGACAATAGACTGACTGGTTCTGGCCAATTTGCAGAGGCTGCACATTGAGTGCCTTTCTGTCCTTGACTTCACCTTTTGACTTAAAAGGTCTCATTACAATGCATTTAAGTGTTGTCTCCACTCAAAAATAAACACAGGATGCATTTGACAAGCATGTTTGCTTACTATGCATGTTGTGTTCCTCCTTTATGAATATTGATAGCTAGTGCTTGTTTAGCTGCTATAACCTGTTGAATATGTATACTTGACCAAGCCATTCAGCATAAATTCTCACCCTTCTATCCCAAGAAGTGCCTGCCTTCGGTCTCTGCTGGAAGCTATACTTCCCAGCTATCAAGATGACTAGCCTGCAGGCTGTAACCCTTCATGAGAAAAAAAGTTCTCTCCAAATCTGTAGATCTCACAATTCCCTTCAGTCAATAGGCCAAAAGAAGTTCCTCCTAACTAAAGAATGATGCAGACAGGCCAGGAGCAGTGGCTCATGCCCATAATCTCACCACTTTGGGAAGTGGAGGCAAGAGGACTGCCTAAGCCCAGAGGTTCAAGACCAGCCTGGGCAACTTGGCGAGACCTCATCTCTACAATTAATCAAAAAATTAGTTGGGCATGGTGGTATGCGCCTGTAGTTCTAGCTACTTGGAAGGCTGAGGCAAAGGATGGCCTAAGCCCAGCAGGTCAAGGCTGCAGTGGCCATGAGCCACTGTACTCGGCCTGGGTGACAGAGTGAAACTCTGATTCTAAAAAACAGTGATGCAGAGGAGAGAAGGAAGTTGAAAGGTGGCTCAGCCTGTAATCCCACGCCTTTGGGAGGCTGAGGTGAGTGGACTGCCTGAGCCTGCGGGTTCGAGACCCATCTGGGCAGTGAGACCTCATCTCTACAATAAAAAAAAAAAAAAAATCAGCCAGGCGTGGTAGCACATGCCTATAATTCCGGCTACTTGGAAACCTGAGGCGGAAGGATCGCTGGAGCCCAGCAGGTGAGGCTGCGGTGGCCGGGAGTGGCCACTGCACTCCAGTCTGGGCGACAGAGTGAGACTCCAACTCAAAAAAAAAGAAAGAAAGAAAGAAATAACCAGGAGCCAGGACATGATGGAAACTGTGTGCCATACTAACAAGTTTGAACTTTATACTATAAGTAAATGGAATCCCATCCAAAAAAAGTTTTGTTTTTTGAGTTGGAGTCTCACTCTTTGCCCAGGCTGAAGCACAGTCTCACGATCACAGCCTCTGCAGCCTCAAACTGCTAGGTTCAGGTGATCATTCCACCTCAGCCTTCCAAGTAGCTGGGATTACAGGTGCGTACCACCACACCTGGCTAATTTTTTTTTTTTTTTTTTTAATTTACTGTGGAGACAAGGTCTCGCCAAGTTGTCCAGGCTGGTCTTAAACTCCCAGGGTTCAGGCAGTCCTCTCACATCCATCTCCCAAAGTACCATATAGGCATGAGTCACTGTACCCAGCCCAATAAAAGGTTTTTAAGTACAGAAGTGACATGACCAGATATTAATTAGAAGGGGGGAAAAAACCTTATTCTGAATTCATGCTGTGGAAATACAAAGGAGGGGAGCAATAATGGATACCAGAACTCAAATGAGAGAGGCTGCTGTGAAAGACAGAGGCCAAGGCTAGGAGTGAGAGTAACAGATGAACTTATACACTATTAAGAGATAGAAACAACAGATCTTGGTAATACATTAAAGGTAGAGTTTGAGGGGGAGGAAGAAGTAAAGAATGTAAAGCCCTATCAGTCACTAAGATGGTAGCTATTGCTGACAGGCAGGCTGGCAGACAAAAAGATAATGATTTCTGTTTGGGAGATGCAGAGTCACACTGAGACTGCTACAAGAGTCTAAAAGTCATTGGGAAGATAAAGGCAAGGAAGAGAACTTGGAGAGCAATCAGCAAACAGATAACTGAAATACAGGTGTGAATGAGACCTCCCAGGATTAAAGTAAGGAGTAGGAAGAGGCTTAGGCTGGAAGTTGCTATGTTGAGAACTAGTATTTAAAAGGTCTTCAGTTCTCTGAGCATGTTAATGAATATGCCAGTGCTCATACTAAGGGGTAACATGGATAAAGAAGGTGCAGTAAAAAGCTGGCTTTTAATTGTCCTAGCCAAGATTCACATACTTAGACAGATCCAAGAACACAAAGGAAACACTCATTATGTAAGTTAGTTCTCCCAAGAAGTATTATGGGGAAGAAAAAAACCTAGGTCCAAGAACAAGATAGTCTTTGGGTCTAGTCTGATTGTACTAACAATTAGCTATGTTAAATTTTTTCTTCATCTATAAAACTAGTTCTCTAGAAATCCTTTGCTAGTCCAAGATTCATGACTCTCTCTGAATCATTCTACAGTCAAGCACGATGTACAAATAAGATATATCAGAAACATGGTATAAAATATGAGCACTGGATTCAGTTAAACCTGAAGATCCAATTACTCTCTTTCATTTACTAAATTATGAAAACCTAGCAAGTTGTTTAGTTTTTCTATGCATCAGTAAACTTATCTCACACAATTTTATAAGTAAATGAGATGTTATACATAAATACTTCACACAGTGCCTAAGACATTAAAACCATTTTGCAAATGTCAGCATTATTATCATTGTCTTAAATATCATTAGTAATAAGCCCTAAATTCCATACTGTAAGACACAGAACTTCCAGTACAATGAACCATGTAGAGCAGAAGCTACTAAATGTTTACAGTCAGAGAAGACTAGAGAAAATAAAATGGTGGGTAGGCCTCTGTACCTGGTGGTCCCGCAGCAGCAGCATCTTCCATAAGCTCTCCGTCTTCTAATTCCTTGCTGTTATATTCCACATCATTTTCTCCAGACCTAAGAATGTCAAAATCAGTCAATATCACAGAGTAAATTCAATGAACATTATTTGTCACACCTACATGAATTTTGCAACAATGGTACATGTTTTCTTCAATGAAATAAGATATTTCAAACTATTAAAGGAAAAGAAAGATTTTTGTCATCACATCTAACAGTTAGTGCTGATGTTCAAACAACCTTTAAAAATATATCAAGAATGGTTGGCAACATGGAATTTAAAAAAAACTTAACAAAAATTTACAGTTTCAAACAGCTAGGAGAATACTGAACATTTCCAACACAAAGAAATGACAGGTGCTTAAAATGACAAATATGCTAATTACCCTGATCAGCTCACTATACATTATATGCACTGAAACATCATTATGCACACATGAATATGTACAATCAGTTATTATTTGTCAATTAAAAGAAACAAGAATAGAGCCGGGCTCAGTGGCTCAGCCTGTAATCCCGCGCCTTGGGAGGCTGAGGTGAGTGGATTGCCTGAGCCCGTGGGTTCAAAACCTGCCTGGGCAACTTGGTGAGATCTCATCTCTACAATAAATCAAAAATTAGCCAGGTATGGTAGCGCGCGTCTGTAGTTCCAGCTACTTGGAAGGCTGAGGCGGAAGGATCGCTGGAGCCCGGCAGGTCGACTGCGGTGGCCGGGAGTGGCCACTGCACTCCAGTCTGAGCGACAGAGTGAGATTCCAACTCAAAAAAAAAGAAACAAGATTAGGTCAGGGGCAGTGTCTGCAATCCCAGTGTTTTGGGATCAAGGTGGGAGGACCTCTTGAGGTCAGGAGATCGAGACCAGCCTGGGCAACATAGCAAGACATCATCCCTACAAAATAATAAAATAAAATTAGCTGGATATGATCAGGAGATCGAGACCAGCCTGGGCAACATAGCAAGACATCATCCCTACAAAATAAAATAAAATTAGCTGGATATGATGGCATGTGCCTGTGGTCCTAGCTACTTGGGAAGCTGAGGCAGGAGATTGTTCGAGCCAGGAGTTTGAGGCTCCAGTGAGTTATGACTCACTGTGCCCACTGCAATCCAGCCTGGAGACAAAGCAAGATTCTATCCCCCCAAAAAATAAATAAATAAAAATTAGAAAAGGAAAGGAAACATGCGTGGCAAAAAAATAAAAAATAAAGTAAATAAAACAGAAAATCTGAGAAAACCACTGCAAGAAGAGATTAGAGCTTCAGAGAATTGGTAACATGATAGTAACAAATTAGGCCCAAAACAACACATTTTGAAGTCCAAAGAAAAGCCCAAATTACTATATATGACTAAATACTATTTTCCTAAAATAACAGTGCAGTAAAGAGGGTTTTGCTTCCTATTAGTTCTTACAAAATCTCTCATACTAAAAAGCACTCACTAAAATAGTTATTTAAAATAAACAACAAAGTACTATTCAGAACAGTAGCAATCAATGCTAGTTTTGGATATTTAAAGAAATCTCAAGATCAGCACCTAGCTTGACAGTGTGAGGAGCACTATGCACATGCTCTCCAGTGAAACCAGTGAAAATTATTTATTTATTTATGTATTTATTTAATTTTGAGTGTTGTGTCTCACTCTATCACCCAGGTTGGAGTGCGGTGGCACAATCACAGCCCACCACAGCCTAAACTTCCTGGCCTCAAGCGATCCTTCTGCCTCGGCCACCCAAGTAGCTGGGTATCTGAATTGAGACCACTCCTCTTCCCCTACTAAAACAGCAATACAATTCCACTCCAGACTGGTGTAGTGAAGCTGAGATCTCCCACTTCCTTCAGTTCCCAAGAGGAGGGTTTTATTCCAGGGAGGGGCAAAACAACACCATTTCTCAGTCTGCCTCCAGCTACTGTTACTGATGCAAAGGTACGGGCATGTGTGGCCAAGAGGTGGAAGTTTCCTTCTGCCCAGACCCACTTGTAGAATACAGGCTCTACTTGGGTGAAGCATGACGACAATACAGGAGCCCAGATGACTCCTGCTCCAGCTTATTCATAAGGTGGAGGTCCCAGGTCTGAAAAGGCAAGCTAAAAAGAGCTGAGGCTACTATCCCCAACACCTGGTTAGTTCAGCTTCTAAGGCCGAAGAAGCAAACCTTTATTTCTTACTCCAGCTTCAAAGATTTGGCTCAGAAATTTTGCCTAGCAGGAGAAGTGAGCTATAAAACAGAGCCTCAGAGAAATAAACAACAATATTAAGAGCATCAACAAAATGCAGTCAGCCCTTCATATCCATGGGTTCTTCCCTCGTGGATTCAATAAATTGTGCATCAAAAATACTGTTAGGGTCAGGGGTGGTGGCTCATGCCTGTAATCCCAGCATTTTGGGAGGCAGAGGTGAGAGAATTGCCTGAGCCCAAGAGTTCAGGACCAGCCTAGACAACTTGGTGAGAACTCGTTTCTACAAAAAAAAAAATCAAAAAATTAGCCAGGTGTGGTGGCACGAGCCTGTAGTTCTAGCTACTTGAAAGGCAGAGGCAGAATGATTACCTGAGCCTAGCAGGTTGAAGCTGTGGTAGCTGTGAGCACGCCACTACAAGCCTGGGTGACAGAGTAAGACTCTGACTCAAAAAAAAAAAAAAACTGGTTTAGGCCAGCGCAGCAGCTCACACCTGTAATACCAACACTTTGAGAGGCTGAGGCAAGAGGATTGCTTGAGTTCAAGAGGTCAAGACCAGCCTAGGCAACACAGAGACACCAACTTTACAAAAAATGAAAAATATCGAGACTGAGGAGGAAGGATCGCCTGAGCCCAAGAGGTTGAGGCAGCAGTATTATATTAAGTATTATAAGTAATCTAGAGATAACTAAGTATACTAGAGGATGTGCATAGGTTACAAGCAATTACTATGCCATTTTATTTAAGGGACTTCGTATCCTTGGATTGTGTTATCCAGGTAAGGTCCTACAACCAATACCCGCCTAAAAACACTGAGGAATAACTGTACTAGTGAATGAAATCCAGCAATATATGAGAAGAATCATACAACATGACCTAGTGGGATTTATCCAGAAATGCAAAGTTGATTTAAAATCCAAAAATCAACTGGAATAAGCCATATCAATGGAATAAAATGCAAAAACTCCATGATCATCTGAATACAGAAGGAGCATCTGATAAAATCCAGCACACTTTCCTGATAAAAAACATTCAACAAACTAGGAATACAAGGGAATTTCCTCGGCCTGATGAAGGGTGTCTATGAAAAACTCACATTTACCATCATACTTAATGGAGAAAGACAGGATGTCCCTCCTAACATTAGGAACAAGACAAAAACGTCTGCTTACACCAGTTCAATATTGTACTGGACATTCTAGTCAAGGAAATTAGGCAAGAAAAGAAATAAAGGCATCCAGATTATAAAAGTAAATTTAAGTCTATTCACAGATAACACAACTATATATGGAAAAATCCTAAAGGATCCACTAAAAAACTATGAGAATTAAAAAATGAGTTCAGAAAAGTTGCAAGATATAAAATTAATAGACAAAAATCAATTGGATTTCTATATACTTGTAAAGAACAATTCAGAAATGGAATTTAAAAAACGATTCCATTTAAAATAGCATCAAATAATAAAATATTCAGAAATGAATGTAACAAAAGAAGTACAAAATGTACATTCTGAAAACACTCCAGAAAGATTAGAAACTTTTGCTAGGCAAAAGATCTTGTTAAACAGATGAAAAGACAAGCTGCAGGTCAGGCATGGTGGCTCACTCCTATAATCCCAGTACTTTGGGAGGCTGAGGCAGGAGGATTGCTTGAGCTCAGGACCAGCCTAGGCAACACAGCGAGACCCCATCTCTACAAAAAATAAGAAAATTAGCTAGGCGTGGTGGGGTGTACCTATAGTCCCAGTTACTCAGGAGGCCGAAGTGGGAGGATTGCTTGAGGCCATGAGTTGGAAACCAGCCTAAGCAACATAGGGAGACCCCATGTCTACAAAAAAAATTTTTTTAAGTTTTTTAAGTGACTTCTGATATAGAGGCTTAAAGGCACTTTATTCTCACATTTTAACTAGTTAAACCACTTTAGACAAGTTGCTACAAATACTAAAGGGGAAACATTAAGTGAAAATGGCCTATTTTGAGGAGTTAATTTGTGAAAATGAAGGGGAGTCAAACAAGGTGTCAAAACTCTCACCTTACTCTTTTGGGAAATAGCTGATGCCAGTGCTAGGATAGAGAAAGTACAAGATAAACCTGGACTTGTAGTACCAGAAAGTTAAAAAATGCTTAATAAATGATGAGTACAGGCCGGGCATGGTGGCTCACGCCTATAATCCCAGCACTTTGGGAGGTCAAGGTAAGAGGATTGCCTGAGCCCATGAGTTCAAGACCAGCCTGGGCAACTCAGTGAGACCACATCTCTACAATTAATCAACAAAAATTAACTGGGTGTGATGGTGCATGCCTGTAGTTCTAGCTACTTGGAAGACTGAGGTGGAAGGATCGCCTGAGACCAGCAGGTCAAGGCAGTGGCGGCCGTGAGTGTGCCACTGCACTCCAGCCTGGGCGATAGAGTGAGGCTCCGACTCAAAAAAAAAAAAAAAAAAAAAAAAATGATGAGGACATGTCAAAAGACCACAGGAGTTAGCTACAACAAGTTTCCCCTGGTCAAATTTAACATAATCTGAGCAATAAAACAAATAATGATAATAAAATAATAATAGCAATAATAAAATAAAAAATATTAAAAAGAAAAAGTAATGATAGTAAAGTATTACAATAATAACAAGAATCCATGGCACCACACTAATGAAATTAACTAATCATTTAAATAATCAATTAATGGAGCAGAGGAGAAAGCTCTTGCTTAAATTCCAATGAATGAATGAATTCCAACTAATGAATACAGAAGGAATAATGAATTAGAAAATTATCATTTGGTAATCAGCACAGTCGTCTTTATCAAGCAAGAATTATTAGCCCAGTGCAGTGGCTCACTCTTGTATTCCTAATACTTTGAGAAGTCAAGGAGTTCAAGACCAGTCTGGGCAACAAAGTGAGACTCTACCAAAAAAAATTCATTTAAATACAAAAAAATTAGCTAGGCATAGTGGGGCATCTGTAGTCCCAGCTACTCAGGAGGCTGAGGCAGAAGGGCTGCTTGAGCCCAGGAGCTCAAAGGTGCAATGCGCTATGATCGTCCCACCACACTCCAATCTGGGTGACAGAGCAAGACCCTAACTCTTAAAAAAAATTATCAAGGGATGTTAAAATTAATAGGAAAAGCACAATGAGAAATAGGATATTTACAGTCTTAAAAATGTCCCCACAAGATATTTATTAATTACAAAGGGAAAAGTAGTAATTTTAAAGTAGGAGAAAACTGACTACCTCAACCAAATGATCAAAATGAATCACTAGTAACAGGACAGACTGAAATCATCACCCCCATACTATGAAAAGGATGCATCATCATTTCTGCAGTATTCCTGCCAAAAGTACATAACCTCAATCTAATCAGGAGGAAACTTCAAACTAATCTAAATTGAGGGACTTTCTACAAAATAACTATTCTGTGTTCCTCAAAAGTGCTAGTCATGAAAAACAAAATTTTTTAAAAAGTAGCCCAGATTGAAGCTGAAGAGATTTAACAACTAAATGCAATATGTGATTCTGAATTACATCATGGACCAGTCAAAGACATTACTGGCAAAACTTTTACAAAGTCATAGTATTACATCAGTGTTAATTTCTTGATTCTGATAACTGTCCTATAGTAACGTAAGAAATATCCTTGCTTTCAGAAAGTACACAATACAAGTGAATTCGCTTACTCTCAAGTGTTTCAGAAAAAATATATACTCAGAGAAAAGAGAAACATAAAGCAAAAAGTAACATTTGAGGAATAAATCTGTATGAATATGGAAATTCTTAGTAATATTTTTGCAACTTTTCTTAAGTATGAAATAACTTCAAAATTCAAATTTAAAAGTTGAAACAAACCAGGTGCAGTGGCTCAAGCCTGTAATCCCAGCACTTTGGGAGGCCGAGGCTGAGCCCACGGGTTCGAGACCTTGTCTCTACAATAACTCAAAAAAAAAAAGTTAAAACAAAAACAGAAACTCTTGGCTTAGAATTTGGAGATGAGAGGGAGAAAACTGACTGTTTACTAATTCAGTCTTTTAAAAAACTGCTGAAAAATCTCTGCTGTTAAGCTGACGTAGTTAATATGCTTCTAATAATTACTACTTGGATGTTTTATAGTGGTAGTTAATGTGGGATACTCACATAGTTTCTTCATCAATGTCATTTTCTTCTGTATTACTTGTTGCTGTGGAGCTAGCAGAGGAACTGCTGCCATCAAGGTGATTTACTTCATCTTCACAAACAAGATCCAGATCCAGATCTCCATCTGAAAGCTCATGCTAGATCAAGGCAAAGAAAATAAGATTTCTATTCCAAATGTATCCACTTGATTGAAAAATACAGTTACCAGAATCTTATCCTTTGCTCCTGTGCCTAGGCTGTTGAATTCTGTCCAGAAAATTACACAACCATACTGACTAATTTATGGTTGCCAACTTCAGCTGGGCCCTCAATGTGAAGAGAAATGTTTCATATATTCCATGCCAGTGTCCAGAAAGGTTCCTCAGAGTAACATTGCAAACATTCACTTCTCAAATTTTACCTAACCTTTATTGCTCTCAAGGTCATTAAATAACAGTCACCTATCTGCACAGAAAAAAATACAGATTATTAAGCATACATTTCTCCAACTTCCAGCTGCCTTGCCTGCAAACTCCACTTGTTCTTTTACTCAGGCTATCAAACTGCTTTACCTAAAGGCTCCATTCCAACTCCTATTAACTCATTAGTTTATCAATGCACTTAACCATATCTTCAATCTCTCTCTCCACTGGCTCCTTCGTTTTAAAGTAAAATTGAGGTCTCTCATCTTAAAAGATAACAACTGGCATGGGTCTTTGAGACCGAAAGGTAAGGACTTGTTTGCGCCTGGGAGGCTGCGCCTGGCGCCTCTGCGGCGCTCACCATGCCACAAAATGAGTATAGAGGTCAATGTGAGCGAGTTGGGCCTTGTGACACAAGGAGGCAAAGTCATTTGGGGGAAATATGCCCAGGTGATCAACAATCCTGAAAACGATGGATGCATAAATGCAGTCTTACTGGTTTGACAAAAGTTTCATACAAGTAACTCCTTATAATTATTGACCACATATCAGTTGGGAAAACCACCTTTACTGTGATGTTTGTTAATACTACCAAAGAGCCTTACTTGTCTGCAGTCAAGAGAACTATTTATTAAATTGTAAAAAAAAATTTTAATGATCCATTAAAAACATTAAAATGTAAAAAAACATTAAATTGTAAAAAACATTTTAAAAAAATTAAAATGGTCCCATTTTACAAATTGGTCTTTATGCTGTGGTCTGCTTAGACCCCATGTTCATAAAATTGAATGAAAAGCAAATAAACATTCTACTTCATCAGTAAAAAAAAAAAAAAAAAGATAACTATTACAAAAGAAAACCCTTCATTTGTCTTTGCAACTCTTCTTTTTTAAAAATAAGAACTACTTCTTGAATTCTTATTCTGGTGGTTGTTTAGCTGAGTCAAAACTTGTCCATCTCCCATCCTAAATCATTCTATCTACATAGGCAATGATAAAGTACCTACTAGTTTCAGTCAACAGAAATAGAACACATTTTTTAAATCCATAATATATATAGTTTGGTTTCTAGAATATACATCATAGTTTGTTTTATGAAATATATAATTTTCCACAATAAACTAATTTTTAGAACCCTGAAATGTTTTGATTCAACAACTGACTTATAAACATTAATATCTACATACAGGAATACATACATTACTAATGAAAATCAAAGGACAAGATTTTCAGCCCACTGTTTCAGCACATTATATGTTAAAAGCCATGAGCCATGTTTCTCTCATCAAACACAAAATAAACCCTACATTGGTCTAATTATTACATGATAATCTTCATTCTGAATCTTCTCCTCATCTTCTTCTTCCTCTTTGGCTTCCCTTACAGATGCTGTAGTAGGACCACCCTCCAAAAGCATATCAGAGCAAGCAGACTTCTTAGCTCGTGTCTCTGGAACATCATCATTTTGGGGGCTAAGATGATTATCTGGTGGTGACAAATCTCTTGATTTCTGAGTTCTAGACAGCTCAATGGTAAGTCTCTTTTAAAACAAGAATGACACAAATATATATTAGCCATGAGCAATGCCTCACTGGCACAGTAAAAAATGTTTCAAAAAAAAAATATATTCAGATACTCTTAAAACCATTCTCTCCACCCCTTCTGCCTTCTGTTTCTGAAAGAAATCTATGACAAAGATACACTGCCCCATTAATTCTCATCCTTCTCTCATACCCAGCATAACCTACCCCATACAATTAGCAAATTGTATAGTGAATACTGGCAGTTTTAAGTAGTACATTCAACATGAAAATCTCTACCCCATACAATTAGCAAACTGTATAGTGAGTACTGGCAGTTTTAAGTGTGGGTCCAGTGGCTCAACTTGTACTCCCAGAACTGTGGGAGGCCAATGAAGGGAGCTTACTTGAGGCCAGGAGTTCAGAAGTTCAACATAGTGAGAACCTTTTCTATAAAAATTTTTAAAATTAGCCAGGAGTGGTGGTATGTGCCTGTAGTCTGAGATACTCAGGAGGCTGAGGTAGGAGAAATCGCTTAAACCCAGGAGTTTGAGGTTACAGTGATCTATAATTACATCACTGCACTTCAGCCTGGGTGAGAATGAGACCCCTATTTCTTAAAAAAAAGAAAAGACAAGAAAAAGAAAATCTCTTAAAGTATACATTTATTCATATTTTCCTCCCTCATCTATTAACCACCTTCAGTACTCCAAGTCTCCCACAACATCCCAAGTTCCACTGGGGGAAAAGAAACATTCCTTACATACATGCAATTCAGTTTACCATTATAAAATAAAAATTCATTAACTGATCTTCCCCAGCGTTCATTCAACAATATGAGGAGTTCAAGATGGGGCAACTTTTAATTGTTTACAGCCCAGAATCGCCTAAACCCAAGATAGCTATAGAAGAAAAATACCTAAGTCACTAACAGTAACACAAAGTGTTTACCTCAAAGTAGAACAACAGTGTGTAATACTATATGCAGATGACGGAAATGTCCCATATCTGCAATGTACAATAGGAGTACTTGAAATTTGACTACTGCAACTAAAGAACGAAAATTTTTATTTTAATTAAGCTAAATTTACCTAGCCATAGGTGGCTAGTAGCTACAGAAGAGGACAGTGCAGAACTAGAGGCTCAACGGTGGTAAGGATGGGAAATAGGATAACTGAATTTTTTTCTACAAAATTACAAACAGTAATAAATATCCAAAATCGAATTACAAATGTAACAAGCCAAAATAAATTAAATATAAAACAGACAACATAAAACAGAAATAGATGCTATGTCCTTACCTCTTTAAGGTTGTTTATTTGTTGGATATAACTAGTCTGTGCAGCTTCCAACTGAGTAATATACCAATGCTGGTCCCGGCATTTTTGAAAGAAGGTTGGAGAACGTACCTGAAACCTTAAAAAGAGTAATCCCACATAAAAAGCAATCCAAACAGTAAAATATGATCTAGTGGGCAACCCCCTCGGGTCCCCTCCCACTGTGGGAGTTTTGCTGTCTGCTTAATAAATCCTGCTTTCTTCAAAAAAAAAAAATTATCTAGCACTGAACCTATAATTATGAATTATGCAATTTTGAGTCATTTGATTGTATTATAGGGCCAAATTCAAATAAACTCAGAGCTCCTGATATTTGCTGTTTATATACATAGTCCACAAATTATAGTAACAAAGTCCTGAAGTAAATTGTCTAAACTCAAACTGAACTTCTCTAAAGAAAAAATGTTGCGGCCGGGCAAGGTGGCTTAGTCTATAATCCCAGCACTTTGAGAGACCAAGGTTTAGTGGACTACCTGAGCCCGGGGGTTCAAGACCAGCCTGGGCAACTTGGTGAGATTTCATCTCTACAATAAATTAAAAAAATTAGCTGGGTATGATTGTCTGTGCCTGTAGTTCAAGCTACTTGGAAGGCTGAGATGGAAGGATCACCTGATCCCAGCAGGTCGAGGCTGTGGTGGCCGGGAGCATGCCACTGCACTTCATTCAGCCTGGGTGACAGAGTCAGACTCCAACTCAAAAGAAAAAAAAAAAGAATGATCATAAGTTAGGAAGATGAGAACCATAATATGTAGGAGAAAGGAGAAAGAAAACCCTTTCCTTTCTTGCTTAGGTCAGCAGTTTGTTTTAAATGCTGCTCTTTTAACCATCAAGAGAGCAGGGAGACAGTCCACAGAAAGGGAAAAAATATTTGCCAACTGTATATCTGACAAAGGCCTAACTTCTAGGCTCTACAAGGACCTCAAATGCGCCAAAAGGAAAAAAGCAAACAGCCCCATTAAAAAGTGGGCAAAAGACAAGAGTAGACACTTCTCAAAAGAAGATATACAGGCAGTCAACAGACACGAAAAAGTGCTCAGACTCACTCATCTTCAGAGAAATGCAAATCAAAACCACATTGAGATACTACCTAACTCCATAAAACAGCCATCATTCATAAAACAAATAACAACAGAAGCTGGTGAGGATGTGGATAAAAAGGAACGCTTCTACATTGCTGGTGGGAATGCAAACTAGTGCAACCTCTTTAGAAGACAGTGTGGCGATTTCAGAAAGAAATTGATATGACATAGCAATTCCCCTACTGGGACTATACCCAGAAGAACTCAAATCATTCTACAAAAGAGATACCTGCACATGTATGTTTGTTGCAGCTCTATTCACAACAGCAAAAACATGGAACCAATCATGCTGTCCATCAAAGCTAGACTGGATTAAAAAAATGTGGTACATTGGCCAGCCTGTAATCTCGGCACTTTGGAAGGCCAAGGCGAGTGGACTGCCTGAGCCCGCAGGTTCGAGACCCACCCGGGCAACTTGGTGAGACCTCATTCTACAACAAATCAAAAATTAGCCGGGCATGGTAGCACGTGCCTGTAGTTCCAGCTACTTGGAAGGCTGAGGCAGAATGATCGCCAGAGCCCAGCAGGTGGAGGCTGTGGTGGCCAGGTGCGCTCCAGTCTGGGTGACAGAGTGAGACTCCCACTCAAAAAAAAAAAGTGGTACATATACACAACGGAATATTATGCAGCCATAAAGAAGGACAAACATATGGACTTCACAGCAACTTGGATGGATTTAGAGTCGATCATACTCAGTGATCTATCACAGAAACAAAGAACAGAGTACCAAATGTTCTTACTCATAAGTGGACCTTGAATAATTATAGTAGCATAAGAAAGGGATTGGCAGTAGTAGGAAACTTTCAGGGGAGAGAGGGTGGAATTGGCAGTTGAGGGAAACTGCTAGGGGAGGAAAGGGCACACCTCATTAACAAGGGTACCTACGTAATCAACGTTTGTACCCCACATCTTTATAATGAAAATAAATAAATAAATGCTGCTCTTTTTATTTCCCTATTCCATCTCATCATCCCACATTTCTTGCCCCTTAAAAAAAAAATCAGCCATGCATGGCTGCCCAAGACTGTAATCCCAGAACTTTAAGAAGCCAAGGTGAGAGGACTGCCTAAGTCCAGGGGTTCAAGACCAGCCTAGGCAACTTGGTGAGACCTCATCTCTACAATATATCAAAAAATTAGCTGGGTGCTGTAGCACATGCCTATAGTTTTGGCTACTTAGAAGGCTGAGGTGGAAGGATTGTCTGAGTCCAGTGGGTCAACACCAGGGTGCCCATGAGCGTGCCACTGCACTCCAGTCTGAGCAACAGAATGAGACTCTGACTCAAAATAAATAAATAACTTACTGGGTCAACCATCCAGGATTGCTTTAAACAGATACATTCTCTAAATAAGCTATATCATCAATCCTTCCAGACAGCAACTTAAAATCACCCCATATCAAAATATGGCATATTTCAGCTTGGGTCATTAAAACAAAAAAAGCACTGTATCTATATTAAATCATATTAATGGAAAAACAATGGCACTCTATCCAGAGTTACTTGTATTTTTAAAAAACTAATACTAAAGCAAACAAACCTCTACTTCTGTCACATAGCCTAACATGATTACATTTATAGCAACAATAACTGCAGGGCATGTATAAAGATGTTTTGGAAGAAAGGAAGAACCACAAGGCAAGACTAATTTGGAAGTCTACATTTCTTTCGCCCCTTCCAGTCTTTGCATTCTTATATTAACTACCATTTAGGTTTCTCTAGGATTTTACACCTAGTGAAAGTACATACTGACCAGCCAGGCTCAGTGCTCAGCCTGTAATTCCAGCACTTTGGAAGGCCAAAGCAAGTGGATTGCCTGAGTCTGCGGGTTCAAGAACAGCCCAGGAAACTTGGTAAGACCTTGTCTCTACAATAAATCAAAAATTAGCTGGGTGTGGTAGCACACACCTGTAGTTCCAACTACTTGGAAGGCTGAGATGGTAGGAGCCCAGCAAGTCAACGCTGGGGTGGCCATGAGTATGCCACTGCACTCCAGCTTGGGCAACAGAGTGAGACTCCAACTCAAAAAAAAAAAAAGAGAATACTCATTTGTGAGAGGGTAGAGATGATTCACTCAACCACCAATCAAAGTGGACATGCCTACAAGTATCCATTGGTAAGACACTAGAGTAAGACCTTCTAAAGAGTATCACTTTCTTTGAATGATTAATGAAATTGCAGGTTAATGCTGTAAACCTGCAATTAAAGCTGTGCCATTAAAACAAAAGCAAGCAGTAGGTAAAATTTCTTAACTTCTTCTTTTAAGGAAAGTATAAAAATATATATTTCCTCATATATAATAGCTACAGAAAAGCCTTAAATAACACTCTAGTAAATACAAAAAAATTCCATGAGAATCTGGAACTAAATGGTTTAAATTCTGAGTAATCTTTCATTAAATAAATAAACATAAGCAATAGATAATTAGAAAACCCTTCTCCATTATCCTTATAGCAATTTATTTACACTGCTATTACAGTATTATTTTATAGAGTATTAAATCCTGTTTTTATATGCCCATTTCACCTTGAGTTCCCTGAGGACAAAAACCATGTCTATACCTTTCTTACAATCAGCCCAATGTCAGGCACATTATATGAACTCAATAAATGCAGCTGAATAAGTGACAATTAGACATCACAATAGAATCTAATTCTGTACCAATATACAAGACTACAGGGAAATGTTTTGTTACAAGCAGGAATGGCCTAAATAAAAAACAAGAGGTCAGGTTAAATTGCAATACAAAAAGAAACTTTCTCACAGATTGCCAACAGAAAGACTGAACATTACTATGACTCTAGGGAGCAAATTATGGCTATAAGAAATGGCTCTTTTGTTCACTGGTAAAATTAACATTTGAATAATTTTGCCTTGTTCTCTACAGCTAAAGAATGAAGCAGCAACAAATTATTTCTCTTGGTAAAAAATCAAAAAGACAGCCGGGCTCGGTGGCTCAGCCTGTAATCTCGTGCCTTTGGGAGGCTGAGGTGAGTGGATTGCCTGAGCCCGCGGGTTCGAGACCTGCCTGAGCCCGCGGGTTCGAGACCCGCCTGGGCAACTTGGCGAGACCTCATCTCTACAATAAATCAAAAAAATTAGCCGGGCGTGGTAGCACGTGCCTGTAGTTCCAGCTACTTGGAAGGCTGAGGCAGAAGGATCGCCAGCAGGTTGAGGCTGCGGTGGCCGGGAGCGGCCACTGCACTCCAGTCTGGGTGACAGTGAGACTCCAACTCAAAAAAAAAAAAAAAAAATTATTTCTCTTGGTAAAAAATTAAAAAGACAGCCGGGTTTGGTGGCTCAGCCTGTAATACCGCGCCTTTGGGAGGCTGAGGTGAGTGGATTGTCTGAGCCCGCGGGTTTGAGACCCGCCTGGCAGGTGAGACTTCATCTCTACCATAAATCAAAAAATCAGCCGGGCGTGGTAGTGCGTGCCTGTAGTTCCAGCTACTCAGAAGGCTGGAGTGGAAGGATCGCTGGAGCCCAGCAGGTCGAGGCTGCAGTGGCCGGGAGCGGCCACTGCACTCCAGTCTGGGCGACATAGTGAGTCTCCAGCTCAAAAAAAAAAAAAAATTAAAAAGACAGACTGGGGACAGTGGCTCACGCCTGTAATCGCAATACTTTGGAATGATGCAGGAGCATTGCTTGAAAGGTCAGGAGTTCAAGACCAGCCTAGGTAACAAAGCCAGACCCCATTTCTAAACAAACAAACAAAATACAAAAATGAAGAATGCTTTTTTCTACAGTGAAAATCTTATCCTTTTCACTTCTCAGGAAAGCTATGAAAAACATAATAGTAAACATAAACATAAATACTATGCTTATCTGGTATGCTAAGAGAAAATAAGCTCAGAATAAGTGAAATTAAGAAGTACATTAGATCACTCCCAAGAAAAGACTTTTACAACCGTTTTGATGAAAATTTTTTAAACTATTAAATATCTGAAACTTCTTAGTTCAGAATATATTTCATTCTTTTTAGATAGTTATCATTTTTACCATCAAATTATAACATCATGTAATGATACCCCAAAATTTTTGACTTGTAAAGCCTACACCAACATTAAATATAGCTGTTGTTCTAAAGTCAGTGTTTATGTTTTGTCCTTTCTTGCAAATAACACAAAAACAGTGAAAATTGTTGGCTTTCATCAATTTTCACCTCTATTCCTACTTTCAATTTGCTGTTATCTAGAAAGAACTGATAGTTGTTTTATAAAATAAGTTGTAAAACCGAGATATAAGGGGGAACCCCTCAAAAACTGGGATTATCTTTTGGAGGGCGGATCCCTTGTAGTACAGGCTTCCTCCTGCATCAGTGAAATCCATCAGCATCAGCACACCAGCTAGCATTGTAAGAGGCTGCCTTCGGCTTCAGTGAATTTTTTTTGGAAATACTTTCAATGTGTTTGTCCATTTCATGATAGGTGATTTACGAGCATACTGTCCACACCATGCTGAGTATTCAGCAGTTTTTGACCAAATACGACATGGTCCCCATACCCCACCCTCCCTATGCACCTGATCGCATCTCGAGTGACTTTTTTTTGTTTCCCTGGATAAAACAAGTCCCCAAAGGGAAATGTTTTGCCAATGTGGAAGAGGTGAAACAAAAAAATGGCAGAAGCACTAAAAGGCATTCAAATTGACAAGTTCTCAATACTCTTTTGAGCAGTGGAAAAAGTATCTCAATAGGTATATTGTATCAAACAGAGAGTACTTTGAAGGTGACTGAAATTTAAACATGTAAGAGTAAGTACACAATTTAAAAAAAAAATTCCAATTTTTTAGGGGTCCCCCTAGTATAATATACGCTGTCAAGTAAAAAAAAAAAAATCAGCACTTGATCCTGCACTATTCTTAGATTTTCATATGCTGAGGCTGCTAGAAGTTCAATAAATAAATGAGACATTATTATATTTATTGGTAGTTACAGTGTTCTTTTTTTTACGCAAGAGTCTCACTATGTTTCTCAGGTTGGTCCCCCAAAATCCTGGGCTCAAGCAATCCTCCCACCTCAGCTTCTGGAGTAGCTGAAACTACAGGCATGCCCAGCTTAGTTTCCTTTTTAATGGACTCACTAGCTAGATGTCAAGAAAATTTTTGACTTTTATTACCCACTGACTACAAGGGACTCCTGAAATGAAACAGACAAGAAAATGATACGGTTATAGTTAGTATAAATTTTAATATTCATCTTTTTTTAACTGAATGGATTTTGAAATAAAGTTCTAATGATATTACTGCACCATTATAAAAGCCACAATATCAAGTATTTCATATTACCTTAAAATCACTGTATCATTTTGCCGATTCAAGTATCCTTCATTTGCTAGTAAGTCCAAACGAAAAAATCTATTATAGCCCCAGCATTCTCCAACTTCAAAATCAGATGCAAATTCTCGAATGATATTTTTTGTAGGATCATTGCAGGACTGATGAACCATCTCTACACGATATTCATATCTAAAATTGAAAACCAGATCATAACTATAGAATTAATAAAGTAAGAATAAAAGACAGATTCATCTACACATTAAGTCATTAAGTAATTACTCAAGAAAAAACATATTGATATATGCAGTTAAATTTCTTTTAGAAAGGATTGTATCATTTACAAAAACAGTAGTATTTTGAAAGGGCCACCAAAACATAACTGGCACTAGATCCTTTTGTTATGATAAAAATGTTCTCAGTATAAAAATAAACATGCTGTTTTGAGTTATAAAACAGTACCTCAAAAAATAAATAATTCTGTATAAACAAGTACTTTAAAATTGCTTTTGGGGCCCAGACACAGTGGCTCATACATATAATTCCAGTACTTTGGGAGGATGAGGTGGGAGCATCGCTTGAGGCCAGAGGTTCAAGACCAGTTTGGGAAACAAAACAAGACTTCATCTCTACAAAAAAAAAAAAAATCAAAAAAATTAGCCAGATGTGTGCCTGTCTATAGTCCAAGTTACTTGGGAGGCTGAGGTGGAAGATCACCTGAGCCCAGGTGGTAGAGGTTGCAGTAAGCTGTGATCATGCCACTGCACTCCATCAACAGAATGAGACTCAACTAAAAAAAAAAAAACCAAAAAACAAAAAAAAATTGCTTTTACCTGTTTTACCTATGCAATATTTTTTCCTTATATTACTTATATTTCCTCACATATATTCTTTCATTTCTATTATACTTTGAGGGTTATCAACATACAATTTTAGAATATAAATCTTGAAATACTCTACTACATTTTTCCAATACAAATTATAATAAAGCAACTTGTATGTTCATAAATTCAAGGCTACAAAAGTTTCTAATAAAAAATAAGTACACAGTGGAAAATCTAATATATTCTGATTCCCGTATCATATAAAAACTTCAGGTTCTACAAAAAAGATAAAGCCTATAAGCTTTTGTGTACTAAAGAACATTATCAAGAAAGTAAAGACAATCTACTAAATGAAAGGGGTTATTTGCAAATCATATATCTAATAAAGGTTTTGTATACAAAACATATAGAGAATTCTTAAAAGTCAACAATAGAAACACAAGATACTCAATTTCATTTTATTTTATTTATTTTTTCATTTTATTTTTTTTGAGTTGGAGTCTCACTCTGTTGCCCAGACTGCACTGCCCAGTGCAGTGGCCGCTACCAGCCACCGCAGCCTTTACCTGCTGGGCTCCAGCGATCCTTCCGCTCAATCCTCCAAGTAGCTGGAACTACAGGCATGTGACACCACACCCAGTTAATTTTTTGATTTATTGTCTCGCCAAGTTGCCCAGGCGGGTCTCGAACCCGCGGGCTCAGGCAATCCACTCACCTCAGCCTCCCAAAGTGCAGGATTACAGGCTGAGCCACTGAGCCCAGCTAAGCTACTCAATTTTAAAATGGGACCAGATATTTTGGCTCATGCCTATAATCCTAACACTCTGGGAGGCTGAGATGGAGGATCCTTGAGGCCAGGAGCTTGCAACCAGCCAGGACAACATAGTGAGACCCGCCTCTATAAATTTATTTTAAAAATTTAGCCAGGCATGGTGGCAAGTGCCTGTAGTTTTCACTACTTGGGAAGCTCAGGCAGGAGGATCTCGAGCACAGGAGTTTGAGGCTGCAGTAAGCTATGGTCATACCACTACACTTCAGTCTGAGTGACAGAGAGAGAACCAGTCTCTTAAAAAAAAAATAGTAGTAACAGGGATATTAATAAAATCCTGTGATAAGTGAGTTTCTTATAATTTTGCCCTGTATCAACAACCACCAGGGCTGATTTCAGGCATCAAAAAGAGATTGGTAGTTAAGAACAAAGTACATCTGTTTAACCCCGAGTTTTTAGTTCCAGTGCCGAACATGAGTGAATTACTTAACTAAGCCACTGAATTCCCATCTGTGAAATGAGAGTGGTAACAGAACTTTTAGTTCTCAAGGTTTTAGTGATAGCAAAATGATATATGTAACTTACTGCCTGGCACAAATACTCAGCAGATGTTAGCTGCTGTAATAACAATACAGGTGAATTCATTGTTTCAGATCACACAGCAGATCTGGAACAAAGCTATAACTAAAACACACTTAAAATTCAAAGGTGAAAATCCTTGTCATTCTACCAGCAATATTCAGTTTGACTCATCAGTTGTGCCAAAGTATAATATTCTTCATCAAGGTTAGTCTATGTCAGAGGTTCTTTAAATTTTATACCCATGGGAGGCAGTCCCTCTGATTCTTTCAGGGATCCACAAAGTCAAAACCATTTTCATAAAAATAATGTTATCGGTCTTTTCCACTGTTGACATTTGCGCTAATGGTGCAAAAGCAATAAAGCGATGGTAGATAAAAATGTACCAGTAGTCATATGATTCCCTACCACACACTTTCACATTAAAAATAAAAAGCCAAAGCCGGGCTTGGTGGCTCAGCCTGTAATCCTGCGCCTTTGGGAGGCTGAGGTGAGTGAATTGCCTGAGCCCGCGGGTTCGAGACCCGCCTGGGCAACTTGGCAAGACCTCATCTCTACAATAAATCAAAAATCAACCGGGCGTGGTAGCACACGCCCGTAGTTCCAGCTGCTTGGAAGGCTGAGGCGGAAGGATCGCCGGAGCTCAGCAGGTCGAGGCTGCGGTGGCCGGGAGCGGCCACTGCACTCCAGTCTGGGCGACAGAGTGAGACTCCAACTAAAAAAATAATAAAAAAAAAAAAGCCAATGTCAAGAATTTATTTGATAAAATAATAAAAATGATTAGCTATTAAACCTCAACTCCTAGGTGTCATAAAATGGGAAATACAGATAAAATACTTGTGCTGTGGAGTTATGTACAATGGTTGTCTCAGGGAAATCACTTGTTTTAACTAAATGGCAATTTGAATCAGTCACTATTTCTCATAAAATACCAAAGTGAAAAAAGAACAGACAAACAGTAGTTATGCAACTGTGAATACCTGGCAGACATTTTCTGAACCAAAAAAAAAAAAAAAAACTTAGAAAAACAACTGCCAATATGTGCTGCCAATGATAAAACACAAACTTTCAAATGAAAATTAGTAATTCTGGAAAATGTACCATGAGTTTAAAAGCTTTCCAATACTTCAAGTCTTTTCTGATGAAGATGGTGATATCAATGTATGTGAATATTTAATACTGTATAATAAAATATATCAGTTACATATTTAGTAAATCATTATTTTCCAAATGATCAATGCACATGTTACAAAATCATGAATGGGCAAAATATCCATTCAAAGTACAAGACAGACCAATGGAGTTTTTGTTTTTGTTTTTTTTATTATTTAACAACTTTATTAAAGTGCAACTGAAACATATTAGAAGTGTACAGTGTAGTTAAGTTTTGATATCACCACAATCGAGCTACTAAATATATCCACTATTTCCCAAAGTTTCTTTTGCCTTTTGCAATCCCTCACTCCTGTAATCTCTGCCAGCTTTGTCTGTTTCCCTATATTGAAGCCACCACACATCTGTACTCTATTACTATAGATTACTTTGCATTTTCTAGAGTTTTATATTAAGTAGAATCATGCATAATTATTCTTTATTGTCTGGTTTTTCACGAAAAATAATGAATTTAAGAGCATCCATGTTGTTGCATGTATCCACAGTTCATTTCTTTTTATTGCTGAATGGTATTCCATATAAACATACCAAAATTTGTTTATCCATTCATCTGTTGATGGAAATTAAGGTTGATTGTATTTAGCTTCATTTGACAAGTAAATGTGCTATGAATATTTGTGTACAAGTTTTTTTTTTTTTTTTTTTGAGTTGGAGTCTCACTCTGTCACCCAGACTGGAGTGCAGTGGCCGCTTCCGGCCACCGCAGCCTCGACCTGCTGGACTCCGGCGATCCTTCCACCTCAGCCTTCCAAGTAGCCGGAATTACAGGCATGCGCTACCATGCCCGGCTGGTTTTTTTTTTTTATTTATTGTAGAGATGAGGTCTCGCTGCCCAGGCGGGTCTCGAACCCGCGGGCTCAGGCAATCCGCTCACCTCAGCCTCCCAAAGGCGCGGGATTACAGGCTGAGCCACCGAGCCCGGCTGTGTACAAGTTTTTGATTGGACATATTATTCCTTTTCTCTTGAGTAGATACCCAGGAATGAGTTAGCTGGGTCACGCAGTGAGTAACTTTTTAAGTTATCACCAAATGGCTTACGAAAGTGGTTGTACATTTTACATTCCAAACAGAAATGTATGAGACTTCAGATTTCCCCATATCCTTGCCGACATTTGGATTATATTTTTAAGTTTAGCTAATCTAACAGATAGTAGTGATAGTGTACGGTGGCTAAACTTCTATTTCCCTAAATAATAACATTAAACATCTTACAGAGTCATCTAACTATCTTCTTTATTGAGGCATCCGACATATCCTTATTTGTAGAGGGGAGGTTGTTTAATTACGTTTTGAGAGCTCCTTCAATATTCTAGACACAAGTCTACAATCAGGTCAATCTTCTGCAGTGATTCTCAATCTGACTTTTTATTCCCTTAACTGTGTATAGTCAAAATGGAATGTCTATAACTTTCATATAGTTTAATTTATAAACTTGTTCTTTTATAGACTGTGCTTTTGGGTTATATCTAAAATATCACTGCCTAATTCAAAATCACATTATTTCTTCTGTAAACTTTATAGTTTTGGGACTTAAGCTTAGGTCTACGATTAATTTGGGGTTCTTTTATGTGTATGATGTTAAATATAGATCCATGTTCACTTTTTTGCATATAGATATTAAAATATTAAAGTCTTTGTTAAAAAGACTATCCTCCTAGGCTGGCTGTGGTGGCTTAAGCCTATAATCCCAGCACTTTGGGAGGCCGAGGTGAGAGGACTCCGTGAGCCCAGGTGTTCAAGATCAGCCTGGACAACTTGGTGGGACCTTGTCTCTACAATAAACCAAAAACTTAGTTAGGCGTGGTAGCACATGACTGTAGTTCTGGCTACTTGGAAGGCTGAGGTGGAAGGATCTCTGAGCCCAGTAGGTCAATGCTGGGGTGGCCGTGAGTGTGCCACTGCACTCCAGCACTCCAGCCTGGGCGACAGAGCGAGACTCCAACTCAAAAAAAAAAAGAAAAGAAAAGAAAAAAAGACTATCTTCTCTTTGCCACACTTTCTTTACATCTTTGTCAAAAATCTACCTTCCTCATGTGTTTCAGGACTTATTTCAGAACTCTCTATTATATACCACTGATCTATTTGTCTATCTTTATGCTAATGCTATGTTATTTTGATTACTGTTAGCTTTATAATAATTCTTAAAATTATGGAGTGTTAGTTGTCAATAATTGTTTTCTTTCTTTCTTTCTTTTTTTTTTGAGGTGGAGTCTTCTTCTATCACCCAGGCTGGAGTGCAGCGGTACACTCAGTTACCCCAGCGTCAACCTGCTGGGCTCTGGCGATCCTTTTACCTCAGCCTTCCAAGTAGTTGGAATGACAGGCGAGCACTACCACACCCGGCTAATTTTTTTGATTTATTGTAGAGACGAAATCTCGCCAAGTTGCCCGGACTGGTCTCAAACCCATGGGTTCAGGCAATCCACTCGCCTCCCAAAGTGCTGGGATTACAGGCTGAGCCACCAAGCCCAATCATTTGTTTTCTTTTGACTTCAATGATCTCCTCTATTGCTTTTCTATTTATTCCACTGGATTCTGCTTTGACCTTTATTATTTCCTTCCTTTTGCTTACTTTAACTTGCTCTTCTTTTGGGGGTCACTGATTTCAGATCTTTCTGCTTTTCATTTACACAGACATTTAATGCTATAAATTTCTATCTACTTACCACTTTAGTAATATAGTATACTACAAATTGTAGCTTTTTTTTTCAGTTCAAACTCATTTCCCTTTTATTAAAGTCCTAATTACCATTACATGGTTTGGTACTCAATAAAGTAAAAACTTGGTCAAATAAAGTAATATGTTATCATCAGTATTTCCAGGTAACTGTTTACAATCAAGCAGCAAAATACCAATAAATCCTTGGGAAGTACATCCACGGAGTTTATGCTTTGTCAAGGCCCAATTCCTCTGGAGTAGAGATTTCCAATTCATTTAAAGTTGGTCTAAGTTCCTGGATGACATAGGGGTAGATGTCCTTATGAGGTCCTGCTTTGTCCTTAACAACCTCAAGGATGTGAAATGCATTAGCAAAATCATTTAAGCCCGTCTGCATGCTGGCAAAGCAGCATCAATTATTTTGGGTTCTGGAACCACAACATAAACAAGTGTGTTCATCCCTTTACTCAATTCCCAGGTATCTATATCTGGTTTGTTGAAGTATGCCACCCAGCGAGCATCAAACTCCTCACCTGTCTGTGACCCATGAGAATAGCAGCAAACTGAATGGATAGCGGCGGCGGGGCAGGGCCAGGACGGCATACAGGAGGCCTAGAGGGCCGGTCCCAGCCACAGCCACAGCGCTGCGGCAGAGAGCGGAGCTCAGCATGACAGCGACAGCAGCATGCAGGCCAAGACTGGAGAGAAGCCGGGAGTGAACTCAGGGACTGCTCCGTATCACACGGGGACCCTGGCATATTGCAGTTTAATTTAGTTAAAAATACTTTTCAAAGCCGGGGTCGGTGGCTCAGCCTGTAATCCCGCGCCTTTGGGAGGCTGAGGTGAGTGGATTGCCTGAGCCTGGGGGTTCGAGACCCGCCTGGGCAACTTGGTGAGACCTCATCTCTACAATAAACCAAAAATGAGCCGGGCGTGGTAGTGCAGGCCTGTAGTTCCAGCTACTTGGAAGGCTGAGGCGGAAGGATCACCAGAGCCCAGCAGGTGGAGGCTGCGGTGGCCGGGAGCAGCCACTGCACTCCAGTCTGGGCGACAGAGTGAGACTCCAACTCAAAAACAAAAAACAAAACAAAAAAAAAACCACTTTTCAAAAATCCCTTATTTCCTCTTTGATCCAGGTGTTATTCAGAAGTGTGTTATTTAGCTTTCTAATATTTTGGCCTTTTAAAAAATATCTGTGATTAATATCTAAATTAATTCTATTTTGGTATGAATACACTTGGAATAAGTAGAATCTTTCTTACCTTACTGAGGCATGTTTTCAGAATATGGTCAACATCTTGGAAAGTATTCTTTACGCACTTAAGAATAATTTGTATTGTGCTATGGATGGATGAAACATTCTACAAATGCCAATCAGGTCAAGTTGGTTGGTAGCATTATTCAAGTGTACTCTATTTTTGATAATTTTCTGCCCACTTGTTATTTTATCAATGAAGAAAAGGTTATTTGTTAACTACTCTTTGCAGTTCTATCAGTTTTTGTTTCCTGTATTGTGAAGATCTATTATCAGGGACATAAAGATAAATGTTTAGAATTATGTCCCCTTGATCAACTGATTCTTTTATCACTATAAAATGAGCTTCTATTATCTCTAGTAATATTCTTTGCTTGAAATCTGTTTTGCCTGATACTAAAATAATTATTCCAACTTGGTTGTGACTAATATCAGCATGGTATATCTTTATATTTGAGTATCTTGTGAATAGTATATATTTAAGTCTTGTTTTTTTCGCCAGTCTGATTATCTCTTTTAATTGGGGTGTTTAGACTATTTTCATGAATACATCTTGGTGTTTGTTCTTGGTTACCACTTCCCTTTTTCTGCCTTCTTTAAGATTAAGTATTTGTTTAATAATTCCAATTTATCTCCTGTGTTGCTTTATTACCTGTATGTCCCTTGTTTTAATGGTGGCCTTATAGCTTGTAGTTGTGAGAGGCTGAATAATGCCCTCTTCTCCCACAACATATCCACATCTCAATTCCTGGAACCTGTGAGTATTATCTTTTATGGAAAATAAGTGGGCATGCTGCTATGATTAAGCTAAGAATTTTGGGATGAAGAGATTATCCTGGATTATCCAGATAGACCTGAAATATAATCATAAGTCTTTTTTTTTTCTTCTTAAAGATGTGGGGTACAATTCAGGGTTAGGTATATAAATGTTCATTATGCAGGTACCCTTGTTGATGAGATGTGCCCTTCCCTCCCCCGGTAGAATTCCACTACTGCCAATTCCGCCTCCACTCCTGTGGCAATTTCCCACTACTGACAATCCTTTTCTTAGTATTATGATGAATTCTTCAAGGTCCACTTATGAGTGAGAACATGTGAAACTCAGTTCTTTGTTTCTGTGATAGATCACTCAGTATTATAGACTCTAAGTCCATCTAAATTGCTGTGAAGTTCATAATTTTGCCTTCTTTATGGCTGTGTAATATTCCATTGTATATATATATGTACCACATTTTTTAAATCCAGTCCTCTTTTAATGGGCAGCACAGTTGGTTCCATGTTTTTGCTATTGTGAATAATGCTGCAATAAACATACATGTGCAGGTATCTTTTTCACAGAGTGATTTGAGTTCCTCCAGGTATATTCCCAGTAGGGGGATTGCGGAGTCATATGGAAGGTTGATTTTTAGACCTTTTAGGAATTGCCAAACTGTTTTCCACAGAGGTTGTACTAGTTTACACTCCCACCAACAGTGTAGAAGTTTTCCCTTTACCCCGCATCCTCTCCAGCATCCATTGTTATTTGAGTTGATGATGGCCATCCTGACTGGAGTTAGGTGGTATCTCAGTGTGGTTTTAATCTGCATTTCTTTGAAGACTAGAGGCTGAGCATTTTTTCATGCATCTGGCTGTTCGTATGTCTTCTTTTGAGAAATGCCTATTCGTATCTTTTGCCCACTTTGTAATGGGGCTATTTGTTTTTTCCCCCAACTCTCACCTCTCCTGTTCAACAGAGTATTAGAAGTCCTAGAAAGAGCAATCAGACAAGAGAAGGAAATCAGGGTATCCAAATAGGAAAAGAGGAAGTTAAGTTATCCCTCTTTGCAGATGACATGATTCTGTACCTCAAAAACCCAAGAAAATCTGTCAAAAACGTCCTTGCACTGATAGAGGACTTTGGCAAAGTCTGAGGGTATAAAATAAATGTGCAATATTTCTATACAGCAACAATAAACAAACAGAAACCCAAATACAATCCCATTCACAATAGCCACCAAAAAAATGAAATACCTTGGCATCTTCCTAGCCAGAGATATGAAAGACCTTTATAATGAAAACTACAAAACACTGCTTAAAGAAACCAAAGATGACACAAACAAATGGAAAAATACTCCATGCTCATGAACTGGAAGAATCAACATTGTTAAGATGTCCATCCTACCCAAAGCAATCTACAGATTTAACACAATACCCGTTAAATTATCAGCAGCATTCTTCTCAGACCTGGAAACATAAACAACCACAAAGTCAAAGCAACTCTCAGCAAAAAAAAAAACCAAAGCAAGAGGTATCACGCTCCCAGACTTTAAGCTTTATTATAAAGCTACAATAATCAAAACAGCCTGGTATTGGTACAAGAACAGGCATACAGACCAATGGAACAGGATAGAGATTCCAGAAACAAGTCTTCTTATAAGACAAAACCAGAGAGGCCAGGAGCAGTGGCTCACGCCTATAATTCCAGCACTTTGGGAGACTGAGGTGAGAGATCCTGAGCTCACGGGTTCAAGATCAGACTGGGCAACTTGGCAAGAACTTATCTCTACAATAAATCAAAAAATTACTCGAGTGTGGTGGCACGTGCCTGTAGTTCCAGCAACTTGGAAGGTTGAGGTAGAAGGATCACCTGAGCTCAGCAGGTCAAGGCTGTGGAGGCCATGAGCGTGCCACTGTACTTCAGCCTGGGTGACAGAGTGAGACTCCAACTCAAAAAAAAATGAGGAGGAAACCAGAGGAATATATGACAGAAAGAAAAAAAACAAGGCAACATAGCCACAGAGACAGAGTGGTCATGAGTCAAGGAATGTAGTAGCCACCAGAAGCTAGAAGCAGCAAGGAATGGATTCTTCCCCAGAGCTTCTGGAGCAAGTATGACCGCGCTGAAACTTAGATTTTAGCCTAATGGTAGATTTCAGATTTTGGGACTCCAAAGCTGTGAGGGAATACATTTCTTCTGTCTTAAATCATCAAGTTTGTGCTAATTTGTTACAGCACACCAAAGAAACTAATACAGTAGTATATATCTTTAACTTATCTTAGTCTAGCTTTTATTGATATACCATTTCACAAATAGTGTCAGAATCTTACATTATACATGTCTATGTGCTCAGCTTTGGCCTTTATGTTGTTGTCATTCATTTTACTTCTATATACGTTATAAACTTCAAAACAATATTATTTTTGTTTAAACAGTTAACTGTTTGTTTTTTTTGAGCCGGGGTCTCATTGTCACCCAAAGAGAAGTGCAATAGCATGCTCATGCTCACTGCAACCTCGAACTCCTGAGCTCAAGAGATCTTCCCTCCTCAGTCTCTGAAGTAACTAGGACTACAGGAGCATGCAGAGCAAGCAGCTGCCTCGGCCTCCCAAAGTGCTGGGATTACAAGCGTGAGCCACCATACCTGGCTCAACTCTGTTTTAATGTTATTTTAATAATACAATTAAAAAAAAATTTACCCAAGCAGTTTCCATTTCTGGTGCTCTTCATTCTTTTGTTTAGATTCATAGATCCAATTGACATTACTTCCCTTCTACCTGAAGCATGTGCTTTAACATTATACAACTTATAGTCCAGTTATAAAACATATGTCTGAAAATGTCTTAATTTCATCTTTGCTTTTTAAAAGATATTCCTGCTAGGCACAGAATTCTAGGTTAATTGTTTGTTTTTTTCTTCATCAGTCCTTTTAAGGTTACTTTGTTATCCTTTGACTTGTATTATTTCCGATGAGAAAGCTAATTTAATCCTTATTTTTTTCCTCTATACACAATGTCTTTTTTCCCACTGGCAATGTTATTGTTGTTTTTAAAGATTTTGTTTATCACTAGTTTTGAGCAACATAATTATGACGTTCTTTGGTGTTTTCTTCATGTTTCACGTGCCTGTAGCTCATTAAGCCAGCTTCTCAGATCTGTGGGTTTAAAGTTTTCATCAATTTGAGAAAGTTTACCATTATTTCTTCAATTTTTTAATTTTTTTACCCATTCTCTCTTTGGGATTCCCAGTTATCTCATATTAAGCTGTTTGAAGCTGTTCTACTATTTTGGAATTATTTTTTCTATGTGTCATTTTGGATCATTTATACTGCTAACCATTCAAGTTTACTAATCTTTTCTTTTGCAATATCTAATCTGTTTTTTGTTGTTTTTTTTTTTGAGTTGCAGTCTCACTCGGTCGCCCAGACTGGAGTGCAGTGGCCGCTTCCAGCCACCGCGCCTCGACCTGCTGGGCTCCGGCAATCCTTCCGCCTCAGCCTTCCAAGTAGCCGGAATTACAGACATGCGCTACCACGCCCGGCTGATTTTTTGATTTATTATAGAGATGAGGTCTCGCTGCCCAGGCAGGTCTCGAACCCGCGGGCTCAGGCAATCCACTCATCTCAGCCTCCCAAAGGCGCGGGATTACAGGCTGAGCCACCCAGCCCGGCTTTGCAATATCTAATCTGTTATACACCCCATTCGGTTTATTCTTCATCTTAAACAGTTCTATTTCAAAAAGTTCAATTTGAGATTTTTATATTTTCCATGTCTTTACTTCTTGAGCAAATGGAAAGGTTATAACAACTACCTTAACATCCTTGTATAAGTCTAACATCTCTGTCAGTTCTTGCTCATTATTGACTCTTACTGACTCTCCTTCTCATTATTGGCTATGTTTTCCTGCCTCTTTGCATTAATCTTTGAACACCAGACATTGTAAATTTGACTTTGTTGGATGTTAGATACATCTGCAATCTTATAAATTTTCTTGAGATTTCTCAGATGCAATTACCTTTCTCAGAAAGTTTAATCCTTTCAGGTCTCACTTTTCTTAGTCAGATGTATCCAGAGCAGTGTTCAGTCTAGGGTTACTTCCCACTACTAAGGCAAAAATTTCCTCAATATTCTACCTAGTGCCCCATAAATTATAAATTTCTTCACTGTGGCTGGCTGAAAGAGATAGAGTTCCTGGCCCTGTGTGAATACACTATTCCCTTTAACCCTTTCAGAAGGTTTCCCCAATCTCACGCAGCTTCCCCACACAGATGCCCTGATCAGTACTCTCTGGAGTTCCGTCTGTGCAGCTTTCTCCTTTCTTGTATTCTGGCTAATGCTCTCTAGCTATGTTGATCATCTGAGACTCTCAGCACTACCTACTCAACTAAGGAAGTCTGCCAGATTCTACCTCAGTTTCCCTCTCCTTGTGTTGCACCTTGAAAACTCTCTCAGACTGTAAGCTGGAGAAATGATAGAGCTAACTGGTCTGTTTCTTAACTCTCAGGAATTGCTCTCACTTGCTACCTCATGCCATGTGTCTAAAAAATGTTTCATGGGATTTTATTTTGCTGTTGTTGTTACAGAAGAAAGGGTAAATCTCATCCCTGTTACTCCATGTTAGCTGAAAACAGACACGCTACAGCAAACCAACAGATTGGAAGGTAATATAACAATAAAGAAATAATTTTTACAAAATTCACTTACATGGTTCCAGATTTCACATTGCAAATAACATTTAATAAACTACACTTGTTCAGTTTTGGTGTAATATCAAAGAAGATCTACAATTATCTAAAACTGCTTTTAAAAATAGTCTTCCACAGTACTATTTACAATTGCAAAAACATGGAACCAACCCTGCTGCCCACTGAAACTGGGCTGAATTTTTTTTAAAAAGTGGTACATATGCATGATGGAATATTATGCAACCATAAAAAAGAAAAAAATTATGGACTTCGCAACAACTTGGATGAATTTAGAGTCTACAATACTCAGTGATTTATCACAGAAACAAGAACAGAGTTATCACATGTTCTCACTCATAAGCAGACCCTGAACATTTACCATAACACTATAAGAAAGGGATTAGCAGTAGCCAGAAACTGCAGTGGGGGAGACAGACATAACATTACTACGGGTACCTGATCTCAAATCAGGCAAAGTGGGAACCAAAGGGAGGCCCAAACTTCACCTGCACGATGACCAGTTGTATACCTAATTCTGAATTGCACCCTGTATCTTTAAAATAAACCAAAACAAAAAAAATAAGTCTTCCTTAAGAAAAGTAGAGATTTAGTGGTTGCCAGGGACCAGGTAAAATGGAATGGGATGTGACTACTAACAGGTACAGGGATTCTTTGTGGGATAATGAAAATGTTCTGAAATTAGATAATGGTCGCAGAACACTGCTGATATACTAAAATCCAGTCAGCTGTATACTTTAAACAGGTGAATTTTATGGCATGTGAATTATATCTCACTTTTTTTTTCTTGATTATATATGCCCCATCTTTTTTTTTTTTTTTAATTTTAAAGATGTGGGGTACAATTCAGGGTTAGGTATACAAATGTTCATTATGCAGGTACCCTTGTTGATCAGATTCTCACTACTGCCAATCCTGCCTCCCCCCTACCTCCAGCAGTTTCCCACTATATCTCACTTTTTAAAACTTTTTATAACTACACAATACTCAGAACTTGTGTGGCCAAGTTTTATACATATACTTCAACCAAAATTACTTAATGTACAAAATTGAATATAAAAGCAGATGTGAGAATCCAGTTATCTTCTATTAAGCCAGACAGTAAAGAGATTTCCAAAAATCCAAGAAATGTAAGTTTTCTCAAAAACATATTTTGTTTTAGAAAAAGATACTTTACATTTATAATTGTTATATATGTTACTGTGAAATGCGCTTGTTATTTTTTAAGTGAATTAAAATTTTTAAAAAGTTTTCTCAGTTTTAATCTCTAATTCAGGAAATAACAATACATATAACTCACGTAAACAAAAACTCTCTGGAGTTCCCAATATATTTTAAGGATACAGGCTGGGCATGGTGGCTCACTCCTGCAACCCCAGCCCTTTAAGAGGCTGAAGTGGGAGGACTGCCTGAGCCCAGGAATTCAAGACCAGCCTGGACACCATAGCAAGACCTCGTCTCTATACAAAATAAAATAAATTAGCCAGGTGTGGTGGCACATGTCTATAATCCCAGCTACTTGGGAGGCTGAAGCAGAAAGAAAACCTGAACCCAGGAGATCGAAGATAAGGTGAGCCATGCTCATGCCACTACACTCCAGCTTCCAGAGGAAGACCTTGATTAAAAAAAAAAAAAAAAAAGACTGAAGACTATAAAGGGCCCTGAGACTAAAAAATTTAAGAAATGTCCATCCAAGTCATTAAACTATGCCAAAGATTCCACATTAGTGTACATCTTAACAGACATAACAAAACAGTAATTAATTAGCAAAAATTGCTGGGAGAATGCATGTAAATGCACATTAAGGTTGTTATTTAATTACACTTCTTACTTGGAAGTTTCAGGCAAGCCAGCTGAGAGTTCCAGAAACACAGATAAGTAGTAACCACGCACAACTCCATTTCCATCCTAAAAAAGGATAAGAAGTTAAACAAACTCCAGATCAATTTAAATGTAAAAATTAAGCTGTAATAAAATGAACAGAATACAGATTAATATCTAATATCTGAACTGGAAAGTATTTCTAAGCTTTAAAGCAACAGAAGAAATAATGAAAAGATCAACTGACTTGAGTTTATAACAATTTTACACTTTTGCACATTTTTAAAAAATGAAAACAAAATTTTTATTTTTTTTGAGTTGGAGTCTCACTCTGTCGCCCAGGCTGGAGTGCAGTGGCACACTCACAGTCACTACAGATAGCCTCAACCTGCTGAGTTCAGGTGATCCTTCCACCTCAGCCCTTCAAGTAGCTGGAACTACAGGTGCGCACTACCACGCCCAGCTAATTTTTTGATTTATTGTAGAGACATGGTCTCACCATGTTGCCCAGGCTGGTCTCAAACCTGCAGGCTCAGGCAATCCTCTTGCCTTGGCCTCCCAAAGTGCTGGAATTACAGGCTTGAGCAACCACGCCTAGTCAAAAAGTAAAAATATTAAGGCACACAAATTAAGAAAAATATCAACAAACATGAAAAGAATTAAGAGTTGCAACATATATAGAGCTTCCTACAAATCAGCCTTAACAAAAAAATCAAAACCCTAATGGAAAAAATAATTTCATTAAAAACAAGAGAGGCAAAAAAAAGGTAATTTTTAGGACCAAAAAAAGAGTAAAATGGAAAAAGGTAACAGCCCATGCTGAAAGTAATTGAAAGCAATTTCTATATTTTTTTAATGTTTGGATTCCATATAGGATGTTGTCTAGAGAGTAAGACGTTGATTAAATCTCTACTAGAGATTTTTATACAGATAAGTACCCTCTCTGTATTTCCCCACTACTTTGCCCAGGTGTTTATTTTTTGAAAGGTCACATTTATTATAACTACTTGTTTGAACATCTGCTCCCCAACCAGACTACGAAGGCTGAGAACAGGGAGTCTCATACATCTCTGGCACCTACTGGACATTACAATAGAAGGTACAAGTACTTATTTACCTCTTCATTTCTAGTCTACCTTGCTTGAAAAGAACCTGAGCAGCTTTCAAGGTTTGACATGATAATCATGCAATAAATATCAATTAATAAATCATAAGCTAAGTGAATAAAGTCACACAAGAAAGATTATTATTGTATGATCCCATTATACAAAAATCTAGAAATGCAAAACTGTAGTGACAAAAGCAAGTCAGTGGTTGCGGCTGCGGGGGGAGGCCAAGAAAAGAAAAGGAATTAACTGAAAAGGGGACTAAGATAACTTTTTAAAGTCAAAATCATGACTGTGGTGGCAATTATGGGACTCTATATATTTGTCAAAACATGCCAAAATTAGTGAATTTTATTGAATGTAAATTATATTGATTTTAGAAAGTTAACTAACATCCGTGTTCAAACAGTTTTTGGTTTTCTTCTTTTGAATTACGTATGTTCTTAGAAAAACTTCCCTAGAATGAAATTAATGAATTAATGAATAAAAGGGGAATGAATATTTTGGTCCCTGATCTTTAACCATTAATAATATTAAAATTCTATTTTGCCTTCTTATCATAATCTTAAGGAAAAAAAATTTGTAATAGTCTTATTGGCATGTCAGATGCACCTATAATAAAATACCAGCTTTAAGACTTTTCAATAAGCAGAGGATCCTGAAAAGATTGCTGCAACCTCTGAGTGAAGGCAGTTTTAAAACTGTGATCACAGAATTAAGTCACTTGAGGAGGTCACTGCTTTATATATGGGGGTTTTCTTTTCTGTTTTTGCTTTTTAATTGTTGAGGAGCAATTAACAGGGTTTTAAAAATAACAGTGACTTGCCAGTCACAACGGCTCACACCTGGAATCCCAGCACTTTGGGAGGCAGAGGCAAGAGGACTGCCTGAGCCCAGGGGTTCAAGAACAGCTCGGGCAACTTGGCGAGAACTCATCTCTACAATAAATAAAAAAATTAGCTGGGTGTGGCAGCACACAGCTGTGGTTCCAGCTAGTTGGAAGGCTAAGATGGAAGGATCGCCTGAACCCAAGAGGTCGAGGCTGTGGTGGTCATGAGTGTGCCACTGCACTCCAGTCTGGGCAACAGAGTAAGATGCCTACTAAACAAAACAAAACAAAACAAAAAAAGTAGAAAGCACTAAGAAGATTAGGGAGAAAGTGATAAATATTAAAAATAGACTAAGAAGATTCAAAATATACACTGCAAAAACCACAACAAAGAGAGCCAAAAAGGGAGCAAAATAAATAATAAAAACCATAATTCAGAAAGACTTTTCTAAAAAACAAAAAAATTCTGAAACGACATATTGAAAGAGCCCAGTATATAATTGAGACTACTGACCCAGAAGGACCAAGATGTGTAAGAGTAAATTATTGGACTTAAAAGATAATTTGGGCATCTAGATAATATCAGCACATACTTTTTAAAGGGAAAGAAAGCTAGGTTGTTATCAGACATTACCTAAAGAAAATGGAATAACATATTTAAATACACAATGAAACAAAACATAAGCCAAGGATCTTATATCCAGCAATACCAGCTTTAAAGTATAAAGTACAGTTGTCCTTTGGTTAAAGTAAAAAGCGTAAAGTTGTTTTCAACATATGAGAACTCAGGGACTATTGTTTCCATAAGGCCTTCAGATAGAACATACCAGAGGACACAGTCTGGACAAACTGCTACCCAGACATAAGGGAAAGGCAGGGAATGGGAAAGAGCACAGGAAAAATAAATAAATAACAGCTCCCAATAATCACATGAATGGCAGAATTAGTGTTCCTATTCCAAGATGTTTATGATCAAAAAAATTAGCCAAGTGTGGTGACATATGCCTGTAGTTCCAGCTACTTGGATGGCTGAGGAGGAATGATCGCCTGAATCCAGCAGGTAAAGGCTGCAGTGGCCATGAGTTTGCCACTACACTCCAGCCTGGGTGACACAGCAAGATTCCAACTCAAAAAAAAGAAAAAGAAATAATTGGCATATATGTTTTAAATGACTTTCTGTATCTTTTACTTTTTTTCTTTTTTATTTATTTCATTATAGAGACAAGGTCTCACTATGTTGCCCAGGCTGGTCTTGAACTCCTAGACTTAAGCAATCCTCCCACTTCAGCCTTCCAAAGTGCTGAGATTAAAGGCGTGACCACTGCACCCAGCCTTCATTTTATATATTTATTTCTTTATTTTTGAGTTGGAGTCTCACTCTGTCACTCAGACTGGAGTGCACTGGCCGCTCCCGGCCACTGCAGCCTCGACCTGCTACTCCGGCAATCCTTCCGCCTCAGCCTTCCATGTAGCTGGAACTACAGGCGCGCGCTACCACGCCCGGCTAATTTTTTATTTAATTTTTATTTATTGTAGAGATGAGGTCTCGCCAAGTTGCCCAGGCGGGTCTCGAACCTGTGGGCTCAGGCAATTCACTCACCTCGGCCTCCCAAAGTGCTGGGATTACAGGCTGAGCCACCGAGCCCGGCCTCATTTTACTTTTAATGCAGTTTTTTATAAAAGAATATTAAACAATTATTCTAAGGTAAATATCTTTTTACAAATCATAAATAAAATTAAATGTATAAGGATTCATACTATTCATATTTAACTCATTTTTTCATAGATTTAGTTATATACCTCATAAAGAAATATAAAATCATCATTAATTTCTTTACTCCATTAAAAAGTGAACTGGTATACTAGAGAACCTTGAAAGAAAGACCTTGGCTTCAAAATTTATTAGAAATCTGAAAAACTTACTGGGTAAACTTTTAACCTCCAGCAAAGTCCTGAAACTTGAAGAGGTGGACTGTAAACAGGATCTGCTCTCTGGCGCAAAGTACTAAAGAAAAGAAAAAAACACAAATCTCAAGATCACAACTGTTGTGAAACAGCATCAAGCAAAAAAGCAAAAACCAACCACTATCTTTATGTTACATATTCAAAATCCTAGACAAATAACAAAAGGTGGCTGAACAAGATTACACTGAATATAACTTTAGATATACTTACATTCTGAAATAAAAGAAAATTTAAAGATACTGAAATATTCAGCAATATCTTGTAAGTTTCAGGAAAAAAAGAAAACCCTTGAAATTGTGACACTTACTTAAGGAAAAAGGAAAGTATCACTAAGTTTCCAAATTGTAATGACTACTTCAACAAGCAGTCCTCCACATTGGCAAAAACTAAGCAGTCCCTCTTATTTAAAATGGGTCCTTTTCCCAGACTATAGACAAAATTGGTATAACCCCCAAAAATACAACACGACCCAGACAAATAACCTCTATGTTTTCACTAGGAAAACTGTTTCTTCTAAGACTACTAAACTGAGTGACACAGTTCTCTACATCCCTATCTATCCTACCAAGGAGTGACACCTTCCTGGCTCTTTCTTACAGACACATACAAAAAAAAAAAACAAAACAGGATGGTCAAGAACTCTTACCTGAAATTCTCTAAAACAAAAGTAGCTGAATCATAAGATGGTACTAATTCACTAAAAAGAAGCAAAAGTAAAAAAAATTATTTACGTATATAAATTTAAAATTCCATTTAGCTAAAAAAAAATCCCTCAGTAATATCTTGAAAACTTTATTAAGTCCCCAAGAAATATTTTTAAATCTTTATTAAACATAACACTAAATCAAATGAATTCATAAAACCATCAAAAGTTTGCAATTAGAGTTACAACAAATACTTTATAAAAATTTTTTTAAAGGCAATATATTATTTAAGTATTAAAATAAGCATAAGAGACAAATTTAAAAAGTATTCATGGAAACAGAAAAAAGGTAAAAAATTGAAGCTTAGGCTGGAAACCTGAATTACGAAACAGACATTAACAGGGTTAAAAGATGAAAAGAAACAATAAAAACCGAAGATAATCGAGACCCGCCTGGGCAACTTGACGAGACCTCATCTCTACAATAAATCAAAAAATTAGCCGGGCGTGGTAGCACGCGCCTGTAGTTCCAGCTACTTGGAAGGCTGCGGTGGAAGGATCGCCAGAGCCCAGCTGGTCGAGGCTGCGGTGGCCGGAAGTGGCCACTGCACTCCAGTCTGGGCGACAGAGTAAGACTCCAACTCAAAAAAAACAAAAACAACAACAACTACAAAAAACCAAAGATATCGCAATTAACACTGAACTTCCTTCTTCGAAACAATGTAAACAGCGACAGATCTTAAATACTGCCAGACTATTTCCTAACTAATAAGCTATACAGTTTTATAGGATTAGAGTACATAATCAACTAATTTGCACTTGAGATGGACTAGCACTTAACACTTCCTTGGTAAGGCAAGATTACCTTAAGCAACTTCATTCAGCTCCATCCAGTCTTCTCCAAGAGAAATGAACTAAAACCACAGGAAATGGGCTAAGGATAATCCATTTTTCTGCTAACTTAGTCACGTGAATGGTTTGTGGCACTTTGATTAAAACACCTCAAAAGTTATTAAAACATCATTTATGATAAAGACCCAATAATACAGTACTGTAATAACACAGTTTATAAATTTGATATATAAAGTTACAAAATTACCAAATTACACTGCAAACCCTTTCACCATATCTTCAGATATATTTTTTAAAGTTCAATTTATTAAAATGTTGGTTACTATTCATACGAACTATGATACATCTATAGCATTGACAATGTGATAGTGCCTAAGGAAACTAGTAGTTTGCCAAGTGAAAATATAGTATAAATAAAAAATAAATTATTCTTCATTTTATGGTAAGTACATATAGCTAAATAGGTCACATCTTCATAGTAAGTAGATGTATTTTGCCCCACAATTGCTAACTGTATAGCTATTACCCAAACTGACTAAGCCAAGCAATCCTACCATATTGCTAGTCGCTTGTTACCTTTCCTTGGAAGACTCAAATTCTGTATTCCCAGATTCTTTTGCCTATTGAACTCTTACTATTCCTTCAGTCACACACCCTCAGAGGTCTACACTAAGGTCTCCCTATTGTACAATCTCCTAGCACTTCAGTACACACAAACCCCAACGCAATTAGTGCCTGCGAAGTTTTTCTGAAACCATAAACCTAATCAGAGTTCTAAGGGATTCTTCTCAGTATAGTAACATGTTTATGTCACATAATTTTGCACAACTTTCAAACACACAAATGTTGGTCAGTTCTACCTCCAAGTTCAGAATATCCTCCATAATATGCAAAGACTTCAACCAATCCCCAATTTCCTGCTGATCTGCAAACTGTTTCTTCCACTATGTCCTTAACATCCAGTGTGAAACATTTCGTGTGTGTGTGCTTGTTTTTTGAGTCAGAGTTTCATTCTGCTGCCCAGGCTGTAGTATGGTTCTGTTCCTGTGTTATGGTTAATGCTGTTTTTGCTCTAAGTCTAGAGAATTGCCACATTTTATTAGCCATTAAGGGTCAAAAGAGTTCATCAGAACACAAAATAAACACCAGGAGATGCCATGTTCAACTCAGAATGGTGAACTAGAAAGCTCACAAACTATAGAGCATAGGTTGCTAACACTCACTCACCAAGAGGACATAGCAGTATGCCCTAGCTCTCACTTGGGAGAGAAAACAATCACACTCAAAACACAGAAAGCACATCTAGCAACACTAAGGTACTGTAATATACATATATATATATATATGTATGTATATATATATATTTGGTTTTTTTTTTAGGGAAAGCTTTGGGGATACAAATACTGTAATAACAAATTAGTGCTATAAGACAGGCTTAAACAGAATACACATACTTCTCCAATCACCAGCTATCATCTATTTTTCTGGTCATATAATTATAAATCACAAGAGGTCTCTATTACGCTTCCCACTAGAACCTAACACAAGCCTGGAACATAGCTGACATTCAACTATTCACAGAATGAGTGAATATTTACAAATATTTGCTGGCAGATTCATAAAGAGCTAGAAATATTTACTCAAAACTTTCTTTTGCATTATTTACATATAAATACAAAACCATGGCTACTGCTAAGCCATCGAATTCCACCACATTACCTATTTATTAACATCTACATATTATGCCCACTTATTCTGAAGTTATCTTCAGTCATATTGGTGTTTGTAAGGCCGGAGGTACCGGAGGGCAGGGCGGGCCTCAACAAGATGACTCCAACCCAGACCAGGAGAACAATGGGCGGAAGTGAGCTAGCAAAAATGAGTAACCAGAAATAAGACCCCGGCCGCAAAGCCAGCCAGTACCTGTTACAGCAATTCTAGCAACCCCATTCAGCCAATCACCAGCAGATGCGACAGCTGTCCCAACCAATGATCGCTCTCCCCAATCCCCCTCACAGCTTTCTCAGTGTGCCCTTTATAAACCCGTCGCCCATCTCGCTAGGTGCCACTTCTATGGCCCACAGTTACATGGACCGGTGAACCTCGCCCGGGATTGCGCTAATAAATTTTTCTTGGCTCCTTTGTTGCCGTTTCGCCTGGTCTGGTTTCGTTTACCTTACAGTGTTATCATTCCGTGCCTGCAGATAACACACTGCTTTATCTTCTCATAGCTTTTTTTAAAATGTTGCCTCCTCTCTTATAAATGTAGACCACTCTGGTCTTTATGATGACTGGATTCATCTCATGGTGTTGGTGTATATTTGATGTCACAGAATATGGGAAACTTGCATCAAACCATCTCTAGCCCAGTCTGTAATGATTGGTACATCTTTAGAACAGTGACATCACCATAATGACATGAGCAAAGAAAGGGCAAGTATCCAATATTTCCTTAATGGAATAGAGAGCTGAGATACATAAAAACTAGTTCTCTTTAACAACTTGACCATTTCTCACAAAAATATAAAATACCCTATGGACTGAGAGCTATACTAGGTTTTTTTTTGAGTCGCAGACTCACTTTACCACTCAGGCTGAAGTACAGTGGCATGCTCACAGCTACCACAGCCTCAATCTGCTGGGCTCAGGCAATCCTTTCACTTCAGCCTTCCAAGTAGCTGGAATTACAGGCACATGCCACCATGCCTGACTAGTTTTTAGATTTATTGTAGAGACAAGGTCTTGCCAAGTTGCCCAGGCTTGTCTAAAACCCCTGGGTTCAGGCAATACTCTTGCCTCTGCCTACCAAAGTACTGAGATTATAGGCATGAGCCACCACGCCCAGCCTATGCTAGTCTTTTAAGATCTGCCTGAGGACACATATAAAGTCTTATTTCCTACTATGTCCCAACAATGAATAATGCATAAATTCTGGTTGAACTTCTTGCTGCCCTCCAACTATACCAGTACTTGTCATATCCATATTTTTATTCATGCATAGTTCCCCATTCTCATCCGCCCAACAACATCCTATGTATCTTTCAAGATCTTCCTCAATTCCTTTCTACCATGCCAATCTCTACCCTGACCTCTCTTCAGAATTTCTGATATGATACATAACTGAATAACAAATATTAGGTCCTTAAAAAGAATTCTTTACCAACCAATGTGAAATATTTACCACCCAGTAAGATTTTTAGTTCCTCTTCTGTGTCTCCTATGCAACACCTATAGCAGTGCTGGGCATACAGTTTTTAATAAATAATACTTCACTGACTTAATGACCTTTTCTTCTCCATTGCGGCTCATCACCAGTCATAAACTGATAGAACTAAAAGCAATCTAAACTTTGGTCTGTAACCTTAATGTCAATGCACGCCAAACTTTCTTATTTGGCCCTCTTTGCTTTGCTGATCAATGCACTGGTAAGATAAACATCTGCTTCCTGTATGTCACAACAAATAAACAGAGTTTCTATTAAGAATCAGAGTTAAAAGTCAAAATTTCCAATAGAGTAACAAGCATTACTGGAGACAGAGAGGGCCCTAAGGTTATCTTCACCCATGAAAAGCTGTTTCATCATCAGACTAGTAAGCATTGTTGCCTGCCTCATGAGCTGCTGAAAGTGGTATAAGGATAAGAACTAGCATATATCAATGGTTCCCAACCCCCAGTGTATTATTACTTCGGATGCCCAAGATGAATGTTCTAGACACCATTTCTAAAGATTCTAGGGAAGTTGGCCTGGAAATCCGCAATTTGGACAAACACTTCAAATGGCTGGTTTAAGTAGCCCATGTACCACACTTTAAATTGAAAACACTAATTTTTATGCACAGTGCTCATGTCAAAGATCTATGTTTCATTCCACAGGTGGTGACATGGTTCAGAAAAGGTATCTTCAAAACTAAAATGGCTGAACACACTATCAAAGAGGCAGCCTTGAGATATTGGTGAACAACCTTACTTCAACTAAATATATTTAAATTATAGCAAATACTTAGTGCTTTAATAATATTCAGTGCCTTAATGAAATATAAATATTTTACCAGCTTTGTTACTTCAAAAAGAAATGAAGGCTTACTGATCAGTGAGAATCCCTGAATTCTGGCTGTCATAAAAAGTTTCCCCCTGTTTATAGAATTGTAGTAGTTATGATTCTCAGGAGGAACAAGGGCTTATACCAGTGATTCTCAATTGGGGTGATTTTGTCCCCAGGGACATTTGGCAATGTCTAGAAACATTTCTGTTACAACTGCAGGGTAAGGGGGTGCTACTAGGATACTGGTAAACATTCTATAAATCACAGCAAAGTTCCCCTAACCCCACAAATGATTATCTAGCTCAAAATGTCAACAGTGTCAAGGTTCAAAAACCCTGGTTTGTGCCATATACTCTAGTATTGTACAATGACTTAATTCCCTGTGGCCATTGAAAGGTATCACATGTTAGAGAAAAAAGAAAAAGTAGCTCAACATAAAAAATGTTTACAGCAAAAGCTGTTTTCTAAATGTACCACAGCCCTCAACATACTAGAAAAACTTGTATTCCATAAGTCATCTCTAATGTAAGATACATTAAGCCTATTGTATCAAAATATTTAACAGAAGCAGGGGCTTCACTGCTCATTTTAGCAATGAATAAGTCAAAATTTAAAAAGAACAAACTGAAAATGCCCGAGTGAACCCAATGTTATGGACTGATTTGTATTTCCCAAAACTCCTGTTAAAGTCCTAACCCACAGTGTGACTATATTTATAGATAGGTCTTTAGGAAGATTATTAAGGTTAAAGGAGGTCATAAAGGTATGGCCCTAAGCCAATAAAGCTGGTGCCTTCTCCTTCCCCCAAAAAAGGGAAGAAAAATAACATTCTTTTGAAACAAGGGAATGCATTTGCACATAAATTTCAAATAAATATGAAATTTAAAACTGTGTTGTACCTGGTAAAGTCTGGAGGAACAGGGGTGGTAACAAAGGATGCCATGGGCTTTCGATGAACTTGCTGAAACATCATGAGGATCTCTGAGCTCTTGGATATCAATTCACTCTTACTACAAGACCGCAACTGTGTGAAGAAAAAATTAGCTGAACACACAAGCTTACTGTTCAGTTCTCCCTCAATATTCCTAATAAAGAAGGAAATTACAAATTATTCTGATTATAGATGGAAAAAAAATGAGACTAAAAAATGACTCAGTTGGACATGGTAGCTCACGCCTGTAATCCCAGCATTTAGGAGGCTGAGGTGAAAGGACTGTCTGAGTACAAGGGTTTGAGACAAGCCTGGACAACCTGGCAAAGTACCTCATCTCTACAATAAATAAAAAAAATTAGCCGGGCATGGTGGTGCACACCAGTACCTACTGGGTACAATGTCCACTACCTGGTGATGACTATATTAAAAGCCCAGACTTCACACTACACAATATCTGCATCAAGAAATCTACACTTCTATCCCAAATATATAAAAATAAAAAGTTAAAAATAAGTAAAAATTTTAAAAGTCCACATGAGAAGCCAGATGTGGTGGCTCACACCTATAATTCCAGCACTTTGGGAGGCTGAGGTGAGAAGACTGCCTGAGCCCATGGGCTTGAGACCAGCCTAGGCAACTTGGCAAGACCTCATCTCTACAATTAAAAAAAAAAAAAATTAACCGGGCATGGTGGTACATGCCTGTAGTTCCAGTTACTTGGAAGGTTGAGGCAGAAGGATCGCCTGAGTCCAGTAGGTCGAGGCTGCAGTAGCTGTGAGCGTGCCACTGCACTCCAGACTGAGTAACAGAATGAGACTCCAACTCAAAAAAAAAAAAAGTCCACATGAGGACACAGTAAGAAGGCAGTTACCTATAAGCCAAGGCAGGAGAAACAATAAACGATGCTCTGAATGTTTTCAAATTTTACACAAATACTATCAAGCTAAGAAAACCATGAAGCCTACATTTTTCACTCAGTATTGTTTTGTTTTTTAAAGATGAGATCTCGATATGCTGCCCAGGCTACAGTGCAACAGCTATCTATAGGTGCAATCACAGCACACTGTAGTCTCCAACTCCTGGGCTAACGCAATCCTCTTGCCTCAGTCTCTTCAGTAGCTGGGACCTACCACAGGTATGCACTTGACTTCAACATTTTTTTGATTATAAACTAAGCTATTAGTCCATGCCTACACAAGGTCAGGATCATCAATATCATAATCTTCCATCTCCACATCTTGTCCCACTAGGTTTTCAGGGGAAATAACACTTATGAAGGTGTCATCTCCTATAATAACAATGCCTTCTTCTGAAAAACCTGACTGAGGATGTTTTATAGCTAACTTTATTTTTTATAAGCAGAAGGAGCATACTCTAAAATAATGATAAAAAGTACAATTCATTAAACACGATTTGCAACATTCTGTTATTTTTTTGTATGTTTCGAATGCTAAAATGTTTATAAGGTAAATAAACAGTATTACATTTTTTTTTGAGTTGGAGTCTCACTCTGTCACCCAGGCTAGAGTGCAATGGCACACTCACAACCACCCCAGTGACAACTTGCTGGGCTCCGGCGATCCTTCCGCCTCAGCCTTCCAAGTAGCCGGAACTATAGGTGCGCACTACCACACCCAACTAATTTTTTGATTTATTGTAGAGATGAGGTCTCGCCAAGTTGCCAGGGCTGGTCTTGAACCTGCGGACTCAGACAATCCGCTCACCTCAACCTCCCCAAAGTGCTGGGATTACAGGCTGAGTCACCCAGCCTGGCCCAGTATTAAATTTTAAAAAGTACAGTACAATAAATACATAAACCAATAGCATAGTTCTTTATTATAATTATCAAATATTACATACTGTACATAATTACATATGCTATACACTTTAATATAACTGGCAGCACAGTAGGTCTGTTAACACTAGTTACACCATAAACATGTGAGTAATGCTTTGCACTGCAACATTACAATAGCTACAATGTCAGCAAACATCACTAAGCAACAGGAATATTTCAGTTTCATTAAAATTTTGTGGGACCACTATCATATGCAGTCTATCAAATGAAATGTCATTATTTGGCACATGTCTGTATATGGAAAGGTGTGTGTAGGCTATATGCATATACTATACCATTTGACATGGGGACTTTAGCGTCTATGGATTTTGTTATCCTTGGGGGTGCCCTGGAACCAATCCCCCTCAAATGACAAGAAAGAAATGTTTTGAGAGAGGGGTGTTTGGCTGTAATTTTTTATTTGTCTGTTTCTTCTGGCAGCTCTGCTAGCATTTGATTAATGTATTTTGAAGCTACACTATTAGGAACATAAACATCTGGATTCATTATCCCCATTACCACTGTGAAATAACCTTTATTCCTGGTAATACTGTTTGCTTTGAAATCTACTTTGTTAACAAAAAGTCATTTTAACTTTCTATTAACCAGTGTTACCATGCCATATTCTCTCCTTTTGTTTTTAGCGTATTTAGGCCTACATATGTAAAATGCATGTAATGTAGGCAGCAAATAGTTGGGTCTAGTTTTATTTTAATCCAATCTGACACTCTGATTCTTTTTTTTTTTTTTTGAGTTGGAGTCTCACTCCATCACCCACGCCATCCCAGAGTCAACCTGCTGGGCTCCGGCGATCCTTCTACCTCAGCCTCGCAAGTAGCTGGAACTACAGGCATGCTACCACACCTGGCTAATTTTTTTTTATTTATCATAGAGATGAGGTCTTGCCAAGTTGCCCGGGCTGGTCTCAAACCCGCAGGCTCAGAGCAATCCACTTGCCCCAGTCTCCCAAAGTGCTGGGATTACAGTCTGAGTCACCCAGCCCGGCCGACACTCTGATTCTTAACTGGAATGTTTAGAACCTTCACATTTAATGTGCTTGCTGATATGGTGAAGTTTGGTGTCTCATTTTACTATTTTCTATTTGCCTCATCTGTTTTTTTGTTCTTTTTGTTTTCTTTTCCTGTTTTTCTTTCTATTAACCCTTTGCACTTGGATGTCCCCTTGAGGGAACATCATAAATCTAGCAAACCATTCAGATAGCACCCCCCATCAGGGGACGATAAAGAGATTGCTGGTCATTATACAGGACAAACTTAGGTAAGCGAAAATTTTTCAGAAATGTATGTTTCCTTGAAGTTTTCCATTCAAATTGTACAACAAAGCAAATAAAGAGACGGAATATATACTGAGATACAATTGATCAGTTGAGAAGTGGTTCTCAGGAATCATGAGTGTGTCCTTCCACATCTTCTTCAAACAACAGTTAACAATAAATTATATATTATTAACGCGGGAGGAAGACAATGAAACTGCACTACCTGCTCAAACAGAAAAACACACCAGGCACAGTGGCTCACACCTGTAATCCCAGCACTTTGGGAGGCAGAGAAGACAGAATTGCCTGAGTCCAGGGGTTCAAGACCAGCCTAGACAACTTGGAGAGACCTTGTCTCTACAATAAAAATCAAAAAAAATTAGCCAGGCATAGTGGTGTACGCCTGTGGTTCCAGCTACTTGGAAGGCTGAGGCAGAAGGATCACCTGAGCCCAGCAGGTCGAGGTTGCAGTGGCTTTGAGCATGCCACCATACTCCAGCCTGGAAGACAGAGTAAGATTCCTACTCAAAAAAAACCCCAAAACAAAACACTAGATGGAAGATGTTAAACAAATTACTATTGCACAACATGTATCAATGAACCTGCAATGCATGTCAGTGACTGTTTCACATGTTAGAAAAACATAAGATATAAAATTTTGATTTTTTTGGTGATAAGTAAGTTCCTCAATGTCCAAAATTCCACTATAAGCCAAATATCATTACAATAAAATAATTGGTTCCAACACTATACTATTTAATATGAAGTGATTCATTTTTCACTATTTCATAAAAAAAGTACAGTCAAGTTACTGGTGGTGATCCACAAGATGTCTCCAAGTACAAATGGTTAAAATAGACATTTAAAAATAAAGAGCTTTAAAATTATATACATATTATATAAATATACTTTTTAAATGTTTAAATACCTATAATTCCTAAGTTAAAGGTGATATTACAAATCAAAATATAAATTATTAAAACACCAGAAATAGCCAGAGTATTTAGAAGAAAATTGTTAGTCTAAAAAGCAATTAAGGAAAAAAAACATTATAAATAAATGAGTTCAGTCTTCAACTACAGAAGCCAGAAAAAGAACAGCAGTGCATAAAACGGGAAGAAATCATAAAGACAATGATACAATTAACAAAAGTGTGTCATAAAATAGTTGAGAAAAATCAACATAACCAGTATTGGTTCTTGGAAAAACATCGGTTAAACAGAAGAAATCCTAGAACATGGTGGATCAAGAAAAATAAAGTGTCCAACAGCATATTCAGAAGAAAAAACAGAATACAACTTCAAAGAGTAGAAATATTTAAAATAAAATTAATTTTTAAAATAACATACTTTTACTGTACCTTTTCTCTGTTTAGATACAAACTTATAATTGTATTACAATTGCCTACAGTATCCAGTGTAATAATAATGCTGTATAGGTTTGTAGCCTAGAAACAACAGGCTATGCCATATCACCTAGATGTATTTTTTAAATATAGAAGATAAAAAACAGTATACCTGTATAGGGGGCAATTACCATAAAAGAAATTTGCACCTATTCAGTAAATGGTGCTGGGAAAACTGGCTGACCACATGCAGAAGATTGAAACAGGACCCCTATCTATCCCCATGCACAAAGGTTAACTCCAAATGGATCAGAGACCTAAATGTAAAACCTCAAACCATAAGAACCTTAGAAAAGGAAGGAAATACCCTCATGGAAATCAGAACTGGCACCCAATTCCTGAACAAAACCAGAAACCCACAGGTCATAAGAAGAAGATAGACAAGTGGGACCTTATTAAACTGACAAGCTTCTGCAAAGCCAAAGAAACCATCAAGAGAGCAGGGAGACAGCCTACAGACTGGGAAAAAGTATTTGCCAACTCCAGGTCTGACAAAGGCTTATTAACATCCTGGATCTACAAGGAACTCAAACGTGCTGAAAAGAAAAAAACAAACAACCCCATTATAAAATGGGCTAATGATATGGACAGACACTTCACAAAAGAAGACATCCGAGCAGCCAACAAACACATGAAGAAATGCTCAACCTCACTAATCATCAGGAAGATGCAAATCAAAACCACACTGAGATACCACCTAACTCCAGTACGAATGGCATTTATCAACAACTCAAAAAATAACAGCTGCTGGAGAGGGTGTGGTGAAAAGGGAACACTTCTACACTGTTGGTGGGAGTGTAAACTAGTGCAACCTCTGTGGAAAGCAGTGTGGCGATTCCTAAAAGCTCTAAAAATCGACCTTCCATATGACCCCACAATCCCCTTGCTGGGAATATACCCTGAAGACCTCAAATCACTCTATAAAAAAGATACCTGCACACGTATGTTTATTGCAGCGTTGTTCACAATAGCAAGAACCTGGAAACAACCATGCTGCCCATCAAAAGAGGACTAGATTTTAAAAATGTGGTACATATACACGATGGAATACTACGCAGCCATAAAAAAGAACAAAATCATGAATTTCACAGCAACCTGGATGGAACTAGAGTCTATAATACTGAGTGACCTCTCACAGAAACAAAGATCCGAGTATCACATGTTCTCACTCATATAATGGACCTTGAACATCCAATGTAATACTATAAGAAAATGACTGATGGTACTGGGAAACTATGGGGGGGATTGGATTAACAGTAGCAAATATCTGTCTGGGGATGGGGAAACACCTCTTATCAACAGGGTGCCTGAATGAAACGTAACTGTACCCCACAAAATCATAATAAAAAATATTGATTAAAAAAAAAAGAGAAATTTGCAGGACTGGAAGTTGCTCTGAGTGAATCAGTGAGTGGTCAGTGAGTGTGAAGGCCTAGCACATTACTAAATACTTCAGCAGACTATATAATAAACAATGTGAACTTAGGCTATGCTAATTTAGGCTATGCTAAATAATTCTTTTTTTTTTTTTTTGAGTCAGTGTCTCACTCAGACTGGAGTGCAGCAACACAATCATGGCTCACTGAAACCTCACACTCCTAGGCTCAGGAAATCATTCTACCTTAGCCTTCAAAGTAGCTGGAACTACAGGTGAGCCCCACTATGCCTGCCTAGTCTTCTTCCCTTTTTGTAGAGACAAGGTCTCCCTATGTTTCTCAGGTTTGTCACTAACTCCTGGTCTCAAGCGATCCTCCCGCCTAGGATTCCCAAAATAGGATTACAGGCATGAGTCACCATACTCGACCTATGCTAAATTTATTCTTTAAATTTCTACTGTATTTGTACTTGTATGCTGGTTTTTCTTCCCAATATACTGTTGGACACTTTACTTTTCTTGATTGACCTTGCTAGAGTATCTTCTATATAACTAATTTTTTCCAATTTTTAAAAAAATTTCTTTTTGGGATTGGCTGTAATGGGAAACTGCCAGGGGAGAGCGGAGGTGGGATTGGCTGTAGTGGGAAACTGCTGGTAGGGGGGCCATACTTCATCAACAACGGTACTTGCATAATGAATATTTGTATACCTAAGCCTGACTTGTACACCACATATTTAAAATTTTAAATTTAAAAAAATTTCTTTAATAAGCTAAACTTATCTTTCTGTAACTTTCTCCTTTAAAAACTTTTAAATTTACTTTTTTGATTCCTTTATAATAACACTCAGTTCAAACCACAAGCACACTGTACAGTTATACAAAACTATTTTCCTTCTTTATATCCTTATTCTATATGCTCTTTAATATTTTGAGTTTTTGTCAGGGACTAAATAGTTAAAACATGAAACTGTCTACCTAGAAAAGCAGAGTCCAGATAAGAATAGTATGTGTCTTTCAAAGTACAGAAAGTGCGGACCAAGGACAAAACTAATATGAAATGTTGGCAGAATAGTCTGAGTCTGGGTACAGACACTTCTTGATAGAAGGGAAGTTTAATGTTAAAGATTGGGGAAGTTTAAATGCCTGATTGTATTGTACTTGTATATAAACTTTGGAATAAAGAGAAATGGGGTCACTTGGGGACTAGCCCCGGTGCCCTCCCTTTACAACTAAAGGAGTCTTGTATTCCTTTTAGTCTCCACTCCCTCTTTCAGGTACCCCGATAACCCCGGATGGTCCAAACAAATTTTTTTAAACTCTGTTTTTGTTTTGTTTTGTTTTTTTTAAAGAGACAGACAGGGTCTGGTTTTGTTGACCAGGCTGGAGCACAGTGGCACAATCACAGCTCACTGTAGCCTCAAATTCCTGGGCTCAAGTGATCCTCCCCCTCAGCCTCCTGAGTAGCTAGGAAATTAGGCACACGCCATCCTGCCTGGCTAATTTTTTTAAATGTTAAATCTTTTAAATTTTGATAAGCAAAAGACTTGAAAAGACACCTCAACAAAGAAGATATATGAATGGCAAATAAGTTCAGAAAGGATGTGCAACATCATTAGCATAAGGCAAATACTAATTAAAGCCACAATCAGATATTCTCATGAGAATGGCTAAAATGAAAAAGACTAACTATATCATGTGCTGACATGGATGTGGAGAAACTGGTACTCTGACACATTTCTGGTAAGAATACAAAATGGAACAATTACTTCAGAAAACTGTTATCAGTTACTTAAAAAGTTAATCATGCATCTACCAGTTGATCTGGCCATTCTACCTTAGGCGGACCCAAGAGAAAAAGAAATATTTATGCATGGAAAAGTTTGTTCATGAACATTCACAGCAGCTTAATCTTTAACAGCAAAAACTCAAATGTGGGGTTTATGGTCAATACAAATGAACATAAATAGTTGAATGCATAAACAAATTGTGATATATACATACAATGGAATAATACTCAGCAATAAAAGGGAAAAAAGTACTAATAAACAGCAAAAAAATGAATCTCCAATGATTTTGCTGAGTGAAAGAAGTTAAACATAAAATTAGTACATAGATTTATATAAAATTCTAGAATTTTATATAAATTGTAAAATTTATATAAAATTCTAGAAAACGGCCGGGCTTCGTGGTTCAGCCTGTGACCCCAGCACTTTCAGAGGCCGAGGAGAGTAGATTGCCTGAGTCCACAGGTTCAAGACCAGTCAGGGCAACTTGGCAAGACCTCGACTCTACAATAAATAAAAAATTAGCCAGGCATGGTAGCGCACACCTATTCCAGCTACTTGGAAGCCTGAGGTGTAAGGATCGACAGAGCCTAGCAAGTCGACACTGGGGTGGCCGTGAGTGTGCCACTGCACTCCAGCCTGGGCAACGGAGTAAGACTCTGACTCAAAAAAAAAAAAAAAAAAAAAAAAAAATTCTAGAAAACACAAATTTACCTATAACAACAGGAAGCAAATCAGTAGTTGCCTGGAGAAGGAATGGTAGAAAAAGACAGTAAAAAAAGGCACAAGGAAACTTTTGGGAATGAGTATGTTCACTATCTTGACTATAGTGAGGGTTTCACAAGTATTCAAGCTTACCAAATTATACAACATTTTAGATATATGCAGTTCCCTACAAATAACTTGAAAAAGGAAAAAATTAAAGGAAAAAAGATAAAAACAATTGCATGCAGTTTATACCAATCATACCTCAATACAGCTATTTTTTTTAAACCCTATAGCACTTCAGGAGGTGGAGGTGAGAGGACTGCCTGAATCCAGGGGTTCAAGACCAGCCTGGGCAACTTGGCAAGACCTCGTCTCTACAATAAAAATGAAAAAATTAGCCAGGCGTGGTAGTGCAGGTCACCACCATGTAGTTCCAGCTACTTGGAAGGCTGAGGTGGAAGGATCACCTGAACCCAGCAGATCGAGGCTGCAGTGACTATGAGCATGAGCATGTCACTGCACTCCAACAACAGAGTGAAACTCCAACTCAAATAAATAAATAAACACACATGCACATACACAACACTTAATGCATAAATCCTCTTTAGATCTCCACCCTTATTCCACCAGTAAAACTGCTGCACCACTCCAGCAGAATTATTCTCTGGAAGGGATAAAATAGTTTCTGGACTATGGTAACAAGATACATAAATATAAGTGGTAGTAGTGAAGAAAAAGAAATATTTAATAAATATTTATGCACTGAATCCTACCAACTAAATTGTAAAGAAAAAATAAAAATATTTTCTGACATGTAAGCAAGAAAACTGTATTCTGATTACCCTTCATGGAATAATACTGAGGGAAGCATGACACCAAAACAAGTTAACCAAGAGAATAGAAGCCATGAGACTCAAGAAACATGGAATTTAACACAAGAAGGAAGTGAAGAGAATCTCCAGAATGATTAAGAGAACAATCTCAGGAGAGTGCTGCATATAAGTCATACAGATAAATTAAAAAATTATAAAAACAGCTGGGGGCGGTTGCTCACACCTGTAATTCCAGCACTTTGGAAGGTAGAGGCAAGAGGATTGTTGGAGGCAAGGGGTTTGAGACCAGCCTGGGCAGCTTGGTGAGAACTTGTTTCTACAACATACCAAAAAGTTAGCTGTGCATGGAGGCGCATGCCTGTGGTTCCAGCTACTTAGAAGGCTAAGGCAGAAGGCTCTCATGAGCCCAGGAGAGGTCGAGGCTGCAGTGGCCGTGAGCCTGCCATGGCACTCCAGCCTTGGCAAAAGAGTGAGACCCCTACTCAAAAAAAAAAAAAAAAAATAAAAAACAAATTCAGCCAGGCGCAGTGGCTCAGGTCTGTAATCACAACACTTTGGGAGGTAGAGGTGAGAGGATTGCCTTAGCCCAAGGGTTCGAGACCAGCCTGGGCAACTAGGCAAGACCTCATCTCTATAACAAATAAAAAAAATTAGCTGGGTGTGGTGATGTGCACCTACAGTCCCAGTAACTTGGAAGGATGAGGCAGAAAGATCGCCTGAGCCCAGCAGGTCAAGGCTGCAGTGGCCATGAGCATGCCACTGCACTCCAACCTGGGCAACAGAGTGAGACTCCAACTCAAAAAATAAAAATAAAAATTCAAAAGGAATATGTCAAATATTTATGCAATACTATATATTTTATTGACTCATTTACTATATGCTTTATATTCATCCATCCCAATCTAAAACATAAACTTTATGAGGTCAGAATTTTTGCCATTTTGTTCACGACTGTATCCCAAACTTTTAAAACAATGTCTGCTACCAAATTGGTATTCGATGGCTATTTTTTCAATAAATAAAAATGCTAAATTTTAGCATAAGAATCACTATACGTAAGTAACTAGTAAGAATATAATTTCTCAAAGCCATCACATAAGTCACAATGTAAGGAAATTTAAACTATTTATAGATTCACAGATTCCTATGGGTTATTTTCAGTAAAAAAAATTCTATTCTTACAAAGCAGAGTAAATCCTACTAATGCAGTTCCCAAACATGACACAGAGAAAATCTGAAAATAAGCTGATTTCTACTTCATAAAAATCTCCATTATAACACAAAGATTCGCAGATCTTTTGATTTAATATAGATAACCTGTCAAAACAAACTCTTTAAAGCACACAAACCAAAAAGGATGACGACTATCTCACTACATTTAGTATTTTATCACCTGGTGTTCCACCTCCTGAAGTAAGGATTCCAACAGCTCTGTTTCTTGGGTTAGAGATGTTTTCTGACCTGTTTAAAAAGAACAAAACATCAACACTCAGGCTCATTACTGGTTTAAGAATGAAATTAACATCCACTGAACTTATTCAGTAACAAGAAATACATTTCAAGTTAGCAAAAGTTCTTCATTACAGCTACCCTAAAACTTTTAGCTTTAAGAGGTTGAATTTACTATTGCTGCAGTCTTAAAAAGAGAATTTCAGGCTGGGCATGGTGGCTAATGCCTGTCATGCCAGCACTTTGGGAGGCCAAGGCAGGAACATAGCTTGAAGCCAGGAGTTTGAGAACAGTCTGGGCAACAAAGGAAAACCCTGTGCATACATAAAATAAAAAATAATTTGAAAAACAACAAAAGTAGGGTAAGTTCAGTTACTAGAAAGAGAAATTATTTCACTGTGTTATAAAGTTAGTAAAATTAAGAGATCTGCACTGTGGTATTATTTGACTTCTAGTTAATTCACTAAAATAAATGAAACCATGAGGCAAATTCACTCAAGAACAAGATCACATGCAAATATATCTTTGGCTACTATTGAAGACCACGTAAACAGTGAAAAACTCAATTTTAAAAGTCCTACTAGATACCAATATTCCAGTACTCTACATGGCTTAAGTGAACATAAGGAAATCTCAAATACCATCTAAAGTCCATCTACAAAAAATAAGATCAACTACATGTATAACTGACTGCAACTGAGGGTCTAAGAACAATTATGATTTACACTTACACAAAAGCATTATTTAAGTGGCATTGTTACTTGTATAATCAATACCTAAAGGTTTCTTTTACTTGCCCCATTATGAGGATGAACTATGTTGTTCAATCTAACTAAAAGAATGATTTTTTTTTTTTTTTTTGAGTTGGAGTCTCACTCTGTCGCCCAGACTGGAATGCAGTGGCCGCTCCCGGCCACCACAGCCTCAACCTGCTGGGCTCCGGCGATCCTTCCGCCTCAGCCTTCCGAGTAATCGGAATTACAGGCATGCGCTACCAGGCCCAGCTAATTTTTTGATTTATTGTAGAGATGAGGTCTCGCTGCCCAGGCGGGTCTCGAACCCACGGGCTCAGGCAATCCACTCACCTCAGCCTCCCAAAGGCACGGGATTACAGGCTGAGCCACCGAGCCCACCTAAAGAATGATTTTAAAAACCATTTGCTGCTGGGCCTATAGAAAAAAAACCTAAAGATCAGATAGCATAAATTTATAATATAATTCATGAAATGATATGAAAATATCAAAATTCAAAGATATCTGCATCGTATTTTTTAAAAGTTAAAAATAAAATAGATAAGCCGGGCTCGGTGGCTCAGCCTGTAATCCCGTGCCTTTGGGAGGCTGAGGTGAGTGGATTGCCTGAGCCCGCGGGTTCGAGACCCGCCTGGGCAGTGAGACCTCATCTCTACAATAAATCAAAAAATCAGCCGGGCATGGTAGTGCATGCCTATAATTCCAGCTACTCGGAAGGCTGAGGCGGAAGGATCGCCGGAGCCCAGCAGGTCGAGGCTGCGGTGGCCGGGAGCGGCCACTGCACTCCAGTCTGGGCGACAGAGTGAGACTCCAACTCAAAAAAAAAAAAAAAAAAAACAAAAATAAAATAGATATATCAAGGCACAGTGGCTCATACTATAATCCTAGCACTCTGGGAGGCCAAGGCAAGAGGACTGCTTGAGGTCAGCCTGGGCAATATAGAGAGACCTTATCTCTTAAAAAAAAAAAAAAATTAGCCAAGTGTGGTGACGCATGCCTGTAGTACCAGCTATACCACAGGCTAAGATCAAAGGATTGTTTCAGTTCAGGACTTTGAGACCGTGGTGAGCCATTATTTCGCCACTGTACTCTAGCCTGAGCAACAGAATGAGACCCTGACTCAAAAGAATAAATAAATAAAACAGACAAAATAGCATTTTGGATGACACAAAGGCAAGGTTAAAACGTTGGACCAAGACAGCTAGTTTAAAAAAATTATTTTTTCACACCTTATTGAAGTATATATTTCATGTTTCACTATGATTTAAAAAATCCAAAGCTAATTTTCAGTCAGCAAAAACACTGGGTAAACTAAGATCACCAAACCAAACCAAACCAACTTTAACACTGCACAAGACTTATATGTTCAAAACTAGGCTTCACAACAAAAGAATAATGAAGGAATCTTTGAAAAATCAAAAAGATAAGCAATAAATACAATTAACAGATTTTAAACGAAACCTAAAGAAAATAGCTGGGTGTGATGGCTCACACCTATAATCCCAGCACCTTTGGGAGGTCGAGGTGGCGGATCACTTGAGTCCAGGAGTCTGAGACCAGCCTAGGCAACATAGCGAGAACTTATCTCCACAAAAAAATCAAAAAATTAGCCAGGCATGGTGGTGCTCACTTGTACTTCCAGCTACTTGGGATGCTAAAGTAGAAGGATCAACTGAGCCCAGGAATTTGAGGCTGTAGTGAGCCAGTATCGTGCCACTGGTCTCCAGCCTGGGCAACAGAGTGAAACCCTGACTCAAAAAAAAAATGAGACCTGTAAGAAACCAAAAGCTAAGACTTTAACGCTCTAAAACAAAGCTGAGGGAACTACCCTGGTATTTACAAATATCAGTTATTCACCTTCAAATGAAAATGGACTGAAAGAAAACAGGACATTAGTAGTAGGAATTTTTATTAGATTTGAAAAAAGCTACCTAATGACATCCTTTTGCCATTAGGATTCTCATCATTTCATAGCCATTAGGCTATGAAAACCTTTTCTCTCCAATCATTCTAAATACAAATCAGGTATCTGTCTAGCTTGTGACAACATGGAGTTGCCTAAAATTTCAAGATTCCTAGCCTGCAACAACTCACAAGTCTTAATCTTCGAAGATTGAAACCCAAGGAGGTTCAAAGCACCATGCACCCCAGTAGAATACAAAAACACTCACCCATAAGTGTTATAAGCTTATTCTTCAACTGTGTGTCTAGCCGAGCAATCATCATCTCCACTGCATTCCTAATTTCCCGAACACGTTCATCTTTTGCATTTCTTACAGCTTCTACATTTCTTTCCTAGAAGATAAACAGACAAAAAAAATTCTAATTGGAGTTTTAAAACATAAACAAGCAGATATTAATGCAATCACACTACAATTAATCAGTAAGCTGATTCTCTCTTTTAAAAGTATAAGTCAAAAACTGTATTTTTATTTTATTTATTTGAGAGATAGAGGTCTCTCTATATTGCTCAGGCTGGCCTCAAATTTCTGGGCTCAAGTGATCTTCCTGCCTCAGCTTCCCATGTACCTGAGACTGTACGCAACAGCATTTTTAGGTTGTTGATACAGCATAAGTAACTCACAGTTTTTAAAAATTCTGTGCATTGAAGTGAAAGTTAAAGATTCTTCGGGCTTGGTGGCTCAGCCTGTAATCCTGTGCCTTGGGAGGCTGAGGTGAGTGGATTGCCTGAGCCCGCAGGTTCGAGACCCGCCTGGGCAACTTGGTTAGACCTCATTTCTACAATAAATCAAAAAATTAGCCGGGCCTGGTAGCGCATGACTGTAATTCCAGCTATTTGGAAGGCTGAGGAGGAAGGATCGCCGGAGCCCAGCAGGTCGAGGCTGCGGTGGCCAGGAGCGGCCACTGCACTCCAGTCTGGGCGAGAGAGTGAGATTCCAACTCAAAAAAAAAAAAAAAGATTCTTAAAAATAATCAAAACATAAAAAACATGATATTTTAATAGTTAAAACAAAGATCTATATAATTATAACTGGATTAGGTAACATACACAACATATACTCAAAGCCCCAATCGTTCCTGACCACTTTTCAAAAACAGAAATAGCCGGGCTCAGTGGCTCAGCCTGTAATCCCACGCCTTTGGGAGGCTGAGGTGAGTGGACTGCCTGAGACCGCGGGTTCAAGACCCACCTGGGCAGCGAGACCTCATCTCTACAATAAATCAAAAAATCAGCCGGGCATGGTAGCGCATGCCTGTAATTCCGGCTACTTGGAAGGCTGAGGCGGAAGGATCGCCGGAGCCCAGAAGGTCGAGGCTGCAGTGGCCGGGAGTGGCCACTGCACTCCAGTCTGGGCGACAGTGAGACTCCAACTCAAAAATTAAAAAAAAAAACAGAAATAGTAAAGCCACTTTTCATCCTAAAAAAACCCTAAGACAAAAGAAATTTTTTTAAAAACCAATACCTACTGAAATTGACAAAATTTTGTTTTTGCTTTCTGAACTAAATACAAAAAGGAAAAAAAAGATTTTCCAAGACTGCAGAGTAGTGTATGTAATATATTTCAAATAGATATCATAGAAAATAAAGAGCAACCTTTTTCAAATTTACTATTATAAAAATACGAGCCTGGGCAACATAGCAAGATCGCACCTCTATAAAAAAATGCAAAATTAAGTTAGACGTGGTGGTACACACCTCTAATCCCAGCTACTCAAGAGGCTGAGGCAGAAGGATTGCCAGAGTCCAGGAGATTGAGGCTGCAGTGTGCTGTGATCATGCCACTGCACTCCAGCCTCCAGCCTGGGAGATAGAGTGAGACCCTGTCTCAAAAAAAAAAAAGAGAATCTCAACCTACACAACAACCTCCTTAATGACCATATTATGTTTCCAAGAATAAATAATAAGAAAAAGATAGTTGGATGAAGACCAAATAGAAACCACACAGGTTGTTTACATTTCAAAATGACTTGTAGTACATATGAAGTTCAAAAACACTATTACCTACATAAAGAAAATTACAGGCTGGGCACACTGGCTAATGCCTGTAATCCTAGCTCTTTGGGAGGCCAAGGTGAGAGGAGTTCAAGACCAGTCCAGGCATCACAGCAAGACCTCACTTCTATAAAATTTTTTTTAAAAATCAAAAAATTAGCTGGGCATGGTGACACACACCTGTAGTTCTAGCTACTCAGGAACCTGAGGCAGAAGAATCACCTAAGCCCAAGAGGTAGAGGCTACAGTGAACCTCTGTGATCACACCACTGCACTGTGGCCTGGACAAGAGAGTGGGACTCCAACTCCAAAAAATAACAAGAATATTACAAATAATGGTAGGTCTGATTCCTGATGAGGAAAAATAAAGACAACATCTGTTTTTAAGTTATAAAATGGTCTAAAAACCTCACTTATAAATATCATTCTGGCAACTTGAGACAAAATTTATTCTAAAAATATATTTTGGGCAGGGAGTGGTAGCTCAAGCCTATAATCCCAGAACTTTGGAAGGCAGAGGAGGGAAATTCCTTTAGCCTAGGAGTTCAAGACCAGCCTAGGAGTTCAAGACCAGCCTAGGAGACATAGCAAGATCTCATTTCTCCAAAATTTAAAAAATTAGCCAGGCGTGGTGGTGCACACTAGTAGTCCCAGCTACTTGGGAGGTTAAGGAGGATCGCCTCAGCCCAGGAAGTTGAGGCTTCTGTGAGCCGTGATTGTGCCACTGCACTCCAGCCTAGATGACAAAATGAGACTCTGACTCAAAAAATAAATCAGATGACAAAATGAGACCCGGACTCAAATAAATAAATAAATGATATATATTTTGTACTTGTTTAGAGTTTATTGTTTTTACATAGAAGTAACATTATAATTAATAAATAGTTCACCAAAACTGCTTGACCTATACACTATTTGAAGAGCAGTGTTAAATATTACTCTTTCACCTCTGTGGTTCTATTTCACAACATCAGAAATAGTTCATTCCTTGGTAGAAAAATCTCTCCCAAAAGTGGGGATCCAAAGAATATATAACTTAATGGCTCTGTAAAAGACAGTATCAACTCAGTTTAGAAGTCAATTACACTGTCACAGACTTCTTTAACTCACTGATTTTTAAATTTCTCTGGCTCCAACTGCTTCCTTTGAATGCAAATATCTCAGCTAGTCTGAAGCTGATGAGATTGATTATAGATACAGCGAATCAAATTTGAAAATCTTTATTTCAACTTCTGATTGATTTATATTATAAAATATGTATTATCATATATTACAGATTAAAAACAGAATTATAATAGTTTAGTAGTAGTCTTACCACTTCTTGAACTAAGCTGATCAGTTCCATGAGACGCCGACGTAGTTTGGCTACCTCTTCATTCACTTTAGTGACATGTTGCTCATAAATTTCTGCCAAAGGTTTAAAGGTATGTCCACCATGCTAGTTAAATTAATAAGAGTAGTTTTAGAAAATTTATCATTTTATCTGCATTTACATTCCTCTGCAGCATTCTATGGACACTATGTTTTCTTTTTTTTAACTAGTAAATATTTTCAAATAAATTTTATCTAAATTTTTTTAAAACAGGGCAGTGTTTGCTTAAAATCACAGAAGCATGCAGAAATTCCTTCAAGACTGTAAATAAAGGATGTTAGCAAAATACTCACATTTACCTAGAAATCAACTAATTAAAAAGGACCAAAATCCTTAATCATGGCCCAAACTATCTGCTATAACCTGATCAGCCACTCTTCTCTTAGACAATGCTAGCGTTCTTCCAGGTCCTCAAACTTTTCACTAGGCCTTTGGAAAAGTTCATCCCTCTTATTCAAAAATAATTCTCCATCTTCTGTCGCCTATTTCTGTACCTCTTAACTCTACTTATCCTTTGGAGCTTAGTTCAGGCTTACAGGGTCAGACCCAGTAATTATGCCTTCTCATTAGCTCTCTATATTAAAAAGACACTTGAGAAAAAACCCTGGTTACAAAATTAGTAAAAGCAATGAACCCACTTCCAATGCCACAAATAATTACTATAGATAGAAGGCTGGTATAAATTAGTTCACAAATCTATTTGCTGATTCAACTCACAGAACAATTTTTTGTAGATAACAATCTAAAAATAATTTCTTATCCAATTATCATTCATAACTCTCTTAACTATTAACTAGAATTATTAAATTTCTATTACAGGAAACTTCCTATAAAAGATAAGCTCTTATCAGAATTGTCTCATTTAGCCAAAGTACCCCACTATGGTTTCCAAAACACAATAGATGTAGGGTTTTTATTTATGAATTTATTTTTAGTAGGAGTCTCACTCTGTTACCCAGGCTGGAGTGCAGTGGCATGGTCACAGTCACCACAGCCTCAACCTGATGGGCTCAGATGATTGTGAGAACTTACTTTTTGCTAGTCAGTCCATTAGTATTCTAATTCTAACAGAAAGCTCTCTGAATTGAGCTCTATTCAATCAATTTGGCCTGCTATTCTTTCCTTAAGACATACCGATACCCACAGAATGATAATTCTCATGGCTAACAGGCAACTGTAGATGCCTATCCACTTCTGTTCCCCCATCGCCTATTTTGCCCACCAAGAATCTATTGTGTTTATTATTAACCTATTTACTTATTTGCAGGTCTTTTGTTGTAGGATCAACTGTACTTACTGTAAGTAATTTAATTAAATATTGAGCAAACAAAACACAACAATAAGATAAAAAGCTGCTTCTAGGAAAACTACCTTGAATGTTTTAGATATAATAAAGGTAGACTGCCTTTAAAAAGTTGCTTTTTGGGCTGGGCGCAGTGGCTCACGCCTGTAATCCCAATACTTTGGGAGGCAGAGGTGAGAGGACTGCCTGAGTACAGGGGCTCGAGACCAGTCTGGGCAACTCGGCAAGACCTCGTCTCTACAGTAAATCACAAAATTAGCTGGGCATGGTGACACGTGCCTGTAGTTCCAGCTACTTGGAAGACTGCGGCAGAAGGATCACCTGAGTCCAGCAGGCCAAGGCTGCGGTGGCTGTGAGTGTGCCACTGCACTCTAGCCTGGGCGACAGAATAAGACATGGACTCAAAAAAGAGAGAATCTAAAAAACAAGAAAGAAAAAAAGAATTTAGATATGTACACTCATATTGTTTCACAAGTATTTAGCTTCTTGCTCCTTTTTAAAGAAACCAAAAGTGGAAATCATGGCCAGTATATCAGATCAACTGACCTTTAATAAAACAACTATTTTAAAAGGACCCTGACCCCACAACAAAAGACCTGCAAATAAATACCGTATATGGCTTACAGGTGTTCGGTTAATATATTATAAGGGGTGCATCAAACATCTCACAAAAGAAATTCTTCTGGAATAACCAAAGGTGCATACCTTTAATAAATCGCCCACAAAGCAGATACATTTTTTCACTGTACAAGCAAGAATAAAATGATACTATTTTTCTAACTAAATCAAAAGTATTTCAGTGCCTTCAAGTCTCTAAAAAGAATATGCTGAATTTGTTCTCACCATTCCTCCCCAAAGTGCACACTGATGGCAAATACACTTCTTACAAGTCCAGCAAAATACACTAAGCTTTTCATGGTGATTTTCACATCTATACATTATGAAAAGAAAGTAAAGTTATAAATTAAATAAATTAAAATTGAAACATAATTAGCTCAACAAATTCCTAAGCTTAGGCAAATGGTCAATTTTAAACAACCATGCCTCAGGAAACACTGAATAAAATGTAATCCATAGTTTCTGTTAATGAAGCTAAAGAATCATATGTGGACAAAATTTTTCAAGTACTGTTTTCATTAATCTGGACTTTACAATCACATGCAAAATATTGTTTCTTTTTTTTAGGCGACACAAGCGCGTCTCTATTGTTGAGAACAGCTTGTTGGGGGGGGGCCTATCGGAATAAACCGGAAGGCCTGCTAGACAAATTCTAAAAGAGATGCAACACTAATACTGTTTCTTTTAAAAAGTACTGATATTGCATCATTTCCTAGCATCACTATAATGATAAATTTTATTCTACTACTACATTTTGAGAGAGTGTTTAATAATCAGACTCATTATGTGTCTATACCTACATGACCATGTGTGCATGCACAAATACTTTTCCTACATGTGGTCAATTGTAACAATAATCAAGACATGTGATTAACTGCACAATGTAATACCAAATCTACATGAAAAATTAACAATTCAAGCCGGGCTCGGTGGCTCAGCCTGTAATCCCGCACCTTTGGGAGGCTGAGGTGAGTGGATTGCCTGAGCCCGTGGGTTCGAGACCCTCCTGGGCAGCGAGACCTCATCTCTACCATAGATCAAAAAATCAGCCGGGCGTAGTAGCACATGCCTGTAATTCTGGCTACTTGGAAGGCTGAGGCGGAAGGATTGCCAGAGCCCAGCAGGTGGAGGCTGCGGTGGCTGGGAGCGGCCACTGTACTCCAGTCTGGGTGACAGAGTGAGACTCCAACTCAAAAAAAAAAGAAAGAAAATTAACAATTCAGTTTTAAGATTTCTCTTAAACTCAATATACACATGCAAAACAATGAAGTTGTTCTGGACCAAATTATGTCCCCCCAAAATTCATATGTTAAAGACTTAACCCCCAATGTGAATGCATTTGGAGATAAAGCCTTTAAGGAGGTTAATTAAGATTAAATGATACCATAAGGGTGAGAAACGAATCCAACAGAACTGGTGATCTTATAAGAGGAAGAGACATCAGGAGTGTACGTGCACATAGCAAAGGCCATGTGACATCAGAGGTAGAATGTGATTGTCAAGGAGAGACGGAGGCCTTACAAGAAACCAGCCCTCCCTGTACTTTGATATCATTAACTGTGAAAAAATGAATTTTTATTGTTTAAGCCACCCAGACAGTGGTACTGTTATGGCAGCCCTAACAGACTAATACAGACCCTTACTTTACACCATATATAAAAATGAACTAAAAAGGGGTCAAAAACTTAAACATTAGACCTAAAACCATAAAACTCTTTGAGGAAAACATGGGGAGGAAGCTGCATGACACTGATTTGGCAGTAATTTCTTGTATATGACACCAAATATTCAGGCAACGATAGTAAAAAAGATACACTGAACTACATCAAAAATTTAAAACGTCCAAGCATTAAATGTTAGAATTAACAGAAAGAAAAGGCAACCAATGGAAGAAAATTTTCAAATCATATATCTAACAAAGGTTAATATCCAGAATACATAGAACTCCTAAAACTCAACAAATAACTTTGATTTTTAAATGGGCAATTCTTGAATATACATTTCTCCAAAGAAGATATGCAAATGGCCAAAAAGCAGATGAAAAGATTCTCATCACCATTAATCATTAGGGAAATGAAAATCCAAACCTCATACCCAGTATGATGGTTGCTATTTAAAAAAAAAAAAAAAAAGTGTTGACCAGGATATGGAGAAAATGGAATCCTTGTACACTGTTGGTGGGACTGTAAAACAGTGGTCATAATGGAAAACAGTATGGATGTTCCTCAAAAAATTAAAAATAGAATTATGTACACCTCATCAACAAGGGTACCTGCATAATCAATGTTTGTATACCTAACCCTGAATTGTATCCCACAACTTTAAAAGAAGAAAATAAAAATAAAATAAAATAAATAATATTAAAAAAAGAAAAACTAAGGTATCACTGTCTCCAATAAATGTCCTAAAATCAGAAAATCTGCCCAAAATCTAAAAAAAAATTTAAAAAATAAAAAAAGAATTATCATATAATCTAGTAATTCCACTTCTGGATATAAATTCAAAAGGACGGTACTCCCTTCAGCAGCCCATACGATAAAATTGGAATGATACATCCGAAAGGACTGAAAGTAGAGTCTTTTTTTTTTTTTTTTTTTTTTTTTGAGTTGCAGTCTCGCTCTGTCGCCCAGACTGGAGTGCAGTGGCTGCTCCTGGCCACTGCAACCTGAACTGCTGGGCTCCAGCGATCCCTCCGCCTCAGCCTTCCGAGTAGCCGGAAACACAGGCACGCGCTATCACACCTGGCTGATTTTTGATTTATTGTAGAGATGAGGTCTCGCCAAGTTGCCCAGGCGGATCTTGAACCCGTGAGTTTAGGCAATCCACTCACCTCAGCCTCCCAAAGCCGGGATTACAGGCTGAGCCACTGAGCCCAGCTGAAAGTAGAGTCTTAAAGACATGAACGCCCAAGTTCACAGCAGCATTACTGACAATAGCTAAAAAGTGGAAGCAACCCAAATGCTGACAGATGAAAGGATAAACCAAAAACAATGACATATACATTATTCAGTATTAGTCTTAAAAAGAAAGGAAATTCTAGCATATGCTACAGTGCTGACGAACCTTAAGGACATTATGCCAAAAGAAATAAGGCAGTCACAAAAATACAAGTAGTGTATGACTTTGCTGGTGGGTGGGTGTGTGTGTGTGTTTATGAGTCAGAGTCTTGCTCTGTCACCAAGGCTGGAATGCAGTGGGGTATGATAATAGCTCAATGCAGCCTGGAACTTCCAGGCTCAAGGGATCCTCCAGACTCAGCCTCCAGAGTATCCGAGACCACAGTCATATGTCACCATGCCCAGCTAATTTCTTGACTTTTTTACAGAAATGAGGTCTTGCTATGTTGCCCAGGCTGGTCTCAAACCCCTGGTCTCCACCAATCCTCCCACCTCAGTCTCCCAAAGCACTGGGATTACAGACAGGAGCTACCAAACCCAGCCTGATTTTACTTCTATGAAGTATCTAGAGTAGATAAATCCACAGAAACAAAAAGTACAATGGTGGCTTTCAGGGAATCGTGGAAAGAGGGAAAGGAAAGTTGTTATTTAATAGGTATAGTTTCAGATTTGCAAGATGAAAAAATTCTGGAGACTGGTTGCACAACAATGTGAACATACTTAACACAAATAAATCACACACTCTAAAACGGTTAAGATGGTAAACTTTATGTTATGTACATTTTACCACAATTAAAATTTTTTTTTGTTCTTTATTTTGTTTTGAGACAGGGTCCTTCTATGTTGCCCAAGTTGGTATCGAACTCCTGGGCTCAAGCAATTCTCCCATCTCGGCCTGAGATTACTTGTGAGCCACTGTGCCCGGTCAAAATTTTTTTTAAATTAAGTTTTCTCTTACTTATACAGCAGACAGGCTGGCATTTTTTATACTTGATCTTAACCAAATGACTGAGAAGCAATATACACTTAAAAAAAATTTTTTTTAGCTAGGCTCTGTGGCTCAGCCTGTAAACCCAGCACTTTGGGAGGCCGAGGCAAGTGGATTGCCTGAGCCTGCGGGTTCGAAGCCCACCTGGGTAACTAACGAGGCCTCATCTCCACAATAAACGAAAAATTAGTCAGGCACGGTAGCACACCTTGCCTCTTTTTGGACCTCTTTTATTGGAGCCTCTTATAAAAGGAATGGAACCACTGCAGTTTGCTAATCTGCCAACCCTTATTCTTTGCTATTTGATTCCTACTGGCCCCCTTGGTTTGCTGAAGATGCATATAGGCTATTGATTAAGAGTTCCGGTAAATTTTTTGGGTTTTTTTTTTCATGTTGGAGTCTCACTCCGTCGTCCAGACTGGAGTGCAGTGGCCGCTCCTGGCCACCGCAGCCTCGCCTGCTGGGCTCCGGCGATCCTTCCACCTCAGCCTTCCGAGTAGCCGGAATTACAGGCGCGCTACCATGCCCGGCTCATTTTGATTTATTGTAGAGATGAGGTCTCGCTGCCCAGGCGGGTCTCGAACCCGCGGGCTCAAGCAATCCACTCACCTCAGTCTCCCAAAGGCACGGGATTACAGCTGAGCCACCGAGTCCGGAAGAGTTCTGGTAAATTTTTTACATGGTAAAAAACTACTTTGAAAATTTGTTTCTAGACAGTATCTGAGTTTCTAGACAGTATCTCATACACGTCTTTGAACTTTTATTAATTTGATATTCAGATGACTGACATGTCAAATATTAACTATTTGATATGCAGATTACTTCTCAATGAAAACTAGAACATGTAGACCTGTTTAAGTATTTTCCCTAAGCTTAGTGTCCATCAGTGAAATACTTTAAAAAAATTAATAACCGGGTGTGGTGGATCACACCTGCCATCTCAGGGATGCGGAGGTGAGAGAATTACCTGAGCCCAGGGGTTCAAGACCAGCCTGGGCAATATCCTGAGACCTCCTCTCTATAATAAATCAAAAAAATGAGTGGACATGGTGACGTGTGCCTATAGTCCCAGCTACTTGGGAGGCTGAGGTAGAAGGATGGCCTGAGCCCAGCAGGTCGATGCTGGGGTGGCTATGAGCATGCCACTGCACTCCAGCCTGGGCAGCAGAGTGAGACTCCAACTCAAAAAAATAGTCCAGTTTAGGCCAGGCACGGTGGCTCAAGCCTGTAATCCCAGCACTTTGGAAGGCCGAGGTGAGAGGACTGCCTGAGCCCAGGGGTTCGAGACCAGCCTGGGCAATTTAGTGAGATCTCGTCTCTACAATATATCAAAAAATTAGCTGGGTTAGTAGCACGTGCCTGTAGTTCCAGCTACTTGGAAGGCTGAGGCAGAAGAATCACCTGAACCCAGCAGATCGATGCTGGGGTGGCCGTGAGCAAGCCACTGCATTCCAGCCTAGGCGACAGAGTGAAACACTGACTCAAAAAAAATAAAATCCGGTTTAATATAGTAGAGGAAACACTAGGTTTTGATTGATTATACATTAATGTGTTTTCTTTCTTTTTTTTTTTAAATAAACAGATGGGGGTCTCATTATGTTGCCCAGACTAGACTCAAACTCCTAGGCTCAAAAGATTCTTCCATGCCCAATGCTCTTTCATTTCTATGATTATACTCCTTCAGTATAATAAAGAAAGAGGTAAAGCTTTTTCTAATGACCCTTCAAGTTTCAACCTCTTACTTTAATATATTGTGAATCTATATAAAGTGATATGGCTTTATTTCTAAACATTCAAGAGTCCTAGAAGTCAGGCACGGTGGCTCATGCCTACAATCCCAGCCTTTGAGAGGTAGAGGCAAAAAGATTGCCTGAGCCCAGGGGTTTGAGACCAACCTGGGCAACTTGGTGAGACCTCGTTTCTACAATAAATCAAAAAATTAGCCGGTGTGGTGAAACATGCCTGTAGTTACAGCTACTTGGAAGGTTGAGGTGGAAAGATCACTTGAGCTCAGCAGGTCAATGCTGTAGTGGGTGTGAGAGTCACTGCACTCCAGACTGGGCAACAAGTGAGACTCTGAACAAAAAAAAAACCAAGGGGGTCATACAATCTCTAATTCAAATATTTTTTTATTTCTGGACAGTGACACCTTGCAATTAACCATGCTGTCGTTTCCTTATCTGTAAGAAAAAATTATCTCTACATTACTTTTTCTTCTTTTTTTTTTTTGAGTTGGAGTCTCACTCGGTTGCCCAGACTGGAGTGCAGCGGCCGCTTCCGGCCACCGCAGCCTCGCCTCCCGGGCTCCGGCGATCCTTCCGCCTCAGCCTTCCGAGTAGCCGGAACTACAGGCACGCGCTACCACGCCCGGCTGATTTTTGATTTATTGTAGAGATGAGGTCTCGCTGCCCCGGCGGGTCTCGAACCCGCGGGCTCAGGCAATCCACTCACCTCAGCCTCCCAAAGGCGCGGGATTACAGGCTGAGCCACCGAGCCCGGCTTTTTCTTCTTTTTTTAAGAGATGCAGGTCTCACTGTGACACCCAGGCTAGAGTGCAGTGGGGAAATTGTAGCTCACTGCAACCTCAAATTCCCAGGCTCAAGCAAACCTTTCATCTCAGCCTCTGGAGTAGCTGGGACTATAGGTACACACCACTAAGCCTGGCTAATTTTTTTTTTTTTTGTAGAGACAGGGTCTTGCTATGTTGCCCAGGCTGGTCTTAAACTCCGGGTCTCAAGTGATTCTCCCACCTTGATTTCCCAAAGTGCTGGGATTACAGGCATGAGCTACCATACCCAAAAACATTGTTCTTTTATCTGCTCCCCATAACAACCCTCTGGATATTATCAAAATTCTTCAATCAAGGGTCAGGCTTGATGGCTCATGGCTATAATCCCAGCACTTTGGGAGGCGGAAGCGAGAAGATTGCTTGAGCCCAGGGGTTCGAGATCAGCTTGGGCAATTTGGCAAGATCTTGTCTCTGCAATAAATAAAAAAAAAGTAGCCAGGCATGGTGGCGTGTGCCTGTAGTTCTAGCTACTGGGAAGGCAGAGGCAAAAGGATCACCTGAGCCCAGGTCAAAGCTGGAGTACCTGTGAGCATGCCACTGCACTCTAGCCTGGGTGACAAAGTGAGACTCCAACTCAAACACACACACACACACACACACACACACACACACACACACACACACACACACACAATTCTTCAATCACGGAACATAAGACCATTTATTCATTCTTGTCCCTTAAAACTAGCCTGGGCAACACAGCAGGACCTTGTTACTTAACACTATATTATCGTGTCTCCATTAAAAAGTTACGCAGAAACTGTATCTCATTTGCTTTTGTATTCACATAATCTAGCAAAGTATGTGTATATACGTCTGTATACGTGCTGTGTATACACAGCATGAGATAAGTGTTAAATAAACAATAAAATGAGGAGAAGTGGCCAGGCTCAGTGGCTCGTGCCTATAATTCCAGCATTTTCAGAGGCGAAGGTGAAAGGATTGCCTGAGCCCAGGAGTTTCAGACCAGCCTGGGCCACATGGTAAGATCTCAACTCTACAATAAACCAAAAACGTAGCCAGGCATGGTGGCATATGCCTGTAGTTCCAGCTACTTGGAAGGCTGAGGTAGAAGGATTACCACAGCCCAAGCAAGTCAAGGCTGCAGTGGCCATGATTGTGCTGCTGCACTCCATCCAGCCTGGGTGACAGAGTAATGCTCTGACTCAAAAAAGAAGAATGAATCATTATAAATATCACCTAATAGGAACATCAGACAAATGAAAGAATTAAAAACTTAAGAATTACTAGTCTACCTACTTATAAACAACTAAAAGGGAATTATAGTGTCATTAAAACAATGCAAGGAAAATCTATTAAATACTGAACAAAGAAATTGAGTACATACTTGTCCTTTTCATTTTCTTCATGCTTAGTAATACTGCAGAGTTGAAGAGTATCAAGTTGTTGTGTTACTTCTTCTGCCCAACGACAATTTACTAGTTCCCGTAGCTGGAGTGGAGCACTGAGGAGAAAATCCATACATATATTCTAATGAAGGAATTTGAGATTATTTCCTAAAATAAACACATTCCTCAAAATAGAGCTCAGAATCATATTCATACATAACACTATTAAAAGAAAAACAAAAACACAATGAAAAGTATCCTATGCAACTTATTTTCATGACAATACTTCACCAAAACAACCAAAAACCTAAACAAAAAATTGCAGACAATTTAGAATACAAGCTGAATTCTTAACTCCTTAGTCTAAAGCCTACTGTCCAAAATGAAAACCACTAACCACATGTGACTATTTAAATTAAAATTCAACATTTAAAAAAACAGAGTTGGAAAAAGAAAAAAAACAAATTCGTTGAAATTAAATAAAAATAAACTTTCAGCTAGGGACGGTGGCTCACGCCTGTAATCCCAGCACTTTGGGAGGCAAAGGCAAGAGGATTGCCTGAGTCCAGGGGTTCGAGACCAGCCTGGGCAACTTTGCAAGACCTCATCTCTACAGTAAATCAAAAAAAAATTAGCCAGGCATAGTAATTTGGATCTGTGGTTTCAGCTACTTGGAAGGCAGAAGGATCACCTGAGTCCAGCAAGTCAAGGCTGCGGTGGCCATGAGCATGCCACTGCACTCCAGTCTGGGTGACAGAGTGAGACTCCTACTCAAAACAAAAATGGAAATAAAATCTCACCAGACACATTTCACATGATCAATAGTCACACATGGCTAGTGATTATCACACTGGACAGATATAGACCATTTCCATCATTATAGAAAGTTTTGGGAGGCTGAGGTGAGTGGACTGCCTGAGCCCACGGGTTCGAAACCCGCCTGGGCAACTTGGCGAGACCTCATCTCTACAATAAATTAAAAAATTAGCCAGGCGTGGTAGCACATGCCTGTAATTCCGGCTACTCAGAAGGCTAAGCCGGAAGGATCGCCGGAGCCCAGCAGGCGAGGGTGCGGTGGCCAGGAGCGGCCACTGCACTCCAGTCTGGGAGATCAAGCGAGACTCCAACTCCAACTCCAAAAAAAGGGAAAGTTTTACTTGATATTGATATTGCTGGTCTTTCTTACAAATTAGTTGAATGGAAAATAAACCAAGTTAATGTAAGAAAAGTGGAACAATACAAAAAGAAAAATGGGGGCCGGGCATGGTGGCTCACACCTATAATACACGCACTTTAAGAAGGCGACATGGGAAGACTGCTTGAGCCCAGGAGTTTAAGATCAGCCTGGGCAACACAGTAAGACCTTGTCTCTACAAAGTCTATAAAAATATACATATATTTTTTCTCTTATATATATAAAAATATATAAAAGAAGGTTATAAAGATATATATTTTTTAGTCGGGCTCGGTGGCTCAGCCTGTAATCCCGCACCTTTGGGAGGCTGAGGTGAGTGGATTGCCTGAGCCCGCAGGTTCGAGACCCGCCTGGGCAGCGAGACCTCATCTCTACAATAAATCAAAAAATCAGCCGGGCTTGGTAGCGTGTGCCTGTAATTCCGGCTACTTGGAAGGCTGAGGCGGAAGGATCGCCGGAGCCCAGCAGGTGGAGGCTGCGGTGGCCAGGAGCGGCCACTGCACTCCAGTCTGGGCGATGGAGTGAGACTCCAACTCAAAAAAAAAAAGAAAAAAATATATATATATTTTTTTCTTTTATATATATATAAAAATATATATAAAAGAAAAATGAGCAAAAGATGGCACTCTGGCATCATTATTTGAAATAACCAAAAGTAGAAACAACCTAAATGTCTCTCAAGATGAGAACAAATACATCAATGTATAGTCATATTATGGATTATAACAACTTTTTAAACAATGGCATATGTATACATACCATCAAGAAAAGATTATCTACCATATTTTTACATTAAAAAAGCAAATTGCAAACACTATGATATCACTTGTGTGATTTAAGAAAAAGCATATAGAAGCCGGGCTCGGTGGCTCAGCCTGTAATCCCGCGCCTTTGGGAGGCTGAGGTGAGTGGATTGCCTGAGCCCGCGGGTTCGAGACCCGCCTGGGCAGCGAGACCTCATCTCTACAATAAATCAAAAAAATCAGCCGGGCATGGTAGCGCATGCCTGTAATTCCGGCTACTCGGAAGGCGGAGGCGGAAGGATCGCCGGAGCCCAGCAGGAGAGGCTGCGGTGGCCGGAAGCGGCCACTGCACTCCAGTCTGGGCGACAGAGTGAGACTCCAACTCAAAAAAAAAAAAAAAAAAGAAAAAGCATATAGGTATATATATCAATATATGCACAATCATATTGAGTTAGAGCCTTTAAAAACATACACAAAAAAAATAAACAATAGATACCAAACATAACAATTTCTTCTGAAAGTGTCATTTTATGAAAAGATAGGGTAGGGAATATCAGAATCAGAAAACTTTTTATTATATATTTACTTCTACTATCTGGATTTTTAAAACATTTCAAAATTCTAAATTATAAAGCTAAGAAGTTACACAATGATTATCTAAAAGAAGCAAGGGCACAACATAGCAAACATTATCATGGATTCTACATGATTCTATTATAATAGATTTTACACGATTCTAAGTCGATAAACTAGTCTCTGCATTTCTTTTTGAATTATTGCTTATTGGCTTTTCTTTTTTCTTTCTGAGTTGGCATCTCACTATTTTCTTTTTGAGTTAGCCCAGGCTGGAGTGCAGCAGCATGCTCACACAGCTACCACAGCCTTGACCTGCTGGGCTTAGACAATTCTTCTACCTCAGCCTTCCAAGCAGCACGAACCACCATACCAGCTAATTTTTTCATTTATTGTAGAGATGAGGTCTCGTCAAGTTGTCCAGGCTGGTCTCAAACCCTGGGCTCAGGCAGTCCTTTTGCCTCCGCCTCACAAAGTGCTGGGATACAGGAATGAGCCACTGCACCTGGCTTGCTTATTGATTTATTTTCCATTCAACTATTCACAAAGAGAAATGTAGCAGATTGCAGAAAAACCTTGCCTTTACGAATTCTAAAGCATACTCTGAACCCACTGCCTTACTATTTTCCAAATTTACAAATAATTGTGGCAAAACACTTACCGGCAATGAGGACATTGAGCTCTCTGCTCTGTCAGCCAGCGCTAAGGAAGCAAAAGAATTAGATTTTGATTGTAAAACACCATTACCTTAATTTGTATATACTGAATACTTAAGAAACAAATGCAATGAGTTTAACTTTCTAGTACCTGAATTAATTCTAGAGATACGTTATAAAATAACACACAATCTACAGTCTTCCTCTCATCATCCTGAAACAAACTTTCAAAGGGACAGAATTCATCTCCAAATAGCTGTTAAGAGGCTATTCTCGCCGGGCTCGATGGCTCAGTCTGTAATCCCACGCCTTGGGAGGCTGAGGTGAGTGGATTGCCTGAGCCTGCGGGTACGAGACCCGCCTGGGCAACTTGGTGAGACCTCATCTCTATAATAAATCAAAAAATTAGCCAGGCATGGTAGCGCGTGCCTGTAGTTCCAGCTACTTGGAAGGCTGAGGTGGAAGGATCGCCGGAGCTCAGCAGTCAAGGCTGCGGAGGCCAGGAGCAGCCACTGCACTCCAGTCTGGGCAACAGAGTGAGAGTCCAACTCAAAAAAAAAAAAAAGAGGCTACTCTCTCATAGAAAAGAAGTGATTCTAGAACTAACTGATTCTCACAGGGAAGGTATAGATGACCTTATAATAATAATGAAATTGACATTCTGACCCCCAAAATTAACCACAGTGATAATTTACTTCTAATTAATATATTACTAAATTTTTTTTAAGCAAGCTAATTCTATGGTATATACATTATGAACATACAAATCGGACCTAAAATATGAACAAACAATACAACAAAAACTTTTTTCAGAGTAATAACAAAGTTCTGTAGTTCAATAACTTAAACATCTAGACACCTTGCTTTCCTCATAATTACAAAAAGGTTTTAGAAGAGAAAAATGTCTCACTAAACTTCAAATTCTATTAACTTAATAATATAAACAAATACTGAATTGGGAGCAATTTTATATCACATACAAAGGAGATGCTAAAATTTCTGAATACTTTTCAGAAAACAACAGGTTTGTAGTTTAAAATGTTATGTTTTAATTGTGTGGCACCTAGGGTTCAGAGGTAAATAATATAATCTTACACCAATGTATTCTCAATACCTATTATTTCTGTTTATCCCTTTCTCCTTCTATAAACGAATATGAGCTTTTACCTGATGTCAAATAATTAGCTCAGAAATAAAATTCCCAAAGAAATCTTAAAGGCAGGAAAACAGTACTTCACAGCAAAGAAAATAAAATTGGAAGGGATTAAAAAAAAAGCATATGAAAAGGATGCTTCCATTCTTAATAACCTTGAACATTATTATTTCCTTGGTTCCTAGGCAAAAACAAGATTTGGGTCAGATTTATTTCACTGAAACAAAGTTATGAGCACGCTGCTCCTCTGTTAAAGTCACAGCTCCCATCCAGAACCGGTCTCAACTCACACCTCTCAAGCTTGGCCTTATGATGCAGCAAGGTTAAGCCTTTAAATACGTTTCTTCTCAGTCAGGCGTGGTGGCTCACGCCTGTAATCCTAGCACTTTGGGAGGTGGAAGCAAGAGGACCGTCTGAGCCCAAAGGTTCAAGACAAGCCTGGGTACCTTGGTACGGTCTCATTTCTACAATAAACTAAAAAATTAGCCAGATGCAGTGGCGCATGCCTGTAGTTCCGGCTAACTTAGAAGGCTGAGGTGGAAGGATTACCTGAACCCAACAGGTCGAGGCTGCAGTGGCTGTAAGTGTGCCACTGCACTCCAGCCTGGACGACAGTGAGACCCCAACTCAAAAAGTAAACAGATTAGATAGATAGATAGATAGATAAATTATGTTTCTTCTCCCTGCCCAGGATATTCTTCAATAACTGTCTTTATCTGGGTTACTCCTACTCATTGTTTACATTTCAGTTTATATGTCACTTCCTGCAAAAAGCTTTCCCTGACACTCTGCAGACTATTTTAGATACCACCGTCATGCTCCACTACAGGAATCTATACTTCCCCTCACTATGTTAATAACATGTTATTATGATAACTTATTTGTTGGTCTCCTCTCCTCACTAGATAATGAATTTCATAAAAGACTGGGACCATGATAGGGAGTGACCAGATCGTATTTTTAAATACACTCCTCCCTCCCAGTCAAAAAAGGCTTATTGCTATAGCATATAATACTATTGACAAGATATTTGTATATTTGTTTATATGGTCCCTTCCTTTATGTCCTGTCCTGTGAGAACGTCTGCTGATTATGTCTGTAAAACTTTCCTGGCCTTTCCAAGGCTACAGTGAGCTTTTTCTTCTCTGAATATGTGTGGCATTTTTACCTTGTATGCCACAATCTAATTTAATCATAAAATAAATATGGCAATTTTATTACTTTGGAAAAAGCAATGTTCCTCCCAAACCAAAATCAAAAGTAAGAACCAGTGATACAATATTAATGCATAAGTAATATTAAGGAAACATCTTTAGAGCAATTCTCCCACATTCAATTTAAAAAGTAATTTCTCTTGTTCATTAAATTGGAAGAATCACAAGCTTTAGAAAGTTTTCAGATCTAAGTCTGATTTCCAGTTCTGGCACTTATTATTTACTGACATGACATTGGACAAGTGACTGAGTTCATGTTTCCTCATATCTAACAAGAGAATCAACATATCTACTCTGCAAAACTGCTGTAAGGATTAGAGACAAGCAGTTAGCATATACTAAGTGTTCAAAACAATCTTTTTTAAAAAATGACTAGGTGCAGTGGTTCATGCCTGTAATCCCAACACTTTGGGAGGCAGAGGTAAGAGGACTGCCTGAGCCCAGAAATTCAAAACCAGCCTGGGCAATTTGACAAGACCTCATCTCTACAATAAATCAAAAAAATTAGCCAAGTGTGGTGGCGTGCACCTGTGGTTCCAGCTACTTGGATAGTTGAGGTGAAAGGATCACCTAAGCCCAGCAGGTCAAGGCTGCGGGGGCTGTGTACTCTGGCCTGGGTGACAGAGTGAAACTAGGGCTGAAAATAATAATAAAAATAATAAAATAAAAAATAATAATAATAATAAATAAAAACTGGCTGCTAACATTCATAGTTCACTTACTACCAGAAGTGAGGAAAATGGAAGATTAAAGTTAATATCTAAGTTTCAGGATAAAAAACTGCATTCCAAGATAATGATGACTGGAAAAGAAAGAGATTTGGGGTGATTAGTCAAAAATCACTTAGAAAGATGTAAATTGAGATGTCCACAAATCCAAATGGAGATATTAAATACTGAAGGCAGGAGAGGGCAGGGTTAAAACAATAAATTTTAGAATTATGAATCTAGAGGTAGTATTTAAAGCCACAGACAATGAAGACAATACAACTATTATTAAAAGAAAAGAGCTCAGGACCCAGCTCTGGGACATTTCAATATTTAGAGGTGAGGAAACAGAGAAAGCTGTGGAAGGAAAAATCAAAGGATTGTTAAATCAAAGAAGCCAAAGAAGAAAACGTTTCAAGGACTGGCAAAGTCATTTCTGCTGAATACTCAGAGAAAGATAAGGCTAAAAAGTGTTTACTGGACTGGGCTGGGTGACTCACCCCTGTAAATCCCAGCACTTTGGGAGGCCAGGATGAGTGGATCACTTGAATCCAGGAGTTCAAGACCAGCCTGGGCAATACAGTGAGACCCAATCTCAATTTTTTTAAAAAATAGAAGTATTCAGTGGATTTAGCAAAACTGAGTTTATTACTTGGCAAGACCTGTGTGTGTGAACAAAACCAAAGCCAAGAGAGGATGGGCCAAAGAGTAAATGGAAAGTGAGGCTACAAAGAAATGGAGTAAGAAAAAAATCATTTAAATAGTTTCAGCTATGTGACTGGGAGAAAAGAAGTATTACAGATGTTACTCTTGACAAAGGGCTATTTATCTTCCTTAGGCAAGAATCAGGGCACTATGGTGGTAGCTGAAAAAAATTTTTTTAAAAAGAATGAGAAAACAAATTTTGAGTTGAAGGGTATGTTAGATGGCTTTGATTTTCTCAGTAAAGGAAATAATTTAAGAGTAATGTTTTCAACTATGCTCTGCAGATGTGCTACTGGACCCTGCCCCCACATACAACCAAAATAAGTTCTTCTGTTTTACACGTTGGACTCTTCATAATTTTGTATGAAGAGTTCATCCACATTCAAGTTTTAAAGTCATTAGATTATATTCATCTCTAGGGTCTCCTGTGACTATAAGATTACCCACTTTTTCTCCATCTTACCTGTCAAATACACATAAACTCTCCCTCTTCAGAGCCCCATGGCATTTTTTTTTTCAGTGCCTCTACACATTCTTTAATATAAGCATTCTAAAGTCCATTCCCTCAACTGGATTTGAACTCCTTCGAGGCTGGCACTTCGTCATTCTTCTTAGCATCCCTCAACACCAGGCACAACACAGGCAAGCACTTTATAAGTATTTGTCAAATACAGAGTGAATTTAACAATAAAAATATATTAAAATTACAGTGGGCTTTGTTTCCAGAGGCACCTAGCTTGACAGATGCTTCATGACAGTTACTTGATATTTATTCATCTCCAGATTAGTAAACAATACAAATTGATGGTCTCACTATTAAGGAATATTCATTTAAAAGACACTTAACAAAGGGGCACAAAATGTAAATTAAGAAAAATAAAAGGGAAATGGTTAATCCTTACAATATATCCTATATATACCAAATGCATGTAAAAAGAAATACAACTTACCCTAATACAGCTGAAACAACAAAGCTTGGAGCAATGAGGACACAAGCGTGCATCCCGCAATTTCTCCATACAAATGAAACATCGGAAAACCTCAGCAATACTCTGAAAAATAAATATGTTAGGTCCACCAGATTAGACGAATGAATCAAGAGTAAAATGCATACTAAAAATAATTCATTTGACACACACATTTATCTTGGGCTGATAATATCTGTTTTAACTACACATTCTATAACAGGACTTGGTTAGTCACAATCTAGAGTAACTCAGAACATCTGGAAAATGTGCTTCCTTTTTTCCAAGCTGTATGATTACTCTATTCTAAGATACAAAATGCAAACATAGATTTATGCACATTTTCACTAAAGCATTAATTTTAATGGCAAGAACCTAGCAATAGCCCAAATGTCCAAATATTAAGTAAATGATGGGTTACACACAGACTGTGTTACAGTCACTAGAAATAGTTCTTGATTTAATGATATAGAAAAATACTTATGAGCCGGGCTCGGTGGCTCAGCCTGTAATCCTGCGTCTTTGGGAGGCTGAGGTGAGTGGATTGCCTGAGCCCGTGGGTTCGAGACCCGCCTGGGCAGGCAAGACCTCATCTCTACAATAAAATCAAAAAATTAGCCGGGCATGGTGGCGCGCACCTGTAATTCCGGCTACTCGGAAGGCTGAGGCAGAAGGATCGCTGGAGCCCAGCAGGTCAAGGCTGGTGGCCGGGAGCAGCCACTGCACTCCAGTCTGGGCGACAGAGTGAGACTCCAACTCAAAAAAAAGAAAAATACTTATGAAGGCCAGACACAGTGGCTCAGCCTGTAATCCCAGTGCTTTGGGAGGCTGAGGCAGAGGAATTTAACACTACAAATGTATTTAAAGTTACAAATATATTAAAATTCCACTTGAGGCCAGGTCAAGACCAGCCTGGACAACACAGTAAGACTAAATGGGCACAGTGGCTCACACCTGTAATCCCAGCACTCTGGGAGGCCGAGGTGAGATGACTGCCTGAGCCCATGGGTTTGAGACCAGACTGGGCAACTTGGCCAGACCTCATCACTACAATAAAAAAAAAAAAAATTATCCAGGCGTGGTGGCGTGTGCCTGTAGTTCCAGCTACTCGGAAGGCTGAAGTAGAAGGCTCACCTAAGACCAGCAGGTTGAGGCTGCGGTGGCCATGAGTGTGCCACTGCACTCCAGCCTGGGCAACAGAGTGACACTCCAAATAAAATAAAATAAAAATAGCAAGACTACATCTTGACATATAAATAAATAAATAAATAAATAAATAAATATCTGGGTGTGGTGGCATGTGCATATAGCCCTAGTCTCTCAGAAGGCTGTGACAGAAGGACTGGACTGCTTGAGCCCAGAGAGTTGAGGCTGCATTAAGCTATGATCACACCACTGCACTCTATCCAATGTGACAGAGTGAGACTCTATCTCAAAAAAAAAGGAAAGAAAAAAGAAAAATACTTATGACATATAACAGTAAGAAAAATGTCAGACCATATGACTTGAATGCACAATATAAACTTTTTACTTTTCTGCAATTTCCCCAAGGAGGATAAACTACCTTTACAATTTAGAGGAAAAAAAGTTTTAAGAAGACACTTAAGCCTAATGGCAGGGTATGTGATTCAAAAGTCAGAATCCAGGGTGGGGGCAGGGAAAAAAAAGTCAGAATCCAAAAATCTGAATTTCTGCCTGATGTGGCAACCAACTAGCTACTTATCTAAGCCTGAGATTCAACCTCAATTGACAATTTTGGTGGCAGTTCAATAAGGCCTTGGAAGAAAAAAAAATTACACAAATAGAAAAAACAGTATTATAAGTCTCAGTTTAATCAATCTAGGAAGTACATACAAGCTATAACAAGAAAAAAATAATTAAGTATTGTTATTGCATATTTTAAGTTTATTTTTACAGTAGTGACATTTATTTTTACTCCATTTCATAAAAATTAAGCCCACTTAAAGACAAGGTAAGTTTACCAAACCTTTATAATACTTTCACATGAGAAAATTACTCATGATTCTAATCATGACTCTGCAGGGCTAGCAAGAACATGTGAAATGCAGGCTCTGTAACAGGCTACAGGATGGACAATAAGACTACTGGATAAACTAGTTTCAAGTGGCATATCCAGTAACATAGTTCCTCCTTACTAAAAAGCAAGGATTTAGTATATTTTAATATTAGAAAATTTGACAATGCTTACATAATTATGGCCAATATACAGCATCTTTAATGTTCTTAGTCTTTTTTTTTTTTTTTTAGTTGGAGTCTCACTCTGTCGACCAGGCTGGAGTGCAGCGGCACATTCAAAGCCACTGCAGCCTCGACCTGCTGGGCTCAGGCGATCCTTCCACCTCTGCTTTCCAAGTAGCTGGAACTACAAGAGTACGCCACTACACTCGACTAATTTTTTGACTTATTGTAGAGACAAGATCTCACCAAGCTGCCAGGGCTGGTCTCGAACCCCTGGACTCAGGCAATCCTATCACATCGGCCTCCCATAGTGCTGGGATTACAGGCTTGAGCCACTACACCCGGCCAATGTTCCTACTCTTAATGTAAATATCCCAACTATCTGAAATCAACGCTTGCAAGAGTCAGATGTAAAAAGAATAGGCCAGGCTTGGTGGTTTACACCTGTAATACCAGCACTTTGGGAGTCTGAGGCAGGAGGATTACTTTAGCCCAAGAGGTCGAGATCAGCCTGGGCAACATAGTGAGACCTTGTCTCTACAAAAAACAAAAAAATTAGCCAGGCGTGATGGCATGCACCTGCAGTCCCAGTTACTTGGGATGCGAGAAGGAAGGTTCGCCTGAGTCCGAGATCGAGGCTGCCGTGAGCCGTGACTGTGCTACCGTACTCCAGCCTGGGCGAGACTGAGACTCCGACTCAAAAAAAAAAAAAAAGAGAGAGAATAGTTTGTTCTGGAAACTATAGCCAAATGAGTACGATTATATGTTCATTCAACCTAGGAAAGGCGGAAGCCTGCAAAATGTACCGCTGATAAGTAAAGATGATTATCCATTCCGAGGGAGATCCGGATCAGCTCATGAACTCGAAAGAACTAGTGGCGAGTCGCAGGGCACGTCCATCTAATGAATCTGCAGTTTTGTTTTGCAAATGCCCGGTGGGGATGAGAACCGGTGCCAAGACATCCTTGAAAACGCACCACCTGACTGCGGAACAGGGCGAGTACAAGACACGCGGAGGGCTCCAAAAGGAGCACGGCGCCCTCCGTACCGCGCCAGCCCTCTCCATAGGGGCGGGGACCGGGAGCCCTACGGGAGAGAGGACGAGGTCACTGCGCCCCGGATAAAAAACGCTCACGGAGTGGGGGTGGGGACCATCCACCACCCTCCACGGCCCCCCTCACCTCCACGCTCTGTTCATCCATTGCCTCCGGCTCTCGGCGGGGCCCCCGGAGACCCACGGACCCTGCGGTCTCACCTCGTAGGCGCCGGCCCGAGGTCGCCAGGTTAAATCGCCCAGAACAGCCCGGCGCCCGCGTCAGGGGCCTCTGGCAACAGCCCCACCTGCGCGCCCCATCGCTTCAGGTTCGGCGCCGACTACCCCCATTTCGCCATTTTTACCCGCGCGACCGCCCTGGGGCGCAGAGGGAGGGCGAGCTGTGGCTGCAGCTCCTGCCTCCCGGCCCAGCCACCCGCCGGCAACCGCAGGGGAACCTCGACCCACGTGACGCGAGCCCGCGCGTAAGGAACCGCCGCTGGAGCCCGGCGGCGCAGGTCTCAGGCGAAGAAGGCGCGGCAGAGAATTCGCAAACACCAACGGTAACCAGGGCAGCTGGAGGCGCGGCCGCGCGAGAATGCGCGGTGCGCATGCGCACAGAATGCAGCCGGCGGCGTAGAGGGCCTAGTTCCCGCGGTGCGGGGCCGCGCACGAGACTTGGCGATCTATGCTGCAGGCTTGCGTGCTTTGGGTTCAGCCGGCGCCGGCGGCCGGAGCTTGGCCCTTCGCTGCGCCCCGCCCCCTGGGGGGAGGCGGTGCACCACGGTCTCTAACTTTTACGCGCCAAAGCCCAGAGCCACCTGGGGTGCGGATGGACACCGCAGACCTTGGAGCCACATTCTTAGGTATTCGGACTTGGAGATTCTAGGGGGGGGCCCCAGGAAGGTCGAGATTCCAACAACCACTTTTCGTGATTCGGCTGCAGGTGTCCGTGGTCTGCACATTGTGAAACCCTGGTGCAGAGGATGCATGCTTAGTGGGTGTTTGGAATTTGGAAGTCTTTGGAGGGTTAAGACTTCATTCCTACCTACCTAAGCAGGTGAAGTTAGAAAGCTCCGGATTGTGAAGCCTAGAGTGGTGTCATTTCTTTTGGGTGGTGAGAGGACGGGAGCAGACTGTAAAGACTGCAGATCCACACCCCACCCTCCATTTCTTGACGCTTGCGTTGAGTTGTCGCTCTGGCACTACTAAAAGGGCAAAAGGGTATCAGCTGTATTCAGCTTTCCTATAGTTGGGATCTACTTTCTACAATTTCCTGTAGGAAGACTTGTGAAGCTTGCAAGAATTGAAGGTGTGTGGGACAAAGAACATACATCACTTAACTTGAATTTAATTTTTCCTTTGTATTTATTGCGAACTTTACTATACTTAACCCGACCTAGTGTGCACATGTAGAGAATCAGTAATCTAGGAAGAAGTTCTTGAATATTAGACTTTTGGATATATAAGTAGTGGACAGAAACAATTTTTTTTTAAACTACATGAACCATGGAGAAGATACAATTTAGAAAGATTAATCTGGGACTGAAAAATGTTTTCAGTGAAAATTATTTATGATCTTGGAACGCTGTTTGTACTAAAAATGCCCTCAGCTGCACACATTTAAATGGTTTAGGCTAATTTTGTTATGTTAATTTTACCTCAATTAAAATAATTTGTTTATAGAACACAATACTATACTTGGGGTTCAAAGAGTAATAAAAAGTAGTCCTAGCTCTCAAGCAGTATAGTAGAAGACAAATAAGACAAATTGCAATACATATATGATAAATAGTAAAACAGATCTGCCCAAAGGAACAGAGGTCGTTATAAAAAAGAGACTGCACTTGCATGTTTCATTGCAGTACAATTCACACTGCAGAAATGTAATCAACCTAAATGCCCCTGAACTGATCAGTGGATAATGAAAATATGTTGTATATACACACATATATGTATATGTATACATATATATATGTATGCCCCTGAACTGTTCAGTGGATAATGAAAATACGGTGTATATACACACACATATATGTATATGTATACATACCATGGACTACTACTCAGCCTTCAAAAAGAATGAAATAATGTCTTTTGCGGCACGATGGATATAACTGGAGAACAGGAGTGAACTAACACAGGAACAGAAAACCAAACACTGCATGTTTTCACTTACAAGTGGGAGCTAAACTAAAGATCTGCAAAGGCATAGACAACAGTATAATGGACACGGAAGACTCAGAAGGGGGAGGGAGAAGGGGGTAGAGGGACAAAAGATCACCTAGAGCCCGGGAGGTTGAGGCTACGTTAAGCCAGGATGGTGCCACTGCACTCCACCCTGGGCAACAATGAGACCCCAACTGAAAAATCAAAATAAAAAAATTGTATCAAGATCTGTCTCTTTGTTACCTTATCACTAAATAGGGAAAATTGGCACACATAAGGCATAGAGAGACAAAACTAGCAAGTAGCAGATAAGTGATCCTCTAATTTCAGTTTCTTAGCTTTCACCTAGAATTAAAAGTTACAATAATATAGAACAAAGGTATTATTAAAATACAAAAGGTCAACCCTGTAATCCGAGCACTTTGGAGACTGAGGTGAGAGGATTGCCTGAGGCATGGGTTTGTCACCAGCCTGGGCAACTTGGCGCAACCTCATCTCTACAATTAGTCAAAAAATCAGTCCGGCGTGGTAGTGTGTGCTTGTAGTTCCAGCTATTTGGAAGGCTGAGGCAGAAGAATCACCTGAACACAGTAGGTCGACGCTGGGGTGGCCATGAGTGTGCCACTGCACTCCATTCTGGGCGACAAAATAAGACTCCAACTCAAAAGACAAACAAAAGGAACAGTCTAAAATGTCATCTGAAAGCAAGCTCATCCTGCTCAACATTAGCAGAGAGAAGTGGGAAAAAATAAAAGAGACTATCACAGAAAAGTCAGCTTATTACTTTAGCTAGGTTTTGTGAAAGACTACAAGTCACATATAAGCAGTCTCACCAATAATGAGACCACATCTGTAATCAACATTTTCAAAAATTGAAATTATATAAAATGTATAACAAATGTTTTGCCTACTCTTTAATTTCCAAAGCATACTCAGTCACATTACTGAAATGTACGTGAACATTCTTTTATGATAGGCTGGAACATCTATGGTATCCTGACTACACAAAAATAAAATAGATGCAGGCTGCGCACAATGGCTTAAGCCTATAATCCCAGCACTTTGGAAGGCTGAGACAAGGGGATCACTTGAGCACAGGAGTTCTAGACCAACTAGGGCAATACAGCAAGACCTTGTCTCTATTTAAAGAAGGAAAAGGGCTGAGGCAGAAGGATTGCCTGAGCCCAGCAAGTCAAGGCAGCGGTGGCCATGAACATGAGCTTGCCACTGCACTCCAGCCTGAGCAACACAGTGAGATTCCAACTCAAAAAAAAAAATGGTCAGGCACGGTGGCTCAAGCCTGTAATCCCAGCACTTTGGGAGGCCGAGGCTAGTGGATTGCCTGAGCCCACGGGTTCGAGACCTGCCCGGGTAACTTGGCGAGACCTTGTCTTCACAATAAATAAAAACAAATTAGCTGGGCGTGGTAGGATGTGTCTAGTTCCAGCTACTTGGAAGACTGAGGTAGGAGAATCGCCAGGGACCAGCTGGTCAACACTGGAGTGGCTGTGAGCGTGCCACTGCATTCCAATCTGGGCGATGGAGTGAGACACCAACTCAAAAAGAAAACAAAGAAGGAAAGGAGAAAGGAAAGGAAAAACAGGTGCAAAATAGTGATTAAGGGATGTTTTTGTCTGAAATTACAATACGTTGTGAGTGTGTATGTGTATATTTAAGTCTCATTATTTCCATTTCATCCTTTTGGCTGAACTTTATTCATATATCTGCCCTTCTTATATTCTTCTCTTCTATGAAAGGCATCATTATTCAGTCATTCAAGCTAAATCATCTCCTTTACCAGCCCTCCTCCCTCTAGTCATCAAGTGTGAACAAGACATCTTCCTAAACTTCTCTAGAATTATCTCTTCTCCATTAGTGTTCCCTTTTGCCAGTCCATTTCTTCATAAGTCTGGTATGTGAGATTTTAATTGGTCAGCCGCAGTTTTCTCTTCTTCAGTCAGTGGTGACAGCTAAAAAATAAATGACATCTTTATTTCAAAAACCTTTAAAGATGGCTAAATTAATTTAGTTAATTTCTGCTTTGTCACAGATAAATGTTTCTTCAAACTTATACTATGTATGCAATCAAAAATTTAGAAAGGCAAGGGGAAAAAATAGGTATCTGGCTAACTATATATAAGGTGCTATGATGTTTGAGCTTCTAAAGAACTTGAAATTAAGTTGAAGAAACAGGATCAAGAAATCAAACAATTTCCCCTCAGTATCGGTGGGAAATTGGTTCCAGGATACCAAAATCCACAGATGCTCAAGTCCCTATTGAAAATGATGTAGTATTTGCATATAATCTATGCACATCCTCCTATATAGTTTAAATCGTCTCTAGGCCGGGCTCAGTGGCTCAACCTGTAATCCCACGCCTTGAGAGGCCAAGGTGAGCAGATTGCCTGAGTCCGCGGGTTCGAGACCTGCCTGGGCAACTTGGCGAGACCTCATCTCTACAATAAATCAAAAATCAGCCGGACGTGGTAGCGTGCACCTGTAGTTACATCTACTTGGAAGGCTGAGGTGGAAGGATCGCCAGAGCCCAGCAGGTTGAGGCTGCGGTGGCCGGGAGCGGCCACTGCACTCCAGTCTGGGCGACAGAGTGAAACTTCAACTCAAAAAATGAATGAATAAATAAATAAATCATCTCTAGATTAGTTATAGTACCTGATACAATGTGAATGTTATATTAATAGCTACTATACTATATTGTTTAGGGAATAATGACAAGGAAAAAATGTAAATGTTCAGTATAGATACAGCCATCTATTTTTTTCAAATAATTTTGATCCACAGTTGGTTGAATCCATGTACGCAGAACTCATGGATATGGAGGGCTGATTATATTTTGAAAAAGATGTGCGCAAAAATAGTCTAGAAATTTCCTCTGCAAAGAAAAGACTTGGGCTAAATTTTGATTTTTTTTTTTTTTTTAAATAGGATCTCATTCTGTTGCCCAGGCTGGAATGCAGCAGCACAATCAAGGCTTACCACAGCCTCAAACTCCTGGGCTCAAGAGATCTTCCTGCCTCAGCCTCACGAGTAGCTGGAACTACAGGCGTGCACCATCATGCCCAGCTAATATTTCTATTTTTTGTAGAATATTTAGAGATGAGGTCTTGCTTTGTTCCCAGACTGGTCTTAAACTCCTGGTCTCAAGCAATCCTCCCACCTCAGCCTCCCAAAGTGCTGGAATTACAGGCATAAGCCACCATACCCACCTTAAATTCTGAAGAATAATTAAGATGCTTTTTAGTTGCAATTAATAGAAATATTTCATAATGGAAGAATAATAAGAAAATATATTATACTTATACACTAAAATCAGAAGAAGGGAAGACTTCAGGACTGACTTAGTCAACAGCTTAACAATATAAGAACTCAGTTTTTTCTATCTCATGACTCTGATATTCTTGATGGTGCCTTCACCTTCAAGCTGACAGCAAAATGGCTTTAATGGTGCTAATTATCATATCTGTATACAATGTCCAGAAGAAGAAAATAAGCTTTCTCTTCCCAGGATTCTCTCAGCATTGAGGAAATGTCTTAGTTATCTACTCCTAGAATTTCCCCCTCACATGCCATTTGGATTACAAACCCATTCCTGAACCAACGTTAGTTAAAGGAAAATCCATTCCCTTTGCCAATCAAGTACACCCTTGGAGCCGAGGATGGGGCCAGCTTCACCTCAGGTGCATGGCTGCAAGGGATGACACATATCTCAAGAAAATCAGTATATTTATGTGTCATTTAACAATGTGGACACCTTCTAAGAAATGTGTCTTTGGGCAATTTCATCATTGTAGGAACATCATAGAGTGTACTTACACCAACCTAGATGGTAGAGCCTGTTACACACCTAGGCTATATAGTATAGCCTATTGCTCCTAGGCTAAAAACCTGGACAGGATGTTACTGTACTGAATACTGTAGGCAAATGTAACACAATACTTAGTATTTGTGTATCTAAACATAGTAAAAGTGTAGTAAAGATATGGTATTATAATCTTATAGGACCAATGTCATATATGTGGTCCACTATTGACTAAAATATTATGTGCTGCATGATTACATACTCTGGTAGGCCAGAAAGGAGAACAGATGCTAAGAAAACAACCAGCCAGCAACACTCACCAAAAGCAGGTAGGAGCAAAAGCATTAGGAAAAAAGGAAACTGAAGGGAAGTTATAAGGGTCTTTCACAGAGCTCCAACAAAGAGACTTGCTGAAACAAAGGTTATGTGGGAAATTAATGGGAGGTACAACCTGAAGAATCATGCAAGTAGTTACAAATCTGCCTAACTATATAGGTCATCTCTAGAGAGACTGCCAAATCTGGAACACTCCAAACCTACAGAATCAGAATCTCTAGGGCAGCACTGTCCAATAAAACTTTCCATGATGCTGGAAATATTCTATAACAGTACTATCCAATCATCAGATGAACTTAATTTTACTTAATTACTTTAAATTTAAATATATATTGCCAAATTGGGTTATATAAATTAGAAAGCCCAGCTATAGAACAACCACAGAACCTATATTATTCTGATATGTGGTGGTTTGACAGATCAAACCAATATTCACCCAACATGTTCACATGGATAAAATGAAAAACAATCATATGCCTACTGCTACCCAAATAGAAGATTTTCTTCTTCTACTACCTCAAGAAAAGAAAATTAGATTATTCTGGCAAGACTTGTTTCTTCGTTTGTTTTCCTTTTATCTTTTTTTTTTTCTTGCTTCGTTTTATTTTTTTTAGAAAGCAGGATTTATTAAGAGGACAGAAAATGGTCGGGCGCGGTGGCTCAGTCTGTCATCCCAGCACTTTGGGAGGCCAAAGTGAGAGGACTGCCTGAGCCCAGGGGTTCGAGACCAGCCTGGGCAACTACAATAAACCACAAAAACTAGCCTGACATAGTGTCACGTGCCTGTAGTTCCAGCTACTTGGAAGGCTGAGGTGGAAAGATCACCAGAGTCTAGCAAGTCAAAGTTGCGGTGGCCGTGAGCATGCCAGTGTACTCCGGCCTGGGCAACAGAGTAAGACTCCGACAAACAAAAAAAGAGAACAGAAAACTTCCACAGTGGGAGGGGACCCAAAGGGGTTGCCCTGTTTTGTTTTTTAAGATGACATCTTGCTCTGTCACGTAGCTGGAGTACAGTGGTATAATCATAGGTCATTGCCACCTTAAACTCCTGGACTCAAGTGATCCTCCTGCCTTAGCCTCTTGAGTAGCTAGGACTACAGGCATATACCACCACATCTGCCTATAAGATTTGTTTGTTCTCAATGAATCCATATTGCTCCTTGTTGTACAGGAACTTTCAGACTACATGTTTAATAAACCCTCAAAGAATACTTCCAGAAATTAGTGTCAAATTAACCAACCTAAAGTTTGTAGAAATTTTTCTTCTTTAACATATACATATTTTGAAGAATCAATAGAATACCAAACATTCTACTTTAAATGCCTTTTTAAAGTTTCTATTTATTATTATATTTTTATTTTGAGAATTTGTCTTACTGGGGGGTTTTCTTGTTTGTTTTGGTATAAGTTTAGTCCCTTTTATTTTTTCTTTTATTTATTTATTTAAAAAAATTTTTTTTTTTTTTAGTTGGAGTCTCACTCTGTCGCCCAGACTGGAGTGCAGGGGCTGCTCCCGGCCACCGCAGTCTCGACCTGCTGGGCTCCGGTGATCCTTCCGCCTCAGCCTTCCAAGTAGCCGGAATTACAGGCGTGCGCTACCACGCCCGGCTAATTTTTTGATTTATTGTAGAGATGAGATCTATTTTTTCTTTCAGTAACCACCTTTATATATAAATTTTTTTTTTTTTTAGTTGGAGTCTCACTCCGTCACCCAGGCTGCAGTGCAGCGGTACGCTCATGGCCACCCCAGAATTGACCTGCTGGGTTCAGGAGATCCTTCTGCTTCAGTCTTCCAAGTAGCTTAGCTGGAACAACAAGTGTGCACTACCACGCCGAGCTAATTTGTTTGTTTGTTTGTTTGTTTTTTGAGTTGGAGTCTCACTCTGTCACCCAGACTGGAGTGCAGTGGCTGCTCCCGGCCACCGTAGCTTTGACCTGCTGGGCTCCGGCATGCGCTACCACACCCGGCTGATTTTTTGATTTATTGTAGAGATGAGGTCTCGCCGCCCAGGCGGGTCTCGAACCCGCGGGTTCAGGCAATCCACTCACCTCAGCCTCCCAAAGGCGCGGGATTACAGGCTGAGCCACCGAGCCCGGCTTAATTTTTTTTTTTATTGTAGAGATGAGGTCTCTCCAAGTTGCCCAGGCTGTTCTCAAACCCTTGGTTTCAGGCAATCCTCTCACCTCGGCATCCCAAAGTGCTGGGATTATAGGCATGAACCACCACACCCAGCCTCGCCTATATAATTAAGTATATTGGAGACCAGGTGCAGTGGCTCATGCCTGTAATCCCAACATTTGGGAGGTGGAAGCGAGAGAATTGCCTGAGCCCAGGGATTTGAAACCAACCTGAGCAATTTGGCGAGACCTCGTTTCTACAATAAATCAAAAAATTAGCCAGGCATAGTGACATGCGCTTGTGGTTCCAGCTATTTGGAAGTCTGAGATGGAAGCATCTCCTGAACCCAGCAGGTCAAGGTTGCAGTAGCCATGAGCATGCCACTGCACTTCAGTCTAGACTTCAGTCTAGACAGAGCAAGACTCCAACTCAAAAAAAATAAAATAAGATTAAAAGTAGGCCAGGCTCAGTGGCTCAGCCTGTAATCCCAGTGCTTTGGAAGGCCGATGAGTGAATTGTCTGAGCCCACGGGTTCGAGACCTGCCCGGGCAACTTGGCAAGACCTCATCTCTACAATAAACCAAAAATTAGCGGGCGTTGTAGCACGTGCCTGTAGTTCCAGCTACTTGGATGGCTGAGGCAGAAGGATCGCCGGATCCCAGCAGGTCAAGGCTGCAGTGGCAACCGAGTGAGATTCCAACTCAAAAAAAGAAAAAAAGATAAAAAGTATATTTGAACCTTAATGTCTTAATATTAACAAAGAAAGATGAGGAAACTAATATTTATTCCCTTTCTCGCACCTCTTTTTATGTTCCCTATTTATTATTTAATATTATCAATTTAATATTGTGCCACTGCACTACAGCCTGGGCAACAGAGTAACACCCCGACTCAGAAAAACAGTATTAGGAGCTAGGCAGGGTGGCTAACATCTATAATCCCAGCACTTTGGGAGGCTGAGGCAGGAGGATTGCTTAAACTCAGGAGTTTAAGACCAGCCTAGGCAACATAGCAAGACCTGGTATCTACAAAAAATAAAAATAATAATAATTAGCCAGGCATGGTGGCACATGCCTGTAGTCCCAGCTACTCTTTTTTTTTGAGTTGGAGTCTCACTCTGTTGCCCAAAGTGGCTGCTCCCGGCCACCGCAGCCTCGACCTGCTGGGCTCCAGCAAACCTGCCTCAGCCTTCCAAGTAGCTGGAACTACAGGCATGCGCTACCACACCAAGCTAAGTTTTTGATTTATTGTAGAGATGAGGTCTCACCAAGTTGCCCAGCCAGGTCTCAAACCCTCGGGCTCAGGCAATCCATTCACCTCGGCCTCCCAAAATGCTAGGATGACAGGCTGAGTCAACAAGCCTGGCCTGCTATTTCATTTGAAAAGTAGTAGGAGGGCGTTCACAGTGGCTCACACCTGTAATCCCAACAATTAGGGAGGCCAAGGTGGGAGGATTGCTTGAGCCCAGGAGTTCGAGACAAGCCTGGGCAACATAGCAAGACCTCATCTCTTCAAAAAGTCAAAAAATTAGCCAGGCATGATAGTGCATGCCTGTAGTCCCAGTTGCTCAGGAGGCTGAAATGGAAGGATCACTTGAGCCCAGGAGGGCAAGGCTATGGTGAGCCATGATCGTGCCTCTGCACTCCAGCTCTGTCGAGGTGACAGAGTAAGATCCTGACTCAAAAATCATAGTAGAGCCGGGCTCAGTGGCTCAGCCTGTAATCCTGTGCCTTGGGAGGCTGAGGTGAGTGGACTGCCTGAGCCCGCGGGTTCGAGACCTGCCTGGGCAACCTGGTGAGACCTCATCTCTATAATAAATCAAAAAATTAGCTGGGCCTGTGATTCCAGATACTTGGAAGGCTGAGGCAGAAGGATCACCGGAGCCCCAGCAGGTCAAGGCTGCAATGGCCAAGAGCAGCCACTGCACTCCAGTCTGGGCGACAAGGTGAAACTCCAACTCAAAAAAAAAAAAATCATAGTAGGAGCTGGGCACAGTGGCTCACATCTATAATCCCACCACTTTGGGAGGCTGAGGCAGAAGGACTGCTTGAGCCCAGGAGTTTAAGACCAGCTTAGACAACATAGTAAGACCTCAACTCTAATAAAAAATGAAAAAAAAAATTGCCAGGCATGGTGGAACATGCCTATAGTTCTAGGTACTTAGGAGGCTTAAGTAAGAGGACTGCCTGAGCCCAGTAGGTCAAGGCTGTGGTGAGCCATAATCATGCCACTGTACTCAGCCTGGGACACAGAGTAAGGCCCGACTCAAAAAAAAAAAAAAAAAAAAAGAATAGTAGGTACAAGAGCCAGGATATCTAACATTTCCCAACTTGACCATCATAAAATATGACCTCGTTTTTCAAGTTTTATAACTTGGTACTTTTAAAATCATTTCTTCCTATTTGCTATAACTTAATCCAAAGTAAAAGATCCCTTAGCTTTCTGCCCTTGACATAATTAATGCTCATTTCAGATACTTCTTTTTTTAACTGAGTCAAGACCTTTACAAATATTCAGATAATTGAAATTCCTATCATTATGTAACTATTTTTTGGTACTAATTTGTAGTCTCAATAAAAATTATACCACATATTTATCATACCCAGTGGGGATACTTTGTAGTAAATATTCAAAATACCATTTTTCTCTTTTTTCACTCACTTAAATTTATTATGTGCTTTAAAAAATTTATGGATTTCTAAACAAATTATGTTGTTATGTACATCTAAAACTACACTTAATCTCTCTTCAAGATTTGTTTCCCAAGAACCAGATTATATGCTCTATTCTCAGGCTTTGATCACATACAATAAAGAATATATTATTTTAAATGTTTTTGTTTTTGTTTTGAGTTGGAGTCTCACTTCGTTGCCCGGGCTACAGTGCAGTGGCATATTCCTACCCACCCCAGCATCGACCTGCTGGGCTCTGGCAATCCTTCCGCCTCAGCCTTCCAAGTAGTCGGAACTACAGGCATGTGCTACCATACCCAGCCAATTTGTTGATTTTATTGTAGAGACGAAGTCTCACCATGTTGCCCAGGCTGGTCGCAAACCTGCAGGCTCAGGCAATCCTCTGGCCTCAGCCTCCCAAGGTGCTGGGATTACAGGCTTGAGCCACCATGCCCAGCCTTAAATGTATTTATAAAAGCTTACCATATTTAACTTTTTAGCATGTGATACCACCCTTACTATTTAAATTCTGTTTCCCTAGTCTCTCTATTCCCTTTATAACTGTCCTTCCCTCCTCCACTATTCATCTCCCTGTGACATGACAGATATATTTTATCATTTTAACCACATATTGTTCTCTTTTTTCTTCCATTTTTAATATAAAGTATTCTTAATCAAATTGACCTGGGTCATCAACCTTTGAGATTTACTCTAGCTAAAACCCATAACTCAAAGTATCTTAAGCCATAATGTAGTACAGAGTTGGCAAATAAATACCATATATGCAGTCTCTCCTTCTTCCCATGCCCAGGAGCTACTGTCTGCCAAGCCCAGACACAGCACTCTAAGCAACAGTTGACAGTGGCACCTCAGATAAAACCAATTGGCCAATCCTTATCCAGATAGTGTAGTTCTACTTTTTGATTCCATCCACATATACCTATCTTTCCTTTCAGAAGTCCCAACTTTTCCTCAATAGTAAATGAAAATGCTGCCAAGTCCTTCTGTTGTCAGTTCAAAATCTTAGTGCCTAGGTCAGAAGCTCATACTCCAACATATCTGAAGATTTTTACAATTACAAGGTTTCTTTTTTTTTTTTGAGTTGGAGTCTCACTCTGTCGCCCAGACTGGAGTGCAGTGGCTGCTCCCAGCCACCACAGCCTCGACCTGCTGGGCTCTGGTGATCCTTCCACCTCAGCCTTCCGAGTAGCCGGAATTACAGGCATGTGCTACCACGCCCGGCTGATTTTTTTGATTTACTGTAGAGATGAGGTCTCGCTGCCCAGGTGGGTCTCGAACCCGCGGGCTCAGGCAATCCACTCACCTCAGCCTCCCAAAGGCGCGGGATTACAGGCTGAGCCACCAAGCCCGGCTATTACAAGGTTTCTTACACTAAATGAGATGAATATGGGGAATAGAAGGAGGGATTGGAGGAGGTCAGGCCCTCCCATGCCTGCCTGCCCAAACGAAGAAAAGGAGAACTCTTTTTAAAAAGTGTTACTGTTACAGATGCTTTTCAGACATCTCATTCTCACTAGTACTCTCAGGAATCAAGTGGGGGAAAAAAGAGAAAAGTTGAGATGTTAGGCTTAACAAGTATTAGCAAGTTTTGTCTTCTCCTATGGTTATATTACCTCCTTATTAACCTCCTTATTAACCATGTCAAATCCACATGCTTATTTTAGCATAAAAAGAAATAAGAGCCATTATATTTCTGGGTATCAAGAAAGTATATCCATAGTTCACACTAACTGCTGAATTTCAAATTTTAAGTTACTAGGGGCTTATTTTTCAAAGCAACACTCAAAACGGAAACTATACAAACCCAACTGTCAATTAAAAACATTACCTCCAGGTCTGTTTGCTTTTGTAGTTTTTGTATTATGTCCATAGTCTTATTCACAGTAGCACAAATGCGGCTCTTAGTCTCTTTCTGCTCAACAGCAACTGGTTTAAAGCGTGCATACAAAGTTTGATACCGAGACTTTATCGCTGACAGTTCCTTTAAGAGTGTAACTGGGTTTTTCTACATCAGGATAAAAGTAAGCATACATTAAATTATGAAAAGATTAAGGGTCTTTTTACAAATTAAAATACTGTATACATATAACACATTCTACCATCCATTTAATTAAACATTATTGAATATTTAGTTATATAACCATGTGACAAAGGAAGGAAGGTGGGGAAGAAAGAGAAAAGATCTAGAGCTTAGTCTCAAAGATTTTATAGCCTAGGTATAGAAACAACCAACAAAAAAATTTAGTAATATTAAACAGCAAATAAGGTTACTTTAAATATATAAATGATCCCGCGCCTTTGGGAGGCTGAGGTGAGTAGATTGCCTGAGCCAGCGGGTTCGAGACCCGCCTGGGCAGTGAGACCTCATCTCTACAATAAATCAAAAATCAGCTTGGGCGTGGTAGCGCATGCCTGTAATTCCAGCTACTCGGAAGGCTGAGGCGGAAGGATCGCCGGAGCCCAGCAGGTCGAGGCTGCGGTGGCCGGGAGCGGCCACTGCACTCCAGTCTGGGCGACAGAGTGAGACTCCAATTCAAAAAAATAAAAATAAAAATAAAATTATATATATATATATATACATATATACATATATATATATAAATGATGCACAGTTCACAATAATTAATTACACAATATTTTAAAATATGATTCCTTTTTGTTTTTGAGACACAGGTTCTCGCTGTCACCTAGGCTGGAGTACAGTGGCGCTAACATAGCTTACTGCAGCCTCAAACTCTTGGGTTCAAGCAATCCTCCCACCTCAGACTCCCAAGTAGCTAGGACTACACGGATACACACCATATCCGGCTAATTTTTAAAGACTTTTTGTAGCAACAGGGTTTCCCTATGTTGCTACTCTCAAACTCCTGATCTCCAGCAAACCTGCCTTACCCTACCAAAGTGCTAGGATTACATGTGTGAGCCACCATGCCCAGTCTCTAAAATAGTTTTAAATGCTATTCAGAAAAAAGATAAAAGGTATTATTTTGATTTGTTCTTAATAAGACAATGTGAAACCACCCAAAAAATTCTTTTTTTTTTTTTGAGTTGAAGTCTCACTCTGTCGCCCAGGCTGGAATGCAGTGGCACACTCACGGCCACTGCAGACTCTACCTGCTGGGCTCAGATGAGGCAATCCTTCTGCCTCAGCCTTCCAAGTAGCTGTAACTACAGGCACATACCAACACACCCAGCTACTTTTTTTATTTATTGTAGAGACAAAGTCTCACCATGTGTTGCCCAGACTGGTCTCAAACCCTTTGGCTCAGGCAGTTCTCTCACCTCTGCCTCCCAAAGTGCTGGATTACAGGCATGAGCTACCATGCCCAGCCTCACAAAATTCTTAAACACACTGTGATGGGGCTAAAGTATGTATAAATACCAATTTTTTTAAATGCATGCAAAATATAAAATTGATGGAAACCCAACTGTATTTATAAACTACATTGGTTTTTCAAATTTATTTTGTAATATAAATTGCCACTATTCCATAAAAGACATTTCAACTGGGCCTCTTCTGCCACTTGGTAATTCTTTTCATTCCCTAATGGTTTCTAATTATTTCAAATTTTCTCCAGTCCCTCTAATTTCCATCCTCCATCTTGGCACATAACCTCACCAACTGCTCTGCTAAGAAGTCAGAAACTATCTAACAGAAGCTCCATCTTCTTGGATTTTCATCCTATAATGAAAACATCTATTGACAGTCTCCACCCCTATTCAGTCTCTACACTACCCCTACTATTATTGTTTCCTCCCCATATTCTCATAACCTTAAACTTCTTTTTCAACAACTTTTTAAAGATCTCTCTTTGTACAGACTTCAAATATAGTGACTATATGGAGATCTTCCCTATACTGGGGGACAAATTAATACCTTATCTTGACTCTGCTGTCACTTCAAAACCAATTTCGTTTTTCTCACTCCATTTGCCACCAAGCTTCTAGAGCCTCTAATAATATACTTCCTTAGTTCAACATCCCATAGACTAGTATCCTTTACCAAATTATTTAAAATAATCAAAAGGTCAGTCTTGCTATATAGCTTATACTTTTGGCACTCCTCTTCTTGCTTCTCCTTAGTTCTCTCCTGCTCTATCTTCTTAAAATGAACTCTCAATTTCTATAAAACTACACTATTTTGGTTGTCTTTGTACTTTTCATATAATTCCCTCACAGACCCTCCTACCCCATGGCTATGGGTAGAGGCTCAGTTTTTGGACCTTTCCGCCTCTTGCTTGGATATTTTTCTCTAAGGCCTGTAATGATGGAAATAGTAAATAAAAATGATTCTAACAGAAAGGAATAAGAACAGGAAATTCATCTTAAAGACTGTTAAAACTATTCTGCAGGAAGTGACCAAGACCTAAAGCAGGAGCTGTAGAAGCTGGAAAGAGAGAAGATAGACACTATGAAAAAATGAAGAGAACTTGATGACTTGTTTGATAAGGAAAAAAATAATAGATGATGCCAAATACACACTCTGCTAAATAGAGGAATAATATATATTAACATGACTTTTGGAGTATCTACTCATTATAAACTCCAGTAATATTAAGACCTGCCCCTCACCCTCAAAAGTTCATTTCCCATCATGTTTCTAGACCACTGGATACTGTATTACATGAAAGATCTCCAGTAGAAGAACCATAAAAAAAACCCAAAGAAATATCCCCCAAAGTGGGGAGAAAAACCACAACAATGAAAACATTTAAGAAGGCCAGGCTCGGTGGCTCAGCTTGTAATCCCGCGCTTTGGGAGGCCGAGGTGAGTGGATTGCCTGAGCCCACGGGTTCGAGACCCACCTGGGCAACTTGGCGAGACCTCATCTCTACAATAAATCAAAAAATTTAGTCGGGTGTAGTGGCACGTGCCTGTAGTTCCAGCTACTTGGAAGGCTGAGGTGGAAGGATTGCTGGAGCCCAGCAGGTCAAGGCTGCAGTGGCCGGGAACGGCCACTGCACTCCAGTCTGGGTGACAGAGTGAGACTCCAACTCAAAAAAAAAAAAAAGAAAAAGAAAACATTTAAGACAAGATAAGGCCAGGCTCGGTGGCTCAGCCTGTAATCCCAGTACTTTGGGAGGCCAAGGCAAGTGGATTGCCTGAGCCCAGCAGTTCAAACCAACCCAGGCAATTTGGCGAGACCTTGTCTCTACAATTAAAAAAAAAATCAAAAATTAGCCAGGCATGGTAGCTCATGCCTGTAGCTATGGCTACTTGGAAGGCTGAGGCAGAAGGATCACCAGAGTAGGTCGACACTGGGGTGGCCCTGACTGTGCCACTGCACTCCAGCCTGGGTCACTGAGTGAGATTCCAACTCAAAAAAAAAAGAGGGAAAAAAAAAAAAGAAAAGATAAGAAAAACTTAGGCTGGAGGGACGAAGTCTCCAAAACATGACTGGTAAAAAAGGCCACGGTTTTTCTTTTCTTTTGAATTTGGATTCCTTTTCTTTTGAAAATACTAAATATGTCTTCAGGTTGGAAGGACCCTACCAAGTGACAACTTTTAGTGAAAAAGTCCATACCATAACTATAAACTTCACAGCATAAAGTATTCTGAAACTTCCAAGCAATGGGTAAGGGAATGGAGTGGGCAGAGGACTTTGGAGGAAAACACACACAAGGGATCAAGAATTAGAATGACATCTATTTCTCAACAGCAACACTAGAAACCAGAAAACCACACACACAAAAAGAATATTAACATTAAGAAAAATTAAGAGAAGATCTCCAATCTAGAATTCTATATTCAACCAAACCATTCATCAAGGAAAGGGTTAAATAAATAGTGCAACAAAGACTTTTTCAAACATTCAGTGTCTCAAAAAGTTAACTTTTGGCTGGGCATGGTGGCTCACACCTGTAATACCCGTACTTTGGGAGGTGAAGACAAGAGGATTCTCTGAGCCCAGGAGTTCGAGCCCAGCCTGGGCAACTTGGCGAGATCTGTCTCTATAATAAACCAAAAAATTAGCCTGGTGTGGTAGTGCGTACCTGCAGGCCCAGCTACTTGGAAGGCTGTAGTAGACGGATTGCCTGATCCAGCAGGTAGAGGCTGTGGTAGCCATAAGCGTGCCAATGCACTCCAGCCTGGACAACAGAGTAAGACTTCAACTCAAAAAAGAAACTAAGCAAATGGAAGGGAAAAAAGAAGAAAACAATTATTGGCTTTAAAAAAAATAAGTTGTGAATCAGCCGGGCGTGGTAGCGCACACCTGTAGTTCCAGTTACTTGGAAGGCTGAGGTGGAAGGATCGCTGGAGCCCAGCAAGTCAAGGCTGCAGTGGCCGGGAGTGGCCACTGCACTCCAGTCTAGGCGACAGAGTAAGACTCCAATTCAAAATATAAATAAATAAGTTGTGAAGAGTGGAAAAGCAGACATAGTATTCAACAGGCGCATATAAAAGCAGTATTTAGAGTCATAATAATATAAACAAACACTGAATATTGATCTATCCAGGAAAGATAAAAATAAGAATAAAGATAAGAATAAATATGGGTACTAAGTATTTAAACTTTATCTTCCATAGTGGAAAATTATTATGAATAATAACAGCTAACATATAGCACTTACTCTGGACCAAACAGTTCTAAACACATTCATATGCTATCTAATTTTATTCTCTCTCAATCTCTGAGGTAGATAGTAATGTCCCCACTTTATTTTTATTTTTTATTTTTTTTTGAGTTGGAGTATCACTCTGTCAACCAGACTGGAGTGCAGTGGCCGCTCCCGGTCACTGCAGCCTCAACCTGCTGGGCTCCGGCGATCCCTCTGCCTCAGGCTTCCAAGTACAGGTGTGCGCTACCACGCCCAGCTAATTTTTTATTTATTGCAGAGATGAGGTCTCACCAAGTTGCTCGGGTGGGTCTTGAACCAGCAGGCTCAGGCAGTCCACTGGCCTCGATCTCCCAAAGTGCTGGGATTACAGGCTGAGCCACCAAGCCTAGCCAATATCCCCACTTTATAGATGAGGAAACTAAAGTACAGAATGGTTAACTGACTTGTCTAAGATCACAATGCTAGTAAGAGGCAGACCTGGGATTTGAACAACAAGTCTGGATCCAGGAAATCAGTAGATATTTCAGATCAGGAAGAAAAAATTGCAGTATAAGCATACTATTTAAAACATACAGGAAGTACTAAAAACACTGAAATAAAGTGGTGTCCTATTTTGGGGTGGGAAAATGTGAAGCAAGGAATTATTCTTTGTAATTATAAGCTTTATACTTTTGTAGTTTTCAAATTACATACAATAATTTGATAACAATAAAAATTTGGACTGGTGACAATGGCTCAGGCCTATAATCCCAGCACTTGTGAAACTGAGACAGGAGGATCACTTGAGGCTAGGAGTTCAAGATCTGTATGAGCAAAATAATGAGACACAGTCTCTACAAAAAAATTTTTATTTTAAATTACCTGGTATGCTGGCGTGCACTGTAATCCCATCTACTCTGGAGAGTAAGGCAGGAACACAGTTTGAACACAGAAGTTTGAGGCTTCAGGAAGCCATGATCACACCACTGCACTCTAGCCTAGTTAACAGAGCAAGACTTTATTTCTAAACAAAAACAATAAATTAAAAAATCATAAAAGTTTAAAGTTGGGAGGAAAATTGCTATGAGGGAAGAAAACATCTTCCTCATGAGGTGATACCGAATTATGTAACTATCATGACAGTTAGGGCCAGGAACGGTGGTTTACATCTATAATCCCAGCACTTAGGGAGGCTGAGGCCAGAAGACTGCTTGAGCCCAGGAGTTCAAGACCAGCCTGCGCAATGCAGTGAGACCTCGCCTCTACAACAAATTAAAAAATTAGCTAGGTGTGGTAGTGTGCTGAGGCAGGAAGATTGTTTGAGCCCAGAAGTTCATGGCTGAAGTGAGCCATGATCGGGCCACTGACTCCACCTTCCAAATTCTGGGATTACAGTTGTGAGCCATGGCACCCAGCATAGTAAGAATTAATCCTTAATGATCTCCCTAAACTAGGAAAAGAGGCCAGGATCCATGGCTCAGCCTGTAATCCGGCGCTTTGGGAGGCCGAGGTGAGTGAATTGCCTGAGCCTGTGGGTTCAAGACCCGCCTGAGCAACTTGGCGAGACCTCATCTCTACAATAAATCAAAAAAATTAGCCGGACGTGGTAGCGCACCCCTGTAGTTCCAGCTACTTGGAAGGCTGAGGCGGAAGGATCGCCGGAGTCCAGTCTGGGCGACCGAGTGAGACTCCAACTCAAAAAAAAAAAAAAAAAACAACTAGGAAGAGAAAGAGTGAATAAAGAATAAACAGCCATAGAGCTATAAGAGTTAGAATAGGGTAGTATGTAGTTAGTTACCCACTCTACATATTTTTTGTGACATTAGTTGGATCTAATAACATTTTGTTTTTCCTCTGTCACTCAGGCTGCAGCGTAATAGCACTGTCATAGCTCACTGCATCCTTGAACTGCTGGGCTCAAGTGATCCTCCCACCCAATCTCCTGAGTAGTTGGGACTACAGGAGTGTACCACCAACTCAGTGTAAGATCGGAGGTACCGGAGGGCGGGGCTGGCCTCACCTCAACAAGATGGCTCCAACCTGGACCAGGCCAAAACTAAGACCCCAGCCGCAAAGCCAGCCAGTACCTATTACAGCGATTCTAGCAACCCTGTTCGGCCAATCGCCAGCAGACACAACAGCTGTCCCAACCAATGATCTCTCTCCCCAATTCCCCTCACAGCTTTCTCAGCATGCCCTTTATAAACCCGTCGCCCATCTTGCTGGGCGCGACTTCTCCGGCCCACAGCTATATGGACCGGAGAACCTCGCCCGGGATTGCGTTAATAAATTTTTCTTGGCTCCTTTGTTGCCTTTTCGCCTGGTCTGGTTTCGTTTACCTTACACTCAGCTAATTTCTTTTTTTTTTTTTTGTACAGATGGGATCTCACTTGTCCAGGTTGTTCTTGAACTCCTGGCCTCAAGCAATCCTCCTACCTCACCCTCACAAAGGGCTGGGATTATAGGCGTGAGGCACCATGTCTAGCCTACATCTAATAACACTGATACGGTAATTGTCAATTTAGGATAACATGATTTGCATTTATGGCCTGCTTAACACTAACTGTGGTTAGGACTAGCACCAGACCACAAAGGAAAAAAACTGCTGTGCACATAGCTTGTTCTATTTGAGTAACTGACTCTTGGGAGCCACTGTGTTCTTTTATTGGTGTTTATAAACTGTGCTACACTTTAGTTAATTTTGTGCTTATAATACATCAATTCATTTCAGAGTTTTATTTATCATAAGTGGCTGGTAAAAGGTAATAACAGCCTGGGCAACTTGGAAAGACCTCATCTCTACAATAAATCAAAAAATTAGCTGGGTGTGGTGGTGCATAAAAAAGGCCTAAAGTTCCAGCTACTTGGAAGGCTGAGGTGGAAGGATCGCCTGAGCCCAGCAAGCCTAGGCTCCAGTAGCTGTGAGTGTGCCACCGCACTCTAGCCTGGACAACACAATGAGACTTCAACTCAAAAAAATGAAGGAAAAAAAAAAGAACTAAGATTATGCAAGAAAGGCTCTGCTAATGAGAGTACTGGTGATGAGGAAAAGAAAAGCCTATATATGAGCAAAAAGCTCAACTCAATCATGTTTTTTAAAGAAGCAAAAGGAAATGTGGTATTAGTTGTACTACTAAACTTAAAAGAAGTTCATGGCCAGACACCATGGCTCACGCCTATAATCCCAGCACTTTGGGAGGCCAAAGTGAAAGGATTGCCAGAGCCCAAGGGTTCAAGACCAGCCAGGGCAACTTGGCAAGACCTCATCTGTACAAGAAATAAAAAACTTAGCCGGACATGGTGGTGCGTGTCTGGGGTTCCAGCTACTTGGAAGACTGAGGTGGAAGGATCACTTGAGCCCAGCAGGTTGAGGCTGCAGTGGCTGTGAGCATGCCACTGAATTCCAGCCTAGATGACAGAGTGAGACTCCAAATCAAAAAAAAAAAGGCCGGGCTCGGTGGCTCAACCTGTAATCCCAGCACTTTGGGAGGCCAAGGCAAGTGGATCGCCTGAGACTGCGGGTTCGAGACTAGTCCAGCCAACTTGACGAGACCTCATCTCTACAATAAATCAAAATTAGCCGGGTGTGGTAGCGCACACCTGTAGTTCTGGCTACTCGGAAGGCTGAGGCAGACAGATTTCTGGAGCCCAGCAGGTCAATGCTGGGGTGGCAATGAGTGTGCCACCACGCTCCAGCCTGAGCGACAGAGTGAGACTCCAACTCAAAAAAAAAGTTTATAGCAGCATTATTCACATAGCCAAAAGGAGGAAGTGAACCAAATGTCCACTAACAGATGAATGGATAAACAAAATGTGGTACATACATACAATGGAATATTTTTCAGCCTTAGAAAGGAAATTTTGACACTACAATATGAGTGAATCTTGAGAACATTATGCTAAGTGAAATGAGCAAGTTACAAAAAGACAAATATTATATTATTCTATTTATATGAGGAAACTAGAGTAGTCAAATTCATGAGAAAGACAGAAAGTAGAATGGTGGTTGCTATGAGTGAAGGAAAGCAGGAATGGAGAGTTACTGTTTTGTTTTTTCTTTTAAAGGATTTTTTTTTTTTTGAGTTGGAGTCTCACTCAGTCGCCCAGACTGGAGTGCAGTGGCCACTCCGGCCACTGCAGCCTCGACCTGCTGGGTTCCAGCGATCCTTCCGCCTCAGCCTTCCAAGTAGCTGGAACTACAGGCGCGCGCTACCATGCCTGGCTAATTTTTTTTTTTTTTTATTTACTGTAGAGATGAGGTCTCACCAAGTTGCCCAGGCGGGTCTCGAACCCATGGGTTCAGTCAATTCACCCACCTTGGCCTCCCAAAGCGTGGGATTACAGGCTGAGTCACCAAGCCTGGCCGAGAGTTACTGTTTAATGGGTATAGAGTTTCACTTTGGGTAGATGAAACATTCCAGAGAAGGTTAATGGGGATACTTACACAACAATGTGAATATACTTAATGCCACTGAACTGAACACTTAAAAAAAAATTATAATGGCCACCAGGTGTAATGGTACATGCCTGTAATCCCATCTACTGAAAAGGCTAAGATGGGGGGATGGCTTGAACCAAGAAGTTTGAGTCCAGCCTGGGTCACATTAGCAAGACAAAACAAAAAGGGAGGGATAAAAATGGTAAATTTTATGTTATGCTTATTTTATCCCAATTTTTAAAATAAACTAAGAATGTAAACTGGATTAATTGCTTTGGAAAATAGTTTGGCAGTTCCTCAAAATATTAAACAGGAGTTACCATATGGCCAGCAATTCCACTCATAGGTATATAACCAAGAGAATTGAAAATATATATTCACACAAAAACTTGTACATGAATGTTCATAGTGACATTATTCATAGTAGTGAAAGGTGGAAACAACACAAAAATCTATCAACCAATCACTGGATAAGAAAGTGCGGTATAAAAATTAGCCAGGAAGTGACATGCTCCTGTAGTTCTAGCCACTTGGGAGGCTGAGGCAGAAGGATCGCTTGAGCCAAGAAGTTTGAGGTTGCAGTGAGGTGTGATCAAACCACTGCACTGCAGCCTGAGTGACTGAGTGAGACCCTGTCTCTGAAAAAACAAAAAACAAGAAAATGTGGTATAGACTTTCAATTGAATATTATTCTGCTATGTAAAGAGTGGAAGGGCCAAGCACGGTGGCTTACACCTGTAATCCCAGCACTTTGAAAGGTGGAGGCGAGAGGATTGCCTGAGCCCAGGGGTTCGAGATCAGCCTGGGCAACTTAGAGAGAACTTGTCTCTAAAAGAGATTTTAAAAAGATTAGTGAGGCATGGTAGCGTGCACCTATAGTTCCAGTCACCTGAAAGGCTGAGGTGGAAGGATCCCGAGCCCAGCAGGTTGAGGCTGTGGTAGCCATGAGTATGTCACTGCATTCCAGCCTGGGCAACAGAGTAAGACAGCACTCAAAAAAAAAAAAAAAAAGAAAAAAGAAAGGAAGTATCAATTCATGCTATAACATGGATGAACCTTGAAGATATGCTAAGTTGCCGGACACAGTGGCTCAAGCCTGTAATCCCAGTAGTTTGAGAGGCAGAGGCAAGAGGATTGCCTGAGTCCAGTGGTTCAAGACCAGCCTGGACAATCTGGTGAGACCTCGTCTCTACAATAAATAAAAAAAATTAGTCAGGCATGGTGGCGCGTGCCTATAGTTCCAGCTACTTAGAAGGCTAAGGCAGAAGGATCGCCTAAGCCCATCAGATTGAGGCTGCAGTGGCCATGAGCATGCTACCGCACTCCAGCCTGGGCAACAGAGTGAGACTCCAACTCAAAATATATATATATATAAAATGCTAAGTGAAAGAAGCTAGACATAAAAGGTCACATATTGTATGACTCCATTTATGTGAAATGTTCAGAAGGCTAATCTGTAGAGACAAAAGTAGATCCATCCCTGCCAGGAGCTGGTGGGGTGGTGAGTAAGAGTAACTACTTAATGGGTATAGGATTTCTTTCTGAGGTCATAAAAATGTTCAAAACCTTGTGGTGATGGCTGCGTAACTCTGAATATACTAAAAATCACTGAACTGGATACATTAAAAGGATGAATTTTATGGTATATGAATTATAGCTTAATAAAGTTGTTTTTTACAAAGGCAATAGACAGCCAATCACAGTGGCTCATGCCTGTAATTCCAGTACTTTGGGTTGGTGAGGTGACAGGATTGCCTGAGACCAGGAGTTTGATACCATGGTGAGAACTTGTCTCTACAATAAATTAAAAAAACAATTTAACCATGGCACACACCTGTAGTCCTAGCTACTTGGAAGACTAAGGTGAACAGAACATATGAGCCCAGCAGGTAGAAGCTGTGGTAGTCATGATCATGCCACTGCACTCCAGCGTAGGCAACAGAATGAGACTCCCACTGAAAAAATAAAATAAAAAAGCTATAGAAAAGAAAAATAACTGGAGGCAGAACAAAGATGAGAGATGGAAGGTAGTGAAAAAGTATGAGCACGAGATGAAATGTCTTCCACAATAGCGTTTGAAAGACACTGACTCAGATGAGTCCTTTAGCCAGTCATTAGATGGTACCGCTGTACCAGAATGATTAGTTGTTCTTCAGTCAGAAACAAAAGAAAAAAAGACAAAGAAAACATCAGCTCAGTTAGGGAGCTAGAACAGTTGAAACTGCACTCGGAATTCTGGCATTCCATGAGGTAAACAGTCAAAACTGAACATTTATAAAGTTTTCCCAATTTTGTATAAAATGTTACTTTAATTTGTACTTCTACCCAATCCAAAAGAAAAAAAAAGCTTTTTAATTGTATGGAATTTGTTTGAAAAATTATAAAATATGGTATTTCTTGTATGCTAACAAGTGCGATCAAAGATAAACATTAATGATTTAAGTGGTAAATTAATGTTAACAGATGATACTTGGAGATTGCTTTTATCCTCATGGACATGTATACTTATACTTATGATTTTATGGCATATAAACAGAGTTCATATGTCTAATCAGTCTAAACTTATAACTAAATACATAGTTTTATGTAAAAATCATATTCCTGTCATATAATTAGTTTCATATCATACCATCATCTTGCTCAGAGATTATCATGACTGGCAGGACTTATCCCCTCAAGCTCAGTGAACCACTGCCCTATAGGTAGCTATATTCTCTTGGAATTTCAGAGGTTGCCACAGTGGCTTGTACCTCTGAACTCAATGATTATTTTTTAAAGGTTAGAGGGAAAAATTAGCCACAAATTTCACTATTTGTACAATCTCTCCAGTATGCATGACCAAGCTTCGAACATAACAAGTTTCTAACATTCTCCAAACTTAGTACTTAATAATATAATTATTATGTTCTATTTCTACGAGAAATACTATCAGAAAATCCTTTTAAAAGGTATCCAGTTTAAAGGATTTTTTTTTAAAGAAAAGACATTTATTTTGCAGTTTACCTCGCCTGCTGAATTAGGATGATTAGTCTTGATTTCATACTCCAGCCTGTATTGAATGTAATCCAGATCAGAATCAGCTTTCTGGAACTAAAGATCAACATAAATCATTATTGTGTAAATCTAAAGACTCATTAGTAAGCATGATACTCTATTCTTTATTCTGTCTTTCCTCTTTACATTTGTGCTTTAATAATGTGATATACACTCATTTGAAAATGTGGAAATAAAAAAGTATATAAGACTCCCATTATCACCAGGCACGATGGTTTACACCTATAAACCCAACACTTTGGGAGACGGAGGTAGGAGTATCACTTGAGCCCAGCAGTTCGAGACCAGTCTGGGCAACATAGCAAGACCTCTCTCTACAAAAAATATCAGTCGAGTGTGGTGGAGCGCCTGTAGTACCAGCTACTCAGAAGACTGAGGCTGAGAAGGAAGGAGCCCAGGAGGTGGAGGCTAGAGTGAGCCATAATCATGCCACTGCACTCCAGCCTGGGTAACAAACTGAGACTCTAACAACAAAAATAAAATTATCAATAATACCTATTCTCTAGTAAAACCTCTTCAACTAATTAACATTTTGAAAGTCATTTATCTATGACTTTCTCTTAGATTTTAAGCCAAAATTAAGATACTAACTAGCCATTGTCATGTATTAATACAAAAACTAACAATGACTTCAAGAATTCCGTAGGGTCACTGACACTCTCATCAGTTAGGCAGTGTGTTTCCAGGAAATATGGCTTCAAGTTAAAACACAGAACAAATTTATTTTGGAAATACACTGTTACCTTTATTTGCAACCCCAATGACCAAAGAGCTACTGATATGTACCACCAAAATTAGTGGTATAAAAACTAGTTTCCAGGGCTTATGGAGTCACAAATTACACAAGAAAAGCTACATATGGTACAGGAGTAACAGTCTGAATAGCCCTTATTTACTGAACCTGGGTCCTAGCATGGGATCTTCATCTGTAGTAAACATCTAAGAGAGAAAAGAAGGGGAGAACTGCCACAGGCCGTTGGGGACATAAAATGACAGAATCAGACCGAAAAGTTACATTTAAAAATATCAATATTTGTTTCAGGCATGGTGGCTCACACCTGAAATTCTAGCACTTTAGGAGGTGGAGGCCAGAGGATTGCCTGAGCCCAGGAGTTTGAGATTAGCCTGGACAACTTGGTGAGATCGCCCCACTACAGTAACTTAAAAAATTAGCCAGGTGTGGCAGCACACATTTGTAATTCCAGTTACTTGTAAGGCTGAGGTGGAAGGATGGCCTGAGTGCAGCAAGTTGAGGCTGAGGTAGCCATGCCACTGCATTCCAGGCTGGGCTACAGAGTGAGACTCTGACTCAAAAAATAATAATAAACAACATTTGGAATACCATGCAGTTTTTTAAAATGGTGGTATGCAAACAACAACTATTAGGGGTAGGCTTTCACTTTTTACTTTATGTATTTCTGTAGTATTTGTAATAAGCAGGTATTATTTTATAATTTTTAAGGTATATTTATTCTTTTTTTTTTAGTTAGAGTCTCACTCTGCCACCCAGGCTAGAGTGCAGTGGCAGGCTCACAGCCACAACAGTCTTGACTCGCTGGGCTCAGGGGATCCTTCCACCTCAGCCTTCCAAGTGGCTGGAACTACAGGTGCATGCCACCACACCTGGTTAATTTTTTTATTTATTGTAGAGACAAGGTCTTACCAAGTTGCCCAGGTTGGTCTCAAACCCCTGAGCTCAGGCAATTCTCTGCCTCCCAAGGTGCTGGGATTACAGGTGTGAGCCGATTTCTTTTTTTTTGAGCTGGAGTCTCACATTGTCACCGAGGCTGGAGTGAAGCAGCACACTCGCAGCTACCCCAGCTTCGACCTGCTAGGCTCCAGCAATCCTTCCACCTCAGTCTTCCAAGTAGCTGGAACTACAGAGGTGTGCTACCACACCCAGATATTTTTTATTTTATTGTAGAGACGAGGTCTTGCCAAGTTGCCTGGGCTGGTCTCAAACTCGCGGGCTCAAGCAATCCACTTGCCTCAGCCTCCCAAAGCGCTGGTATTACAGGCTGAGCCACTGATCCCAGTCTTAAATTTTTAAATGACAATGAAGAGACAGATTTGACATAGCACTATATTCATGACCTGTTAAATACAAAATAGCAATTTTACAATAAGAGGTATACATGTATATGTGCATACATATAGAAAAGTTAGGAGGTACACCTAGTAGTGTTAAAAAGTGGTTTATTTCTGAATGTGGTATCATCAACATTATTATTCTTAACCTCTTGAAGTTCTGCATCTTTTGCAGGATCTAAAAGTGCATATTTATTGCCTTGAGTTTATCAGATATAAAACCATGATCCTTAGAGTTCACTACAAAACATGTTTTCCTCAGGCATGGTATCCCATTCCTAGCCCAAACCCTAGGAGACTGTTTGGGTAGAGGGTACAGACCTTACTATGAACTTAATCTCTAGAATAAAGATTGATTCTTGAAATTTTGAAACCTTAGTGGAAGGGCAAAAACAGTTAAAAGCAGTGCTGAGGTCTAATAAGAAGCAGTGTACAGCTAGGCACAGTGGCTCACATCTGTAATCCCAGCACTTTGGGAGGCAGAAGTAAGGATTGCCTGAGCCTCGGGATTCAAGGCGAGCCTGGGCAACTTGGAAAGACCTCATGTCTACAATAATGAAAAAAAATTAGCTGGGTGTGGTGGCATAAGCCTATGTTTCCAGCTTTCTGGAAGACTGAAGCAGAAGGATTGCCTGAACCCAGCAGGTTGAAGCTACAGTGGCCATGAACATGCCACTGCACTCTGGCCTGGGCGACAGAGTGAGACGCCAACTCAAAAAAAAATAAAAAATAAAAACCAACGAGTATCATTCCCATCAATGGTATGATGAAGTCAACTAAATTGATTTTTTGCAAGCCAATTGTTAAACACAGACATCATCACAAATTAAATTATATATACTTATAATTAAATATTTAAAAACAAAGATAATACGTCAAATGTCATCACTTCTAATTACTGTACTATATTTAAGGAAATACTATATAATGTACTATTATATATTCCACCATCAACAGGTGAAAGAGCCAGGTATGGTGGCTCACGCCTGTAATCCCAGCACATTGGGAGGCAAAGGAGAGGATTGCCTGAGCCCAGGTGTTTGAAAGCAGCCTAGGCAACTTGGCAAGACGTTATCTCTACAATAAATCAAAAAATTAGCTGAGCACGGTGGCTCACGCCTATAGTTCCAGCTACTTGGAAGGCTGAGGCGGAAGGATTGCCTGACCCCAGCAGGTCAAGGCTGGGGTGGCCCTGAGCATGCCATTGGGCTCCAGTCTGGGTGACAGTGAGACTCTGACTAAAAAAAAAAAAAACAAAGACAAAAACAAAAAACAGGTGAAAGAACAGAAATCACATGATCATATCAATTAACGAAGAGAAAACTTTTGACAGTATTCAGCACAGATTCATGATAAAAACACTCAGAAAACTAGGAATAGAGTAGAATTTCTTCAACTTGATAAGCAACATCTAACAAAAACTATGACAAGCATCAAATTTAATGATGAAAGTGAATGTCTTTCACCTAAAATTAAGAACAAGGTAAGGATGTCTGTTCTCACCACTATTATCAATGTAGTACCAGAAGTTCCAGTAACATCACAAGGGGAAAAAAGTAAATAAAAAGGAAAAGTTTACAGATCAGAAAGGAACAAAGTAAAATGTTGCTCTCTGTAGATGACATGATGATCTCCACAGAAAATTGTGTGGAATCTACCAAAAGAAAAACTCCTAGAATAAGCAAGTTGGGTTAGTCACAAAAGAAAAAATATATGCAGCATTTCTATATCCTAGGATGAATACACACATACCAAAATTAAACATACAACACTATTTACAATGTCTCAAAAAACTGAAATACTTAGGAATGTCTAGCATAACATACACAGAATTTGTATACTAGGGTCTAGAAAATGCTGATGAAAGAAATCAAAGAAGACCTAAACAACGAGACATACCACGTTCATAGTAAAGATGTAAATCCTCCCCAAATAGATGTATTGGTTAAAATAATTCCTATTGAAATCCCAGCAAGATATTTCTAAATATATATAAGATATTTCTAAATATATATAAGGTTATTCTAAATTTTCTTTCTTTTTGAGTTGGAGTCTCACTCTTTCACCCAGACTGGAGTGCAGTGGCATGCTCCCAGTCGCCGCAGCCTCTACTGCTGGGCTCCGGGAATGCTTCCGCCTCAGCCTTGGAACTACAGGCGCGTGCTACCACACCCGGCTAATTTTTTTGGTTTATTATAGAGATGAGGTCTCGCCAAGTTGTCCAGGCGGGTCTCGAACCCATGGGCTCAGGCAATCCACTCACCTCAGCCTCCCAAAGCGCTGGGATTACAGGCTGAGCCACCGAGCCCAGCCTATTCTAAAATTTATGTAGTAAAACAAAACCACTACGATAGCTGAAACAATTTTGGAAAAGCAAATGGGTAGAGTCATTCTTTCCAATTTTAAGACTTATTATATAGCTACAGTAATGATGAAGACTGTAATGGTGTTCACAGAGAAATCGAAACACAGACTAATAGAAGAGAAAACCAAAATATGACTTTACACATAACAGTCAACTGATTTTTAACAAAGGTACAAAAGGAATTCTATAGAGGAAAAGTCATCTTTTTAACAAATGATAATGAAGTAATTGGACATCCAAAGGCGAAGGAAGGAAGGAAGGAAGGAAGGAAGGAAAGAAGGAAGGAAGGAACCTTGACCTATACCTCACTTCTTCTACAGAAGTTAACTCAAATAGAGATCATACTTAAATATAAAGTGTAAATTATGAAACAGAAGAATATGGGGGAAATCTTTGGAACACAGACAGTAAAGAGTTCTTAAACTTGACACCAAAAGCATAATTTATAATGGAAAACAAGTGATCAATTAGACTTGATCAAAATTAAAACTTTTGCTCTCTGAAAGACCTTGTTAAGAGAATGAAGAGAGGCCACACCTGTAATTCTAGCACTTTGGGAGGCTGAGGCAGGACAGCTTGAGCCCAGGAGTTTGATACCAGACTGGGCACCATAGCAAAACCTCATCTCTAAAAAAAAAAAAATCAAAAAAATCAAAAAATTAGCTGGGCGTGGTGGTACATGCCTGTAGTCCAAGCTAGCTACTCAGGAGGCTGAGATGGAAGGCTTGCTTGCCTGAGCCCAGGAGGTCAAGGCTGCCATGAACAGTGATCATCGTAATCATGCTAGGGTGCTCCAACCTGAGAAACAGAGTGAGACCTCGACTCAAAAAAAGAACGGAAAAAAAAAAAAAAAAGACAAGCCACAGATCATGTATTAGTTCTCTATTGTTTCCATAACAAAGTACCACATGTTTGGCAGCTTGAAACAACACCTGTTTATTATCTCACATTTCTGTAGGTCAGAAATCTGGTGGGCTTGGCTGCTTTCTCTGCTCCCAATCTCCCATAGCACGAAGGCTGTGTTCCTTTCTGGGGGCTCTGGTGATTAATCTGCTTTCAGGCTCATTCTTAGTGGTTGGCAAAGTTTAGTTCTATGCAGCTACAGGAATTTTCTTATTGGCTGTCAGCTCAAAATTTTTTTTAAATTCCCATTACCCTTTTAAGTAATCTGCCCACATTCCTACTTAGAAAATACTTCAGATAATAAATAAAATTTAGAACAAACTTTTAAAGGACAGGAGATCCCAAAAAATTAGAATCAGAATTACCACATAAGCCAGCAATTCCACTTCTGGATATATGCCCAAGATAACTGAAAAGGGAGTCTTGAAGAAATATTTGTAAAGACATGTTCATGGGAGCGTTATTCACAATAGCCAAAAGGTGGAAGCAACCTAAGTGCCTATGTGAATAGATGAACAAAATGTGGTACATATACAAAATGGAGTTTTATTTAGCCTTAAAAGGAAGAAAAGTCTGACATTCCATACATGGATAAATCCTGAGGACATGATGCTAAGTGGAAAAGGGCAGTCACAAAAATACAAATACTGCATAATTATTTTAAGTACTTAGAGTAGTCAAATTCGTAGAGACTGAGGTAGAATGGTGATTGCCAGGGGCTGGAGGGAGGAAGTAATGAGGAGTTATTGCTTAGTAGATACATATTTTCAGTCTTACAAGATAAAAAGAGTTCTAGAGATGTATGGTGGCAATGGTTACAATAACAATGTGAATATACATAATACCACTGAATTTCCACACTTAAATATAGTTAAAATGGAAACAATTTTTTTTTGAGTTGGAGTCTCACTACATAGCCTCTACCTGTAATCCCAGCACTTTGGGAAGCAGAGGCAAGTGGCTTGCCCGAACCCGTTGGTTCAACGCCAGTCCGGGCAACTTGGTGAGACAGCATCTCTACAATTAAAAAAAAGAAAAATTAGCCAGGCCTGGTAGCACACGCCTGCAGTTCCAGTTACTTGAAAGGCTGAGGCGGAAGGATCGCCAGAGCCTGGCAGGTCCATGCTGGGGTGGCCTTGAGCAAGCCACTGCGCTCCAGCCTGGGCTACAGAGTGAGACTCCAACTTAAAAAAAAAAAAAAAAAGAAAGAAAGAGTGGGGGAAGTATATAACATCAATAACTGTACTCAGCAACTTTTACATGTACAATGACTTCTTATGTACCAAACCCTGAATTGTACCTAACATCTTTAAAATAAAAATAAACTAAAATAAGAAAGAGTGAATATACCCTGCACTCCAGCCTGGATAATACAGAGACCCCATCTTAAAAAGTAAAAGAGTGAGAAAGGAGGGAGGGAGGGAGGAAGGAAGGAGGAAAAAGGAACTTGTTATCCTTTGAAAAATTGTACAGAATATTTTGAAGTAATAAATAGGGGTATACTTGCTTATTAGTGAAGTTAGTGGGCTGGGAATAAGCAGAGGACAAAAAAAAGAAAAGGATTCCAGTGCAATGTTGATAGACAGAAAAACCATCTTAAATTTCTCTGACATGAACCTTTTATTTTACAAATGAGGAAACAGGCTAAGTACCTTAATTCTAGTTCTATTTTTGTTATTCATTTATATCGTTAGACCAAAGTTATAGATGGTATTAAAGCCAAAAAAGAACCAAATAGATGTGTAAAAAAATGTAAATTCTTAACCTAAGATTAAAGTTGTTTTAAGTTTTAAATTAATATCTCTAAAGTTATAGTTAATTAAAAATTTCCTCTGGACACAACTTGGTAGTATAGTACAGAAATATAAAAAGAGGCCAGTTGCAGTAGCTTGTACCTGTAATCCCAGCACTTAAGAAGGCCAAGACAAGAGGATCGCTTGAAACCAGGAGTTTGAGATCAGCCTAGGCAGCCTAGGCAGCAAAAGAGATCCCCACCGTCTCTACAAACAATACAAAAATTAGTCAGGTATGGCGGCACACACCAATTACTTGGGAGGCTGAAGCAGGATGTTACCTTAAGCCCAAGAGGTTAAGGCTACAGTGAGCCATGATCATGCCACTGCACTTCACCCTGGGTGACAGAGTGAAACCAGTCTCAAAAAAACAAAAAGAAAGAAGCTGGCATGGTGACATGGGTCTGTAGTTCCAGCCACTTGGAAGGCTGAGGCAGAAGGATCACCTAAACCCAGCAGGTCGAGGCTGCAGTGGCTGTGAGCATGCCACTGCACTCCAGCCTGGGCGACAACAGTAAGACTCCAACTCAAAAATAAAATAAATAAAAGAAAGAAAAAAAAGAAAAAGAACTGAATGCGTGGTAGAAATTCTACCTTGGTGTCACTAACTAGCTATGTGGTCTTAGGTAAGTCTCTCATTTCACTGGATCTCACCTCTTAAATGAGAGTTGGAATTTAAGGTCACTTTCAACACTAAAATGCTATTATTTCATAATACTACCAAAAAAAATCCCAAGTTTAATTTATCAAAATGTTAATACATAAAACATAAATGGAGCCGGGCTCGGTGGCTCAGCCTGTAATCCCGCGCCTTTGGGAGGCTGAGGTGAGTGGATTGCCTGAGCCTGCGGGTTCGAGATCTGCCTGGGCAGCGAGACCTCATCTCTACAATAAATCAAAAAATCAGCCGGGCGTGGTAGCGCATGTCTGTAATTCCGGCTACTTGGAAGGCTGAGGCGGAAGGATCGCCGGAGCGGCCACTGCACTCCAGTCTGGGTGACAGAGTGAGACTCCAACTCAAAAAACAAACAAACAAACAAACATAAATGGTGCCTTCTCCTAATAAATTAAAATTTAACATTTGGACCTCAGATTTTAATGTTTATAGTGCAATCTAGTTCCTGGTTTTCTTCCCCAAGATGACTTCCATTTCAGTTTCAGCTACATAGTTTCTACAGGCTGCCCATTGTTCTTCCCAAACACCAAAACCCTTATAAGCAATACTGCACTACTCAGAACTATTTTCACAGCAGAGACAATTATCGATAGAATGCAAGGATCTGGTGTTATTTTATTTACATATACATATATATATATATATATATTTTTAAACTTATTTGTTTTCAGAGACAGGGTATCACTCTGTCACCTATGCTGGCAATCACTACAGCCTCTAACTCTTGGGTTCAAGGACCCTCCCATCTCAACCTTCAAGTAGCTAGATTACAGGCCCATATCATATGTCCAGCTCACGTTTAAATTTTTTTTTTTTTTTTGTAGAGGAAAGGTCTCACTATGTTGCCCAGGCTGGTCCTGAATTCCTGACCTCAAGCGATCCTCTCACCTTGCCCTCACAAGAACTGGGATTATAAGCGTGAGCCACTGCACCTGGCCAAGATCTAGTGATAAACAGGAATTTGTTAGTTTAGTTACATAGCAGAAAATTTACTGAGCAATTATGATGATCTCTAAAACTCATTGGCATCTGGTTAATGGTGCAAATTGATACTGATAAACTTAATTCACAGCCCGTTTCAGTTAATAAATTAGCCTCTTGGGAGCCTTATAAAACAGTGAGGTTATTGTTTAGTTACCTATATGATTTTTTTGAGGTATTAGAATACTTGAAATACAACTAGCAATTTTTGCCAGGCATGGTAGCTCATGTCTGTAATCCCAGTACTTTGGGAGGCGGAGGCGAGAGGATTAGCTGAGACCAGGGGTTCCAGACCAGTCTGAGCAACATGGTGAGACCTTAACTCTGCAAAAAATCAAAAAATTAGCCGGGTGTGGTGGCACGTGCCTGTAGTTCCAGCTACTTGGAAGACTGAGGCAGAAGGATCTCCTGAGCCCAGCAGGTCGAGGCTGTGGTGGCCGTGAATGTGCCCCAGCACTCCAGCCTGGGCGACAGAGTGAGGCACCGACTCACAAAATAAATAGACAGGCAGGCAGACAGACAGATAGATAGATAAAATAAAAATAAAATTAGTAAGTTTTTAAAAGCACAAGATATTTCAGGAGCTGCACAGTTTTCTCCTAAATCAGTAATGAAAATGAGAAAAATTTTATACCAATCCTAAGGGTGATGAATAAAATACAAATTTAGCTGGAAAAAAGATCCATGGATATCATCATGAAAACAACCAAGGACAGCCAATTTACATTCTGCTGACTGGACATCTTTGGAAGCAGACTGGGACTGTAAGGAAGATTCCACACATACGGGAAATGGAAGCGCTTAGGAAGTAATTTTGAGTTTTAGAGAGTAAGTTAACGTATTTCATAGATCTATAATATTTTGTTATCCAAACTAAGCATCCCTTATCTGAAATACTTGGAACCAGAAGTGTTTTGGTTTTTTCAGAGTATGGAATGTTTGCATTATAATTGTCGGAGAACACCTAATCTGAAAGTTCAAAATCTGAAATGGTTCAGAAAGTTTCATAATTTGAAGCATTTCAAGATTTCAGATTTTTGGACTAGGGATGCTCAAACTGTACTAGTTTTTAACACAGAATAACTAATTTAAAGGCTTTAAGTAAATGGCACATCATATTACACACTCAACTATTAGGCTGCAAGGAGAAGAGAATATAATGGGACTTTTCAGGCCTCCTTTTTTTATGAGTTGGAGTCTCACTCTGTCGCCCTGGCTTGAGGGCAATGGCACACTCATGGCCATCGCAGCCTCGACCTGCTGGGTTCAGGTGATCCCTCCGCCTCAGCCTTCCAAGTAACCAGAACTACAGGCACACACTACCACGCCTAAGTTTTTGATTTATTGTAGAGACGAGGTCTTGCCAAGTTGCCCAGGCTGATCTCAAATAGTGTACCTGGTCATGTGCACTATTTTAATCGTATATTGTATATGCACGCATTTTGCACAATGTTGTATATTATGAAATATTCCTCTCCATATATTACACAATACAATATTTGAGAGTATGCTGTTTGCCAAACACTTTTAGAGATTAGTGATTTTTTAATCTTTTTTTTTTTTTTTTGAGTTGGAGTCTCACTCTGTCGCCCAGACTGGAGTACAGTGGCCGCTCCCGGCCACCGCAACCTCGACCTGCTGGGCCCCAGCGATCCTTCCACCTCAGCTTTCCAAGTAGCTGGAACTACAGGCACGCGCTACCACGCCCGGCTCATTTTTTTTTTGATTTATTGTAGAGATGAGGTCTCGCCAAGTTGCCCAGGCAGGTGGCTCAGGCAATCCACTCACCTCAGCCTCCCAAGGCGCGGGATTACAGGCTGAGCCACCAAGCCTGGCTGATTAGTGATTTTTAAAACCAGCCTAGCATATTTGGAATGCAGTGGTATGATAAGAGCTCACTGTAGGTGAAACTCCTAGGCTCAAGTGATCCTTCTGCCTCAATCTCCCACCTCAGTCTATCAAGTAGCAGGTACTACAGTCACAAGCCACCACACCTGGCTCATTTTTAAAATTTTTAGTAGAAATGGGGTCTTGCTATGTTACCTAGGCTGGTCTCAAACTCCTGGCTTCAAGCCATCCTGCCTCAACCTCCTAAAGTGCTAGAGTTACAGGCATGTACCATTGCCCAGCCAAAAACTTAGTATAATCTTGAAGGACTGTATCTTTGGCTGGAATTCTTTTTGCTTGCACAGATACTAAAAATGATAAAGATTCTTGATGTTCAATCACTTAATGTCAAATCACTTCAAGCTCTGAAAAGCAGATGTTCTTAATGTTAAGTCCATGAGCTTATGGGGAAGGTGGGGAAATGATCTACAAATCCCTAATAATAGTTGGTACTTAAGTATCTATGTACATTTTTCCGGTGAGTGAAGCTCTTCTAGAAATGGCCTAAAGAAAAAAAATTTAAAACCACTGTTTTACGAGAAATATAGTTTATATCTTATGTGTCAATACAAGGTGACAAAGTAGGTTGCCAAAAAAACTGAACCTGTGTACTACTAAAGATGGAGGGGGGAAAACTTAAGTGTCAAGAAATAATCTGTTTTTCTTTTGTTAATAAAAAAGTGTGATTGCTTGTGAAACACAAGTGCGAAACACATTACTGGATATACAAAAGGCACCTAAGACAGATCCTGCCTCTCTTCTTATGGAAAAAAAAGATAAAAGTTAGGCCTTAGTTAATAAAATTAACATTAACTGTGTGAGTAGAAGTATCCAGGGGCCAGGCATGGTGGTTCATGCCTATATCCCAGCACTTTGGGAGGCCGAGGTAAGAGCACTGCCTGAGCCCATGAGCTCGAGACTGGCCTGGCCAACTTCGCAAGACCCTGTCTCTACAACAAATTTTAAAAATTATCTGGAGGTGGTGGTGCGTGCCTGTAGTTCCAGCTACTTAGAAGGCTGAGGCGGAGGATCACCTGAGCCCAGTAGGTCAAGGCTGCAGTGGCCATGAGCATGCCACTGCACTCAAATCTGGGTGACAGAGTGTGATTCCAACTCAAAAAAAAAAAGAATCAAAAAATTAGTTGGGCATGGTAGCGCGCACCTGTAGTTCCAGCTACTTGAAAGGCTGAGGTGGAAGGATCGCCTGAGCCCAGCAGGTAGAGGCTTGCAGTGGCTGTTGAGTGTGCCACTGCACTCCAACCTGGGCAACAGAGTAAACTCTGATTCAAAAAAAAAAAAAAAGAAAGAAAGAAAGAGAAAAAGAAGTACCTAGGGAAAAATTTTTTTTTTTTTTTGAGGTCTCACCAAGTTGCCCAGGCTGGTCTCAAACCCTCGGGCTCTGACAGTCAGGCTCAGGCAATCCACTCACCTTGGCCTCCCAAATTGCTGGGATTACAAGCTGAGCCACTGAGCCCAGCCTAGAAAAGATTTTAAAATTAGTAAAGTCAGTAGTGCTAGATCATCCTATATTCATGCTAGGAGATTAAAAAAAAAAAAACTGAAGAAAGTTATTGTCCTCAGAACTTTAGTTTCATCTCTAGTCCCATCTCTGAGTAGTGTGATATGTTCTTAATCTGGATTTCTAAAGGTCTTCATAATAAACATGCTATTGTGGTACACGCCTGTAGTCCCAGCTACTTAGAAGGCTGTGGCAGGAGGATCCCTTGAGCCCAGGAATCCAACATTACAAGGAGCTATGATTGTGCAACTCCTCTATCCTGAAGGAGAGTGAGACATCTATCTCTAAATAAATTAATTAATTAAAAAAATAATTATAAATAAATATGGTATTGTATCAGGAAAAGCCTTTTTTTTCCTCTTTTGAGGAGTCTCACTGTATCGCCCAGACTGAAATTCAGTGGCAGGCTTACAGCCAACACAGCCTCCACCTACTGGACTCAGGCAATCCTTCCTTCTGCCTCAGCCTTCCAAGTAGCTGGAACTACAGGCGTGCACTACCACACCTGCTTTTTTATTTATTTATTTTTTTTATTGTAGAGATGAGGTCTCACCAAATTGCCCAGGCTGGTCTCAAACCCGTGGGCTCAGACAATCCTTTCACCTCAGCCTCCCAGAGTGCTGGGATTACAGGCTTCAGTCACTATGCCTGGTCAGAGGGCCTTTTTTTTAAAGTTAACTTCTGTCTCTTCTCCCATTCACTCAATTTAAACGTGTGTGTGTGTGTGTGTGTGTGTGTGTGTTTTAAGTTTTCAAACAAAGTTTATTAGAGAAAGAAGAAAGACAGTGTGACATGCCAGAGTTGGCACAGGCAAAAGAAACTGCCAATTTAAATATATTTATTTGCTTGAGTTATCTATGTGCTATGCTAGACTACAAAAGACAAAGAGATTATACAAGTTCTTTCAAAGTCAGAGCTCCCTGTACTTTTTCTTCATATTTATTTTTCTATGACTTATTTGTCTCTCAAGTTGGTTTAAATTTTTTTTTTTATAAATTCTTTTGTTTTTTCGGTTTTTTTTTTTTTTTTTAATTGGAGTCTCACTGCATCGCCCAGACTGGACCTGCTGGGCTCCGGCGATCCTTCTGCCTCAGCCTTCCGAGTAGCTGGAACTACAGGCGCGCGCTACCACGCCCAGCTGATTTTTGATTTATTGTAGATGTGAGGTCTCGTCAAGTTGCCCAGGTGGGTCTCGAACCTGCGGGCTCAGGCAATCCACTCACCTCAGCCTCCCAAAGGCGGGATTAGAGGCTGGGCCACCGAGCCCGGCTTGGTTTAAATTTTTAACTTTGTTTAGAACTGTCCCTCACACAACAAGTAAAAGAAGTCACAGATGGTAATCATTTAGTCTATAAACAAAGCATTACAGTCTAATGTGCTCTTCTTATAATGGTATGAAAATGCATTCTGACAAGGAATTTGAAGTATGGTTGTCAGATGAAATACAAGGCACTCAAATAAATTTGAATTGCAGATACCAAAAAAACTTAGTATAAGAATGTCCCATGCAATGTGTGGACATACTTATGCTAAAAAAGTGTCCATCGCTTACCCAAAATTCAAATGTAAATGCATTTTAATTTACTAAGTCTGACAACTCTAATTTGAGGGCTCTCTAAATGTTATCAAACTTAGGGCCAGAAATAGAAGCATCGCTACATGATTTATCCATAGTGTTTCCTATCACTTATGAGATAATATTACTGTACAACCAGACAATACTATATTGCCAAGAATGAATTAGCCAACATATTAGTAAATGAATAGAATGAATTTTGAAACTCAGTGACAATCTAGATTAAATTAACATACCTCAAAATTCCTGCACATGATACCAAGAAACTCAGTGGCTTACACAATGATCTTTTATTCTCATGGACCAGCACATCCACTAGGTTCAGGTGCTCTAGTCTAGGTTATTTGGAGGCTCTGCTTTTCTTTTTTTTATTATTATTTTTTTATTTTTATTTTTTTTGAGTGGCGCGGCCACTGCACTCCAGTCTGGGTGACAGAGTGAGACTCCAACCCCAAAAAAAGAAAAAAAGGCCAGGCACAGTGGCTCAAGCCTGTACTTCCAGCACTTTGGGAGACCGAGGTGAGAGAATTACCAGAGTTCAGGAGTTCGAGATAAGCCTGGGCAACTTGGCAGGATCTTGTCTCTACAATGAGTCAAAAAAAAAATAGCCAGGCATGGTGGCATCCACCTGTAGTTCCAGTTACTTGGAAGACAGAGGCAGAAGGATCACCTGAGTCCAGCAAGTTGAGGCTGCAGAGGTCATGAGTGTACCACTGCACTACAATCTGGGCAACAGAATAAGATTCCAATACACACACACACACACACAAAGTAGAAGTCACACTAAGCAGACTATAAAAAAATTATAAACAGCTCTATGTGGTGGCTCACACCTATAATCCCCGCACTTTGTGAGGTGGAGGCGAGAGAATTGCCAGGGATTCGAGACCAACCTGGGCAACTTGGCAAGACCTCATCTTTACAATAAATCAAAAAATTAGCTGGATATGATGGCATGCACCTGCCTGTAATTCCAGCTACTTGGAAGGCTGAGGGGGAAGGATTGCTGGAGTCCAGCAGGTCAAGGCTGCAGGAGTCGTGAGTATGCCACTACACTCGAGCCTGGGCGACAAGATGAGACTTTAACTTAAAAAAAAAATTATAAATAAACATATGCACTGAAAACTGCAAAACACTGTTTTAAGACATTTTTAGGGACCTGATAAATGGAGAGAGATATTATGTTCATGAATCAGAAGGCTCAATATTGTTAAGATATCAATTCTCTTCGTGACCCACCTGGGCAACTTGGCAAGACCTCATCTCTACAATAAATCAAAAAATTATTAGCCGGGCGTGGTAGCGCGCACCTGTAGTTTCAGCTACTCGGAAGGCTGAGGCAGAAGGATTGCCGGAGCCCAGCAGGTCGAGGCTGCGGTGGCCGGGAGTGGCCACTGTACTCCAGATGGGCGACAGAGTGAGACTCCAACTCAAAAAAAAGATATCAATTCTCCCCAAATTGTTCTTTACATTCAACATAATCCCAGCCAAAAGCTCAGGTTTTTGTAGAAATTGACAAAAAACTTACTTAGAAATGCAAATGATCAAAATAGTTTTAGAAAACAAGAATAGCTGGGCTCGGTGGCTCAGCCTGTAATCCCGCGCCTTTGGGAGGCTGAGGTGAGCCCACGGGTTCGAGACCCGCCTCGGCAACTTGGCGAGACCTCATCTCTACATTAAATAAAAGAAAAAATTAGTCGGCGTGGTAGCACGCGCCTGTAGTTCCAGCTACTTGGAAGGCTGAGGCGGAAGGATCGCTGGAGCCCAGCAGGTCGAGGCTGCGGTGGCCGGGAGCAGCCACTGCGCTCCAGTCTGGGTGACAGAGTGAGACTCCAACTCAAAAAAAAAAAAAAGAAAACAAGAATAAAGTTTGAGGCTTCACACTAGATAATTTTAAGACTTACTACAGAGTTATAGTCATTATGATAGTGTGGTATGATAAAATGAAACAGAGTTCAAAAATAGACGAACCTACACCAAGCATGGAGTCCTGCTCCTGTAGTTCCAGCTACTTGGAAGACTGAGGTGAGGATCACTTGAGCCCAAGGAGTTGGAGACCAACCTGGGCAAGACAGTGAGACCCTGTCTCTGTGAAAAAAAAATTTTTTTGTTTTTTGAGTCGGAGTCTCACTGTCGCCCAAGCTGGAGTACAATTGCAAGCTCACAGCCACTGCAGCCTTGACCTGCTGGGCTCAAGTGATCCTTCCTCCTCAGCTTTCCATGTAGCTGGAACTACAGGTGCATGCTACCATGCCCAGCTGAAGAAAATTTTTTAAAATGTAAAAATGAAAACTGTAAATTTTCTAAAAGAAAATATCTGTTACCTTAGGTTAGGCAAATATTTCTTAGAATACAGAAAGCAAGTCTGGCATGGTGGCTCACGCCTGTAATTCCAGCACTTTGGGAGGTGGAGGCGAGAAGATTGCCTGAGTCCACAGGTTCAAGCCCAGCCTAGGCAACTTGGCGAGCCTCGTCTCTACATTAAATCAAAAAATTAGCTGGGCGTGGTGGCGTATGCCTATAGTTCCAGCTACCTGGAAGGCTGAAGTAGAAGGATCTCCTGAGCCCAGCAAGGAGGTGGCAGCGAGCGTGCCACCACACTCCAGCCTGGGCAACAGAGTGAGACTCTGACTAAAAAAAAAAATACAGAAAGTATACACCCAAAGAATAAAATGTATGAATTGAACATCATTGAAAACTTTTAAATGAGTAAATAACAGACGGAAAGAGCTGGGTGCAGTGACTCACACCTACAATTCCAGCACTTGAGAGGCAGAAGGTGAGAGGACTGCCTGAGTCCAGGGATGCAAGGCCAGCCTGGGCAACTTGGCAAGACCTCGTGTCTAAAATAAATTAAAAAATTAGCCAGGCACGGTGGTACGTGCCTGTAGTTATAACTACTCGGAAGGCTGAGGCGTAAGGATTGCCTGAGTCCTGCAAGTCGAAGCTGTGGTGGCTGTGAGCGTACCACTGCATTCCAACCTAGGTGACTGAGCGAGACTTCAATACAAAGAAAAAAAAAAAAAACAGACTGAGAAAATAAAGGACTCCTCTGATACAATTATAAAGAGACAAGCCGGGCTCGATGGCTCACCCTGTAATTCCGCGCCTTGGGAGGCTAAGGTGAGTGGATTGCCTGAGCCCGTGGGTTTGAGACCTGCCCGGGCAACTTGGCAAGACCTCATCTCTACAACAAATCAAAAATTTGCCGGGTGTGGTAGCGCGTGCCTGTAGTTCCAGCTACTTGGAAGGCTGAGGCGGAAGGATTGCCGGAGCCCAGCAGGTCGAGGCTGCGGTGGCCGGGAGCGGCCACTGCACTCCAGTCTGGGCGACAGAGTGAGACTCCAACTCAAAACAACAACAACAAAAAAAGAGACAAACAACTCCATTTGAAAATAGGCAAAATTGGCCAGGTGTGATGCCTCACACTTGTAATCTCAGTACTTTGGGAAGCAGATGTGAAAGGATCGCCCGAGTCCAGGAGCTCGAGACCAGCCTGGGCAACTTGGCAAGACCCAGCCTCTACAAAAAATTAGCCAGCCATGGTGGCACACACCTGTGGTTCCAGCTACTTGGAAGGCTAAGGCAAAAGGTTCACCTGAGCCCAGCAGGTCGAGGCTGCAGTGGCCATGAAGGTGCTACTGCACTCCAGCCTGGGTGACACAAAGAGATTTATACTCAGCAACAAAAAAATATAGGCAAAATTTTAAAGCATATCACTAAGATACACTAAGTGCAAATAAGCACATGAAAAGATGTTCAATATCATTAGCCATAAAGGAAATGCAAGTCAAAACTATGATGAGACACCACCACACATCTATTAAAATGGCTAAAGTTAAGACTGATAATATCAAGTGTTAGTAAGGATGTGGAGAAACTAGGATCCTAATACATATCTTTGGGAATATAAAATAGTATAGCCACTTTGGAAAAGATTTTAGCTGTTTCTTATAAGATCAAGCATAATTTGCTATGCTATCCTGCAATCCCATTCCTCACCATTTACTCAAGAAATGAAAACATGTCTACACAAAGATGTACTCCAATGTTCACAACAACTTTATTCACAATAAGCAAAACCTGGACACAATCCAAAGTCCACAGTTTGATGAATGAATAAAAAATTCAAGAGGCCGGGCATCGTGGCTCAAGCCTGTAATCCCAGCACTTTGGGAGGCCAAGGCGAGAGGACTGCCTGAGCCCAGGGGTTCAAGACCAGCCTGGGCAATGTGGTGAGACTTCGACTCTACAATTAAAAAAAAAATAGCCAGATGTGGTAGCATGTACCTGTAGTTCCAGCTACTTGGAAGGCTGAGGCAGAAGGATTGCCAGAGTCCAGCAGGTCAAGGCTGCAGTGGCTGTGAGTGTGACATTGAACTCCAGCTTGGGTAACAGAGTGAGAATCCAACTCAAAAAAAATTAAAAAAAGAATTTGTGATATTCCTTTGGAATACTACTCAGTAATAAAAATAGTCCAACTAAGGACTATAAAGACAGCTCTTATTCTTAGGGCCCTCACCCTCACCACTATGAGCGCCTGTGGAGGTGAAAACGTTGTGGCTGACCATGTGGGCACTTACAGCACAAATATCTACCAGATATATGGCACCTTTGGCCAATTTATATACAAATTTGATGGAAATGAGATGTTCTATGTGAACCTGGAAAAAGGGAGATGGTGTGGAGGATCCTGTGTTTAGCAATTTTGCCTGATTTGAATTACAGAATGCCCTGAGAAGTACTATTGTGTCAAAAAGAAACTTGGACATCTTGATTTAAAAAATTCTAACTTTATACCTGCCCTGAATGAAATTCCTGAAGTGGCTGCGTTTCCCAAATCTTATGATCCTGGGTTTTCCCAAAATCCTCATCTGTCTGGTGGACAAGATCTTTCCTCCTGTGATCAACATCATGTGGTTTTACAATGGACACCTAGTTGCAGGAGGGATTGCTGAGAAAACCTTCCACCCCAAGAGTGACCACTGCTCCCTCAAACTCAGCTACCTCACTTTTCTGCCCTCCACTGAGGATTTCTGACTGCAAGGTGGAGCACTGGGGCTTGAAAGAGTCTCTCCTCAAATACAGGAAACCTGAGACTCCTCCTCCTATATCAGACTGATGTAGGCTGCAATCTTCACTCTTGGGATGGCTGTTGGCCTTATGAACATTGTTATGAACACCATCCTCATCATCTGAGGCCTGCGCTCAGGTGTTGCTTCCAGCCATCAAAGGGCCACATGAGCTTTAGCCTAGAAAACAGGAGGTCAATGATCATTACAAGAAAGAAGAGAAATGGTATCCAGACTCCAGTTCTTTGTTGAAGCCTTGGGTAGCATTTAGTTTCATTCTCTGTTCCAGCTCATCATATTGCTCCTTCCTCACCCTCCTCCCTTCCCTGCTCAAGAATGTATGGAGAATTTTCCTTTCAGAGATTACTTAGTAAAAAAGGATCTTATAAAGAAAAAAAAAGGCCGGGCTCGGTGGCTCAGCCTGTAGTCTCAGCGCTTTGGGAGGCTGAGGTGAGGGAATTGCCTGAGCCTGCGGGTTCGAGACCCCTCTAGGCAACTTGGTGAGACCTCATCTCTACAATAAATCAAAAATTAGCCGGGTATGGTGGCGCACGCCTGTGGTTCCAGCTACTTGGAAGGCTGAGGCGGAAGGATCGCCAGAGCCCAGCAGGTCGAGGTTGCGGTGGCCAGGGGCGGCCACTGCACTCCAGTCTGGAGTAAGACTCCAACTCCAAAAAAAAAAAAAAAGAAAGAAAAAAAAGTCCAACTACTAATACATACAACATGGATGGTTCTCAAAAGCATTATGCTGGGTGCAAGAAGTGAGACACAAAATGATATATACTATATGATTCCATTTATGTGAAATTCTAGAAAAGACAAAGCTAGAAAATTCTACAAAAGATTATCAGTGGTTGCCAGGAGTTTGGGAAAAGAGTTAGACCACAAAAGGGCACCAAGGAACCTAGGGGTCTTGCTATGCTGCCCAGGCTAGACTAAAACTCCTGGTCTCAAGTGATCCTCCAGCCTCAGCCTCAAAAGTAGCTGGGTCTACAGGAGCAAACCACAGTGCCTACCTACAAAGAAACTTTTTAAGGTGATGTAAACGTTCTATATCCTGGCTCTGGTGGTAGTTACGTGACTGTACACATTTCTCAAAACTCATCAAATTGGGAAAAAAAAATTTTTTTTTTTTTTTTTTTTGCAGTTGGAGTCTCACTCTGTCACCCAGACTGGAGTGCAGTGGCACGCTCCCGGCCACCACAGCCTCAACCTGCTGGGGCTCAGGTGATCCTTGAAGCGCCTCAGCCTTCCAAGTAGTTGGAACTACAGGTCTGAGCCATCATACCCAGCTAATTTCTTGATTTTTTGTAGAGACGAGGTCTTGTCCTGTTGACAAGGTTGGTCTCGAACCCGTAGGCTCAGACAATCCTCTCGTCTCTGCCTTCCAAAACGCTGGGATTACACGTGTGACCCACCACACTCAGTTAAAAATTTTTAAAGTTTTAATATTGGTGAGTTTTATTGTAATTTTATCTCAATAAAACTCATTATAAAAAAACTAGTGATGGATTCACACTTTATTATATCTCATAATTACAAAAATGAACTTTTTTTTTTTTCAGGACCAAGAGATTTATTAAAGCGGCTGTTACAGAGGGGATCTGTAACGGGAAAAAAGAAAAAGAGAGAGAGTAAGAGAGAGAGAGGAAGTGGGAGAGAAGCGGGGAGAGAGCTGCAGAGAGGGAGAGAGCAACAGAGAGAGAAGGAGAAAGAGAGACGGAGAGAGAGCACTTTTTTTTTTTTAAATTGGAGTCTCACTCTGTTGCCCAGGCTGGAGTGCAGTGGCACGGTCACAGCCACCCCAGTGTCGACCTGCTGACTTCGGCAATCCTTCCGCCTCCTGCAACCCTTCCACCTCAGCCTTCCAAGTAGTGCGCTACCACGTCTGGCTAACTTTTTATTTATTGTAGAGACGAGGTCTCACCAAGCTGCCTGGGCTGGTCTCGAACCCACGGGTTCAGGCAATCCTCTCACCTTGGCCTCCCAAAGTGCTGGAATTACAGGCTTAAGCCACTGCGCCTGGCCAAAAAGCATATTTTAAGCATATTAACACGATTAAACATCTCTTTCTTAGCAAAACAGAAAGTAGGTATATGCGTGACAATACAAGATGTATTCTACAGTTTTGTTTGCCTAAGGAGATGGTCCGTTTCAAAACAAATTGAGATTTGTTAAGTGTCTTAGTGTAGGGTGTGGAAATAAAATTCAATTATTCAAAAAGTAAAAATAAAAATGCACGGTGACTCATGCCTATAATCCCAGCACTTTGGGAGGCCGAGATTGGAGGACTACCTGAGCCCATGGGTTCGAGACAGGCCTGGGCAACTTGGCGAAACCTCATCTCTATAATAAATCAAAAAACTAGCCAGGCATGGTGGCGCGTGCCTGTAGTTCCAACTAATTGAAAGGCTGAGGCAGAAGGATCGCTTGAGCCCAGCAGGTCGAGGCTGCAGTGGTTGGAAGCGTGCCACTGCCCTCCAGCCTGGGTGACAGAGTGAGTCTCCAACTCAAAAACAAAAACAAAAACACTCATAGGTTTTAAATTCAAGCATTTCCTAAACAATACACAAAATTAACACAAGTGAAGAGTAGAGGCAAGTTACCGTAAGAAATATACTGCAGAGACTGCATTCATCACTTACTTTCATCATAAAACTCAAATAAAACCTAGATTTGCCAGAACCTATCCAAATCGGTAACAGCATCAAATTATACAGCATTACTGGTTTTTACAAGTCATAACAACTTAATATAAAAAGTATTTTCTCAAAATATGGCTCATAATGCAGTACAGTAGTGAGTTTTTAACTAAAGTTTTTTTCAAATTATGACTTTTTAAATTTTATTTTATTTTTTTGAGTTGGAATAAATTATGACTTTCTAAAAGGCACACTGTTAGCAACCAAATTATAGTTTTCCACAACAACAGTTGTGATAAATCTTTAACAGATACTGCAGGTGTAAGGCAAGAATCAAAATTCTGGTGTCCATCCTGCTTTCAGATGCTTTGACAATACTATTGCACTGCTAGCTGTAAAGTACAGTAGTGCAATAAAGTCAGAGCATTCGTTAGCAGTAATAAGTAGGAAAGGAACACAAAACCATCTTGCATCAGTTGAAGCTTCAGTGTGAAAAGAATTTCAAATAGGGTTGCCATTTAGAAGACATCCAAAACCAAAAAACAGTTATATCAATGTTTTTGTTTAAAAAAGGGTAAGACAAATATCAAAGAGATACAGCTTTTTTGATGATTAATATGCAATTAACATTCAAACACAAATATGCATACATGATGAAAGGAATTGTGTAACTATGTCTTAAACCTTAGTGGTAATTTACATGGGTACTGTTAATACCTTAATATTGGTACTAACAAAACCTGTTATAAATACTACTAAAGCATAGTTGAAAAACATTTCTGTTCTCTGCAGGGATGTTAGCTCCTTCTCCGAGGCAATTACCTGATGAGTAATTGCCACATAAAACAAGCCCTTGAATAAAAATATCAAAGAAAACAAATGAAAAAGAAAACAATTTTCTCTACATAATCTATCACTTTGGAATCTAAACTACAATACAGAAAAGCCCAAAATCACTTACCAGCCTTTATATCTCAAGAGTTTATTGAGGAATTTTTTTTTTTTTTTTTTTTTTTGAGTTGGAGTCTCACTCTGTTGCCCAGGCTGGAGTGCAGTGACATACTCAGTCACCCCAGCGCCCACCTGCTAGGCTCAGGCAATCCTTTCACTTCAGTTTTCCAAGCAGCTGGTACTACAGTCGTGCACTGGCACACCGGCTAATTTTTTGATTTATTGTAGAGAGAGGTCTCATCAAGTCACCAGGGCTGGTCTTGAACCCGCAGGCTCACGCAATCCTCTTGGGAAACCTCGGCTTCCCAAAGTGCTGGGATTACAGGCTTGAGCCACTGCATCTGGTCTATTGAGGGATATTATAATAAAGGAAGAAACACCAGGGAATCAATGTGCTCTCAACAGGACATTAACTAAATACTATAGAAAGGGATTTTTAAATTTCAGTTAACTCCTAAAGTATCTTAAGTATAGGAGGAAAGCATCTCCAGATCCCTGAAACTTAGAAATACTAAAAAGAAAATAATAAAGGGGCGAAGTGGGGACGAGATTTCAGTAACAAGTTTCCTTAGTTCCAAGCTAATTAACATTTAAGACTCCATTCAAAAGTCAGATGTTAACCCAGAAATAGAAACATTATCATAGATCACACTGGATTACCTTTTGTGTATAATCACTAGAGTTCCACAAAAGACACTAGACAAATATCTAGTAGGAGACAATAAAACCCTTATGTGGCCATTCATACTAGTTCTTATTTAGTCCTTATTACTAATGTTGATTGATGCAAAAATACATTTTCATCAACCTCCCTTTATAAATGATCCAGGTCAACTACTTAGTTGAATGGAGCCTACTGAGAAATGGACTCATAATGAGGACTGCTGGAACATGATTGTTTTGGTCTCAAATCCTGGGCCTCAAAACTCAACTGTTAGAATATTTAACTCTGCTAGCAAAGTATCAAGTTTCAAAGACAAGTGTTTGAAAGACAGGGTTTGGGGCTGGGCCCGGTGGCTCATGCCTATAATGCCAGCACTTTGGGAGACCGAGGTGAGAGGACTGCCTGAGCCCATAGGTTTGAGATCAGACTGGGCAAGTTGAAGAGACCTCATCTCTACATTAAATCAAAAATTAGCCGGGCGTGGTAGCGCACACCTGTAGTTCCAGCAACTTGGAAGGCTGAGGCAGAAGGATCACCTGAGCCCAGCATATCAAGGCTGTGGTGGCCATGAGTGTGCCACTGCACTCCAGCCTGGGTGACAGACTGAGACTCCGACTCAAAAAATATATATATATACAAGTGTTTAACTTTCTGAACTGGAAGTTAATACAAACAAGAAAACTATGAAAAAAATTTAAATTAAGACGATCAGGCTATCTACACAATTAGGATACACACTTTTTTCAAAGTTAAATAGTATATATTCTCTTTCTCTTTCCACCTATTAGATAATCAAAACTGGTTCTTTGGCAAATTCTTTATTTAACTAGTGTAAAACTAAAGATCGGAAGATTGCACAAACATTTACCCTTTTTTTTTAATTGTAGAGACACCAAGTTGCCCAGGCTGGTCTCGAAACCCTTGGGCTCAGGCAATCCCCTCGCCTCCGCCTCTCAAAGTGCTGGGATTACAGGCGTGAATCACTGCACCTGGTGCATTTACCTTTAAATTTTAGAAACTAAACTAGTTCACAGATACTTTTTTTTTTTGAGTTGGAGTCTCACTCTGTCCCCAGGCTGGAGTGCAGTAGCACACTCAAGGCCATCCCGGTGTCGACCTGCTGGGCTCCAGTGATTCTTCCGCCTCAGCCTTCCAAGTAATCAGAACTACAGGCGTGCGCTACTATGCCTGGCTAATTTTTGATTTATTGTAGAAACAAGGTCTTGTCAAGTTGCTAGGGCTGGTCTTGAACCCGTGGGCTCAGGCAATCCACTCACCTCAGCCTCCCAACATGCTGGGATTATAGGCTAAACCATGGGATTATAGGTTGAGTCCGGCCCACAGATATTTTTTTTTTTAAAGCACACTGAAAAAGCAAATCTGAAACTGAGATGGACTTTTACTATCTAGTAAATACAAAGCACTAATAATAAAAACCATGATAAAAGTGCATATAAATTTTTAAGTCCCAATAATTATAGAAACAACCTGAAAGAAAAAAAGCTACCACTAATTCACTTGCAAGGAATTTAAGGGGAAAAAAAACTTCCTTTCTTTTCTTCTTCTCTTCAAAAAGAATTTTAAAACTACCCCATCATTCAAACACCATCAAAAATCTTACACCATAATTCTCTAAAACATACTTTTTTCAAAACGCTTACTTAATCATGTTTACCTTAAAACTGAATTTGTTCAATCTAAAGAAGTTCTGTGAGAATACTGACTCTATTGCAAAGGCCAAAAAAATCTTAAAAATTAAACTGCCAACTTGAGAAAAAAACCTGCTAAAATCAGAATTAAGAGCCAGGTGCAGTGGCTCATGCCTGTAATACCAACACTTTGGAAGACCGAGGTGAGACAATTGCCTGAGTCCAGGGATTCAAGATCAGCCTGGACAACTTGGCAAGACCTTGTTTCCACAATAAATAAAAGAATTAGCCAGAAGTGGTGGCTTGCGCCTGTAATCCCAGCTATTTGGGAGGCTTAAGCTAAAGGATCGCCTGAGCCCAGGAAGTTGTGGCTGTGGTGGCCTGAGGTGAGCTTGCCCAGCCCGGGTGACAAAGTGAGACTCTGGCTCAAAAAAAAATTTTTTTAAGTATCTATATCTGGAGGGAGGAATTCAGAACGGGGGAGGGACAAGATAGTCAACATGCTGTTAACAGAAGCAAACTACAATACTTAATATTTTGTTTGCTTTTAAAGACAGTTAATGATACAAATAATAAAACTTTGAACTAAAGTTCATTATTACAGGTTTGAATCTCTGCAGAAAATTCTTCCTTCTTCCCTACCATTTCTCCTCATTCCCCTCCATTCCATACCACCTCCACAAAGAAAATTTAAATACAAAATGTTAAAAGCAACCGGAAGCCTTCATATTAAATTAGTATATGAGAGGCACTCCAATTCATTAACACATCAGAACAAAATAATAGCAAAGCCTCGCACTTTTCCTAGGGTAGGAATGGGGGTGAGGGTGGTACACAGTTCTTCCAGGTTCACCAAACGTCCTTTCCAAAGCAGGAGTGAGAGACTCAAGATTCAGCTTGGAGAGCAGCACAGGCACCAGAGGATACCTAAGGAGTAATGCTGAGGAATGGCAAAGGGAGGAGGGACGGGTGGCGGGTTGAGAAGAAAGAAGTTTTTACATTTTTTAAATCTTATTTTCTTTGACAAACAAGGAAAGCAAAAGAAAGAAAAAAAAAAAGACTGAAGCTCAACGACGGGCGCTTCCTCCAAATTCCAGGTTTTTAAGGAAGCCAGCCCAATCTGAAAAAACTAATAATACAGGAGAAAAAGAACTGAAGATAAAGCAAGAGAACTAGGTAAAAAGCGCGGGCGAGCCGGGCTCGGTGGCTCAGCCTGTAATCCCGCGCCTTTGGGAGGCTGAGGTGAGTGGATTGCCTGAGTTGAGGGTTCGAGACCCGCCTGGGCAGGCGAGACCTCATCTCTACAATAAATCAAAAAATTAGCCGGGCATGGTAGCGCGCGCCTGTAGTTCCAGCTACTCGGAAGGCTGAGGCGGAAGGACCGCCGGAGTCCAGCAGGTCAAGGCTGCGGTGGCCAGGAGCGGCCACTGCACTCCAGTCTGGACGACAGAGTGAGACTCCACCCAAAAAAAAAAAAAAAAAAAAAAAAAAAAAAGCGCGGGCGATCAAATTGGTACAGCAATCTAAGGATGGGAGGGAGGGAGAGAATAAAGAGGAAAAGTGAGGGAAAGATCCTTAAAGAAAACTAGAGGGGCAGCACTCAGCTTGGTGCCCTCGTGTAGGCCAGACACGCCCGCAATAGCAGGAGTCCTTTCCAATTCTTCGCCCCCGCTCCCTGCTTTCACAGATGAATGAACTAAGCAACTCGAGAGCAGGGTGCCTTCCCCCTTCCACTGCGTCTCGCGCTCCAGGTTCAAATCCCCTTCGCTCACACCTCTCCCTCACCCAAGGTTTGCCACCTCCAGACCTAAGAGAAACGGGTCTAGGGGCTTCGCTGGCCGTTAGGAAGTTGGGCGCCCAACTCTTGCACCATTTCTCAGACTTTCTCAACCCGCCTTTGAGAACGTAAACGGCTCATCCCTAAAAGGATTTCTCCCCGCCCCCCTCGGCTTTCCCTACTCCACCCTCCACCCCCCTTTCTAGGAGTGCGCACGACCTCTCCCGTTCAGGGACCGTTCCCGTCACATCTTTTTTTGGTGAGGACACACAGAACGCTGTCTGCACCAGAAGCAAGTCCTTGAGAGTTGGAAAGAGGAGGGCGAGGAACAAGGAATTCCAAAGGCCCCCGAACCCTCAGCTTCTCCCGCCATTTCCCTCACGAGTTTCCCGGATGTAACCCCTTCCCCGCGGCGGTTTAGACACCAGGCGGTGGCGGCTCCCTCTGGTTGCAGGAGGAGGGAACTCGACTCTGGTCCAGCCTCCGCCGCCCAGAGTTTCCGGCGACTCCAAATTGAGCTCCACCTTCGAGGCCTTGGGGAAAAATAAACTACCCAATAGATCTCCTTCACTTTGCACTCACCATCAGTTCCAGCTTATCGACCTCCGCCTCCATGTTGAATAGTTGACATGCCTCAGACCGCGGCGGCGCTTAAGCCGCAAGCAGTACTAGCACTGAGAGTCTCTATTGGACAGCTGTCACTCAACGTCTCGCACTCATTGGCTCCTCTGTTCCACCAGCACCCGCCCACTGGCGCCTGGGTAACGCCCCTTCGCATGAAACACATTTTTCTGTTGGGCAAAGACACAAAACACCGCAGGAGGATTGGCTGCTATGCTTTTTTTTTTCCCATTGGCTGTTCCCCTCTTCTCCAATTTCAATTTCATAGTTAGGGCTCGGCAGGGAACAGCTTGCGATTGGTGCAATCGGAAGAAGAGTCGACCAATGACACAAAAGCTTCCACCGACTGCCTAGGGGACATAACACACCTCCTTTCCTCTCCTGCATCCCCTCCCCTTCTCTCCCGCCTTCCCCTAATTCATACCAGAAGTGCCTCAGCTCTAATTGGCCAGAGTATTGTGCCACCTCAGCCAACCACAAGTCAGGTTATCCTCCTGCACTACACGGAGAGAGAATCGTCGAGACACCGTGTCTTTGATTGGTCCGTCTATGACAAGGATTTAATTTTGAATTTTTCTTTTCGGTGTGGGAGAAGCCACTGCCCGGACTCCATCTAACCCCAGGCTCTTAGACTAGTAAGTGCAGGGACGATTTTTTTTTTATTACCTGAGCTCGCGTCTTACGTAGCTGGACTTGTTGCTGCTTGTGTTTTTATGGCTTAAGAAGGTGGAGACTTTGGCTGGACCAGGAGGGGAGATGGGACGGGAAAGGGGATGTCTGGGGCTGGGGAAGAAGTGCTCGGCCTGGCTTCATCCTAACCGTACTCTGTTTAATTAATATTTTGCAAAATAGTTTTGGAGCAAAGCATCTGCCTTCCTTAAGCATATTTCTTTGCGTCTTTGCTGCTCAAAATGGGTACAACAGACCAGCGACTTAGTCATCTCTGGGTCATCGCTTCTTACGAATGCAAATTATCGGGCTCCGTCTAGACTTAGCGAATCTGAATAAGCATTTTAAAAAGATTTCCCTCTCTGTGATTCTTATGCACATCAAAGTGTGGGAAGGTACGTTTCTTGGCTGAAAGTGTTATCATCTGGCATTTTGTGAGTGTCCATTTAAAAAGTGTGTGCTAAACCGGGCTCGGTGGCTCAGCCTGTAATCCCGCGCCTTTGGGAGGCTGAGGTGAGTGGATTGCCTGAGCCTGAGGGTTCGAGACCCGTCTGGGCAGCGAAACCTCATCTCTATAATAAATCAAAAAATCAGCCGGGCGTGGTAGCGCACGCCTGTAATTCCGGCTACTTGGAAGGCTGAGGCGGAAGGATCGCCGGAGCCCAGCAGGTCGAGGCTGCGGTGGCTGGGAGAGGCCACTGCACTCCAGTCTGGGCGACAGAGTGAGACTCCAACTAAAAAAAAAAAGTGTGTGCTGCTTACTGTGTTACCCAACACTGTGCTGGATGGGACTTTAGGGAGCGGCAATCTCTTTAGAGAAACAAGTCAAGAACTAAAAAAGCACTACTGCGACATAAAACGTAAAATTAAATATAAGCAAGTACTTAAAAATAGTGCTATGGATGTTGAAGAAGAATCAATCTTGTAATGAAAATTGATGAATTGACTGAAGGTTATTTGTGGGGAAGTGTAAGAGACCTCTATAAAAATAAGTTCCAGAGACTGGGCTCCGAGGCTCAGCCTGTAATCCCAGCCGAGGCGAGTGGATTGCCTGAGCCCGCGGGTTCGAGACTAGCCCGGGCAATTTGGCGAGACCTTGTCTCTACAATAAATCAAAAAACCTAGCCGGGCGTGGTAGCGCGCGCCTGTAGTTCCGGCCACTTGAAAGGCTGAAGCGGAAGGATCCCGAAGCCCATCAGGTCGACGCTGGGGTGGCCGTGAGAGTGCCACTGCACTCCAGCCTGGGCGACATAGTGAGACTCCAACATGATAGATAGATAGATAGATAGATAGATAGATAGATAGATAGATAGATAGATAGATAGATAGATAGATAGATAGATAGATAGATAAAAATAAGTTCTAGGAAGACGGCAATGATATGCAACTGTAATTTCCGTTGCTGCTGCAGCTTTGAAAATACCCCTAACCAAAGACCGAGTGAAGTTTTTTAACAGAAGCAGCAGTGCCAACTCCTACCAAAGATTGTAATTCTTACTCTATTATGTATTGCATCTTCCTACTGGAAAATACTTCGGAGCCATCCTATTAACCATATGAAAATGTGGTATGATTTGAAGAACTGAAAACCTCCCTGACCAAGAAAGTTAAATCGTAGTAGAACATATTCCTTAGCTAAAAGGACACTTGCTAGCTAATACTTAGCGGGAATTATTCATTTACTGAATGATACACTACTTAGTGCTTGATATACTCTAGGTGCTGGCGAAACAAAGACGAATAAAATTTATCATACTTTTGAAAAGTTCACAGTCCAACAGGGTGACAAACATGCAAACAAAAATTACAATGAAATGTAATGAATTATATAATAAAGGTGTGACAGAGATGACATTTCAGCCAGTATAAATTCCGTAAGGACAGAGACTATGTTGGTCTTGTTCATGATTGTATGCCAGTACCTAGCACAGAACCTGGTAGACTAAAAGCACTCAACTAGCCTGGCTCGGTGGCTCAGCCTGTAATCCCGCGCTTTGGGAGGCTGAGGTAAGTGAATTGTCTGAACCCGCAGGTTCGAGATCCGCCTGGGCAACTTGGCGAGACCTCATCTCTACAATTAAAAAAAAAAATTAGCCGAGTGTGGTAGCGCGGCCTGTAATTCTGGCTTCTTGGAAGGCTGAGACGGAAGGATCACCGGAGCCCAGCAGGTCGAGGCTGCGGTGGCCGGGAGAGGCCACTGCACTCCAGTCTGGGTGACAGAGTGAGATCCCAACTCAAAAAAAAAAAAAAAAAAAGAAGATAAACAGACCAGGCTCGGTGGCTCAGCCTATAATCCCAGTGCTTTGGGAGGCCGAGGTGAGTGGATTGCCTGAGCCCGCGGGTTCGAGACCCGCCTGGGCAGCGAGACCTCATCTCTACAATAACTCAAAAAATCAGCCGGGTGTGGTAGCGCACGCCTGTAGTTCCAGCTACGTGGAAGGCTGAGGCAGAAGGATCGCCGGAGCCCAGCAGGTCGAGGCTGCGGTGGCCGGGAGCGGCCACTGCAGTCCAGTCTTGGCGACAGAGTGAGACTCCAACTCAAAAAACAAAAAGAAAAGAAAAGAAAGGTGACTGGGCACGGTGGCTCAAGTCTGTAGTCCCAGCGTTTTGGGAGGCCGAGGTGAGAGGATTGCCTGAGCCCATGGGTTTGAGACTAGCCTGGGCAACTTGGCAAGACCTCATCTCTATAATAAATGAAAAAATTAGCTGGGTGTGGTGGCGTGAACCTGTAGGTCCAGCTACTTGGAAGGCTTTGATGGAAGACTCACCTGAGCCCAACAGGCAGAGGCTAGGTGGCTGTGAGCATGCCACTGCATTCCAGCCTGGGCCACAGAGTAAGACTCTGACTCAAAAAAAAAAAAAAAAGAAAAAGCACTCAACTAATATCTAATATCTATAAGGTAAAGTAACAGAATTGTCAAGGCTAGGTTTAATTTGACCTGAAGGAAAATATCCAAAGGCTGATAACACTATAGAAAGTATTTGGTGGTTTTTTCTTTGTTTTATTTTTGTTTTTGTTTCAGTCAGAGTCTTACTCCCTCGCCTAGGCTGGAGTGCGGTGGCACGCTCACCGCCACCCCAGCGTCGGCTTGCCGGACTCCAGTGATCCCTCCGCCTCAGCCTTCCAAGTAGCTGGAACTGTAAGCACCGTGCCAAGTTAATTTTTTGATATACTGTAGAGACGAGGTCTCACCAAGTGCCCAGGCTAGTCTCGAACCCTTGAGTTCAGGCAATCCTCTCACCTCAGTCATATTTAGTGTTTAATAATCTGAAGTACAAACTGGTAGTCACTAGAAGAGAAAAGGCTGCAAAGGGTCATTAGGACTAAGTTGTGAAAAGTTTTGAAAGGCATGCTGATCCTGAATTGTACCCCACATCTTTAAAATAAAATATATATCTATATAGAGAGATATATAGATAAAAGAAAGGCATGCAAAGGAATTTTTATTTTGATTTTATAAAGGAACCTTCAAATACTTTTTAAGTAAGGGAATATCTAGATCATATTGTTTTAAAATACTAACTCTGGGCCAGGCGCGGTGGCTCAGGCCTGTAATGCCAGCACTTTGGGAGGCCGAGGTGAGAGGCTTGCCAGAGTCCAGGAGTTCGACAACAGTCTGGGCAACTTGGTTGAGACTCGTCTCTACAATAAATCAAGAAAAAGTAGCCCAGTGTGGTGGTGCATGCCTGTAGTTCCAGCTGTTTGGAAAGCTGAGGCGGAAGGATCACCTGAGCCCAGCAGGTCGAGGCTGTGGTGGCCATGAGCGCACCACTGCACTCCAGCCTGGGTGACAAAGACAGACTCTGACTCAAAAAATAAATAAATAAATAAATATTAACTCTGGTAACAGTATGGAAAATGAACTGACAACGAAAAAGACTGAAGGTGAGAGGATCACTGAAGGAGCACTCAGAAAAACCTAAACTGAGAAACATTCTCCAAAACAACTGGCCTGGACTCTTCAAAAATATAAATATGAAGAAGCAAATACATATATTAAAAAGTCTAAGGAATTGTTGTGGATTAAAGGAGACTAAAGGGACATTATAGCTAAATGTATTGTGGAGGTAGGGAGGGAGAAGTTGCAAAGAATATTATTGAGACAATTCTGGCACTTTGAATATAGGCTGCTTATTAGATAATGTCATATCAAGGTTAAATTTCATAACTGTGACTGTGGTTTTATTTTATTTTATTTTTTATTTTTTGAGTCAGAGTCTCACTCTATCACCCAGGCTGGAGTGCAGTGGCACGCTCACAGCCACTGCAGCCTTGACCTGCTGGGTTCAAGAGATCCTTCCGCCTCAGCCTTCCGGGTAGCTAGAACTACAGGCACGTGCCACCATGCCTGGCTAATTTTTTTATTTATTGCCCAGGCTGGTCTTGAACCCGTGGGCTCAGATAATCCTCTCACCTTGGGCTCCCAAAGTGCTGGGATTATAGGCGTGAGCCACTGCACCCAGCTGACTGGTTTTATACAGGAATCTCCATGTCTGTGTTCGGAAAACAAGCTAAAATATCTAAGAGTAAAGTATCATGATGTCTCCAACTAATTCAATTCAACCAAAAAGTTTAAAAGTTCATGTATGTATACGTATGTACATATTTGTATATATACACACACAAAGAGAATGCATCTATAAATTGGCCATTAACAATTAGGAAATCTAGATTAATGGTATACAAGTGGTTTTTTATACTATTCTTGTAAAGTTTCTATTTTCTGAAGGCTTGGAATTTTTCAAAATAAAAAGAATAGAAGAAAACCGACTAGCAAAAGACAAAAACAGGGGGACAGCCCAAGAGAAAGCTGGTGAAGGCAATGGCATTTAGAGGACAGAAAGGGGAAGGATGATAAGGAGAGGGAACAGAATGAATTAATCAGAGAATTATTTCTGATTTTTCTTCACACTGTATCCACACCCTCTTTTTTACAACCCTCTACTCCAATGGAATTTCCATTGTCTCTTAAATTTTCTGTCTTCCTGACCATTCCTTTTCTATTTCCTTCTCCACCTACTCTCTATACCCTACTCAAAGTTTTGTGGTCAACTCACAGGTCTTTTCACTCCACATGTTTCCCTGGGTAATTTCATCTATTCCTAGTGTTTTGGTTTTTGTTTTCTTGCTATTTATACCCTCATGATTTCAATATTTCTCTAGTATCTTCTTCTGAACATAAAATAGAACATAAGCAGATAGTGTCTACTATCACTCCTGTAATCAGGTCCTCATCCCCCTAGACAGTTGCAGTATGCTTCTGAGTGGTCTCTTTCCCTTCAGTCTTGATCCTATAAATTCATTTTCCACAATGCTGCCAAAATGTTCTTTCTAAAATACAAATATAAGTATGACACTTCCCTACTTAAAATCCATGATTGTTTCTGATGTCTTGGTCCATCCCCCGCCTCCAACTTCATCTCTCATTGCTCCCAACCAAAACCTTATGCTGCAGCATATGCTTGAATGACACTGAATGCTGTCTGTGGATCCCCTGACATAACTTTCTATTAAGTGTTTCCATGCCTTTGCTCATGCTATTCCCTCTGATGGAATGAATCCTTCCCGGCCCTTCCTTAGCCCAGTTCCTTCTTCAAAGGTTCAGCTTAAGCAAAACCTTTACCTAAAGTCTCCAAGCCTTATGGGGGACTTATGTGCCCTTGTTCTATTTCCCCATTAATAGCATATGCATATTCCATCATAACACATGCCGTATTGTATTGAAATGACATGTTTCCTTTCTGCTTACCCATTTGCCCCACTTGGAGGGCAGGAATGTGTCTTATTCATCACCATAGCAAGTTATCAGAATATGCTGTTGAATTGAACTAAATGTGTGGATTAAAAAGAATCAGAGAATAATAATAGTAGTAAAGCTAATACTTATTGCATGGTCAGGCTCTAAATAATTTACATGATTAACTCGTGTATTTCTCACAGCAACTCTAAAGTAAGGTCCGTTATCATTCTTATTTTATAGGGGAGGTAACTTATTTTATAGGGGAGGGGAGATACAGAAAGGTTAAGAATTTCTTGAAGGTAATTTGATGGTAAATAGTAGAACCAGGATCTGAACCTGTGTAGTATATAGCTTCTTAGTCTTCACTCTTTACCCCTACAGTATACCTCCTTTTGTTAATAATTACAGTTAATATGAGTATTTAGGTACCAATCAACCTTGTCTTGTATCTAGCACCAAAGTCCATTATATAAAACTTCCAGCCTGGGCAACTTGGTGATACCTTGTCTCTACAATAAATCAAAAAAATTAGCCAGGTGTGGTGTCATGTGCCTGTGGTTCCAGCTCCCGGCTAAAGCGGAAGGATCGCCTGAGCTCAGCAGGTTCAGACTGCAGTGCCCATGAGCATGCAACTGCATTCCACCTTGAGTGACACAGTGAGACTCCGACTCCAAACAAACATACAAACAAAAAAACTTAAGGAATTTCTGAATAGTCCTAAAAAATATATGTCTGATTACATTTTCTTTTTTTAAGTATAAAATAAATGCCCAGTTGATTCATAAGCTTTCATATAACATTCTAGTGACCAATAGCTAAATATACTGTAACAAAAATTCTCATGAATTCAACCTGTTTTCATGCTTGAATATTTTAAAAATGTAATTGGCTGAAGAATATCCCAATATCATTGTGTTTTAACGCTGACTTACTGGATTAAACTAAGTATTGAGTTGGTAGAGGTCAAAAATGCCATGACAAACTGGTGTGGTCGCTCACCCCTGTAATCCTAATACTTTGGGAGGCCAAGACCAGAGGATTGCTTGAGCCCAGGAGTTCAGGACCAGCCTAAGCAATATGGGGAGACCTCGTCTCCACAAAAATAAATTAAAAAATAATAAAAGGCCAGGCGCAGTGGCTCACACCTCTAATCCCAGCACTGTGGGAGGCTGAGGTGAGAGGATTGCCTGAGCTCATCTCTTGTGAGACCTCATCTCTACAATAAATAAAAAAATTAGCCAGGTGTGGTGGTGTACACCTGTAGTCCCAGCTATGTGGAAGACCTGAGCCCAGCAGGTCAAGACTGTAGTGGCCATGAGAGTGCCACTGCACTCCAATCTGGGTGACAGAGTGAGACTCTGACTCAAAAAAAAAAAAAAAAAAAAAAAAAGGCCAGGTATAGTGGTTTGTGTCCATAGTCCTAGCTACTTGGGAGACTGAAGCAGAAGAGTTGCCTAAGTCCAGAAGTTGAGGCTGCAGTGAGCTGTGATAATGCCACTGAACTCCAGCCTGGGAGAAAGAGTAAGTCCCTGAATTAGGAAAAAAAAAAAAAAAAAAAAGACCTGCAGACTTATTTAGTTTGGTCTGCATAGTAATTTAAGTAATGCTTGAAAATTTGGTGGTTTCACATAAAAACCGTAATTTCCACAGAGCAATAGTCATCTGGAAATTGGAAGGCTATCTTCTCCTAAGGTTTCCATAGTTCCTTACCCTCAACTCAGTATGTTTCCTGCATGGCTTCTGTAGGATTTTGCTGATGTCACCCAGAGTTGGATTTATTGGGAGCATGATATTCAGTGCTGATCTGAACCTTTTCTAAAATTCAAACACATGAAATCAGGGAAGACTATTTCATTAGTTTACAATCACAGATATAGAATCTTAAGAAAAAAACACATCACCTCTCTGGTGAAGAGCTATTTGCTATACAACTAATATGGGTGTTTGGGGATCTTGATACTGTTGTTTAAGGGCCCACTATTTAAACTCATGCATTGCTTACTCATATATAATATGGTCTTTGCTTCATTACTGTTTGATTTGTTATCAACAGCTCTACAGTGTTTTCTGGCTCCTCAGTCTAGAAATCTTTTCTTAAAAATACGATATCATACACAACAGACACGTGAAACATATTGTACCTCATAAATGAATACGATCGTATGGCAATTAAAATGATGTTTCTAATGTAAAAAATAAAGTATCTCCCAGGTTAAAAAAAAAAATACGATATCAGTGGGTCAGATTCTGTGGTTCAGCCTGTAATCCTAGCCAAGGAGAGTAGATTACTTGGGCCTGCAGATTCCAGACCAGCCTGGGTAACTTGGTGAGACCTCATCTCTACAATAAATCAAAAAATTAGCTGGGCGTGATAGCACACGCCGGTAGTTCCAGTTACTTGGAAGCCTGATTCAGAAGGATCACGGAGCCCAGCGGATTGATCCTGGCGTGGCCATGAGTGTGCCACTGCCCTCCAGCATGGATGACCTAGTGAGACTCCAACTCAGAAAAAAAAAAAAAAAAAAAAAGGATACCACTAAAAATCAGAGTAGGCCGGGCTCAGTGGCTCAGCCTGTAATCCCAGCACTTTGGGAGGCTGAGGCAAGTGGATTGCCTGAGCCTGAGGGTTCGAGACCCACCCGGGCAACTTGGCAAGACCTCATCTCTACAATAAATCAAAAACTAGCTGGGCGTTATAGTGCACGCCTGTAGTTCCCACTTGGAAGGTTGAGGCAGAAGGATCGCCCGGAGCCCAGCAGGTCAAGACTGTGATGGCTGTGAGCGTGCCACTGCACTCCAGTCAAGGTGACAGAGTGAGAGTCCAACTCAAAAAAAAAAAAATCAGAGTAATCTGTAGAGATCACAGAATCATTTAGGGTATGTTTATGTTTGTAATGATTTTTCAAGTTGTTTGAGAAACCAATGTAAAAAGAAATTAACTTTAAAAATACATAAGAATTTAAGGCCAGGCATGGTGGTTCAAGCTGTAATCCCGGAACTTTGAGAGGCCAAGGAGAGTGGATTGCTTTAGCCCAGGGGTTCAAGACCAGTCTGGGCAACTTGGCGAGACCTCGTCTCTACAATAAATCAAAAAATTAGCCGGGCGAGGTAGCGCATGCCTATAGTTCCACCTACTTGGAAGACTGAGGCAGAAGGGTTACCTGAGCCCAGCAGGTTGAGGTTGCGGTGGCCGTGAGCGTGCCACTGCACTCTAGCCTGGGCAACACAGTGAGATTCCAACTCAAAAAAAAAGGAAAAATAATAATAATAATAATAAGCCGGGCTCGGTGGCTCAGCCTGTAATCCCGTGCTTTGAGAGGCTGAGGCTGAGTGGATTGCCTGAGCCTGTGGGTTCGAGACCCACCTGGGCAACTTGGTGAGACCTCATCTCTACAATAAATCAAAAATTAGCCGGGCGTGGTAGCGCACACCTGTAGTTCCAGCAACTTGGAAGGCTGAGGCGGAAGGCTCACCAGAGCCCAGCAGGTTGAGGCTGCAGTGGCCAGGAGCGGCCACTACACTCCAGTCTGGGCAACAGAGTGAGACTCCAACTCAAAAAAAAAAAAAAAAGACAATCCTTTGCTGCAGGACGGGGCCCTTGCTCGGAACTAGCTTCCTGTAAGCAGTCGCCAGCCAGCAAGAGCCTTGACTAATAAACCTCTCCTTTGTTACTTATAACTTTGTATCCGTGTCTGTGATTTAAGTGCTCAGACCCTACTTCAAGACAGGGTGACACAGGATGAGGAACCTGATCAGAGATCAATAATGTGGGTTTCTGACTAAATTGTCTTAGCAGAATTCCTTTACTAAAACTGAATTTAACAAGGAAGTGCACATGTGGGCTAGGAAAAGTTTCAGTAGACAGACTAAAGTTTGACCAAGCAGAGAATCTGTCAGAATCAATCCGCCTAATTTATCCAAAAAGTTCGGCTCCTTTTAAAAGTCTATTTTTATAAATTAGCTGGGTGTGGTGGCGCATGCCTGTGGTTCCAGTTACTTGGAAGGCTGAGGCAGAAGGACTGCCTGAGCCCAGCAGGTCAAGGCTGCAATGGCCATGAGCAACGTGCCACTGCACTCCACCCTGGGTGACAGAGTGAGACTCCAACTCAAAAAAAAAAAATCTATTTTTATAACTTAAGGATTGGTGAACACAGGAAAAAAGGAGGCAAGAGGCCAGTTCTCTGGATCAGTTTGATGCCAAAAGAAAGACAAAAGATGTTAAGGGGAAAAAGGGAACAGAATGAGTAGGGTCAGATGGAAGACAAGGAAAGGGGGGTTGCTGTGGAAGGCTCAGATTCTGAGGATCCCAACCAGTGAACTCAGCCTTGGATACGGATTTCCAGTGATGTTTCTCCTTAGAAGGTTCTGGGCATGAATTTCATGAGATTCAACCTTTTTTTCAGGCAGCTACAAGATTGCTCCTTGCTGGGAGTCTCTCCTAAATATCTTCATTCAGAATATTTTTATTTTGTGTTGTTTTTTTTTTTTTGAGTTGGAGTCTCATTCTGTTGCCCAGACTAGAGTGCAGTGGCCGCTCCCGGACACCGCAGCCTCGACTGGCTGGGCTCCGGCAATCCTTCCGTCTCAGCCTTCTAAGTAGCTGGAACTTATTTTGTGTTGTTTTAAGGTTTTAAAGATCAATCAATTCTTTAGACACCTTTTGTGTTTAATAATTCGTACTTAGCAGCTGGGCTCAGTGGCTCAGCCTGTAATCCCACGCCTTGGGAGGCTGAGGTGAGTGGATTGCCTGAGCCCGCAGGTTCGAGACCCGCCTGGGCAACTTGGTGAGACCTCATCTCTACAATAAATCAAAAAATTAGGCGTGGTAGAGCGCACCTGTAGTTCCAGCTGCTTGGAAGGCTGAGGCGGAAGGATCACGAGCCCAGCAGGTTGAGGCTGCGGTGACCTGGAGCGGCCACTGCACTCTAGTCTGGGTGACAGAGTGAGACTCCAATTTAAAAAAAAAAAAATCATACTTAGCCTTCCTTCATTATTTCAGCAGGAAAAACAAGTGATGTGTTAAAGGTGGTCAGCCAACTGTTTTCTGGTGTGTCTTCCAAGTTCCTAATAACAATTAAGAAAAGCACCCTATTACTCTGTGGTCTGATAGCCTAATAAGATACTATTAAGAATCTTAAGGCTGGTGCAGTGCCACATACCTGCAATCTCAGTACTTTGGGACGTCAGGTGGGAGAATCACTTGAGGCCCAGAGTTCAAGGTCAGCCTGAGCAACATAGTGAGACCCTGTCTCTACAAAAAATTAAAACGAAATTAGCCTGATGTGGTGGTACGTTCTAGCTATTTGGGAGGCTGAGGCAGGAGACTCTTTTGAGCCTAGAAATTCAAAGCTGCAGCGAGCCATAATCACACCACCTTACTTAGCAAGACCGACCTCCCTGTCTCAAAGAAAAAAAACCAGAAACTTCACTTACAGGAAGACCACCATTGATACATGCACTGTCACCTTTTGCCATTAGGGGTGTCCTCAGCAAGTCATGGAACCAAGTCACTTGCCAGTTTTTACAACCCATTGCCCAGTGGGGAAATGTCCTTTAGTCAGTGGAATCTGAGAGCTGAGCAAGTATAGAGCCGCATACCAAGTACTGAAAGGTTACTGCGTGAACAAAAGTAGAATCAATGTGTATTTTAAAGGCCAATTGTTCCTATTCAAATGTGAGTTTGAACGGAAGGAGGCCCAGGCCTTGAGACCATTTTCAGTTCTGCTACTTGAATAACAACGTCTTTGTTTCTCAAGCAGCAACAACTAAAATCAGCAAAGCCTTCTGGAACTTCAGTTCAAACTAGCTCTGACTTAATTTTCTTCAGAAAAGGATCTGGATTAATACATAAATATACTAGACAGTGCTTTGTGTTCTGGTTTTTCCATTTTGTGGCAAGAGAGACCCTTTCATTGAAGATCTTTAAAGTGTTCACTTGGTCACAATCAAAATAACAGTAACATAGATATATACAAGGGGAACCCCAAAAAAAACCAGGAATTATTTTTTGGAGGCAGGCTCCTTGTAATAGATGCTTCCCCCGCTAGGTAAGTGTTCTAGGAACCCACCAGCATCAGTGTACCAGCTAGTGTTGTTGTGAGAGGCTGCATTTAGCTTCAGTGAATTTTTTTTTGAGATTCTATCAATGCATTTGCACATTTTATGATGGATGATTTACGAGCACAACTGCCAACACTGCACTGAGTGTTCAGTAGCTTTTGACCAAAAACAACATGACTCCTTTGCCTCACTCTCTGTATTTACCTGATCTTACCCCAAGCGACTTTTCTTTGTTTACCCAGATTTAAAAAGTCTTCAGAAAGAAACGTTTTGCCAATGTTAAAAAGGCCAAACCAAAAACAGCAGGAGCACTAAAAGGTATCAAAAGTTGTCCAGGCTGGTCTTGAACCCATGGGTTCAGGCAGTCCTCTCACCCTGGCCTCCCAAAGTGCTGGGATTACAGGCATGAGCCACCGTGCCCAGCCTAAATGCACAATTTTTAATAATTAATTTATGGCCAGAATTGCCTGAGCCCGTGGTTTCGAGACCAACCCAGGCAATTTGGCAAGCCCTCATATCTACAATAAATCAAAAATTGGCCGGGCATGGTAGTGCAGGCCTTTAGTTACAATTACTTGAAAGGCTGGGCGGGAGGATCGCCGGAGCCCAGCAGGTTGAGGCTGCGGTGGCCGTGAGTATGCCACGGCACTCCAGCCTAGGCGACAGAGTGAGACTCCAACTAAAAAAATAATAATTAAATAATTAATGGGGTGTTTTGGGTCCCACCTCACATGTATATGTGTGTGAGTGTGAGTGTGTGTATACACATATATAAAATGATCTGTTTTATGGACGTAATCAGATACATGTAAGAATATTTGTTGGCCGGGCTCAGTGGCTCAGCCTATAATCCCAGCACTTTGGGAGGCCGAGGGGAGTGAATTGCCTGAGTTCCCGGACCAGCCCAGGCAACTTGGTGAGACTTCATCTCTAAAATAAATTTTTTTTTTTTTTGAGTTGGAGTCTCACTCTGTCACCCAGACTGGAGTCCAGTGGCCACTCCCGGCCACCGCAGCCTCGACCTGCTGGGCTCCAGCCATCCTTCCGCCTCAGCCTTCCAAGCAGCTGGAACTACAGGCGTGCGCTACCACACCCGGCTGATTTTTTGATTTATTGTAGAGATGAGGTCTCACCAAGTTGCCCAGGCGGGTCTCGAACCCGCAGGCTCAGGCAATCCACTCACCTCAGCCTCCCAAGGCGCAGGATTACAGGCTAAGCCACCAAGCCCGGCTTAAAATAAATTTTTTAAAAAGTAGCCAGGCATGGCAGTGCGCACCTGTAGTTCCAGCTACTTGGACGACTGAGGTGGAAGGATCACCTGAGCCCAGCAGGTTGAGGCTGTGGTGGCCAGGAGTGTGCCACTGCCCTCCAGCGGGGTGACAGAGTGTGACTCCGACTCAAAAAAAAAAAAGACTATTCGTGAATTCATATGTACAAAGCAGCTTTTTTTTTTTTTATCACTCTTGATTATATTACATTTGTATATAAAAATTTACTCTATTTGGACAGATCTTAATTTGCTGTTACTGTATCAAGGCATTGCCACCATTTTGAGTATTTTTTTTTTTTTTGAGTTGGAGTCTCACTCTGTTACCCAGGCTGGAGTGCAGTGGCATACCCACAGCCACCCCAGGGTTGACCACCTGGGCTCCAGCGATCCTTCCACCTCAGCCTTCCAAGTAGCTGGAACTACAGGCACATGCTACCACGCCTGTCTAATTTTTTATTTATTGCAGAGACTAGGTCTCGCCAAGTTGCCTGGGCTGGTCTCGAACCAATGGGCTCAGGCAATCCACTTGCCTCGGCCTCCCTAAGTGCTGGGATTACAGGCTGAGCCACCAAGCCCAGCCACCTTTTTGTTTCTGGTTTTTATTTTTTGAGTCAGGGTCTCACTCTGTTGCTTAGGCTGGAGTACAGTTGCATACTCACAGCCACCAGAGCCTTGACCTGCTGGGCTCAGGCAATCCTTCCACCTCAGCCTTCCAGGTAGCTAGAACCACAGGCACATGCCACCACACCCAGCTATTTTTTTTTTGTTTATGTAGAGATAGGTCTTGCCATATTACCCAGGCTGGTCTCGAACCCCTGGGCTCAGGCAGTCCTCTCACCTCCACCTCCCGAAGTGCTGAGATTACAAGCCTGAGCCACCGTGCCTGACTATTTTTTTTTTTTTTTGAGTCGGAGTCTCACTCTGTTGCCCAGGCTGGAATGCAGTGGCTTACAGCCACTGCACCCTTGACCTGCTGGGCTCAGGTGTTCCATCCACCTCAGCCTTCTAAGTAGCTGGAACAACAGGCATGTGCCACCATGCCCGACTGATATTTTGATTTATTATAGAGACGAGGTCTCGCCATGTTGCTCAGGCTGGACTCAAACTCCTGAGCTCAGGAAATCCTCTTGCCTCTTCCTCCCAAAGAGCTGGGATTACAAATGTGAACCACCGCACCCAGCTGTGACCTATTTCTTAACCAAGATGGTAGCTAAAAGGGTGTGTTCATGGCATAATAATTCATTTAACTATACACTGCCAGCCAAACTGGAGTGCAGTGGCATGATCACAGCTCACAGCAATCTTGAACTCCTGGGCTCAAGTAATCCTCCTGCTTCAGCCTCCCAAAGTACTAGGATTATAGGCATGAGTCATTCATTGTGCCTGGCCCTATATGTACATATTATTCTTCAATTAAAAATGTAAAAAATTTTCTCTACAGAAATCATGCCCAAGTTCAAACAACGAAGAAGAAAGTTCAAAGCCAAAGCCAAAAGATTATGCAGAAAAAAAGAAGCTTCTCACTTCCAATCCAAGCTAATTGCACCTCCACCTCCACCACCCTCACCAGAAAGGTAAGGCATAATAAGGAACACCAAAAATTGAGAGATCTGATCAGGTTAGGATAGAGTTACCAGATTTGGCAAATAAAAATATAGAATGCTCAGTTCAATTTGAACTTTATATAAACAATAATTTTTTAGTATGTCCTATGCAACATTTGGAATGTATTTATACCGAAATTATTCATCATTTATCTGAAATTAAACTTGAACTGGGCCGAGCATGGTGACTCAGCCTGTGGTCCCAGCACTTTGGGAGGCTGAGGTGAGAGAATTACCTGAACCTACAGATTCGAGACCAGCCTGGGCAACTTGGTAAGTCAACATCTCCACAATGAATCAAAAAATAAACCAGATGTGGTAGCACATGCCTGTAGTCCCAGCTATTTGGAAGGCTGAGGCAAAAGGATTGTCTGAGCTCAGCAGGTGGAGGCTGCGGTAGCTATGAGCGTGCCACTGCACTGCAGCCTGGGGAACAGAGTGAGACTCTGACTCAAAAAAAAAAAAGAGTTCTTTAGAGGCTAAGGGAAAATTTCCCTTTTGTCCTCTGAAGTTTGGCTGAAAAATCAACTGACAAAAGGCAGATTAATTGGAGAAAAGGCATACAAATTTATGATCGTGCACATGGGAGAGAACTACAGCATGATTACTCCAAACCCCTGGTGGGGTTCAGAAGCTTATATACCATCTTGAGGTTACAGAAGAAATGGGGACTGGAATTATGGCAGAACAGTTTAGGGGAGGGGAAAAGTGGAGGCTTGGCTAGCAAAGGTGATCTTGTTACATAGATAAAACCTCACAGGTAGCAGCCCTCAGAGACAATAGACGGTAAATGATACTTTCAGACTTTTAGAAATGTCAGACTAGCCGGGCTCGGTGGCTTAGCCTGTAATCCCGCACCTTTGGGAAGCTGAGGTAAGTGGATTGCCTGAGCCCACGGGTTCATGACCCGCCTGGGCAACTTGGCGAGACCTCATCTCTACAATAAATCAAAAAATCAGCCTGGCATTGGTAGCGCATGCCTACAATTTCGGCTACTCATAAGACTGAGGTGGAAGGATTGCCAGAGCCCAGCAGGTCGAGGCTGCTGTGGCCAGGAACGGCCACTGCACTCCAGTCTGGAAGACAGAGTGAAACTCCAACTCAAAAAAAAAAAAAAAAAAAAGAAAGAAATGCCAGACTCTCGGTTACTGTTTTCTAGATCTGGACAAGGGAAGGCCTCAGAGAAAGCTTGGCTGCATCAATTCTGAATTTCTCTACAGATGCAAAGCTCTCCCACAAAAGACAACTTGGCAGCTATTCTTGTATTTCTTTTTTTTTTTTTGAGTTGGAGTCTCACTCTGTCCCCCAGACTGGAGTGCAGTGGCCACTCCCGGCCACCGCAGCCTCGACCTGGTGGGCTCCGGCGATCCTTCCGCCTCAGACTTCCAAGTAGCCGGAACTACAGGCGTGCACTACCACGCCCGGTTGATTTTTTGATTTATTGTAGAGATGAGGTCTTGCTGCCCAGGTGGATCTCGAACCCGCGGGCTCAGGCAATCCGCTCACCTCAGCCTCCCAAAGGCGCGGGATTACAGGCTGAGCCACCGAGCCCTGCTTATTCTTGTATTTCTAGACCTCTTAATAGCCATCTTGAACTATGTCAAGGAAATACATTTTGGAGTGAAATATATTGGTTTCCTTCTATTCAAATGAAGTGAAAATCACAAGGAATTATGTTCAAATGCACAGTAACTATTTTCTTCTTTTCTGGTGAATTTAGTAGTATAATCTGGCAACTAGGTAATTAAAGAAGGGCATATGACTAGATTATTTTTTTTTAGTTGGAGTCTCACTCCATAGCCCAACCTGGAGTGCAGTGGCATGCTCACGGCCACCCCAGCATCGACCTGCTGGGCTCAGGTCATCTTTCCACCTCAGCCTTCCAAGTAGCTGGAACTACAGGCACATGCTACCACGCCTGGCTAATTTTTTGATTTATTGTAGAGACGAGGTCTCGCCAAATTGCCCAGGATGATCTCGAACCCCTGGGCTCAGGCAATCCTCTAGCCTCAGCCTCCCAAATTGCTGGGATTACAGGCTTGAGCCACCACACCCAGCTTGTTGTAGTTCTCTTTACAAAAAGTTTTTAAAGGCCGGGTGTGGTGGCTCACGCCTGTAATCCCAGAACTTTGGGAGGCTGACATGAGAGAATTGCCTGAACCCACAGCCTGACTTGGTAAGATCCCATCTCTACACTAAATCAAAAAATTAGCCAGGCAAGGTGGCGCACACTTGTAATCCAGACACTTGGAAGATTGAGGCAGAAGGATCGCCTGATCCCAGCAGGTCGAGGCTGCAGTGGCTGTGAATGTGCCACTGCACTCCAGCCTGGGCGACAGAATGAGACTCTGACTCAAAAAAACCAAAGTTTTATTTATTTTTTTTTTTGTAGGGACGAGGTCTCACCAAGTTGCCGGGTCTGGTTTCGAACCTGTGGGCTCAGGCAATTCACTCGCCTTGGCCTCCCAAATTGCTGGGATTATAGGCTGAACCACTGAGCCCAGCCAACAAAGTTTTAAAACAGACTCTCAAAAGGCAGTAACCATGGTGACTCCTTGCTTTACTCTTTCCTAGCTCTCCTGAATATCATAAAAATCTTCTAATTGCCAAAGTAAATCTATGAAAATTTTGTTATGTTGCTCCTCTGCTTAAAACTCTCTTATGCCTTCCTTTCTCAGAATAAAAACTAAAGTCCTTAGTATAACCCACAAAATATGATCTGACTCTTACCTATTTTCCAATAAGTCTCTCTACTCTACCCTGGTCATCCTGGCCTCACTGCTACTCCCCAAACACTGCAGGCAAACTTCCACCTCACAGCCTTTGTACTTACTGTTGTCTGTTAACCTAAAGGGAAGAGGCTGAAGCATCAATTATAGTTTAAAGAATTTAATTGAACCAAAGTGAGGACAGCTACCCGGATGATTCAGGCCTAAGTAACTTAGAATATGAGTTCTTTTTGGCCTTTGCTACAAGCAGGTTTTTAAAGGCAAGAAAGGAGGGACAGGGAGAGGGCAGATACAAAGTTGGTAGTCAGGAATTCTCATTCATTTGCAGATATGACATTGATTAGTGATTAGCTGTACATGGTTAAGCTATAAGGTGTGGGTTATAAAGTCTGTTGTTGCATTATTAGGTCAACTTATAGCTACTTGGGGCAATAGCAAGCAGTTTGAAGAGATGAAGACATAACTCAAAGGGGGGAGTAGGACATGATTGTTCTCTCATTCTAATGTCTCTCTGGGCCTGATAATTTCAAAGGACATATATTCTGCAACTAAAAGTTCAGTTTTCTCACCTCTCTATGGACTGTTCTTCTCCCACATGTTTGCATTGCCAGCTTCCTTACTTGCTTTAGATTTTTTTCTCAAAAATCACCTTCTCAGGGAGGTTTTCTGGATCTTTCTTAGCTTAAATTTCACCCAGATCCAACATTTCAGATTCCCCTTTTCTTGCTTTATTTTTTTCTCTTTAGCATTTATTCATTACCTAACAACCCATATAGTTTACATATGTATGAGGGGGACCAAAAAAAAAACTTGGAATTATTTTTTGGAGGGTAGGCCCTTTGTAGTAAGGGCTTCCCTCACTAGGTAAGTGTTCTAGGAACCCATCAGCATCAGTGTACCAATGAGAATCATGAGAGCCTGCTTTCAGCTTCAGTGAATTTTTTTGGAAATTCTTTCACTGGATTTGCCTATTTCATGATGGGTGATTTATGAGCATACCTGCCAAAACTGCTCTGAGTGTTTAGCAGTTTTTGACCAAAAACAGCATTACCCCGTGCCTCACTCTCCATATTCACCTGATCTCGCCCTAAGCAACAGTTTTCTGTTTCCCTGGATGAATAAAGTCCTCAAAGGGAAATGTTTTGCCAATGTGGAAGAGGTGAAACAAAACGGCAAAAGTACTAAAAGGCAGCAAAATTGACGAGTTCAAAAACTTTTAAGCAGTGGAAAAAAGCAACTTGATAGGTGTATTCTTTCAAATGGAGGGTACTTTGAAGGTGCCTGAAGTTGAAATGTTTAAAAATAGATACACAATTTTTTTTTTGAGTTGGAGTCTCACTCTGTCGCCCAGACTGGAGTGCAGTGGCTGCTCCCAGCCACCGCAGCCTCGACCTGCTGGGCTCCGGCAATCCTTCCGCCTCAGCCTTCCAAGTAGCTGGAACTACAGGTGTGCGCTACCACGCCAGGCTAATTTTTTGATTTATTGTAGAGATGAGGTCTCACCAAGTTGCCCAGGCGGGTCTCAAATCCGCAGGCTCAGGCAATCCACTCACCTCAGCCCTGGCTCACAATTTTTAATAAATAAATTTCAGGTTGTTTTAGTACCCCTCCTTGTACATATGTATGTTACAGCCTGACTAGGTTCTTATGTCCACTTGCCAGAAGAACTGAGAAAGAGTTTGATATCACAAAGCAGCTGAGCAAGGAGGACGGGAGATATTTCTTAAATACTCCTCCCCAAGGATTCAGAGGCGAGATTTTTTTGTTTGTTTGTTTGTTTGTTTGTTTTTTGAGTTGGAGTCTCACTCTGTCACCAAAGTTGGAGCACAGTAGTACACTGACGGCCACCGCAGCCTTGACCTGCTGGACTTAGGCAATCTTTCCATCTCAGCCTTCCAAGTAGCTGGAACTATAGGCATGTGCCATCATGCCTGGCTAATTTTTTTATTTATTGTAGAGATGAGGTCTTGCCAAGTTACCCAGGCTGGTCTCAAACTCGTGGACTCAGGCAATCCTCTCACCTCAGCCTCCCAAAATGCTAGAATTATAGGCATGAACCACTGCGCCCTGCTGAGGCTAGGTTTTTTTAATGGGAATTTGGCAGACAGGTGGCTAGGGACTGTTGATTGGTTGGAGATGATGTCATAGAAGATGTCAACTATCGTCAGGTCACAGAGCCAGTGTCTGGGAGGGAACATCACAGGGCTGGTGGAGTTAGCTTCTTGGTATGTGTTCTGGGTCTGGGTGGAGCCTCAGAGCATCAGGGTACAAAGTCCAAAAAACACCATTTTTAGGTTTTATAATAGCAAGGCTATCTGTAGAGCAAGTCTAGTGATCCTCAAATAAGTCATTACACAGGTAATGTAGGAAGAAGGTACGGAGAAGGTGGGATCCCTGGTTATTAGAACTGCTTGTGCCCTCAGCCAATTAAACTTTAGTATGCCATCAAGGAGATCTGTGTGACTTTATGTTCATTATTTAAGAGGAAATATGTTTATCAGGCTCAAGGGCATCTTCCCTCTTCCCCAAGGTCAGGGCATGAAAAGATAATTCTCCAGGCACAGTGGTTCATGCCTGTAATCCTAGCATTTTGGGAGGCAGAGACGAGAGGATTGCCTGAAATTAACTGGGCATGGTAGTGTATGCCTATATCGCAGCTACTTGGAAAGCTGAGGCACCTGAGCCCAGCAGTTCGAGGCTCGGTGGCCATGAGCATGCCACTGCACTCCAGCCTGGGCAACAGAGTAAGACTCTGACTCAAAAAAAAAGAAAAGAAAAGAAAAGATGATTGTTCTCTAATGAAGTGAAAGTAAACTTAGAAACAACAGATTTGGGATTTTTTTTGTGTTTTTTGCTTTGTTTTGTTTTTGAGTTAGAGTCTCAGTTGCCCACATTGGAGTGCAGTGACACGATCACAGCTCAGCGCAGTCTCCAACTCCTGGGCTCAAGTTATCCTCCTGCGTCAGCCTTTTGAGTAGCTGAGACTATAGCCGCATGCCACCACACCCAGCTAATTTATTTTTATTTTATTTATTTATTCATGAGACAGAGTCTCACTCTATCACCTAGACTGGAGTGCAGTGGCACAATCCGGGCCCACCATGGCCTTGACCTCCTGGGCTCAAGTGATCCTTCTACCTCAGCCTCCCAAGCTGCTAATTTTTGCAGTTTTTGTAGAGATGGGGTATCATTTTGTTGTCCAGGCTGGTCTCAAACTCCTAGGTTCAAGTGATCATCTTTCGCCTTCCAAAGTGCTGGGATTATAGGCATGAGCCACTCCCACCCCCAGCTAACAGATTTGTTAACTTCTAAGCATAGCTGCACCTTTGCAGGACTCAGGTCTTTTCTACAGTTTTTACCCTATGGTCCTATATTAATGTTATCTAGGTGGATTTATTTGTTTGTTTGTTTGTTTGTTTTTACCTTTCTTGCTTCATGAAACTGTAAACTCTATGAGGGCAGGGATTTTTTTTTTTTCTGAGTTGGAGTCCCACTCTGTCCCCCAGGCTGGAGTACAGTGGCAGGCTCACGGTCACCGCAGCCTCCACCTGTTGGGCTCAGGCAATTCTTCTGCCTCAGCCTTCCAAGTAGCTGGAACTACAGGCGCACACCACCATGCCTGACTAATTTTTGATTTGTTGTAGAGATGAGTTCTCACCAAGTTGTCCAGGTTGATCTCAAACCCCTGGACTCAGGCAATCTTCTCGCCTCAGCCTCCCAAAGTGCTGGGATTACAGGCTTGATCCACTGCGTATGGCAAAGGGCAGGGATTTTTATCTATGTTGTTTAATACTGAATCCCTGGTACCTAAAACACATAGGTACTTAATAAATATTTGTTGAATCCCTGAATTCTAGAATTTAATGAAGAATATTGCTGTAGGGAGTCTCTGCTTCTGAGCTATAATATAAGATCAGCTTTTTGTTTAATAAGAGGCTATTATTCAACTCATGGTTTCAAATTTGTTTTGTTTGATTTTGTTTTTTGTACAGAGTGGTTATTTCTTCAACAGATATATCTCATAGCAGAAGCTGGCTAAGACTACCCTGGAAATTCAAATTTCCCAACATCAAAGATGCAGTAAAACTTTGGACAGATAGAGTGTGGTCTATACACAATTGGTGCCAGAACTGCATAGCCCAGGTATGGATTTCACATTCCTGTATTTAGCAATACAGTTTTCTATACACTTGTTATTAGTTTTCATGTGTGTATGTGCTCACGTCAGCACAATACTCAGGCTAAGTTCAGATAAAATGAAATTTTGTGGTCCTGTCTACCTTTGCTTCTCTATAACATACATCAAATCACTTTCTAGTTTCTTTTTTCTTGTCCTTATATATTGCTCACAGGATTCAGACTGGTTTATTTATGAATTTCAGAGTTTAGTAGTATTGAAAGACACCATCTTTCCAACTCGTATCTGCCGAGAACTTCACAGTCTAAATCAACGGTTTTGCATTTTGGAAGGTGAATTATGCAAGCTCCAGGAAGCCCTGAAGGTTGGTATTGTCAAGTAAAAAACAAATCTGGAATTAGGTAAAGAGACACTATTTGAAGACTATTGCAATAGGGAAAATACTCTGCTCATAAGGTCTGTGAGAGTCTCAAACATTAGGCAGAAAGAGCTTTTTTTTTTTAAAGTGAAGAGTAAACAAAACTACAAGGAACCAGGTGTGGAGAAGTGGGATGAACAGATGGGGCAATCAATCTGACCAGGAAACGTCTTTCCCTAAGGTCAGCCAATTCCTGGGAGAAGCCATTAAGGAGAGGTTTGAGGTTTTTCACCATTCCAGAGCTTGCTTAAGCTCAAGAATAGGTCAATGTCCCAGGACCTCAGGAGAATGCTGAAACCTGACTAAACTTTGGTCAAGTCAGGTTAGTGGATATTTTGTTCACATTGACAGAGGCAACAAACAGTTCGGCTAATCATTTATGAGACAAAGAATGTAAATTTGTAGCAAGCTTCCAGCATGCTTGGGTCTACTGGTCCACTGTGACCCTATGTATTTCATTTTTTTTTTTTTTTTTGAGTTGGAGTCTCACTCTGTCACCCAGACTGGAGTGCAGTGGCCGCTCCTGGCCACTGCAGCCTCAACCTGCTGGACTCTGGCGATCCCTCTGCCTCAGCCTTCCAAGTAGCTGGAACTACAGGCGTGCGCCACCACGCCCGGCTAATTTTTGATTTATTTGTAGAGATGAGGTCTTGCCAAGTTGCCTGGTGGCTCTCGAACCCGTGGGCACAGGCAATCCACTCACCTCGGCCTCCCAAAGTGCTGGGATTACAGACTGAGCCACCAAGCCCGGCTGACCCTATGTATTTCTACAGTGCTTGCCAGAAGAGTTTTGACACAGTTTGAGGCCTTGCCCTGCTCCATCCAGAGCAAGGTTATAGAAATTTTAGACAATTACTTGGGGAAAAAAAAGAAATTTTATTTACACAAATAACACATGATCTAGAATAAAATTCATCTCTTAAAAAATAAGAGCCGGGCTCGGTGGCTCAGCCTGTAATCCCGCGCTTTGGGAGGCTAAGGTGAGTGGATTGCCTGAGCCCACAAGTTCGAGACCCGCCTGGGCAACTTGACAAGACCTCATCTCTACAATAAATCCAAAAATTAGCCCGGCGTGGTAGCATGCGCCGGTAGTTCCAACTACTCGGAAGGCTGAGGCGGAAGGATCGCTGGAACCCAGCAGGTCGAGGCTGCAGTGGCCGGGAGCGGCCACTGCACTCCAGTCTGGGTGACAGAGTGAGACTCCAACTCAAAAAAAAAAAAAAAAAGAATGTAAATTAGAAGGGTCTGTGTCTGGTCTTGTCATAGATAAATAAGGGGATCGTCCATAAGTCTTATCTAAATGATACAGAAAAGGATGGTTCTTTATAGTAAGCTGTTTCCTGGAACATAAAAGTATGGGGAGGTTTTTTTTTTTGGTATTGTTTTAAGAGATGGAGGAGTCTAACTGTGTTGCACAGACTGGACCTGAACGTCTAACTGCTGGGCTCAAGTAATCCTCTTATCTCAGTAGCCCTTAGTAGCTGGGACTACAGGCCCACACTACTGCACCCACCTAGGATGAAGAAATTTTTTAGCCATCCTTATGTTCCAGAATCACAGGACTCAGGTGAAGTTCAACATTGTCAGTTTCAAAGCAGAAGATCTGAAAACACTTTTGCCTGCCGCTTATAAATTTTTAAATAATGGGTCAGAAATAAAAACCAAACATTTATGCATGGCAATTTTTATAGACCAAATTTAATTTAAAAATCAGGAGGCTGGCCAGACTCGGTGGCTCAGCCTGTAATCCTGTGCCTTTGGGAGGCTGAGGTGAGTGGATTGCCTGAGCCCGCGGGTTCAAGACCTGCTTGGGCAACTTGGCGAGACCTCATCTCTACAATAAATAAAAAATTAGCTGGGCGTGGTAGCGCGCGCCTGTAGTTCCAGCTACTTGGAAGGCTGAGGTGGAAGGATCGCCAGAGCCCAGCAGGTCGAGGCTGCGATGGCTGGGAACAGCCACTGCACTCCAGTCTGGGCGACTGAGTGAGACTACAACTCAAAAAAAGAAAAAGAAAAAGAAAACTCAGGAGGCTGAGTGCAATGGTTTACACCTGTAATCCCAGCACTTTGGGAGGCTAAGGTGAGAGAACTGCCTGAGTCCCTGGGTCTGAGACCAGCCTGGGCAACTTGGTAAGACGTTATCTCTACAATAAATCAAAAAATTAGACGGATGTTGTGGTGATGTGTACCTGTAGGCTGAGGCAGCAAGATCACCTGAGCCCAGGAGGTGGAGGCTGTGGTGGCTGAAGTGTGCGCACTCCAGCCTAGGCGACAGAGTGAGACTCCAACTAAAAAAAAAAAAATCAGGAAAAACATTTTCTCAACTATCAGGAAAAGGATTCATTTCTTGCCCATATAAAGAACTCCTAGAAATCAATACCCCAACAACTAACAACTCAGTAGCAAAATGGGGAAATAATATGAACACAGTTTCCCACTCAAAAGGAATATAAGCCAGGTACAACGGCATGTACCTATAGTCTCAACTACTCTGGAGGCTTAGGTGGGAGGATTGCTTGAACCTGTGAGTTCAAGACCAGCCTGAGCAACATAGGGAGACCCTAACTCTAAGGAAAAAAAAAATTGGGTATGTTATCTCACGCCTGTAATCCTAGCACTTTGGGAGGCAGAGGCAAGAGGATTGCCCAATTCATGGGTTTGAGACCAGTCTGGGCAACATAGCCAGACCTAGTCTCTACAAAAAAAATTTTTTTTTTGAGTTGGAGTCTCACTCTGTCGCGCCGACTGGAGTGCAGTGGCTGCTCCTGATCACCACAGCCTCGACCTGCTGGGCTCCGGTGATCCTTCCGCCTCAGCCTTCCAAGTAGCCGGAATTACAGGCATGCGCTACCACGCCCGGCTGATTTTTTGATTTATTGTAGAGATGAGGTCTCGCTGCCCAAGCGGGTCTCGAACCCGTGGGGTCAGGCAATCCACTCACCTCAGCCTCCCAAGGCACGGGATTACAGGCTGAGCCACCGAGCCCGGCAATAAATAAATTTTTTAAAAAGTAACCAGGTGTGGTGACACACACCTGTAATCTCAGCACTTTGGGAGGCTAAGGTGAGAGAACTGCCTGAGTCCCTGGGTTTGAGACCAGCCTGGGCAACTTGGTGAGATGTTATCTCTACAATAACTAAAAAAATTAGCTGGGCTTTGTGGTGCGCACCTGGGGTTCCAGCTACTTGGAAGGCTGAGGTGGAAGGCTCAACTGAGCCCAGCAGGTCAAGGCTATGGTGGCTATGAGCATGCCACTGCACTCCAGTCTGGGCAACAGAGTGAGACTCCTACTCAAAAAAAAAAAAAACTGAATGAAATGAAGAAATTTGTGCTAATTAGATGAGTAAATATTATGAAGAGCATAGTACACTGAGAAAGCATTCAGTATATGGTGGCTATTATTTTGGTTGACTCTCTGCCTCATGCATCAAGTTAACTTGTTTGCCAAATGCACTGTCTTCCTCCAGACGATCTCAGAAAGTTCTTCTTGCCCAAGCTGTGGTCAGAGGTGTCACATGAGTAGTAAACTCACAACTGTGCCTGCCTGTGCTCTCACCGCATCTGGAGAATCCGGAGCTGCTCTTTCTCCCACACAGCCACATCCAGCTAGCCAACTCCCCCTGCCTCCACCCCCACCCCCATCTCTATCTCCTCCTCCTCCTCCTCCTCCTCCTCCTCCTCTCCCTCCTCCTCCACCCCCGCTAGCACCTTTGCTGCTCAGAAAATCCGGTTTCACTAAAGCACTTCAGGTAGGAACCAATCTAATAATGGTGGGTATGGGTCAGTATGCAATATAGGAGTAAAGCCAAGTGGGCTTTTAAGACTGGGAAAAGGGCTTGGACTAGAAGGCTATGTTTTGTTTGATTTTAATTATGTTAATTATTGTGGGGGGAGTTGTTTTATTTTTGTTTTTTGGGGGGGTTTTTTGGAGTGGGAGTCTCACTCTGTCACCCAGGCTGGAGCATAGTGGCATGCTCCCGGCCACCGCAACCTCAACCTGCTGGGCTCAGGCGATCCTTCCACCTCAGCCTTTCCTCGCTGGAACTACAGGCACATGCCACCATACCTGGTTAATTTTTTTTTTCTTTTTTTTTTTGAGTTGGAATCTCACTCTGTCACCCAGACTGGAGTGCAGTGACTGCTCCCAGCCTCCTCAGCCTCAACCTGCTGAGCTCCGGCGATCCTTCCGCCTCAGCCTTCCAAGTAGCTGGAACTACAGGCGTGTGCTACCACGCCCAGCTAATTTTTTTATTTTATTGTAGAGATGAGGTCTTGCTGCCCAGGCGGGTCTCGAACCCACGGGCTCGGTCAATCCACTCATCTCAACCTCCCAAAGGCACGGGATTACAGGCTGAGCCACCGAGACCGGCTAATTTTTTTTTTATTGTAGAAATGAGATCGCGCTAAATTGCCCAGGCTGGTCGCAAACCCACGGGCTCAGGCAATCCTCTCACCTTGGCCTCCCAAAGTGCTGGGATTATAGGTGTGAGCCACCATGTCCGGCCTTTGTTTTATTTATTTATTTATTTATTTATTTATTTATTTATTTATTTTTGAGTTGGAGTCTCACTCGGTCGCCCAGACTGGGGTGCAGTGGCCGCTCCCGGCCACCGCAGCCTCAACCTGCTGGGCTCTGGCGATCCTTCCGCCTCAGCCTTCCGAGTAGCCGGAATTACAGGCATGCGCTACCACACCCAGCTGATTTTTTGATTTATTGTAGAGATGAGGTCTCGCTGCCCAGGCGGGTCTCGAACCCGCGGGCTCAGGCAATCCACTCACCTCAGCCTCCCAAAGGCACGGGATTACAGGCTAAGCCACCGAGCCCGGCTTGGATTATTTTTTTTAAAGTCAGAGTCTCACTCTGTCACCCAGGCTGGAATGCAGTGGCACACTCACGGCCACCGCAACCTCAACCTGCTGGACTCAGGCAATCCTTCTGCTTCAGCCTTCCAAGTAGCTGGAACCACAGGTGTGTGCCACCACTAATTTTTTTACTTATTGTAAAGACAAGGTCTTGCCAAATTGCCCAGGCTGATCTTGAACCCCTGGATTCAGGCAATCCTTTCGCCTCGGCTTCCCGAAGTGCTGGGATTACAGGCTTGAGCCACCACGTCTGGCAATTATTGTGTTTTTTAAAACTCAGTGCCCAGGGAATTTACAAAAGCTGGATTTAGAAATGAAAGTGAACCGGGCTCGGTGGCTCAGCCTGTAATCCCGCACCTTTGGGAGGCTGAGGTGAGTGGATTTGAGACCCACCTGGGCAGGTGAGACCTCATCTCTACAATAAATCAAAAAATTAGCCAGGCGGTAGCGCGCACCTGTAATTCCAGCTACTCGGAAGGCCGAGGTGGAAGAATCGCCGGAAGCGGCCACTGCACTCCAGTCTGGGCGACAGAGTGAGACTCCAACTCTTAAAAAAAAAGAAAAAGAAATGAAAGTGACATTTATGAAACCCTGTAGAGTGGAGTGCAAGATTCTTATTAGCCTCTCAGTTTATCTTTTTACCAAAAGGAAAACCTCCCTAGGAAACCAAATGAAGAACAGGAGATTACTTTATGAGTGAATTCAGAACAAAAAGAGTTGGCAGATTCTAAAGTTTATTGTCATTAAGTTGGAGAATCAGTCTCTATCACAGTTACTTATCTTTCCAAGGGGCAAGAATATTTGTGAATCACTAAGATAGACATAACCCTGTTTTAAAATCTGCTGAACTTTCACTACAGGTACATTTGGTTTAAAATCACCGAGTTAGGCCAGATGGAATGGTTCACACCTGTAATCCCGGTGCTTTGGGAGGCTGCAGTGGGAACAGCCCTTGAGACCAGGAGTTCGAGACCAACCTGGGCAACATAGCAAGATCTTGTTGGGTGGGTGGTATGTGCCTATAGTTCTAGATTCTCAGGATTGCACCACTGTACTCCAGCACCACTGTACTCCAGTCTGGGCAACAGAGCCATACTCTGTCTCTGAAAAAAAATAATAACTGAGTTAAATCTGGAGTCTATTTTATATTTGCTCTAATGTATACCTTTCTGACTATACATTCTTGTTCTGTGGCAACTCAGTGGGTTCTGAATCTATGGGGATTGAAAATAGGATCATTCTTGGTTGAGCAGAAATAATCTGACAGGCTCCCAGGGTAAATATGAGTTAACTCTTACCTCTAAGTCTTTAAAAACTATATTTGGATTTGCTTTTTATCAGTTGCCTTTGTTCCCATTTTTATTCTAATCTCTCCATGTATTTTAAGGCTGGCCCATTAAAAAAAGATGGACCCATGCAGATAACAGTTAAAGATCTACTGACTGTGAAACTAAAGAAGACACAAGGTTTTGGTGAAAAGAGAAAGGTAAGATGTCATTGGCCATATACATGGCCTTTCTGCTTTTAACCTGGTTGTCCCTTTGTGGAAAATAAGTATAAGCCTTGTGCACAGAAGTTATTCTGAGTTAAGTACTTGATGTTTTATTTTAGTCATTTTTGGATCTCCTTAACAAAATGTGTATTGGGAGGCGGAGGCAAGAGGATTGCCTGAGTCCGGGGATTCAAGATCAGATTGGGCAACTTGGCAAGACCTCCTCTCTACAATAAATTTAAAAAATTAGCTGGGCGTGGTGGTGCATGCCTGTAGTTCCAGCTACCTGGAAGTCTGAAGTGGAAGGATCACCTGAGTCCAGCAGGTCGAGGCTGTGGTGGCTGTGAGTGTGCCACTGCACTCCAGCCTGGGTGACAGAGTGAGACTCTAACTCAAAAAAATAAAATAAAACAACAAAAAAACAAAATGTGTAGAACCCAAAATGATTTAATTAGGCCGTTTTATCTCCCAACCATTAGTCTGAAGAGGTAGAGACATACTTTGAAGCTTTGGAATAATAATTGGGTGGAATAGTAGATATGTCTCACACATGCTTAGCACTCAGATATTTGCTGTTTTGGCAGGATGTTTACATTTTGAGTGATGTTTTAAAATGTGTTTTTAATAATGTCTCACTTTGTAATTAAAGCTTGTACCATCACCGAAGGCACGGAATCCACTAGTTACTGTTTCTGACCTGCAGCGTGTTACCTTGAAAACTAACTCCAAAGCATTATCAACTCGAGTTACAAACGTCTTAATGTAAGGAACTGCATACCACTATGCTCTATTAATTATTACTTTTAAATGATTTTTTTGCTTATTTCTTGTTGTTCTGGGCTTATACTCTGTTACTCCATTTCAGGAGAAATGTTTACTATAATATACACTATTGATTTAATAACAGATTTTGGGAGGAAAGGAAATACTATCAAAACATTTTAAAACACTGGTTTCAGAAATAAAAAAATATGAAAACTGGTATGTCTTAGGAACGAAGAAATATGGGTGTGTGTCTGTGTGTGTATATGCATATTGTAGATATAGTTATAGTTTTCCCCGTTTATCAATTGTTTCTCATCTTTTAAACAATTTTTAAAAAATCTTTTTTCAGTCAAGGTCTCACTGTCACTCAGGCTGGAGTGCATTGTCATGATCATGGCATGCACTGAGGCCTTGACTTCCTGGGCTCAGGCCATCCTTCTGTCTCAGCCTCTGTAGTAACTAGGACCACAGGTACATGTCACCACGACTGGCTCATTTTTTTGTGTTTTTGTTTTGTTTTTTTTTTTTGAGTTGGAGTCTCACTCTGTCGCCTAGACTGGAGTGCAGTGGCTGCTCCCGGCCACCGCAGCCTCGACCTGCTGGGCTCCGGCGATCCCTCCGCTTCAGCCTTCCAAGTAGCTGGAACTACAGGCGTGCGCTACCACGCCCAGCTAATTTTTTATTTTATTGTAGAGATGAGGTCTCACCAAGTTGCCCAGGTGGGTCTCGAACCTGTGGGCTCAAGCAATCCATTCACCTCAGCCTCCCAAAGTGCTGGGATTACAGGCTGAGCCACCAAGCCCGGCTTCGTTTTTTTAACTTTTTTTTTTTTTTGAGTTGGAGTCTTACTCTGGGGCCCAGGCTGGAATGCGGTGGCATGCTCACGACCACCTCAGCCTCCACCTGTTGGGCTCAGGTGATCCTTCCATCTCAGCCTTCCAAGTAGCTGTACCTAAAGGTTCACGCCACCACACCCAGCTAATTTTTTCATTTATTATAGAGATGAGGTCTTTCCAAGTTGCCCAGGCTAGTCTCAAACCCATGGGCTCAGGCAATCCTCTCACCTTGGCCTCCCAAAGTGCTGGGATTACAGACTTGAGCCACTGTGCCCACCCACCTGTATTTTCTACAAGTGCACTGACTTTAAACATCCCTGGATTTCTAGATTCAGTATTTGTATAGGGGTTAACATCATTTAAAAAATTTTTATAGGCCAGGCTCGATGGCTCAGCCTGTAATCCCAGCACTTTTGGAGGCTGAGGCAAGTGGATTGCCTAATCCTGCAAGTTCAAGACCAACCCTGGCAATTTGGCGAGACCTTGTCTCTACAATAAATCAAAAATTAGTGGGGCATGGTAGTGCGAGCCTGTAGTTCTGGCTACTTGGAAGGCTGAGGTGGAAGGATCGCCAGAGCCCAGCAGGTTGACGCTGGGGTGGCTGTGAGTGTACCACTGCACTCCAGCCTGGGCAACAGAGTGAGACTCCTACTCAAAAAAAAAATTTTTTTTTAACAGAGATGAGGTATAGCCATGTTGCCCAGGCTGGTCTTGAATTCCTCCGCTCAACCAATCCTCTTGCTTCGGCCTCCCAAAGTGCTGGGATTGCCAGCGTCAGCCATTGCACCCAGCCTTGCTCCCCATCTTAATAAAAATGAGCTTAAGGTATCATCTTTGCTTTTTAAATATATGCCATTCATTGTATGTAAATTTCTTAAATAAAATCCTATTTTGAGACTTTTTTTAAATTCACGTTTTAAGTTGTTTATCTTTTTTTTTTTTTGAGTTGGAGTCTCACTCTATCGCCCAGACTGGAGTGCGGTGGCACGCTCCCAGCCACCGCAGCCTCAACCTGCTGGGCTCCGGCGATCCTTCCGCCTCAGCCTTCCGAATAGCCAGAATTACAGGCGCATACTACCACGCCTGGCTAATTTTTGATTTATTATAGAGATAAGGTCTCACCAAGTTGCCCGGGTGGGTCTCGAACCTGTGGGCTCAGGCAATCCACTCACCTCGGCCTCCCAAAGCACTGGGAATATAGGCTGAGCCACCGAGCCTGGCCTGTTTATCATTTTTAATTTATATAACTCTTCAGTGAACATCCTTGTCTATTGTCTGTGTGCATAGCTTGAGTTTTTCCCTAGGATGAATTCTTTTTTTTTTTTGAGTTGGAGTCTCACTCTGTTGCCCAGACTGGAGTGCAGTGGCTGCTCCCGGCCACCGCAGCCTCGACCTGCTGGGCTCCAGCGATCCTTCTGCCTCAGCCTTCCGAGTAGCCGGAATTACAGATGTGTGCTACCACACCCGGCTGATTTTTTGATTTATTGTTGAGATGAGGTATCGCTGCCCAGGCGGATCTTGAACCCGCGGGCTCAGGCAATCCACTCACCTCAGCCTCCCAAAGGCGCAGGATTACAGACTGAGCCACCGAGCCCGGCTGAATTCTTTTTTATTTATTTTTTTCAGTCGGGTGTCTCATTTTGTAGCCCAGGCTTGAGTGCAATGGCATGAGATGATCACGGCTAATGGCAGCCTCAGCCTCCTGGAATCAGGTGTTCCTTCCACCTCAGCATCCAGAGTAGCTGAGACTATAGGCATGTGCTACCATGCCAGGCTAATATTTTTATTTTTTAATTTTTTAGAGGCCAGATTTCACTATCTTGCCCAGTCCAGTCTTAAGCAATCTGCCAACCTCAGCCTTCCTTAGTGCTGGGATTACAGGTGTTAGCCACCACATCCGGGCCCTAGGATGGATTTTTATACCTGTAACTACTGGATCAAAAAGTAGTACTTATTATAATAGTCATATCACCTTATGCTCCCATCAGCATCTACTGTTTTTTTCTTTTCTTTTCTTTTCTTTTCGTGTGTGTGTGTGTGTGTGTGTGTGTGTGTGTTGTGTGTCTGTGTATGTGTGTATGTTGGGGTTTCACTCTGTCAACCCAGCTTAAGTTCAGTGGTATGATCCTGGCTCTTCACAGCCTCCACCTTGTGGGTTCAGGCGATCCTTCTGCCTCAGTCTCCTGAGTAGCTGGGATTACAGGCACCCCCCTGCAACATCTGGCTCATTTAAAAATGTTTGTAGACGGGAGGTCTTGCTATGTTGCCTAGGTTGGTCTTGAACTCCTGGTCTCAAGCAATCTTCCCACCTTGGCCTCCCAAAATGCTGGAATTGTAGGCATGATTCTCCGTGCCCGGCTTTTGCTATTTCTTTTTTTTTTGAGTTGGAGTCTCACTCTGTTGCCCAGACTGGAGTGCAGTGGCCGCTCCTGGCCACCGCAGCCTCGACCTGCTGGGCCTCCAGCGATGCTTCCGCCTCAGCCTTCCAGGAAGCTGGAACTACAGGCGCGCGCTACCATACCCGGCTGATTGTTTTATTTATTGTAGAAATGAGGTCTCGCTGCCCAGGAGGGTCTCGAACCCGCGGGCTCAGGCAATCCACTCACCTCAGCCTCCCAAAGGTGCGGGATTACAGGCTGAGCCACCAAGCCCGGCTTCTTTTTTTTTTTTTTTTGAGTTGGAGTCTCACTCTGTCGCCCAGAGTGGAGTCTCACTCTGTCGCCCAGCCTTGACCTGCTGGGCTCCGGCGATCCTTCTGTCTCAGCCTTCCAAGTAGCTGGAACTACAGGCATGCGCTACCATGCCTAGCTGGTTTTTGATTTATTGTAGAGATGAGGTCTCGCCAAGTTGTCCAGACAGGTCTCGAACCCGTGGGCTCAGGCTCTTTTTTTTTTTTTGAGTTGGAATCTCACTCTGTCGCCCAGGCTGGAGTGCGGTGGCACCCATGCTCATGGCCACACCAGCATCGACCTGCTGCTGGGCTCTGGCGATCCTTCCGCCTCAGTCTTCCAAGTAGCCAGAACTACAGGTGCACGCTACCACGCCCGTCTAGTTTTTGATTTATTGTTGAAATGAGGTCTTGCCAAATTGCCTGGGTGGGTCTTGAACCCGCGGGCTCGGGCAGTTCTCTTGCTTCGGCCTCCCAAAGGGCTGGGATTACAGGCTGTGCCACTGAACCCGGCCCTAGCTATTTCTTAATGTAACAAATAGAACTGCTTTCTAGGGTGTAGAAATAACTGCTTTGTTTTGGAAAAAAATAATGAAATCTGACAAGTTCTAATTGTTATATCTTTATTTTATTAGTACTCCCAGTAAAAGCCAGATAGATCTGCGGAAACTGCTTAGAAAAGTTGATGTAGAGAGGTAATGCAGTCTCTTGTCTTTATACTTTTTAAATCCATTTTGAAAGTTGGCATAACACACAGCTACTGATATTTTCAATACCTTTGTAGGAGTCCAGGTGGAACCCCTCTTACCAATAAAGAAAATATGGAAACAGGAACAGGTCTGACCCCAATAATGACCCGAGCCTTGAGGAGGAAGTTTCAGGTAAGGCTTTAGGGGAAAAAAAAATATTGGTTTCTTTTCTTGAAAATAATTTATTTGGAATCATAATTTTTGTTGTTGTTGTTGGAGTCTCATTCCATCACCCAGGCTGGAGTGCAGTGGCACACTCAAGGCCAACTCAGCGTTGACCTGCTGGGCTCTGGCAATCCTTCTGCCTCAGCCTACCAAGTAGCCAGAACTACAGGCATCCTACTGCACCTGGCAAATTTGTGATTTATTGTAGAGACAAGGTCTCACCAAGTTGCCCGGGCTGGTCACAAACCCATGGGCTCAGGCAATCCACTTGCCTCGACCTGCCAAAGTGCTGGGATTACAGGCTGGGCCACCAAACCCAGCCTGGAATCATAATTTAAAGCAGCTTTCTTTATTTTTTTTAAGTTGGAGTCTCACTCTGTCGTCCAGGCTGGAGTGCAGTGGCATGCTCGTGGCATCAACCTGCTGAGCTCAGGTGATCCTTCCGTCTCATTCTTCCAAGTAGCCAGAACTACAGGCATGCCCTACCATGCCCAGTCAATTTTTTATTTATTGTAGAGACAAGGTCTCACCAAGTTGCCCAGGCTGGTCTCAAACCCCTGAGCTCAGACAGTCCTCTCACCTCAGCCTCCCAAAGTGCTGGGATTACAGGCTTGAGTCACCGCATCTAGTCTGTAATTTTTATTTTTATTTATTTATTTATTTACTTATTTAGTTGGAGTCTCGCTCTGTCGCCCAGACTGGAGTGCAGTGGCCACTCCTGGCCACCACAGCCTCGACCTGCTGGGCTCTGGCGATCCTTCCGCCTCAGCCTTCCAAGTAGCTGGAACTACAGGCGTGCGCTACCACGCCCAGCTAATTTTTTGATTTATTGTAGAGATGCGGTCTCACCAAGTTGCCCCGGTGGGTCTCGAACCTATGGGCTCAGGCAATCCACTCACCTCAGCCTCCCAAGGCACGGAATTACAGCCTGAGCCATCGAGCCCAGCTTAGTCTATAATTTTTAAATAGTACCTTATACTTTGCAAAGCACTTTTGTATATAGACTTCATAAAATTCTATGTGGTATAGCCAGAATTATCATCAATGAATATCTGATTTTATTAATTCCTTTAAATAGTGTTTATTAAGCACTTCCTAAATGCCAGACAGTGTCATGAAGTACAGAGGTTAAAGTGCTAAGCAAAGGCAAACACAGATATACTGTCTTGAAACTTTCAGTTTAATGGAGAAAATAGTATCATAATAATATCATACTGCAATATGTGCTGTGAAGGAAGGGAACGGGTTCTGTGGAAGCCCATAGAGGAACTTGGTCTAAGCTGGGTGATCTAGAAAGGATTCCCTCTGGAAGTGATGGTTCTTGAGGTGAGATTTAAAAGATGAATGGGCATTAACTGGGAAAAGTAAATGTGGAGCATTGGGTGTGGGCTGTGGGCTGTGGGCCCACCACGGATGTCACGGAGAAGAGAGTTCCAGGCAAAAAAGAAAAGCATATATAAGGATCCCGTGGTGGGAGGGATCATGGCCTATCCAAGGAACTGAAAAGTGACCAGCAATGTTGCAACTTAGAGAGGGAGCCTCACAGTGGGAAAAGACCGGGATAAAGATATAGCTAGGAGGACCATGCAGGGTTGATAGGAACAGATCTTGGCAGCTTTCTTGTCACTTGCATGTATGACCCACACACCAAAATCCACTAAATCATCTGGTCCTGGTCTCTTCCAAACCCTGTTTGTCTTTGTCTTCTCCTTGATTGCCTTTATCATCAGATCTGTGAGGAGCAGCCATCTATCTGCAACCCCTGATGGAATACTGGGACACAGAACTGCTGTGAACCTCATATTTCCTTCTCCTTCTGGCAGCCACACCACAGACCCTACTGCTGACACCCTCCCCAACATTGCCTTCCCTTTGTTCTCAGTTTAAGAATCAGTGTCTTTTGTAGGACAGCATGATTTCTCTCTTGCCAGCTTGGTTCTCCTGGGCACTGTGCAACTTCTCTTGAAGTGTGGTCAGGTCCACGTTCTTCCACTTACAGCATACACAATCACGTTCCTTGCTGATACCAAAAGTTGTGAAGGGCAGGAGCAAAGGGAAGAGGCTTCACCGAAGGACTTAGTCCCTTCCTTTCTCAGCTTAGTTCTAGGATCCTTGTTGACACTGCCCCACCCTATAACTGGTATAGTGAGTTAGGAACTATGGAAACAGAACTTAGAATAAATAGTAAGCCCACATATTGAACAATAACAACAAAATTCATAGATAAGACCTATGCCAGATGTTGTGCTCTCAAAACCTACTTAGTCTAGTAAAAATTGTTGTTAGGGGGCTGGACATGGTGGCTCAAGCCTATAATCCCAGCCCTTTGGGAACCCGAGGGGAGAGGATTGCCTGAGTCTAGGGGTTCGAGACCAGCCTAGGCAACTTGGTGAGAACTTGTCTCTCCAATAAATCAAAAAATTAGCTGGGCATAGTGGTGCATGCCTGTAGTTACAGCTACTTGGAAGACTGAGGTGGAAGGATCACCTGAGCCCATCAGGTTGAGGCTGTGGTAGCCGTGGGCACTCCAGCCTGGGTGACAGAGTGAGACTACAACTAAAAAAAAAAAATTGTTGTTAGGTATAGACTGACTTTTCCCACCCAGCCCCTAAGCATCCTTTTTCCTTAAAATCTGAGGCAACTGTATCAGGTTTTGCATATGGCTACAGGTAGCAGAAATCTGACTATAGTGACTTACTCAAATAGAGACTTATTTTTCTTACTTAAATATTTATCTGGGGCTGAGTGTGGTGGCTCATGCCTATAATCCCAGCACTTTGGGAAGCTGAGGTTGGCGGATTGCTTGAGCCTAGGAATTCAAGACCAGTCTGGGCAACATAGTGAAACCTTGTCTCTACAAAAAAATTAAAAAATTAGCTGGGTATGGTGGTGCGCATCTGTAGTCTCAGTTACTTGGATGCTGTTGTGGAAGGATTGCCTGAACCCAGGAAGTTGAGGCTGCTGTGAGTCATGATCGTCGTGATCATGCCACTGTTCTCCAGCCTGGATGACAGAGTGAGATCCCAATTCAAAAAAAAAAAAAAAAAACAAGCCAGGCATGGTGTCTTATGCGTATAATTCCAGTACTTTAGGAGGCAGAGGCAAGAGAATTGCCTGAGCCCACGGGTTCAAGACCATCCTGAGCAACACGACAAGACCTCGTCTCTACAATAAATCAAAAAATTAGTTGGGCGTGGTGGCACATGCCTGTAGTTCCAGATACATGGAATGCTGAAGCGGAAGGATTGTCAAACTCAGTAAGTCAGGGCTGCAGTGGCCATGAGCATGCTACTGCTCTCCAGCCTGGGTGACAGAGTGAGACTCCAACTCAAAAATAAAAAAATTCTTTGGGAAGTAGGAAGTCCACAACTGTAGTATAGCAGCTTCACCATGTCATCACTGTTTTTCCATCCTTAATGTATGGTTTTATCCTCATGTTCTAAAGTGGCTACACTTCCTGAAGCCTCATGTCCACATTCTAGGCAAGAGAAGGAGAAAGACAAAGGCCTATGTTAGCTAAGGTACCCCTCATCTCTTTAAAGGCGCCCAATCCAGGAACTTCTGATTACCTCAGGGAAACTGGAGAAAGTGGGTTCTTTTTGGTTGTTTGTTTTTGTTTTTAGAGACAGGATCTCATTCTGTCACTCAGGCGGGAATGCAGTGATATGATCATAACTCACGGCAGCCTCTAACCCCTGGGCTCAAATGATCCTCCCACCTTGGCCTCCTGAATAGCTGGAACTACAAGCGTGTGCCACCACAGCCAGTTTGGTTTTTATAATCTGGATGCAATGCTGGCCAGGTGGTGGTGGTTCATGTTTATAATTCCAGTGCTTTGAGAGACTGAGACAGGAGGATCACTTGAGGTCAGGAGTTTGAGAACAGCCTGAGCAGTATAGCAAGATCCTGTCTCTACAAAAAAATTAAAATCAGCCAGGCATGATGGTGGATGCCTGTGTCCCAGCTACTCTGGAGGCTGAGGTGGGAGGATCGCTTGAACCTAGGAGTTTGAGGCTGCAGTGAGCTATGATTGCACCACTGCACTCCAGCATGGGTGACAGAGCAAGACCCTGTCTCTAAAAAAAATAAATTAAGTAAATAAAAAAATTTGGCTGGGTGCAGTGACTCATGCCTGTAATCCCGGGACTTTGGGAGGCAGAGGCGAGAAGATTACCTGAATCCAGGAGTTTGGGACCAGCCTGGGCAACTTGGCGAGACTTCGTCTCTACAATACAATCAAAACATTAGCCGGGCATGGTGGTGCACACCTGTGATTCCAACTACTTGGAGGGCTAAGGTGGAAGGATTGCCTGAGCTCAGTAGGTCAAGGCTGCAGTGAACATGCCACTGTACTACAGCTTAGGTGACAGAGTGAGACTCCAACTCAAAAAATATTAAAATTAAAATTAAAAATTAGGATCATTTTGAAGAAGAAGGAGAGTTGTGTTGGCCACAGGAACATAATACATATCATAACTGGAACTTTTTTTTTTTAATAGCTGGCTCACCCTAGAAGCCCAACTCAAGCTGTGCCACTTTCTACAAGCAGCTTTGATGAACAAAACTGATGTCAACTCTACCTGACTCCATGTGATGATCCATAAAACATCCATACAGATACAAACACCCAAATCATTTTTTTAAATATAGTAAGATATATATAAATATACTAACATTCTTTCATTTGAAGAATTAGAGTATGTATTAAGCCCATATGTAACTGTCATACAAAGTAGGTAACAGGTAATTGGATATTTTCTAGTTTGCATGGTCAGCATGAAAACCAGATGAGAAAATGCAATCTCCAGAGTGATATTTATCTTGGAATTACCCAATTTAGATTAGAGAGGTTGTTCAAATTTAACTTGATAACTCTAGTTTATATGGTATAGGTACAGTTATGGACAGGAAAACAGGTTCCTGTCCATACTGGGTATTATCAGCTAATTGAAAGAAAAGTATTTCAGTCTATAAGCCTCATGCATTCATTACTACAAACAATAAAAAAATATTTTATGAGCCAGGCTTGGTGGCTCAGCCTGTAATCCTGCACTTTGGGAGGCTGAGGTGAGCGAATTGCCTGAGCCCGCGGGTTCGAGACCCACCTGGGCAACTTTGTGAGACCTAATCTCTGCAATAATCAAAAAATTAGCCGGGCATGGTAGCGCGCACCTGTAGTTCCAGCTACTTGGAAGGCTGAGGAGGAAGGATCGCCAGAGCCCAGCAGGTTGAGGCTGTGGTGGCCGGGAGCGGTCACTGCACTCCAGCCTGGGTGACAGAGTGAGAATCCAACTCAAAAAAAAAAAAAAAATTTTATGGCTGAGCTCAGTGGCTCAGCCTGTAATCCCAGCACTTTGGGAGGCCGAGGCAAGTGGATTGCCTGAGTCTGTGGGTTCAAGACCAGCCAGAGCAACTTGGCAACACCTCATCGCTACAATAAATCAAAAATTAGCCGGGTGTGGTATCACATGCCTGTAGTTCTGGCTGCTTGGAAGGCTGAGGCAGAAGAATCGCCAGAGTCCACCAGGTTGATGTTGAGGTGGCCATGAGTGTGCCACTGCGCTCTACCCTGGGCAACAGAGTGAGACTCCAACTCAAAAAAAAAAAATTTATTTCTATAATTGTTTTATAGAAATTATATTTCTGTAATTGTTTTATAAACAATTAAGAAGTGTGACCATCCTCCATCCAAATGCAAATATCTTCCAAAGGATTTGAAGTGAATCCCAAGGTGACCTTAAAAATTGGAATATAAGCTGGACTCGGTGGCTCAGCCTGTAATCCCGCACCTTTGGGAGGCTGAGGTGAGTGGATTGCCTGAGCCTGCGGGTTCAAGACCCGCCTGGATAGTGAGACCTCATCTCTACAATAAATCAAAAACAATCAGCCGGGCGTGGTAGCGCATGCCTGTAATTCCAGCTACTCAGAAGGCTGAGGCAGAAGGATCGCCGGAGCCCAGCAGGCGAGGCTGTGGTAGTGAGTGAGACTCCACTCAAAAAAAAAAAAAAATTAGAATATAGCCAGGTGTAGGGGCACATGCCTATAGTCCCAGCTATTTGGAGGCTGAGGCGGGGAATCATGTAAACCTAGGAGTCCCAGAATGTAGTGCACCATGGTTATACCTGTAAATAGCCACTGCACTCTAGTGTGAGCAACACGGTGAGACCCTGTCTCTAAAATTAAAAAAATTAAAAATTAGAATGTATCATTTCTAGTATGTTGGATAGGTAGTTATATCTGGCTCACTGAGATAGTCCTTATTTTTATATCTACATTCTGTCCACATTAATGCAACTAAATAAAAATTTTATGAAGACTTTAACATGAAACTTACATTTTCCATAATGTCTTGCCATGGATTCTCCAAAGTCCATAGCAGGTTCACTATGAGATCTGATTCTGTGTTCTCACCAGCCACGTATTAAAAAGCAGTCATGGCCGGCTTTCGTGGCTCAGCCTGTAATCCCAGCACTTTGGGAGGCTGAGGCAAGTGGATTGCCTGAGCCCACAGGTTTGAGACCAGCCCGGACAACTTAGTGAGATCTCGTCTCTACAGTAAATCAAAAATTAGTCAGGTGGTAGTGCACACCTGTAGTTCCAGCTGAGGCGGAGGGATCGCCAGAGCCCATCATGTTGACATTGGGGTGGCTGTGAGTATGCCACTGCACTCCAGCCTGGGCGATGGAGTGAGACTCTGACCCAAAAAACAAAACAAACAAACAAACAAAAAAACCAGTCATAATGCACATTTCACTGGATTTTGTTTTTCCCTGCCAGTCTAGGATTTCCAGATTTAGCAAATAAGAATGTAAGACATCCAAGTAAATTTGAATTTCTGATAGACAATATATATATATATATATATATATATATTTTTTTTTTTTTTTTTTTTTTTTGAGTTGGAGTCTCACTCTGTCATCCAGACTGGAGTGCAATGTCCGCTCCCGGCCACCACAGCCTCCATCTGCTGGGCTCCGGAGATCCTTCCGCCTCAGCCTTCCAGGTAGCTGGAACTACAGGTGCGTGCTACCATGCCCAGCTAATTTTTGATTTATTGTAGAGATGAGGTCTCACCAAGTTGCCCAGGTGGGTCTTGAACCTGCGGGCTCAGGCAATCCACTCACCTCAGCCTCCCAAAGCACGGGATTATAGGCTGAGTCATTGAGTCTGACAACAAAATATAATTTTTAAGTATAATTATTATATCCTGTTAAATAACAAATAATTTTTTTAGTATATGCCTCAAATATTGCATAGGACATAATTGTACTAAAAAATTATTCATTGTTTATCTGAAATTCACAAGCTTAACTGGACATTCTACATTTTATTTAGCAATCTTATTAGTCAGTCCCCTACAAAATTGGCAAGTACTGTATTTCTGGGAGTTCTCAGTTTATCAGATATGTCTGCTTAGCAGTGGACACTACTGTAGCTTTGGTGAAGATCCCCATCACATATGAGCTAAGTATGATGGAGGAAGAGGAACTTTCATTACAGTGTCACTCAAGGCACAGGATACTGTTGCCTGTCGATACTGTTAACCTCCTCTGCAGTTCCAAGAATAAAGATAGCGGCTCCTCATTAATAGGAAACAAGGTTTTTCAGATCATCACTGAACTTTCTAGTTTGACAGGAAGCAGCTACATATCTACTTGAAATATACTCAGGTTAGCTTAGGCTAAAAAGATAAGTCAGCAATTTCCCAGAAATAACTGTATTTGCACAGATAAATATTGCTTTGAGATGCCAAAGCCAGTGTTGTTAGAAAGTCATCAGATCAGATAGCAGACCTGGGACAAGTTTAGCACCTAAGAGGCAGTCCTGCTGATGAGACTCACATTTATGTTTATAACACATTTATGGATGAAAATTAAACAGGCAGCAAAGTTAAGAGGTATATCTGCTGCTGGTGAAAGTTGTTTTTTAAAAAACTGCTATCTATATTTATATTATGTAACAATAAAGGGAATAATCACTGATAATAAAACAGCTGAGTATAACAGAATAATTTTCTATGGGACACTTACAATGTTTACAATATTAAAAACCACCATGCACCCTATCAATTTAATCTAAATGACTTGACTGTTCTTGTGGATAAAGGATTATAAGAAAAATGCTGTAAGTCCGGGCACAGTGGTTCACACCTATATTTTCAGCTCTTTGGTAGGCCAAGGTGAGAGGATTGCCTGAGCCCATGGGTTTGAAGCCAGCCTGGGCAACTTGGCAAGACCTCATCTCTACAATTAATCAAAAAATTAGCCAGGCATGGTGGTGCACGCCTGTAGTCCCAGCTACTTGGAAGGCTGAGGTGGAAGGATTGCCTGAGCCCAGCAGGTCGAGGCTGCTGTGGCCATGAGTGTGCCACTGCACTCCAGTTTGAGCTACAGAGTGAGACTCCGACTCAAAAAAACCCAAAAAAGCTGTAGGAATTATATAAACCAACATTGCAAAGCTACTACTGCCATTATATCAGTATTAAAATATGTTATACCTTGTATCTTTTACTAATTTTTATGGCAGAGTTTATATTGTAACCATTTCAGAACCTTATAAATGCTGTGACTTCGTTAAACTATTGCTTATTGCATGCTTCCAATGTATTTTGAGACTCAATGGCAACCGGAGAATGTAAACAATCAAGGTGTATCTAGTTATGTTTTAATAAACTTTTGGTTTTTCTCCTCTTAGCCTTTTTTTCACTACAAATATTATGGTGCAGACCAGGCGCGGTGGCTCATGCCTATAATCCCAGCACTTTGGGAGGCCGAGGTGAGAGGATTGCCTGAGCCCGTGAGTTCGAGACCAGCCTGGGCAATTTGGCGAGACCTCATCTCTACAATAAATAAAAAAATTTGGCTGGGCTCAGTGGCTCAGCCTGTAATCCCAGCACTTTGGGAGGCTGAGGTGAGTGAATTGCCTGAGCATGTGGGTTCAAGACCAGCCAGGGCAACTTGGCGTAACCTCGTCTCTACAATAAATAAAAAATTAGTCAGACATGGTAGCACACACCTGTAGTTCCAGCTACTTGGAAGGCTGAGGCGGAAGGATCACCTGAACCCGATGCTGGGGTGACCGTGAATGTCACAGAGTAAGACTCCAACTCAAAAAAAAAAAAAATTAGCCAGGCATGGTGGCACGTGCCTGTAGTTCCAGTTACTTGGAAGGCTGGGGGGAAAGGATCTCCTGAGCCCAGCAAGTCGACTCTAGGGTGGCCGTGAGCATGCTACTACTCTCCAGCCTGGGTGACAGAGTGAGACTCCAACTCAAAAAAAAAGTGCATGAAACATATTAATATAATCAACCATATAATCAACAAATTATAAAGCAAAAACTCATGTAATCACCAAGAACTATACATTATAAGTGTTTTCAGAGGCCCTGCCTGTCTCCCTCCCCTATCATAATTCCTGGCCTAAGTAACCAGTGACCTTCTTGTTATAATAAATATTTCCTAGCTTTTACCAACTATGCATCCCTAGTGCTTATGGTTTATATTACCTGCTTTTGAGCTCTATATAAATAGAATCATATGGTATTTATTGTTTTGTTTCTGGCTTCTTTTGATCAACATCTAAAAGATTCCATCATGTCATTGTGTAGTGCTACAGATAATTTATTCTTGATACGTGAAAATAGTTATTATTATTAACCCATTATTTCATTAATAGATGTTAGACTCATTTCCAGTTTTTAGCTATTTTGATATGCATGCTGTTATGAATATTCTTTTTTACTTTTTTAGAAACAGGATCTTGCTCTGTCACCCAGGTTGGAGTGCAGTGACAAAAATCATAGCTCATTACAGCCTCAAATTCCTGGACTCAAGCAGTCCTCCTGCCTCAGCCTCTCAAGTAGCTGGGACTACAGGTGCTCACCATCATGCCTGACTAATTAAAAAAAATTTTTTTAGAAACAATATCACTATGTTGCCCAGGCATTTTTTTTTTTTTTTTTGAGTTGGAGTCTCACTCTGTCACCCAGATTGGAGTGCAGTGGCCGGGAGCGGCCACTGCAGCCTCTACCTGCCGGGCTCCGGCGATCCTTCCACCTCAGTCCCGGAACTACAGGCGTGCGCTACCACGCCCGGCTGATTTTTTGATTTATTGTAGAGATGAGGTCTACGCCAAGTTGCCCAGGCAGGTCTCGAACCCGCGGGCTCAGGCAATCCACTCACCTCAGCCTCCCAAAGGCGCGGGATTACAGGCTGAGCCACCGAGCCTGGCTGAAATTCTGCATTTCTAAGAAGCTCCCTCTACTTCAGTCTGCAGTCTATACCTTGCGTAGCGAAGTTTTAAGGCTTAAATTGAACCCATTTTCTACTATTAGAGCAGTCCCTTGAAACTCTTCTTTTGCAGTGTTTTTGTATTTGTTGAAGTGCAAACTGTTTCCAATTGTCTTTTTGATATTTCAACTCCTACCATTCAAGTTAACGAAATTCTTAAACCAGCTGTGGTGTGGGACTTGGGGAAAACTTGGCATAAAACTAGGAGAGGAGGAGCAGGAGGCGGAACCAAAGTGAGAGGAGAGGAGGAGCAGGAGGCGGAACCAAAGTGAGAGGAAAGTAGGAACTGAAGAAGCGGAGGAGGGATTTCAAAATTGGACGAAAGCCGGTTGGTTTTACTGGCGGACCGGAAGGACTGTAGAGAAGGTTCTACACCATGGCGGGTCCTGTCAGCTTACGCGAGCTTCTAATGGGCGCTTCAGCCTGGATGGGCTCTGAAAGTTCCGGAGGGTCCCCTGTTGAGGGCGGGGGGAGCGCAGCTGGCGGACCGGAGCCTCCCTGGCGGGAGGATGAGATCTGCGTGGTGGGAATCTTCGGCAAGACTGCTCTGCGCCTGAATTCCGAGAAGTTCTCTCTTGTGAACACGGTGTGCGACCGGCAGGTCTTCCCTCTCTTTCGCCACCAAGATCCTGAGGATCCGGGGCCTAGAATCAGGACCGAACCTGGCGCCACAGGGGAGGCAGGTGGAGCCGGAGACCCTGGAGCTGCAGCGGGGGATCCAGTGCGGGGAGGTGGAGCTGCTGCGGAAGGTAACCGAACTGAGCCGGGCTCTCAGGACTACAGCCTTCTGCAGGCCTATTACAACCAGGAAAGCAAAGTTCTGTATCTTCTTCTTACTTCCATCTGTGACAATTCACAGCTTCTACGGGCTTGTCGGGCTCTTCAGAGTGGGGAAGCTGGAGGTGGCCTCTCTTTACCTCATGCAGAAGCGCACGAGTTCTGGAAGCATCAAGAGAAGCTGCAGTGCCTCAGTCTCCTTTACCTTTTCTCCGTCTGTCACATCCTGCTTCTGGTCCATCCCACTTGTTCCTTTGACATCACTTATGATCGAGTTTTCAGAGCCCTGGATGGGTTGAGACAGAAAGTACTGCCACTCCTTAAAACAGCCATTAAGGATTGTCCAGTTGGCAAAGAGTGGAAGCTAAACTGCAGACCTTGCCCACCTAGACTTCTCTTCCTCTTTCAACTCAATGGAGCCCTCAAGGTGGAACCCCCTCGGAACCAAGACCCAGCTCATCCAGACAAGCCCAAGAAACATTCTCCCAAGAGGAGATTGCAGCATGCCCTGGAGGACCAGATTTATAGAATTTTCCGGAAGAGTCGCGTCTTGACTAATCAAAGTATCAACTGCCTCTTTACGGTGCCTGCCAACCAGGCTTTTGTGTACATAGTTCCTGGAAGCCAGGAAGAGGACCCAGTGGGTATGTTGCTAGACCAACTTAGGAGTCATTGTACTATGAAGGACCCGGAATCTTTGCTGGTGCCTGCCCCCCTTTCTGGGCCTAGGCGATACCAGGTGATGAGGCAGCACAACCGACAACAACTTTCCTTTCACATTGACAGCAGTAGTTCCAGTTCTTCAGGCCAGCTTGTGGATTTCACTCTTCGGGAATTCCTCTGGCAGCACGTGGAGCTAGTCTTAAGCAAGAAAGGTTTTGATGACAGTGTGGGCAGGAACCCACAGCCTTCCCATTTTGAACTTCCCACTTACCAGAAGTGGATCTCAGCAGCCTCAAAACTGTATGAAGTAGCTATTGATGGGAAAGAGGAGGACTTGGCCTCACCCACTGGGGAGCTAACATCTAAGATTTTAAGCAGTATTAAAGTCTTGGAAGGGTTTTTGGATATTGACACAAAATTCTCAGAAAACCGATGCCAAAAAGCTTTACCCATGGCCCACAGTGCCTACCAGTCAAATTTGCCTCATAATTACACAATGACTGTCCATAAGAATCAGCTTGCTCAGGCTCTTCGAGTATACAGCCAGCATGCTAGAGGTCCAGCCTTTCACAAATATGCCATGCAATTGCATGAGGACTGCTACAAATTTTGGAGCAATGGCCATCAGCTCTGTGAGGAGAGGAGTTTAACTGATCAACACTGTGTACACAAATTTCACTCATTACCTAAATCAGGTAGCTAAAATTTCTCAGTTCTTTGAAATCAAAACTTTGCACCATGTTTTTATTCTTGTTTTAAGATCGTTTGTTCATTATGTATTGATATTTTAAAGAGAGCCCCACAGAAATTTAGGTACATCAGCTATAAGTTTTCTGTTCTGCTGTAAAAGGAAAATATCAGCTATGACTACTTGCTTATTTTCTTGAATGTAAAGAATGAATCTGAGTGAATTGGTATATGAGAACTATTAAATAGTATACAATTTCATATTAATATTTTTATCTTAGATTTGTTGAACTAAAATGAATGCTATGAAGAGTAAGGTCACATGATGTTGGTAAAAGGAGGAAAAATTTATTTAGAAACTTAAAAAAAACTTTAGATTGAAAACAAATTAATTTCTATAGTTTCACTTGCTTAGTCTGTTATATGTGTTTAGTTAAGGTTTTTGTGTATTTTGTTTATTTCCAAAGAACTATTGGGAGCATTTTGGTACCTAGATGTTGTAGAATGCAAAGTAAGTTTGAGTTTGCATTATGCTGGTGACATTAATAGTGATTGTCATATTTTCCAGGAGAAAAACCAGAGGCTGATAGAAATCCTCCTGTGCTATATCACAACAGCCGAGCTCGATCTACTGGTGCCTGTAACTGTGGAAGGAAACAAGCACCTCGAGATGATCCTTTTGATATCAAGGCAGCTAACTATGACTTTTATCAGGTAGACTTTGAATATTTTTTTCTTTCTCTTCTCTCTCTTTTCTTTTTCTTTTTTTTTTTTAGTTAGAGTCTCACTCTGTTGTCCAGGCTGGAGTGCAGTGGCATGCTCATGGCAACCTCAGCCTGATGGGCTCAGGTGATCCTTCCACTTCAGTCTTCCAAGTAGCTGGAAGTACAGGTGTGCACCACCACACCTGGCTAATTTTTTTTTTTTGAGTTGGAATCTCACTCTGTCACCCAGGCTGGAGTACAGTGGCACGCTCATTACCATTGCAGCCTTGACTGCTGGGCTCAGGTGATCCTTCTGCCTCAGGCTTCCAAGTAACTGGAATTACAGGCACACGCCACCAGGCCCAGCTAATTCAGCTAATTTTTTATTTTTTGTAGAGATGAGATCTCACCATGTTGCTCAGGCTGATCTTGAACCCTTGGGCTCATGCATTCCTCTTGCCACTGTCTCCCAAAGTGCTGGACTACAGGCGTGAGCCACCACACCTGGCTTAATTTTTTTGATTTATTGTAGAGATGAAGTCTCGCCGAGTTGCCCAGGCTGGTCTTGAACCCCTGGACTCAGGCAATCCTTTTGCCTTGGACTCCCAAAGTGCTGAGATCATAGACTTGAGCCACTACACCAGGCTCTCTTCTCTTTTGTTTGCTAAATATCATCTGACTAAAAATATATATTTTAGCCAGGCACGGTGGCTCATGCCTGTAATCTCATCACTTTGGGAGATGGAGGCAAGAGAATAGCTTGAGCCTCTTTGTTTGAGACCAGCCTGGGCAACATGGAGAGACCTCATCTCAATAGTAAATCGAAAAATTAGCCAGGCATGGTGGCAGGTGCCTGAAGTTCCAGCTAATTGGAAGGCTGAGGCGGAAGGATTGCCTGAGCCCAGCAGGTCAAGGCTGCAGTGGCTGTGAACATGCCACTGCACTCCAGCTCCAGCCTGGGTGACAGAATGAGACTGACTCAAAGAATATATATACACACACACACATTTTTAGAAGCAAAATATTATCTAGAAAAGCAAATGTGTCGAGACCCGCCTGGGCAGCGAGACCTCATCTCTACAATAAATCAAAAAGTCAGCCGGGTGTGGTAGCGCATGCCTGTAATTCCAGCTACTCGGAAGGCTGAGGTGGAAGGATCGCCGGAGCCCAGCAGGTGAGGCTGCGGTGGCCGGGAGCGGCCACTGCACTTTAGTCTGGGCGACTGAGGGAGACTCCAACTCAAAAAAAAAAAAGAAAAGCAAATGTGACTGCTGTATGATATATAAAAAAGGGCAAGTTCTTTACATGCACTTAATTTGCTTACATATTGATTGTTGATCTTGCTTGTTAGAGTGAAGAATATGTTATTTTAAATTTAAAATTTAAATTTAAATTTTCTCCTCCCCCTCCTTTAGCTTCTGGAAGAAAAATGTTGTGGAAAATTGGATCATATCAATTTCCCAGTATTTGAGCCAAGTACTCCAGATCCTGCTCCTGCCAAAAATGAATCCTCTCCTGCTCCTCCAGATTCAGATGCTGAGAAACTTAAAGAAAAAGAGCCTCAAACCCAAGGAGAGAGCACAAGCCTGAGTTTAGCTTTGAGTTTGGGCCAATCAACAGACAGTTTAGGTACCTACCCGGCTGATCCACAAGCAGGAGGAGATAATGCAGAAGTTCATGGTCAAGTAGAAGTAAAAACTGAGAAGAAACCAAACTTGGTTGATCGACAGGCCTCCACAGTTGAGTATCTCCCAGGAATGTTGCATTCAAATTGCCCTAAAGGTCTCCTACCCAAATTCTCCAGCTGGTCTTTGGTTAAACTAGGCCCTGCCAAGTCTTACAACTTTCATACAGGCTTGGACCAACAGGGCTTCATTCCAGGAACAAACTATCTTATGCCTTGGGACATTGTCATCAGGACTAGAGCTGAAGATGAAGGAGACTTAGACACAAATTCTTGGCCTGCTCCAAATAAAGCTATTCCTGGAAAGAGAAGCGCAGTTGTAATGGGAAGAGGAAGACGACGAGATGACATAGCTCGAGCTTTTGTGGGCTTTGAATATGAAGACTCTCGGGGTCGGAGATTCATGTGCTCTGGACCTGATAAAGTAATGAAAGTAATGGGAAGTGGGCCAAAGGAATCAGCTTTAAAAGCCCTAAATAGTGATATGCCCTTATATATTCTGTCATCATCGCAGGGTAGAGGACTCAAACCACATTATGCTCAACTTATGAGGCTTTTTGTTGTGGTTCCTGATGCTCCCTTGCAGATAATACTAATGCCTCAGGTAAGAAATATGACCCTCCCCAGCCCCAAACAAAAAATGCTGATGCTTGCTTTGACTTTTTTTTTTGAGTCAGAATCTTACTCTGTGACCCAGGTTTGAGTGCAGTGGCACGCTCGGCCACTGCAACCTCGACCTGCTGAGCTCAGGTGATCCTTCTGCCTCAGCCTTCCAGGTAGCTGGAACTACAGGCATGCGCCACCATACCCAACTAATTTTTTGATTTATTGTAGAGATGAGGTTTCGCCAAGTTGCCCAGGCTGATCTCGAACCCGTGAACTCAGGCAATTCTCTGACCTCGGGCTCCCAAAGTGCTGGGATTATAGGTGTCAACCAGCTTTGATTTGTTTTTGTTTTTTTTTTTGAGTTGGAGTCTCACTCTGTTGCCCAGACTGGAGTGCAGTGGCCGATCCCGGCCACCACAGCCTCAGCCTGCTGGGCTCCAGTGATCCTTCCGCCTCAGCCTTCCAAGTAGCTGGAACTACAGGCGCGCGCTATCACGCCCAGCTGATTTTTTGATTTATTGTAGAGATGAGGTCTCGTCAAGTTGCCCAGGTGGGTCTTGAACCTGCGGGCTCATGCAATCCACTCACCTCAGCTTCCCAAGGTGCGGGATTACAGGATGAGCCACCGAGCCCGGCTTGATTTGTTTTTTGAGATGGAATCTCACTCTGTCGCCCAGGCTGGAGTGCAGTGGCACACTCACAGCCACTCCAGCTTTGACCTACTGGGCTCCAGCAATCCTTCAGCCTCAGTCTTCCAAGTAGCAAGAACTACAGGTGCGCGCTACCACGCGCTGCTAATTTTTTTTTTTTTTTAATTGTAGAGATGAGGTCTCACCAAGTTGCCTGGGCTGGTCTCAAACCCGCGGGCTCAGGCAATCCACTCGCTTCAACCTCCCAAAGTGCTGGAATTACAGACTGAGCCACCAAGCCCAGCCTGATTTTTTTTTTTAAAGTACAGGATAATGTCAAAACTAATACTTCATTAAACAGGTCTTAAATGTAAATATCTTTTATACCTAATAATCCATTTTTTAAAAAATTGTGGGCAACCCCCTCGGGTCCCCTCCCACTGTGGGAGCTTTTCTGTCCTCTCAATAAATACTACTTTCTAAAAAAAGAAAAAAATTGTGAGTATTTTTATTAGTTCACACCATCGATTCACATTATTCCATTGAGAGGCAGAGCTTACAGCTAAAAATCTGTAGAAAAGCAGAATATTTGAGACCGAATAATGTAATATTGGATATGATTAAATTTAGGAGTGTACCCATGTCTGTATCTGCTTAATCTTATATGCTCTTTGAGCCTATTGTTTATTTAGGCATTTACCTCTCAGTTGTTTCTTCTTGAGAAATGTAATAATTATGTTACCCGTGTTTTTCAGGTTCAGCCAGGTCCACCACCATGCCCAGTATTCTACCCAGAAAAACAAGAAATCACCCTCCCACCCGATGGCCTTTGGGTTCTGAGATTTCCTTATGCTTATGTGACTGAGAGAGGACCTTGTTTCCCTCCTAAGGAAAATGTGCAGTTAATGAGCTACAAGATGCTCCGTGGAGTTCTTAAAGCGGTAACACAATAAGTGTCTTCCAGTCAGTTCAGTCCTAAACTTGAGCTGGTTTTTGTTTTTTGAGTGTGGGGGCTATCTTTTTGGTATGTATATGCTGTGTTTTCCTGAATTCAAAGTGTGTCTTGGTTACATAAGTTCAGTATTTGGAAAATAATTGTTTCATTGTTTTATGATAGTGTTGATATTTATTGTAAATGGGACTACGATTTCCTAATAAAGATTGGTTGTTCTAGAAAAGGACATAAAATATACAGATGCTACCTCTGTTTTCTCTTGTTTCTGTTTCACTGTCCAAAATAAAGCATGTTTCCTTCATAAGTGAATGTTGCATCACCATGTTGAGCCAAAATTTTGTTTTTGCTAAAATGATGTTTTAGCTAGGATTTTCCTTAAGATGCTTCTCTTGAAATTATCATCACAAGTTGGTACCTTCTAGTTTCTAGTAATGATATGAAGACTGACTTGATTACCAAAAAGCACACTTGTTGACTTACAATTCTGGTACCTCAGTTAAATTGTTTTGTTCTTACCATGTCATTCTTAGTCTGATTGGATACCATATTTTAAATGAATGTTATTTGAGCTAAAACTTTTTAATTCAAGATATTACTGCAGACTTTATTCTTTAAAAATTCCTATACTGTGAAACAAGTTGGTGGTGACACAAATTTTATCAATTTATGGAAACTTTCACCAGTATCAACATTACCACATTGTCATCTGATTGGTATTGTCACCAATTAGATAAGCACGCAAATAAGTTAACGTATCTAAACTCTGATGTAATGGACTGTTTTCCTAGACACACTAGTTTTGAAACATTGGACAAGTAGAATTGTATATTTTAGTTTTGATATATATTAAATATAGTATTTAACACCTCTTGCTACATTTAAAGCTGTTACTTAGTTTTTTATTTTAAAATATATAGGGAGGCCTGGCATGGTGGTTCATACCTACAATCCTAGCACTTTGGGAGGTCGAGGTGAGAGGATTGCTTGAGCCCATGGGTTTGAGACCAGCCTGGGCAACTTGGCAAGACCTCATCTCTACAATAAATTGAAAAAAATTAGCCAGACATGGTGGCACGTGCCTGTGGTTCCAGCTGAGTCAGAGTCAGAGTCTCACTCTGTCGCCCAGGCTGGAGTGCGGTGGCACACTCACAGCCTCGACCTGCTGGGCTCAGGTGATCTTTCCGCCTCAGCCTTCCAAGTAGCTGGGACTACAGGCATGGACCACCATGTCTAACTGACTTTTAAATTTTTTTTGTAGGGATTAGGTCTCAATATGTTACCCAGGCTGTATATCAGTTTTTAAAATCACAATTACTTTGAACTAAGCATGGCTCTTGGTAACATTGAATAGCCTTCTGCATTTAGGAAATATAGCCAGATTGCTCTGTAGGTCATGTTCTAACAGTTTTAATTTGTTTGTGTTTTTAATGGCCTCTAAGACTTGGATAACAGGCTGTGTAATGTAGGCCAAAGAAACTGTAAGGGAGTTTCTGAAGACCAAAACTTTTTGGGTGTCATTCTATATGGAACAACTTTGCTTTTCTGCTTAAATTAGTAAATGACTTTCCTTGATTATTTTTGGTTATAGAAGCTACCCTAATTTGAATTTCTGTAGCTTTTTTTTTGAGTTGAAGTCTCACTCTGTCGCCCAGACTGGAGTGCAGTGGCTGCTTCCAGCCACCTCAGCCTCGACCTGCTGGGCTCCAGCAATCCTTCTGCCTCAGCCTTTCAAGTAGCTGGAACTACAGGCTTGTGCTACCATGCCCGGCTAACTTTTGATTTATTGTAGAGATGAGGTCTCGCCTGCCCAGGCGGGTCTTGAACCCGCGGGCTCAGGAAATCCACTCACCTCAGCCTCCCAAAGGCACGAGATTACAGGCTGAGCCACCGAGCCCGGCTGTAGCGTTTTTAAATACCAAATTTTTATGCTGTTTGTCTTTATAACCTGCTTAAAAGACAAATGCAGTATCCATGTTTGTTTTTGTCCATAAATAGGTTTACAGAGTGCTGCATTGGAGAAATGTGGGCTGTATAATTTGTATTGCTTACCACCTTCTCTTTAGTCATGCAAATTTTAAAAGTGATGATTTTATTAAAGAAATTGTATTTATCCTGTAGCAGCACTCACATTGTCTTTGGCCTAGCAGATGTTTCAAACTGGTTCTTTTTGAAGACTCATGTCAAAAGGGACTTCACAGGACATCCTTTAGCCTATTGGTAAGTTTTTTGGTGGGTCCAAGTTGTGTGTAGCTAAGGTTTTAGGAATTAATTTATGTCTTATATAAGGAGTGCTTACTATTTAAAGGACTAGTATAATAAATTTATTTTTTGAGTTGGGGTCTAACTCTGTCACCCAGGCTAAAGGGCAGTGGCATACTCACAGCCACTGCAGTCTTGGGCTGCTGGGCTCAGGTGCTCCTTCCACCTCAGCCTTCCAAGTAGCTGGAACCACAGGCATGTGCCACCATCCCTGGCTGATTTTTAATTTATTGTGGAGACAATTTCTCACCATGTTACTCAGGCTGGTCTTGAACCCCTTGAGCTCAGGTAATCCTCTCACCTCTGCCTCCCAAAGTGCTAGGATCACAGACATGAGCCACTGTGCCTGGCTTTACTGGCATTTTATATATGTTACCTCTAATATTCAAAACATTGCAAGATAGAAATTATTCCTATTTTATACATAAGAATTAAAGCTTGGAATGGTTAAATAATTTATCCAAGGTCACATAGCTCAGGAGTGGCATAGTCTGAATCTAAGTTTAGAACTCTGATTTTGAAGCAGTACTCTTCTCCGCTGTTTGCATTCTTAGAAAATATAAGAATGAAAGCTGCATGTCAGTTACTCCAACTGAATATCTTGGCTCTGGTTTCAAAACATGCGAATGGATAAATGTATTCTCTTTCATTTTAATCTAAAAAAAAATAGTTATCCCTACTGAATCCAAGGGACCAAAAAAAAGTAAGTATGACACCTTCAAAATATCTTAGTTTCTCTTGAGAGTTCGAATCTTGATTCTCTATAAAACTACTGAATCAGCTGGGCGCAGTGACTCACGCTTGTGATCCCAGTACTTTGGAAGGCAGAGGCGAGAGAATTACCTGAGTCCACAGGTTCTGAGACCAGCCTGAACAACATGGCGAGACCTTGTCTCTACAATAAATCAAAAAATTAGGGCCGAGCGCGGTGGCTCAACCCTGTAATCCCAGCACTTTGTGAGGCTGAGGTGAGAGGATTGCCGGGACCCACAGGTTTGAGAACAGCCTGGGCAACTTGGCAAGACCTCATCTCTACAATTAAAAAAAAAATTAGCCAGACGTGGTGGCATGTCTTTGCTTCCAGCTACTTGGAAGGCCGAGGTGGAAAGATTGCCTGAGCCCAGTGTGCCACTGCACTCCCACCTGAGTGAGATTCCAACTAAAAAAAAAAGCTCTTGAATCTTTTTATATTCTTATACTATCTCTTATTCCATATTTTCACCTATATAAAATAGCACTATAATAGGTTGATCTCACCACTTAAGAAAACCAGGCAATTTACTCAACCCTAAGATGGTAATGTTGGTACTTATTTATTAAAGATGGTTAAAATTATAGGAATATATATAAAGCTGCTAATAGAAGGGCACATAGCTAAATTCATAATAATGATTGTAATTTATCTCTAATTTACTTTTTAAATTTTAATAGCTTGAGAGATGGTAAATAGGTCTCAGTTAGTTTTAGTCTACCTTTTATGATCAGGTAAACATTGCCTAGTATCTGCAAAACACCGGTAAGTAACATGACATACTGCAGTTTTGTACACTTGATTTGTACCTTTGTTCTTGCTTTTTTCTGTGGTCTTTTTCAAGTTGGGCTTGGTTTTTGTTTTGTTTTGTTCAGTTTCCTTATGCTTTATATAAAGCTGACTCTCAAATTCCTAAGCCATTTAGTTGGTTTTTTTTTTCCTTTTGTGTTGGAGTCTCTGTTACCCAGGCTGGAGTGCAATGGCAGAATCACGGCCACCCCAGCATTGATTTGCTGGGCTCCAGCGATCCTTCTGCCTCAGCCTTCCAATTAGCTAGAACTACAGGCCTGCGCTACCACATACAGCTAATTTTTTATTTATTATAGAGACAAGGTCTCGCCAAGTTGCCTGAGCTTGTCTCGAACCCACGGGCTCAGGCGATCCACTCCCCTTGGTCTCCCAAAGTGCTGGGAATACAGGCTGAGTCACTATTATTCTCATTTTTGTAGATGGCAGAAACTGAGGCTAAGTGGTATGTGTGCTTCAAGTTACTCATCTTGTAAATGGCACAAGTTACATAGATTTTTTTCCTTGTAATATTTATTGTATACATGTGTCTATACTCATCATAAGAAGCAGACATGAACTTTACAGAAAAGTTCGGTCAGGAAGGAAAAATTTTCCTCTACTCCTCAGTGCCTATAATGTGAGGCCTGCAAATTAAACTGACAAAAGACAGGCTAGCAGGAGGAAAACAGACAAACAGATTTAATTACATATGCACTGGAGTTTGTGAAGAAATGTGACTTAAGGATTTAGGGTTTATATAGCATCTTAATATGGGATGGCAGAAGAGCACTTCTGGAAGAACAAATGATTCCTTAGAAGCTGGGAAGAGGCCTGGCGCAGTGGGTCAAGCCTGTAATCCCAGCACTTTGGGAGACCAAGCCAAGACGGGTTGCCTGAGTTCAGGCGTTCGAAACCAGCCTGGGTAATTTGGGGAGAGGTCACCTCTACAATAAATAAAAAAATAAGCTGGGCATGGTAGTGCATGTCTATAGTCCTATCTACTTGGAAAGCTGAGGCAGAAAGATCACCTGAGCCCAGCAAGTCGAGGCTGCGGTGGCTGTGAGTGTGCCACTGCACTCCAGCCTGGGCAACAGAGTGAGACTCCAACTCGGAGAAAACAAAACAAAACAAAAAGAAGCTGGGGAGAAAGGGCAACTGTGGAAAGACAAATGACTTTAGAGAGATAAATGAGGTGGGGTGCGGTGGCTCAGCCTGTAATCCCAGCACTTTGGGAGGCTGAGGTGAGAGGATTGCCTGAGACCAGGGGTTCGAGACCAGCCTGGGCAACTTGGTGAGACCTTGTCTCTACAATACATCATAAAAACTAGCTGGACATGGTGGCGTGCATATGTAGTTCCAGCTACTTGGAAGGCTGAGACGGAAACATTGCCTAAGTCCAGAAGGTGGAGGCTGCGGTGGCCATGAGCATGCTACTGCATTCCAGCCTGGGCAACAAGAGTGAGACTCCAACTCAAAAAAAAAAAAAAAAAAAAAGAAAGGAAGAAGGAAAGAAGAAAGAAAGATAAATGAATCCTTAGAATTTTTGGGAGATAGGATATTTTTTTGACAATGTCTGTCTCTCATTCTGAGATCAGAGTTGTTTCCAGAGAGGAAAAATGACAGCTGAATTCTTTTCAGAGCCTTTGATTTTAGTAGACGAGGGGTTTCAGGAACTTAAATGCATTCAGTTCAAAATAAAATTTTTTTTTTTTTGAGTTGGAGTCTCACTCTGCCGCCCAGACTGTAGTGCAGTGGCCGCTCCCAGCCACCACAACTTCGACCTGCTGAGCTCCGGCGATCCTTCCGCCTCAGCCTTCCGAGTAGCTGGAACTACAGGCGCGTGCTAACACACCTGGCTAATTTTTTGATTTATTGTAGAGATGAGGTCTCGCTAAATTGCCCAGGCGGGTCTCGAACCTGTGGGCTCAGGCAATCCACTCACCTCAGCGTCCCAAAGGCGCGGGATTACAGGCTGAGCCTCTGAGTCTGGCTCAAAATAATTTATATGCCACAGTGGTTTATTCTAGACCTGCAACTGCAATCAGGTTATATTTGGAAAATAGAAACAAAACCGTATGCATCAGATGATCAACAGGAGATAGTTTTGGTGTTTTTTTTGGTTTTTTTTTTTTTTTTTTGATTTGGAGTCTCGCTCAGTTGCCCAGACTGGAGTGCAGTGGCTGCTCCCGGCCACCGCAGCCTCGACTTGCTGGGCTCCGGCGATCCTTCCGCCTCAGCCTTCTGAGTAGCCAGAATTACAGGCATGCGCTACCACGCCTGGCTGATTTTTTGATTTATTGTAGAGATGAGGTCTCGCTGCCCGGGCGGGTCTCAAACCCGCGGGCTCAGGCATTCCACTCGCCTCAGCCTCCCAAAGGCGCAGGATTACAGGCTGAGCCACCGAGTCCGGCTCAGGAGATAGTTTTTAAATTGAGCTTATGTTATAAAAATCTTTTTTTTTTTTTTTTTGAGTTGGAGTCTCACTCTGTCGCCCAGACTGGAGTGCAGTGGCCGCTCCCGGCCACCGCAGCCTCGACCTGCTGGGCTCCGGCGATCCTTCCGCCTCAGCCTTCCAAGTAGCTGGAATTACAGGCATACGCTACCACGCCCGGCTGATTTTTTGATTTATTGTAGAGATGAGGTCTCACTGCCCAGGCGGATCTCGAACCCGCGGGCTCAGGCAATCCACTCACCTCAGCCTCCCAAAGGCGCGGGATTACAGGCTGAGCCACCGAGCCCGGCTTGTTATAAAAATCTTAAGATGCTTGTTCTTTCTTCCTCCATGCATGATTGCTTGCAAGTAATTATTTTGGTAGAAGGTAGTTACTAATAATTGATTACCTTCATATTCTTAATTTTTTTATTTTTTTGAGTTGGAATCTCACTTGGTTGCCCAGACTGGAGTGCAGTGGCCGCTCCCAGCCACCGCAGCCTCGACCTGCTGGGCTCTGGCGATCCTTCCTCCTCAGCCTTCCAAGTAGCCGGAATTACAGGCGAGCGCTACCACGCCCGGCTGATTTCTTTTTTTATTTATTGTAGAGATGAGGTCTCGCTGCCCAGGCCGGTCGCGATACCTTCATATTCTAACCCCCAGGGGCTGCTTGCATAATTAATAAACTTTTTTTTTTTAAATACAATGATCTTTAGATCACGCAGACCTTGATGGCATCCAGAAATCTGATTGGCCGGGTGAAGTGAGCAGCTTTGATCACCAGGAATTTCACCTCCTGCATACCAACCGTACTCATTAAAGTCCCCAGTTTTATTCATAGGCAGGTTGGATTTGAGAGTTTACCTCTCCTGCCCTCATGCTTTGGCCAAACTGAAAACCTTTCTCTGCTCTAAAGGGCTGATGTGTCACTGTGTGGCTCTCCGCGCATCAGGTACTCAAGTGCATGGGATATTCAGACCTAACATTTGGGGTTCTAAAAATACCTTGACAACCCGAAACACACTTTTTAAAACCCCTAACAGGAAACATTTTTCAGTCCATGAGTTTTAATTTTTTCTTTCCTCCCCACCCCCCATCTACATTTAGGACTATGAGTTTTCTTAAAATGTTTGAATTTTAAAAGTTTAGCCGGGCTCAGTGGCTCAGCCTCTAATCCCACGCCTTTGGGAGGCTGAGGTGAGTGGATTGCCTGAGCCTGCGGGTTCGAGACCTGCCTGGGCAGCGAGACCTCATCTCTACAATAAATCAAAAAATCAGCCGGGCGTGGTAGCGCATGCCTGTAATTCCAGCTACTTGGAAGGCTGAGGCGGAAGGATCGCCAGAGCCCAGCAAGTCAAGGCTGCGGTGGCCAGGAGCGGCCACTGCACTCCAGTCTGGGCGACAGAGTGAGATTCCAACTCACACACAAAAAAGTTTAGGACCTGGCATGGTGGCCCAGATCTATAATACCAGCAGTTTGGGAGACCAAGACAAGAGGATCACTTGAGCTCAGGAGTTTGGGACCAACCTAGGCTACATACATAGGAAGACCTCATCTCTACAAAAAAAAAAAAATTATGAATTAGCCGGATAAGGTGACATGTGCCTGTAGTCCCAGCCACTCAGGAGGCTGAGGTAGGAGGATCACTTGAACCCAGGAGGTCGAGGCTGTGATGAGCCAAGATCATGCCATTGCACTCCAGCCTGGGTGACAGAATGAGACCCCAACTAAAAAAAAAAAAAAAAAATTTGTTTCTATTCAGGAATTTTATACTTAGTTCTTTTTCCTCTACAAAGGTGCTACCATTTTTCTGGGTATTTTAGTGTTAGATCTAGAAATAGATGGCTACTGATAATCAACTAATGCAAAAGTCTTTTTCAGTCACTTTTTTTTTTTTGAGTTGGAGTCTTACTCTGTCATCCAGCTGAAGTGCAGTGGCATACTCATGGCTACTACAGCCTTGACCTGCTGGGCTCAGGCGATCATTCCCCTCAGCCTTCCAAGTAGCCACACTGGGCTTATTTTTTTATTTATTGTAGAGACGAGGTCTCACCAAGTTGCCGAGGCTGGTCTCAAATTCCTGAGTTTAGGCAATCCTCTTGCCTTGGCCTCCCAAAGTGCTGGGATTACAGGCTTGAGCCATCACACCTGGCCTTCAGCCATATTTAAAAACCTAATGGAGGCCCCTGTTTTCAAGAATCTTCCTTTTTTTTTTTTTTTTTGAGTCAGAGTCTCTGTTGCCCAGGCTGGAGTGCAGTGGCATGCTCATGGCTACCACAGCTTTGACCTGGTGAGTTTGGGCGATACTTCTGCCTCAGCCTTCCAGGTAGCTAGAACTACAGGCGCATGCCGCCATGCCTGGCTAATTTTTTGATTTACTGTAAAGACAGGTCTTACCAAGTTGCCCAAGCTGATCTTGAGCCCCTGGGTTCAGACAATCCTCCCGTCTCCACCTCCCAAAGTGCTGGGATTACAGGTGTGAGCCACCACACCTCGCTGTTCTCAAGAATCTTCCAAAACTTTTTTCCTCTTAAATCTTACTTTTTCAGTTTGGCCAAAGCATGAGGTCTGTGAATAAAACTGGGGACTTTAATGAGTAAGGTTGGTATGCAGGAGGTGAAATTCCTGTTGATCAAAACTGATCACAATGCCTGACCAATCAGACTTCTGGATACCATCAAGGAGATCTTCATGACCTAAAGATCATTGTTCTTTAAAAGACAACCAAGTTCATTAAACCTTATTTATTCCTCTTAGAATCTTCGGGAACCAAGATCACTAATAGAATGTGAGAATTATCATATAGTCAAAAATTCCAAATTTTCCAGCTGAAGAAACAAAAGAAAGTGATTTCCAAGGCCAGAGTCAAGAATCACGAGATTTTTTTTTTTTTTTTTTAGTTGGAGTCTCACTCTGTCGCCCAGACTGGAGTGCAGTGGCCGCTCCCGGTCACCGCAGCCTCGACCTGCTGGGCTCCGGCGATCCTTCCGCCTCAGCCTTCCGAGTAGCTGGAATTACAGTCGCGGGCTACCACGCCTGGCTGATTTTTTGATTTATTGTAGAGATGAGGTCTCGCTGCCCAGGCGGGTCTCGAACCCGCGGGCTCAGGCAGTCCACTTATCTCAGCCTCCCAAAGGCGCGGGATTACAGGCTGAGCCACCGAGCGCGGCTAGAATCACGAGATTTTAATCACTCTGCTTTTGGCTGTGCGTGATGGCTCACGCCTCTAATCCCAGCACTTTGGGAGGCGGCAGCGAGAGGAGGGGAGTCGGAGACCTAGGCAACCGGGTGAGACTTCGTCCCTACAGTGAATAATAATTTAAAAAATTATCCGGGCATGGTGGCACCTGCCTGTAGTTTCAGCAATTTGGAAGGATGAGGCGGAAGGATTGCCTGAGCCCAGCAGGTCGAGCCTGCGGTGGCTGTGAGTGTGCCACCTCGCTCCAACCTGGGTAACAGAGTGAGTCTTCGACTAAAAATAAAAAATTTTTAAAAAATGCATGCATCACTCTGCTTTCTTGTTCTATGGGAGACATGCTCTCCTTGCTAAATATTCTCCCTCAGTCCTGGATTAATTCTTTTGCATTGAAATGTGACTCTTAGTGTGTTAGCAGTTTGGAATGTATAGGATGAAAGGGAAACTACTAGTAGGGCCTTCTAGGACTGCTAGGTGATATAAACTGGCTAAAGTTTCTTTATTTTAAATAGACTTGTAAATCAACAAATATTTCTCAAGTGCCCGTAGTGTACAAGTACTCGGGGAATGCACTTTCACAGTGAAAAGGGAGGAGAGATATTTGACTGATTACCAGTTCCTTTTATGGTGTGGGTGACAGCAGGCAAAATAATCTTTAAGGTAGACAAATGGAGGGGTTCATATTTGTTTTAGCAAGCCTCAAAGCCTCCATCGGTAACAATTCTTTGCACATCCTGGAGAAGGGGCTAAAACGTGCCCTGGAATCTTTCCTTTTTGATGCGGATTTTCCAATTATGTCAGACTTTCCTGAAGGCTGTCCTTGAATAGTCTTTGCTACTTGAGTGGAGGCCGAGACACTGGGAGGCCTGAAAGCTTCCTCTTCAGTTCGGAATTTCTTGCGGATCCGATCACAAAGCTAGGTGACGACCGCTCACTCCGAGACCTCAGCAGGCTCCTACTGAGGAGCCGGAGCGCGCCTGCGTGTCGGCACCCCTTTGTTGCTCGAGCGGTAGCGTCTGGCTGCGCCTGCGCAGTGGGCGGGAGCCGACAAGTGCGCTGCACCCCCGGCACCGGCTGGGGGCGAGCAGATCTCGGGCCGCCGCCGCCGCCGCAGCCGTTGCGACCGCTGCAGCGGCGTTCAGAGGGCCCGGAGGTGGGAGACTTCCCGCACGGTGACTGAGATGTCTTCCACTGCGGCGTTTTACCTTCTCTCTACCCTGGGAGGCTACTTGGTGACCTCATTCTTGTTGCTTAAATACCCGACCCTGCTGCACCAGAGAAAGAAGCAGCGATTCCTCAGTAAACACATCTCTCACCGCGGAGGTGAGAGGGGTCCCCAGAACCCGATGGCGGGGGTGGGGGAAGGCTTTTCTTGCGAGGAGAGCTGTGGGTCCTTGGGAGCCCCGCACAAGGCAGCCGGATGGGGTTACTCGAGAGTTTGGGGAAGAATGGGGCGGTGTGAATAGAGGGCTGCTCCGGAGGCGGAGGCGGTGAGAAGGGAGGTCTCCCGAGGGGAGGGAAGGAATGGGGTCTCGAGCCAGAGCCACGGCGGGCCTCTCTTGAGGGCAGCCGTGTCGGGGCGTCATGAAGACGCAAAGACCCGGGAGAGAATGAAACGTAGGTGGAGCGTTTCTCGGCGGGTGAAGGATGTTCGCAAGGTCCCTTCCTGGCAACAAGGCTCGAGGGGGGAGAGCCGAGGACACCCGGCGGGGGGTACCGGGAACAGACAGCTGGAGGCAGCGGGTGGCTGAGCGGATGGGGAGAGCCTGGGACCAGCAGGCTGAGGGTCTGCGCCAACCTGGAGCCCGATGCAGCCCCGTGTGTGCATCGGTGCCTGGGGGCCGCTGCCACCCCCACGCTCCGAGCACTCACAATTGAGAGGGAAACCGAGTCCCTTATAACCGGGGACATTTCCCAAGGTCACAGTTAGGGCTTGGGCTGAACTGGAGCAGGAGCTGGAACGTCCTGGCTCCCAGGGCTGCAAACCTTGCACCTGTTTTTTAGAGCACCACCCTGCACCCCATCAAAGACACATGGATTTCCAAAAGACTAAAGATGATTTAGTTTATGACGGGACAGTATTGATTAAAGAAAACAAAGATAAGTTTCTTTTGGAAAAGTGTTTTACTAAAAGGAGACCAGGTAGTCCACCCTCCAGATTCTCAGATAACAGACCAAATCTTCGCCACTTCATTATTGTATAATAATGTGCCTTCATTGCATTTCAAGCATGATATATACAGTGTTGTGAAATTGGATTATTTCAACCAATTTTAACTGTTCTTTAAGGAGGAATGTTAAGCCAGGTTAAAATTACTTGGAATTTACATTCTAATACAGACATACTGTCTGAAACTTGATTTAGGACCATAACCTCTTTTCTAACAAGTATTGGGCAAGGAATAAGATTTTAAATATCACAGAAATACATTATCATTCTTTTTTTTTTTTTGAGTTGGAGTTTCCCTGTCGCCCAGGCTGGAGTGCAGTGGCACACTCACAGCCACCGCAGTCTCCACCTGCTGGGCTCAGGTGATCCTTCCACCTCAGTTTTTCTTTTTTTTTTCTTTTTCTTTTGAGTTGGAGTCACTCTATCGCCCAGACTGGAGTGCAGTGGTCGCTCCTGGCCACCACAGCCTCAACCTGCTGGGCTCCGGCGATCCTTCCGCCTCAGCCTTCCAAGTAACTGGAACTACAGGCACGCGCTACTGCGCCCGGCTAATTTTTTATTTATTGTAGAGATGAGGTCTCGCCAAGTTGCTCAGGCGGGTCTTGAATCCGCTGGCTCAGGCTATCCACTCACCTCGGCCTCTCAAAGCGCTGGGATTACAGGCTGAGCCACCGAACCCAGCCCACCTCAGTTTTTCAAGTAGCTGGAACCACAGGCCCATGCCACTATGCCCAGCTAATTTTTTTCATTTATTGTAGAGATGAGATCTCACCAAGTAGCCCAGGCTGGTCTTGAACCCTGGAGTCCTCTCACCTCCGCCTCTCAAAGTGCTGGGATTACAGGCATGAGACACCGCGCCTGGCCTATCATTCTTCTTTTGTGTAATTTGTATAATTGTATCAGTTAAACATAGTTCTAATAAGTGACTTCAGTAATGTTATCGTTTCCAACTCATGAAAAGCATCAAAGGTTTTAAAGGGTCGTCAGCTACATGTCATGTCATTGCTTATTTGGTTTATCTGTTTTAATAGATTCATGGTTAAACTGTAGGATGACATGTAACTACTAATGTGCTTTCAACCATTGGAACCAGGGACCGACTTTTAGTATTCTTCTTGCCATAGAAGCAATTTTCAATGACAGTAGTCCTATTCTGGAGATAGGCAGTATACACTACAGTTGTGTTCACTGATTTACAAAAACAAAAGTGTGCTTATGGGAAACTCCAAACCAAACAAAACTGGATCCTCTAAAAAGCTGTCTAAAATGTCATTGTGAATGATCAAAATTTTATTTATTGAAATTTATTTTAGAATAAATTTGTTAATCTTTGAAATTTACAACACTTTACAGCCAAAAAAAGCCAGCACTCCGTGGGATTAAAAAATATGTGCTAGATCATCAGAGCAAATATCAAAGTCGAGATAAGCTAGATCTCAAATTCTTATTTACTGTTGGAGATACTTTAAAAAATATTTTCACATAGACATTAAGTCATTTCAATATCACTCTTTGTATAAAAATTTCCATCTATTATTTGTAAATGTGGCATTAGTATTTGAAGATATAACAGAACTTTTGATGGTAATCTTGTTAAATATCTGAAGACTCAATGTCTGTTTTACCTGTATGATGGTCCTATAAGCACTGTAGTAAGTTTCCATGCATTAGTTCTTCATATGCTTTTTTTTTTTTTTTTTTTTCTTTTGAGTTGAAGTCTCACTCTGTCGCCCAGACTGGAGTGCAGTGGCACACTCCCAGCCACCGCAGCTTCGACCTGCTGGGCTCCGGCGATCCTTCCATCTCAGCCTTCCAAGTAGCTGGAACTACAGGCGTGCGCTACCACGCCCGGCTAGTTTCTGATTTTTATTGTAGAGATGAGGTCTCGCCAAGTTGCCCAGACGTGTCTCAAACCTGCGAGCTCAGGCAATCCACTTACCTTGGCCTCCCAAAGTGCTGGGATTACAGGCTGAGCCACCAAGCCCTGCCTCTTCGTATGCTTTTGTTGAGTAAGTGCAGCAAATAATACAGTTGAATCCAGAGTGATAGAAGAGATAAAGCACTTTTTAACTCAAGATACAAAGTCTCTGGAAAATAAGAGATAGGTAACTAGGAAGGATTGCTTGATTGCTTTTCATTTTTTTCTTGGACACTGATAATAACCACTGGTCTTTCTGTGCAGATTGGTAGTATTTAGGCTTATTCTCTATTGCCCTAACTACAAATACCTAATATTTCTTGTTTTTTTTTTTTTTTTTGAGTTGGAGTCTCACTCCGTCGCCCAGGCTGGAGTGCAGTGACACACTCACAGCCACCCCAGTGATGACCTGCTGGGCTCCAGTGATCCTTCCGCCTCAGCCTTCCAAGTAGCCGGAACAACAGGTGCACGCTACCATGCCTGGCCAATTTTTGATTTATTGTAGAGACAAGATCTTGTCAAGTTGCCCGGGCTGGTCGTGAACCCACAGGCTCAGGCAATCCATTCACCTCGGCCTCCCAAAGTGCCGGGATTATAGGTGGAGCCACCAAGCCTGGCCAATATTTCTTGTAAATTAGATATGTGACCATTGAAACATTGATCATTGTATGTGTATAAAGTATACGCACCATTGGTGCAATTGGTATTACTTGAAATTCTTATTGTCTTATTTCTACTTAGTGTGACTACTACAAAAGCATTGTGATAAAGATTTAAATCACCTGAGTCACATTCTGGATTTACCAGTAATTAGCCTTGAGAATAAGCCTTACCGCGCTTATCTATAAAATGGAGACAGTTTGCCTTGCTTACATCTTTGGGTTGTTGTGACGATCTGGTATATAAAAAGCTCTGAAAAATGTGGATGCTGGATGTGGTGACTCATGCTTGTAATTCCAGCACTTTGGGAGGCCGAGGCCAGAGGATTGCTTGAGCCCAGGAGTTTGAGACCAGCCTAGGCAACATAATAAGATCTTGTCTTTACAAAAAATAAAAAAATTAGCCAGGTATGGTGGTATGTACCCATAGTTCCTGCTACTCGGGAGGCTGAGGCAGAAGTATCTATTGAGCCTAGGAGGTTAAGGCTGTGATGAGCCATGATCATATCACTGTACTCCAGCCTGGTCCACAGAGTGAGACACCAACTCAAAACAAAAAAAGAAGGAAAGAAAGAAAGAAAAGAAAAATATGAAATTGTTTGAAATAAGTGTAGATACAGGGGACCCACAGTTGTATTTTGCAATACAACTTTGAGTTCACTGAAAAGAATATCCCTCTATACTTACTTTTTTTTTTTTTTTTTTGAGTTGGAGTCTCACTCTGTCGCCCAGACTGGAGTGCAGTGGCCGCTCCCGGCCACCGCAACCTCGACCTGCTGGGCTCCAGCGATCCTCCCGCCTCAGCCTTCCAAGTAGCTGGAACTACAGGTGCGCGCTACCATGTCCAGCTAATTTTTTTTGATTTATTGTAGAGATGAGGTCTCGCCAAGTTGTCCAGGCGGGTCTCGAACCCGCAGGCTCAGGCAATCCACTCACCTCAGCCTCCCAAGGCGCTGCATTATACTTAGGTTTTCAAAGTTTTTTTTTTTTTTGAGTTGGAGTCTCACTCCATCACCCAGGCTGGAGTGCAGTGGCATGCTCATGGCCACCCCAGCATCGACCTGCTGGTCTCCAGCAATCCTTCCACCTCAGCCTTCCAAGTAGCTGGAACTGCAGGCATGCGCTACCCCGCCCAGCTAATTTTTTTGATATCCTGTAGAGACGAGGTCTCACTGAGTTGCCCAGGCTGTTCTCGAACCCCTAGACTCAGGCAATCCTCTCACCTCGGCCTCCCAAAGTGCTGGGATTACAGACTTGAGCCACTGTGCCCGTCCATTTTCAAAGTTTTAATTTAACACTTTTGCCCTTTACTAAGATGGATTGTCCTTTAAAGTAGAAAATACTCTAATGTTTCAAAAATTAAATGCTGTAGACTTTGTTGTCTTTTAAAAGCATATATTATACTGCATTATATTGTAATACGATCTGTTAATAATCTGTTTCTCTTACATACTGTGAGTTCCTCAAGGGCAGGGATCAGATTTGTTATTTCTTTTGTCTCTAGCATCTAGTACAAATGCTGACATATAATAAAAATAATAGCAAATTGTCTGTTAATTATCTATTGTGCTCTAGATGCTTTCCATGTGTTTCCTAAATTTATTTAACCAAATAACACTTTTTATAATTACAGTGAATTAATAAAACACCAATAGGACCAAAGATATACCTTTGGATGAAATGGAGAGCAAACAATACTCTCAAAGACTATTTTCTTAATTACTGCATGAAATTGTAAATTTTTTTTTTTTTTGAGTTGGAGTCTCACTCTGTCTCCCAGACTGGAGTGCAGTGGCCGCTCCCAGCCACCGCAGCCTCAACCTGCTGGGCTCTGGCGATCCTTCCGCCTCAGCCTTCCAAGTAGCCGGAATTACAGGCATGTGCTATCACACCCGGCTGATTTTTTTACTTATTGTAGAGATGAGGTCTCGCTGCCCAGGTGGGTCTCGAACCCGCGGGCTCAGGCAATCTACTTTCACTCAACCTCCCAAAGGTGCGGGATTACAGGCTGAGCCACCGAGCCTGGCTGAAATTATAAATTTTTAAATATTTTAAAGAATATTAATTCCAGTTGTTTAAGTAATGTGTTCATTGCAGAAAATATGGAAAACATAAAAATGAAAAAAAAAAAAAGAATAGTTCCTAAAACATTACTACCTGGAGATAATCTCTGTTAACATTTTGAAGTATATTCTTTAAGGGCTTATTTTCTTGTATTTGGAATCATACTATGTATACATTTATTCCAGATGCCCAGTGAGTTAGCTAGAGAATTCAACAGCAGACTTTTTAGAAAGAATTCTGTTTATTAAGGCTTAGTGGCCAAAGGAAAAAAAGTACCACCAACTGATCAAATTCCCACCTTTTCTCCTAATAGTTTACCCTTGGTCTCAGGGCAAGTGATCAAATTCCCACCTTTTCTCCTAATAGTTTACCCTTGGTCTCAGGGCAAGTTTACAGATTGATTTGGCAGGTGATAATTTGAGGGGAAGGATTGCTCTTGAACACTGTTTGGCTGCTCTGGACCCTGAACTTTAATTGGTTGGTCAAGAAGAAAATTGAAGCATCAATTTGAATCTCAAAGTGTCACTGGAAAGTGGCATTCCACAATTATACCTGAGACGTGTTCCATGACAGGGTGCTGATTCTCTTCAGCACTTGTTTCTACATTTCTATTATCAGGGAACTCTTCCTCACTTACCAGTAAGAATGTTTATTCCAGCTGGCCTTCTCATTCCTATTGATGCTTATTGGTAATAGAGTAACTTATCATTTATTTAGTAGTACTGTTCTGTGTAATAAAGCAAAATTTAGCTGAATTTAAAGGTATTTGTTTTCAGCAATTGAGTTTTACACACACACACACACACACACAAACAACCTTAACTATTGAAACTCTATATAAATTTAGAAAAAATTAAATATTGTTCTACAAAAGTTATTGAAACTATGATAAAACATATTAAAAAACATTTATGAGGCTGCACATGGTGGCTCATGCCTGTAATCCCAGCAATTTGGGAGGCAGAGGTGAAAAGAGTACCTGAGCCTTAGGGCTCAAAACCAGCCTGGGCAACTTGTTGACCTCATCTCTACAATAAATCAAAAATTAGGTGGGCATGGCAGTGCATGCCTATAGTTTGGATTACTTGGAAGACTGAGGTGGAAGTATTGCCTGAGTTCAGCAGGTCTGGGCTGTGGTAGCCATAATCTGCATTCCAACCTGGACCACAGACTCTGACCCCCCCTCCAAAAATATCTATAATTGGAGGCAGTGTATATATGATGCTTAGTTGGTAAATGCTGTCTGTATATCAACATACTTTGAAAATTATCCTTCTGTATGTCAGGTGATATCTTGTATGACTTATTGACATTTTTGCATGTGACACACAGGTTTTTTTATTGTTGTTGTTTTTCGGGTTTTGTTTTTTTTTTAATTGGAGTCTCACTCTGTCACCCAGACTGGAGTGCAGTGGCCGCTCCTGGCCACCGCAGCCTCGACCTGCTGGGCTCCGGCGATCCTTCCGCCTCAGCCTTCCGAGTAGCCGGAATTACAGGCATGTGCTACCATGCCCAGCTGAGTTTTTTGATTTATTGTAGAGGTGAGGTCTCACCAAGTTGCCCAGGCGGGTCTCGAACCCACAGGCTCAGGTAATCCACTCACCTCGGCCTCCCAAAGTGCTGGGATTACAGGCTGAGCCACCGAGCCCAGCCGTTTTTTGGGTGTTTTTGAGTTGAGGTTTCACTCTGTCACCCAGGCTGGAATGCAGTGGCTCACTGCAACCTTGACCTCCTGAGCTTGGGTGATCCTTCTACCTCAGCCTCCCAAGTAGTTGGTCTACAGGTGTATGCCACCACACCTGGCAATTTTTTTGATTTTCTTTTTTGTAGAGACAAGTTCTCACTACTTGCCTAGGCCGGTCTTGAACTCCTGAGCTCAAGCAATCTTCCTACCTCTGCCTCCCAAAGTGCTGGGATCACAGGCAGGAGCCACCACACCCAGCCATGACACACAGTTCTAAAAGCCATTGATAATATAATAGCTATATTGATGTGTTCAATCTTTTTCATGTATCTGCAAACATAAACTTCACTGATTTTTTTTCTTTGACATATAAAAACAGTTTTGGGTTTCCAATGAACCCAAATTGAGAAATGCATATTTGTATATATCATCTCTAGTTATTTCAAGCTCCTTATGCTCTTATTTAAATCATATATACTGTAACCAATGCACACTCTAAATGTTTTTTTTGTTTTTTATTTTTTTGATACAAGGTCTCACTCTGTTGCCCAGGCAAGAGTGCAGTGGTGTGATCATAGCTCACCGTAGCCTTCAATTCCTAGGCTCAAGCAATCCTTCTGCCTCACTCTTTCTAATAGCTGGGTCTACAGGCAAGTGCCACTATGCCTTGCTAAATTTTCAATTTTTTTGTAGCAACAAGGTTTAGCTATGTTGTCCAGGCTAGTCTCAAACTCCTGACCTCAAGTGATCCTTCCACCTTGGTTTCCCGAAGTGCTGAGATTTCAGGATTGAACCATTGTGTCTGACCCACTATAAACGTTGAGTGAACACATGGATTTAGAAATGAATAACTTTATTGTGTGATTTACTGAATAATTCCATTTTGAATTGAGATAGAATTATATCCTCAAACATGAGGATATGTTTTATTTGGACTAAGTTATCCTTTACATTATAAAGTACTTAATTTTGAAGGTTGTTCTTTTGTGGCCGATGTACATTGTCATAAATTTTTTTAAACATCACACAGGTACACATATACATCATGTATACAAGGATATTCATGATAGTGGTGGTTGAAGTATAAGTGTAAAACAAATCTAAAATATTTATTGAACATTTGTTGATATATAAAACATTTGGGAGATAAAAAAGAAACTGGACTGGTATTTTCTTCACAGCATTTAAATCAAGCTAAGGCTACAAAATACAATGTTCCCTTTATCTTTCCTAACCAATCACAAAGTAATTATGAAGCACAATATAAGGGAGGAAAATTTAATGTAGAAAGAAAAACTGGGAAGTATAGAGCAAAGCAATAAATAAAATGAATTGAGAATTTTCACAGAAGGTATTCTCAAAGAAATGAAAAGTGTGAGGGAATAAAGAGTGCATGTAAAATCTGTGAAAGGTACTCATTCCTTCCACGTTTCTTTTTTTTTTTTTGAGTTGGAATCTCACTCTGTCACCCAGACTGGAGTGCAGTGGCCGCTCCCGGCCACCGCAGCCTCGACCTGCTGGGCTCCAGCGATCCTTCCACCTCAGCCTTCCAAGTAGCTGGAACTACAGGCGTGCGCTACCACACCCGGCTGATTTTTTTATTTATTGTAGAGATGAGGTCTCGCCAAGTTGCCCAGGCGGATCTCGAACCCGCGGGCTCAGGCAATCCACTCACCTCAGCCTCCCAAAGCTCTGGGATTGCAGGCTGAGCCACCGAGCCCGGCTTCACGTTTCATACTAATTAAAAATTTTATTTTGTTTGTTTGTAAAATGGTTATGTACAGAACCTTTTTGTGCAAGCTGCATCTTGAGGGAAACAAAAATTAATGATAAGCCTGCTTCTGGAATTACATTGATGATAATTGGAGAGAAAGGGAATTCAAATCATTTCATGAAGGAAGAGTTACCACAAAATAATTCCTTGGAGAGGAATGTCATACTTCTTAATTAGTCCCCTAGTTATTCTCCAGAATTTTACCATTTGAATCTAACAAGTAATTTGTGGGTATTATCATGGTGGAGTTTATCTCCCAGCTTTATAAACAGATAGAAGTATATTGGAATAAGGGTCAATATGAATAACTTATCTGTAAAGCTGAAATAAAAAGTGCCATATTAGTGGCAGCGTAAAAGCTGCAGCATAGTTAGTGATTAAAAGGATGGATTCTGAGATCATACTGCTTGTGCTTGAATCCTAGTTCTGTTTTTTTTTTTTTTTGAGTTGGAGTCTCACTTGGTTGCCCCGGCTGGAGTGCAGTGACACGCTCGTGGCCACCCCATCGTCGACCTACTGGACTCAGGTGATCCTTCTGCCTCAGCCTTCCAAGTAGCCGGAACTACAGGTGTGCGCTACCACGCCCAGCTAATTTTTGATTTATTGTAGAGAATAGGTTTCACCAAGTTGTCCAGGCTGTTCTCGAACCCCCGGGCTCAGGCAGTCCACTCACCTTGGCCTCCCAAAGTGTTGGCATTACAGGCTGAGCCAGCGAGCCAGGCCCCCAGTTCTTCTTATGTGACCTTGGTCAATTTTTTCGGTAGGGATTGTTAATACTCACCTCATGGTTGGTTGTGAGGATTTTTTTGTTTTGTTTTTTTTGAATTGGAGTCTCACTCTGTCTCCCAGGCTGGAGTGCAGTGGCATGCTCATGGCCATCGTAGCCTCAACCTGCCGGGCTCAGGCAATCTTTCCTCCTCAGCCTTCCAAGTAGCTGGAACTATAGGCATGTGCCACCACACCTGGCTAATTTTTTGATTTATTGTAGCGATGAGGTCTCACCAAGTTGCCCAGGCTGGTCTCTAACCCATGGGCTCAGGCAGTTCTCTCACCTTGGCCTCCCAAAGTGCTGAGATTATAGGCATGAGCCACTGCACCCAGCCTGGAGGATTTTAATGAAAATAGTATATAAAGTGCTAAGTATGTAATCTCACTTTTGCTAATGTTTTGACCAGCTTTTCAATATTTTAGTAATGACTATGTAAGTTAATAAACAAAATAAATTAGCTGGGCATGGTGGTGTGTACTTGCTGTTCCAGCTACTTGGAAGGCCAAGGTAGAAGAATCGCCTGAGCCCAGCAGGTCAAGGCTGTGGTGACCGTGAGCAGCGTGCCACTGCACTTCAGCCTGGACAACAGAATGAGATCCAACTGAAAAAATAAAAAAGAAAGATCTTAATAATGTTTGTGTGCTTAAGCTGTTAGGCTTAAATAATTACAATTAAAATTAGTATGGAGGCCGAGCGCAGTGGCATACACCTGTAATCCTTAGGAGGCCAAGGCAGGAGGATTGTATGAGGCCAAGAGCTCAAGACCAGCTTAGGTAATAAAGTGAAGCTTAGCTCTACAATTTATAAAATTTTAATAGTATGTAAAACAGACATAAAAGGTATAAATAGACCAGGCTCGGTGGCTCAGCCTGTAATCCCACGCCTTTGGGAGGCTGAGGTGAGTGGATTGCCTGAGCCCGCGGGTTCGAGACCCACCTGGGCAACTTAGCAAGACCTCATCTCTACAATAAAAATCAAAAAAATTAGCCGGGCATGGTAGCACGTGCCTGTAGTTCCAGCTACTTGGAAGGCTGAGGTGGAAGGATCACCGGAGCCCAGCAGATCGAGGCTGCGGTGGCCAGGAGCGGCCACTGCAGTCCAGTCTAGGTGACTGAGTGAGACTCCAACTCAACCAAAAAAAGGCATAAATAGGCAAACTTGGAACGTAAATATTAGTAGTAAAAATCATGTTGACTATGGGCAAATATATTTCAGAGTCCTGAATTTCTGTCCTTTTTTTAACATCTTTCACTTAAACCAAAAGATCAAACAAAAAACATCTTTTGAACTTCTTTATTATGGCACATTTCTTTTTTTTTTTTTTTTTTTTTGAGTTGGATTCTCACTCTCTCACCCAGACTGGAGTGCAGTGGCTGCTCCCGGCCACCGTAGCCTTGACCTGCTGGGCTCCGGCGATCCTTCCGCCTCAGCCTTCCAAGCAGCCAGAATTACAGGCATGCGCTACCACGCCCGGCTGATTTTTTGATTTATTGTAGAGATGAGGTCTCGCTGCCCAGGCGGGTCTCGAACCCACGGGCTCAGGCAATCCACTCACCTCAGCCTCCCAAAGGCGCGGGATTACAGGCTGAGCCACCGAGCCCAGCATTATGGCACATTTCAAACATAGTCATATTAAGATTTCCAGAATCCATACCCCAGATGCAAACAGTTATCAATTTATGCCCAATCTTGTTTCATCCATATCTCTGCTCAACCTTCTCACTCAGATAATTTGGAGGCAATTTTCAACTATCTTATAATTTCAGACATAATGATATGTATTGAACACTATTTTGTAGGATATTCTAAAAGCTGTTAGGACAAAATATTAGCCATTGGGATCTGAGAAGGCTAATAAATAACACTATTTTCCTTCCCACGTTTGGAACCAGTTTAGAAATAAAATGCAGGCATCAGACAGAGAGAAGTCAAAATATTAACTTTATTACTAATAGAGCTGAATTTGGGCTCTATAATGTCCTCTCCAAATTGAACTTAACACTAAAATGGAGGCCTTTGTCCTTGCATTGGCAGGGCCTACCCCCGCACACTTTTTGTATAGATGAGCAAAAATTGTGTTCTTTCTGATATTGGGCTACTCTAAATTAAGAGAACTCTAAGAGGTTGAATCACAGATGAACCAACAGCTCTTTTCCTTAACACCTCTTTTCCTAAGTCACTTCTGCTCCCATAAGGAGGAGTGTGTGAGGTAACAAAGAAAGGTTAAAAGTATTCCTTCTACTCTTTTCCATCCTTGGGACTAGTGTGCAATTTTCCTTTAACAGGTAGAAACACAGGTAGCAGGGATAGATGTTCCCCAAAGTGCTTGCCTTCAAAGAGCCTTCTTAGAGTTTTGTTGAGTATACGAGAATGCAAAAATCATAAGCCTTAGAACAGAATTCATCAATTTTTAAAAATTAAGGGGTTGGCCAGGTACGGTAGCACACACCTGTAATCTCTGCACTTGGGGAGGCGGTGGTGAGGGGATTACCTGAGCTCAGGGGTTCGAGACCAGCCTGAGCAACATGACGAGACCTCGTCTCTACAATAAATCAAAAAATTAGCCAGGTGTGGTGCACACCTGTAGCTCCAGCTACTTGGAAGACTGAGGTGGAAGGATCACATGAGACCAGTAGATCGAGGCTGTGGTGGCCATGAGTGTGCCACTGCACACCAGCCTGGGCAACAGAGTGAGACTCTGGCGTAAAAAAAAAAAAAAAAAATTATACAGCCTGATTTTTAAAAAAAATGTATACACCATGCCCTACATGGTGGCTCACACCTGTATTCCCAGCACTTTGGGAGGTTGAGGCAAGAGGATTACCTGAACCCAGGAGTTCTAGATGAGCCTGGGTAACATGGCAAGACCTCGTTTCTACAATAAATTAAAAATTAACTGGATGTGATGACACGCCTGTAGTCCCAACTACTTGGAAGTCTGAAGTGGAAGGATCACCTGAGCCCAGGAGGTCAAGGTTGCAGTAGTCATGATTGTGGCACTGCAGTCCAGCCTGGACACCAGGGTAGCCACCACTCAGATCAAGATATAGAACACTTCTAGAACCCTATGAGTCCCTGTATCCCTTTCCAGTCTACCCCTCTTCCTCCCCGCAGAGGTAACCACTCCTCTGACTTGTTTATACCTTGATTACTCAAGATAGCAGTTTTCAAAGTATGATCTAGGTGGACTCCTGGGGGTCCCACAGTCCTTTCACAGTTCTGCAAGGTCAAAACTGTCTGGGCAACTTGGTGAGACCTCATCTCTACAATAAATCAAAAATCAGCCGGGCGTGGTAGCGCGCGTCTGTAGTTCCAGCTACTTGGAAGGCTGAGGTGGAAGGATCACCAGAGCCCAGCAGGTCGAGGCTGCAGTGGCCGGGGCAGCCCCTGCACTCCAGCTGGGTGACAGAGTGAGACTCCAACTCAAAAAAAAAAAAAAAAAAAAAACTGTTTTCAGAAGCTATCATTTGGTTTTTTCATTGCATTAACATTTGCATTGTTTGCATAAAAGCGTTAGTGGTTAAAGCTACTATTGCCTTAGCACAAATTAAAGCAGTGGTACTAAAGAATACAATTATTCTTTTTTTTTTTTTTTTTTTTTTGAGTTGGAGTCACACTCTGTCGTCCAGGCTGGAGTGCAGTGGCACGCTCATGGCCACTGCAGCCTCGATTTGCTGGGCTTAGGTGATCCTTCCACCTCAGCCTTCCAAGTACCTGGAACTTTAGGCATGCGCCACCATGCCTGGCTAATTTTTTGATTTATTGTAGAGATGAGGTCTGGCCAAGAACCTGTGGGCTCAGGCAATCCTCTTGCCTCCACCTCCCAAAGTGTTGGGATTACAGATGTGAGCCACTGTGCCTGGCTCAAGCCATTGTATTCTTTACAATGAGCCATCGTGTACTCATGTTTTTTTGTTTTTTTTTTTGAGTTGGAGTCTCAATCTGTCGCCCAGACTGGAGTGCAGCGGCCGCTCCCGGCCACCGCAGCCTTGAACTGCTGGGCTCCAGCTATCCTTCCGCCTCAGCCTTCCAAGTAGCATGAATTACAGGCATGCGCTACCACGCCCAGATGATTTTTTGATTTTTATTGTATTGTAGACATGAGGTCTCACTGCCCAGGCGGGTCTCGAACCCGTGGGCTCAGGCAATCCACTCACCTCAGCCTCCCAAAGGCGCGGGATTACAGCCTGAGCCACCGAGCCCGGGTTGTACTCATGTTTTTTTTTGTTTGTTTGTTTCACTTAATATCCTTGATGTATATCCTTGATGTGTTTGTAAAAATTATTAATTTTATTGAATTTTGACTCTTGAGTATACATAAATTTTTTTCCCATTTTTATTTTAGATTCAGGGATATACGTGCATACTTGCTACATTGACATATTGTGTAGTGGTGGGGATTGGGTCTCAGGTCGTCCCTTCCTCAGATAGTGAACATTGTATCCAATAGGTAATTTCTGAATCCTAACTTTCTACCTCATCTCCCTCTTTATTGTGTCCCAAGTGTGTTTTTTCCATCTTTGTAATCATTTAGCTTGCACATATGAATGAGAACATGCAGTGCTTAGTTTTCTGTTTCTGAGTTCGTTCACTTAGGATAATCTCCAGCTCCATCCATGTTGCTGCAAGGGACATGATTTCATTCTTTTTTTATGACTGTTTAGTATTCCAGGGTGTGTGTATGTGTGTGTGTGTTCCACATTTTCTTTATCCAGTCAGTTGTTGGTGGGCACTTAGGTTGGTTTCTTGATTTACTATTGAATGATGCATACATTTTAATATTCTGTTTGACAAAATTGGGAATACATACAAAACACTTTTGCTACTTAAAGTATGATGTTTGTCTTGAGGAAAAAGTATCCGTGCAGTCATTTGAGTTGTGAACTGAATTACCTTTCGTTTTTCTGATAGAACACCATTTTTTACTTAAAAGAATGAGTAGCGATTGTGGTTATTTAGGCTTGAGTATTTAGCAAGTATGTTCTTGAAAATACCTGGGCATGGTGGCTCACATCTGTGATCCCAGGACTTTGGGAGACTGAGGCAGGGAGATTGCTAGAGCCCAGGAGTTTGAGACCAGCTTAGGCAATACAGTGAGACCTCCTCTCTTAAAAACAAAAATTAAAAAAAAACCAGCTGGTGTGGTGGTGAGTGCCTGTTTGTCCCAGCTACTTGGAAAGTTTTGATGGGAGGTTGACATGGGAGGATCACCTGAGCTCAGGAGGCTGAGGCTATGATGAGCTGTGACTGTGCCACCCATTACAGCCTGGGCAACAGAGTGAGACCTTGACCTTCTGAAAAAAAAGAGGCTGGGCATGTTGGCTCAAGCCTGTAATCCCAGCACTTTGGGAGGCCAAGGCAAGAGGATTGCCCGAGCCCAGGGGTTTGAGACTAGCCTGGGCAACTTAGCAAGACCTCATCTCTACAATAAATAAAAAAAATTAGCCAGGCATGGTGGTTACTTGGAAGGCTGAGGTGAAGGAATCACGTGAGCCCAGCAGGTTGAGGCTGTGGTGGCTGTGAGTGTGCCACTCCAGCCTGGGCAACAGAGTGAGACTCCAACTCAAAAAAAAAAAAAAGAAAGAAAGAAAATGAATAAAGTGAGTCACTTTAAGAAGCCAATCCAGCTGCCACCTTCTTTTTTTAAAAAATATTTATTTATTTATTGTTTTGGAGATGATGTCTCACTCTGTCATCCAGACTGGGCAGTGGCACAATCATAGCTCACTGCAGCCTCAAACTCCTGGGCTCAAGCAATCATACCTGGATAATTTTTTTTGTAGAAGTGTTGCCTAGGCTAGTCTCAAACTCCTAGGCTCAAGTGACCCTTTAGTATTGACTTCCCAAAGTGTTTGGATTACAGGTGTGAGCCACTGTGCCTAGTCCAGCTGCCTTCTAGTAAGGCAGTGCCAATAAATACATTTGAGCTTTCGAGCAAAAATTGGAATTTTGGAAAACTTTTATCTGCCACCATGATGAGCTTGACATCTTTCAATTCTTAAAGACTTTCCTAAGTAGATCAAATGTTAACAAACTTTATTTTTAAAATATTGTGTAATGAAATATGTCAACATTTAGAAGATCAGCATAAGTTAGTCATTTTCCAAATGACCAATGCATGATATTATAAATCATGCATGGGTAAATGATCCATTTGAAGTTCAATGGATTTTTATGTAATAGAGTATGAAGTTATTGGTATGGTTCAGATTCTGCATTGCAGCTAAATTTTAAGAAAGTGCCACTTATTGAGCTGGGTGTGGTGTTGCATTCCCATACTTCCAATTATTTGAGTGGCTGAGGCAGAAGTATCACTTGAGCCCAGGAGTTCGAGATTGTTGCTGTGATTGTGCCTGTGAATAACCACTGTGCTCCAACTTGGGCAACATAGCAAGACTGGTCTCTTAAATAGCCACATACTGAATTTTGATGCAGTATCAAAGAAGAATCTTTCATTTCCAACTACATTCTGTGTGATGGTGGATATATATTCTCATATATATATATGAGAATCTTGTTGTTTTCTATTAAACCAGACATTAAAGAAATTTGCAAAAGTGTAAAACAATACCACTCTTTTCATTACATTATTTTTGTCTTGGAAAATGTTTTTCATAAAAGTGTTATGTTAGTATGTAATGTGTTTATTATTATTTTTAAATAAAGAAATTAAATTTCTAGGATTCTCCCCACATCCTCTCCAGCATCTGTTGTTTTTTGAGTTATTGATGATAGCCATTCTGACTGGAGTTAGGTGGCGTCTCAGTGTGGTTTTTTTTTGTTTTGTTTTGTTTTGAGTTGGAGTCTCACTCTGTCGCCCAGACTGGAGTGCAGTGGCCGCTCCTGGCCACTGCAGCCTCGACCTGCTGGGCTCCGGTGATCCTTCCGCCTCAGCCTTCCAAGTAGCTGGAACTACAGGCGCACGCTACCATCCCCGGGCTAATTTTATTTTTATTTATTGTAGAGATGAGGTCTCGCCAAGTTGCCCAAGTGGGTCTCGAACCCGTGGGCTCAGGCAATCCACTCACCTCGGCCTCCCAATGTGCTGGGATTACAGACTAAGCCACTGAGCCCAGCTGGTTTCTTTTTTTTTTTGAGTCAGAGTCGCACTCTGTCACCCAGTCTGCAATGCAGTGGCACACTCACAGCCACCGCAGCCTCAACCTGCTGGGCTCAGGTGATCCTTCCGCCTCATCCTTCTAAGTAGCTGGGAACTACAGGTGTGCGTCACCCTTGCCAGTTTTTTAAAATTTATTGTAGACACGAAGTCTTGCCATATTGCCCAGGTTGGTCTCGAACCCCTGGGCTAAGGCAGTCCTCTTGCCTCTGCCTCCCAAAGTGCTGGGATTACAGGTGTGAGCCACCTCGCTGGCTCTCAGTGTGTTTTTAATTTGCATTTCTTTGATGATTAGTGAGGTCGAGCATCTTTTCATATATCCGTTGGCTGCTCGTATGTCTTCTTTTGAGAAGTGTCTATTTATATCTTTTGCCCACTTTTTAATAGGGCTGTTTGGTTTTTTTCCTTTGGCACGTTTGAGTTCCTTATAGATCCTGGATGTTAAGCCTTTGTTCAAATATTTTCTCCTGTTCTGTGGGCTGTCTTTTGCTTTGCAGAAGCTTTTCAGTTTGATGTGGTCCCACTTGTCTATCTTATCTCTTATGGCATGGGCTTTTGATGTTTTCGTTAGGAATGAATGCTTCTTTTATTTTTTTTTTTAAGTTGGAGTCTCGCTCCGTAGCCCAGACTGGAGTGCAGTAGCACACTCGGCTACCCCAGCGTTGACCCGCTGGGCTCTGGCAATCTTTCTACCTCAGCCTTTCAAGTAGGCAGAACTACAGGTGCACGCTACCACGCCCGGCTAATTTTTGATTTAATGTAGAGATGAGGTCTTGCCAAGTTGGCCGTACTGGTCTCGAACTTGTGGGCTCAGGCAATCCACTCGCCTTGGCCTCCCGAAGTGCTGGGATTACAGGCTGAGCCTCCAAGCCTGGCCAGCATTAATTCTTTTTCTTTTTTTTTTTTTTTTTTTTGAGTTGGAGTCTCACTCTGTCGCCCAGACTGGAGTGCAGTGGCCGCTCCCCCCACCGCAGCCTCAACCTGCTGGGCTCTGGCGATCCTTCCGCCTCAGCCTTCCAAGTAGCCGGAATTACGGCATGCGCTACCACGCCCACTGTTTTTTTGATTTATTGTAGAGATGAGGTCTCGCTGCCCGGGCGGGTCTCGAACCCGGGGGCTCAGGCAATCCACAAACCTCAGCCTCCCAAAGGCCGGGATTACAGGCTGAGCCACCGAGCCCGGCTAAAGTGCACAATTTTTATGTACTATTAAGTAAGAAAAAGAAAAGCTTGCCAATTAAACTATTATGCACCACTCATTGTAAAATGCATCCTAACTTCAGAGATACTAAAAAGTGAAAAACTATCATTTTAGAATTGATGTCATATGGCACTTTGAATGTTAATTCATTTAATTAGATCAGTCCTATGAAATAGGTACTATCATTATCCTCATTCTAATAGATTAGGAAACTCAACAATAGAGAAGTTAATTATAATACTATAAGAAAACGTTTGTCAGTAATAAGAAACTGTCAAGGAAGGGGGGTGGGATTGGCAGTTGAGGTAAACTGCTGGGGGGTTGGGCATGCCTCATCAAAGGTACCTGCATAATCAGTGTTTGTATACCTAACCCTGAATTGTACCCTACATTTTTATAATTTTAAAAAAAAAATACCAACAGAGAAGTTTGGTAACTTTCCCAAGGGACACAAGTATTAAATAGATTGGAGACCAAGCATCCTAACAACAGACTCTTACCCTTTACCACTACACTACTCCCTTCAGTCAAGGTGATTAAAACACAGTCACTTCTTTTAAGCAATTCATGGAAAAGAGAGGAGAGAGACAGGTAAATAATGTATGCTATAATATGATAAATATCTTAGTAGAGATATGCATAAGAAACTATGGGAATACAGAGGAGAGAGTGTTTAACTCTGAGGAGATGTGTGAGAGAGGACATGTGGCCTGCTGGCCACTTGTAGTACAGCCTGCCCACTACATCAGTGTACCAGCTAGCATTGTTGTGAGAGGCTTTGGTTGGCTTCAGTGAATTTTTTTTTAAGTCAGAGTCTTATTCAGTCACCTAGGCTCGAGTGCTGTGGCTTGCTCACAGCCACCGCAGCCTTGACCTGCTGGAAGCAGGTGATTTTCCACCTCAGCCTTCCAAGAAGCTAGAACTACAGGCACACGCCGTCACGCCCAGCTAATTTTTTGATTTATTGCAGAGACGAGGTCTCAACAAGTTGCCGGACTTGTCTCGAACACCTGGGCTCAGGCAGTCCTCCTGCCTCTGCCTCCCAAAGTGCTGGGATTACAGGTGTGAACTCCGTGCCTGGCTAGCTTCAGTAAAAAAAAAAATTTTGGAGATTCTTTCAATGTGTTTGCCCATTTCATAATGAGTAATTTACCCAAACAACCTGCCCTCATAGCACTGAGTGTTAGCAGTTTTTGACCAAGAAACGGCATGGCAGTTATGCCCCACCCTTCCTGTTCACCCAATCTTGCCCCAAGCAACTTTTTTTTGTTTCCCCAGATGGAAAAAACCCTCAAAGGGAAATGTTTTGCCAATGTGGAAAAGGTGAAACAAAAAACAGCAGAAGTACTAAAAGGCATCATACTTGACAGAGTTCAAAAACTGATTTGAGCAGTGTAAGAAGCATCTTGATAGGTGTATTGCATCAAACAGAATACTTTGAGGGCGACTGAAGTTCAAACATGTAAGAATACACAGTTTTTGATAAATTCCATTCTTTTTAGTCCACCCCCATATGTGTACTAAGTCCTCTTCTGTCTTTCCTTTGACAGATGAGCAAATATTATAGCATAAAAATCATGTTTAGTTTCCTCTAAGCCTCCTGCATTGATATGGCTGTTTTGATCTTTGATTCTTACTGGTACAACTAAAAAACAATTCTGTTTTTGAGTCCGTGTCTCACTGTTGCCCAGGCTGGCGTACAGTGGCACCCTCACAACCACCGCAGCCTTGACCTGCGGGGCTCAGGCAATCCTTCCACCTCAGCCTTCCAAGTAGCTGGAACTACAGTTGCGTGCTACAACACTTGGCTATTTTTTTTATTTATTTGGGAGACGAGGTCTCACCAAGTTGCCCAGGCTGGTCTCAAACCCCTGAGCTTAGGCAATCCTCTTGCCTTAGCCTCTCAAAGTGCTGGGATTACAGGCTTGAGCCACCGCGCCTGGCCTAAAAAACAATACTAAATACAGATTGAGTTTCTCTAATTCAACAATACAAAATCTGAAATGCTCCAAAATCTGAAACGTTTTGAGCACCGGCATGAAGCCACATGTGGAAAATTTCATACCTGACCTCACACAACAGGTTGCAAACAAAAAGACAGCCAACACACAGTTTGTTCAGCAACCCCAAGAGAAAAAAGGATCCTCCTGTCCCCCTTTAGTTGCAATATATCTTTTCTGAGTATGCCTAGATTCCCCTATGCAAGCATGTCCATAAAGGGTAATAAAATGGCATGTGTACAGGCTGGTTGCACCAGTAGCAGATTCTTCACGATGCTTCACATAGCACCAAGACCTGCATACATTACTCATTGTTTTTGTCGTTTGTTTTTGTTTGTTTTCTGCTCTGTGGTGTAAAGATATTGTTGAAAATGTCAAAAGGGCCTTCGGATACCACTGTGAGTAACAGTGATAAGGAAAAGAGGAAGCACTTATGTTTACCTATAGCATAGAAAGTCAAGCTGTTTGAGAAACTAGACAGCGGTGTAAGTGTGAAATATCTTATAGAAGAGTATGATGTTGAAATGATCATCACATATGACCTTAAGAAATAGAAGGATGCCGGGCTCGATGGCTCAACCTGTATTCCCGCATTTTGGGAGGCTGAGGTGAGTGGATTGCCTGAGCCTGCGGGTTCAAGACTTGCCTGGACAACTTGGCGAGACCTCATCTCTACAATAAATCAGAAAAAAATTAGCCGGGTGTGGTAGCACACGCCTGTAGTTCCAACTACTTGGAAGGCTGAGGCAGAAGGATCACTGGAGCCCAGCAGGTCGAGGCTGCAGGGGCAGGGAGCGGCCACTGTACTCCAGTCTGGGCAACAGAGTGAGATTCCAACTCAAAAACAAAAAAAAAAAGAAAAAAAAGAAATAGAAGGATAAACTGTTTAAATTCTGTGCTGAAAGTGATGAACAGAAGTTAATGAAAAATGGGAAAACACTGCATTAGCTAAAAATAAAAATCTCAATTCACTCAAAGAGTGAATCCATCAGTATGGCAGCAAACACATGCCACTTAATGGCATGCTGATCATGCAACAAGCAAAGATCTATTATGGTGAGCTGAAAATTGAAAGGAACTGTGAATATTCAACAGGCTGGTAGCAGAAATATAAGGGCAAACATGATATTACTTTTTTTTTTTGAGTCAGAGTCTCACTGTTGCCTGTGCTGGAGCATAATGGAACGCTCACGGCCACCACACCCTCTACCTGCTGGGCTCAGGCAATTATTCCACCTCAGCCTTCCAAGTAGCTGGAACTACAAGCACGCCCACCACACCAAGCTAGTTTTTGTTTGTTTGTTTGTTTGTTTGTTTTAATTTTAGAAACGAGATCTTGCCAAGTTGCCTGGGCTGGTCTCGAACTCTGGGCTCAGGCAATCCTCTTGCCTCCGCCTCCCAAGATGCTGGGATCACAGGCATGGGCCACTGTGCCGGCATCATTATATTTTATTTTATTTTGTTATTTTTCGAATTGGAGTCTCACTCTGTCACCCAGGCTGGAGTGCGGTGGCATACTCATGGCCACCGCAGCCTCGACCTGCTGGGCTCAGGCTGTCCTTCCACCTCAGCCTTCCAAGTAGCTGGGACTACAGGCACACCCCACCAAGCCCAGGTAATTTCTTGATTTATTATAGAGGTGAGGTCTCACCAAGTTGCCCATGCTGATCTTGAACCAGTAGACTCAGGCAGTTCTCTCACCTCAGCCTCCCAAAGTGGTGGGATTATAGGCATGAGCCACCGTACCCAGCCTCATTACATCTTAAAAGATTTGTGAGGGGTGACTGGGAAAAAATAAAATAAAAGATTTGTGATATTAAGCATCTGCTGACCACAAAGTAGTGGAGAAATTTATTGACGAGTTTGCCAAGGTAATTGCTGAAGAAAATCTGATGCAGAACAAGTCTATAATGCTAATAAAATATCACTGTTTTGGCATTATTGTCTCAGAAAGACAATGATGAAACAGAAATTAAGGCTGTCAAGGACAGGATAACTGTGCCAGGATGTGCCAATGCGGCAGGCTTATGTAAGTGTAAACTTGCTGTAATAGGCAACAACTTCCGTCCTTGCTGCTTTCAAGGAATGAATTTCTTACCAGTCCATTATGCTAACAAAAAGCCATTGATTACCAGGAACATCTTTTCTGATTGATCTCATAAACAGCAGCTGTGCTTACTAATGGACGGTTAGACTGGATGACACCTGCAAGATTTCCTTATTCCTTTACAGCTGTTCTGCTCATCTACCAGTTGAAAGTCTCTTTAAAAATAATGCTTATGCCATGTACTTTCCCCTAAATACGACTTGTGACCAGGGTATCCTTAGATCAACGAAGAGTATACATAAAAACACTTTCTTGTGCTAGCAGCGGTGAACAGAGGTGTGGGTGTGGAAGGTTTTCAAAAGGAGTTTAACATGAAGAATGCTGTATATCCTGTTGCTAATGCTTGGAACACAGTGAATACAGACACATTTGTGCATGCCTGGCACAACCTCTGGCCTGTTACTCTGTTGAGTGATGATGGTGAGCAAGGTGATGACTTTTAAGGATTCTGTAAGATAATGCTGGATGTGAAAAAAAATTTTTTTTTAAAGAAAAAACAAAAGAAAGGGATTTTGTATGTAAAATGAGAAAGAAATGTCTGATTTCCTTACATATGCCAATAATATGCCATCAGAGTTCATAAGTAAACCAAAAAAGGTGGTTATCAAAGACTTTTTTATTTTGAGTCAGTCTTACTCTGTCACCCAGGCTGTAGTGCAGTGGCACGCTTACGGCCACCCCAGCCACTATTTGCTGGGCTCAGGCGATCCTTCTGCCTCAACCTTCCAAGTAACTGGAACTACAGGCATTCGCCACCAGCTCATTTTTTGATTTACTGTAGAGATGAGGTCTTGCCAAGTTGCCCAGACTGATCTCAAACCCATGGGCTCAGGCAATCCTCTCACCTTGGCCTCCCAAAGTGCTGGGATTATAGGCGTGAGCCACTGTGCCTGGCCTAAGGACATTTTTTAACATTGGTCATGAGATTCCAGTTGCTCATTCATTGACCAGTGATGAAATAGCCAAGATTCTGAATCAAAGTGATCATGATGATAGTGACGGTGAAGTTGACCTTGTAAACACAGCAGAGCCGGGCTTGGTTGGCTCAGCCTGTAATCCCGCGCTTTGGGAGGCTGAGGTGAGTGGATTGCCTGAGCCCGCGGGTTGGAGACCCGCCTGGGCAACTTGGCGAGACCTCATCTCTACAATAAATCAACAATTAGCTGGGCGTGGTAGCGCATGCCTGTAGTTCCAGCTACTTGGAAGGCTGAGGCGGAAGGATCGCCGGAGCCCAGTAGGTCGAGGCTGCGGTGGCCGGGAGTGGCCACTGCACTCCAGTCTGGGTGACAGAGTGAGACTCCAACTCAAAAAAAAAAAAAAGAAATCATGTCAGTTTATAACATCAAAGACTTACTTCAAAGATAAAAACTGATAAAGAGACACATGACTAGAAGAAACATGGTAGAAAGCCATTCAGCAGAGTGCCTCCTTACCCCTAGAGGACTCACTTCTTGGTCTCTTAACTACTTCTGATGTTTCTTCTCACCTTAAAAAATAAAAGACAGTGTACAGTGACCTTTTATTCAAAACACAGCATTGTAACTGGAAACAGAAGTTCAGCTATCGTTTATTGTTCTGTTATTTAACAGCCGATAGAGGTGTTCTGGTGATGCTACTGTGCTGCTTAGTTACCCTAAACATGCTATTTTTTCACTACATTAATGGTACACCTTATTTATTACTGTGAAGTACTAATGTGTGAATAAGTGTAAGAAAATGCTTATCAGTAGCATATAAATTTGGAATCAGAAATGATGGTGATGCCAAACAACCACAGATTGGCCTTATGGGTGACTAAGATAGTGACTCCTTCACTTTCTGATGGTTCAGTGTACACATACTTTGCTTCATGCACAAAATTATTTAAAATGTTGTACAAACTCACCTTTATGCTATGTGTATAAGGAATATATGAAACAAATTTTGTATTTAGTCTTGGGTCCCATCCCCAAGATATGTCTTTATGTATATGCAAATATTATAAAATCTAAAATCCAAAACACTTCTGCTCCCAAGCATCTTGGATAAGGGGTACTCACCTGTATTATTACACTCTTTAAAACATTTGTAATGTCTACCAAAAAAAAAATCAGGATTCATTAGGTGTATCTTATTAAAATTAATTTATGGAAAAGTAAAATGTTCAAAATAGATAAGTAAAAGAAGTTTAATATTTTCACAGGTGCTGGAGAAAATTTGGAGAACACAATGGCAGCCTTTCAGCAGTAAGTATGTAAAAAGGTACTCTTTTAGAGTTTATAGCTTATCTTTAAAGTGATGATGATCCACAAAGCCAGAATAGTATACATGTAGCATCCATGTGTGATAGTCGTTTCTATTTTATTAAGATGTCTTTTTTAATTTAGTTAGTCTGAAGTGTTGCAAAGAGTGTTTGGCTCCTATATTACTGAAAAAGTAGATCAGAGTTTTGGGTAATCAAAAGATACTGTAGTTCTAAAGCTGAGCAAAGGTATTTGTAACAAGGACTGTATTGTGTATAATGCTAATTAGTCTTGGAGAGAAAGAGAAAATGAAACAACTGTGCGTTGGCTGCTATTTATGAATAAAATTATATGCCTTTGTCCCCAGTAATTTTTGTACAGACCTAAGCCTGCAGCCTGATTTTTTCTTGGCAGCCTCATGAGTGTCAGTCTTATTTTTCAATACAGTAAATTTTTAAAACTACTATTTATAAATTATTCATATTTCATATAGATGTCCTTTAGAACACCTTGCAGAGAAGTGGCAGGAGAGATAAGAATGAAAACTGATTAATACCTTGTTCTTTGTCTTAGAGTCAATGATTATCATCAGTCTACGGTAATTGTGAGACACTGGTTTCTTTTTCCTGACAAGCAAAGCAGGGAATGTGAAAAGTTAAACCCAGTGAAAGACATTACCTATCCATACGTAGTAAGAAAAATATTTTTTTATATAATTGTGGAGCAATTTTATGTATATAATTGGGACTAAGAAATATAAATTTGATTTAACATCTTGTTCTGCTTCTCACCAAATTTACCCTAAAGATTATTTTTTGTGTCATTAGGTATAAAGGCACTGCTTCTCCACATTCTAGTTTCATCTCATTCCTATCCTCCTCGTATTAGTCATCTCTTACTCTTCCTGTTCTATAATATGATGCCTTTTGTTTATGATCTCAAAAGTCTGTTACAAAAATGCAAAATTTTTCCTTCTATCACAGGCTGTGATAGCAACTCTTTTAATTTAAATTACTTTTGTTTTGTTTTTTTGAGTCGGAGTCTCATTCTGTCACCCAGGCTAGAGTGCAGTGACATGCTCCTGGCAACTGCAGCCTCAACCTGCAGGGCTCAGGCGATCCTTCTGCCTCAGCCTCCCAAGTAGCTGGAACTACAGGCATGTACCACCATGCCCGACTTGTTAAAAAATTATTATTTATTGTAGAGATGAGGTCTCGCCATGTTGCTCAGGCTGGTTTTCTCTACTTAGACTGTATATCTGGCTAGGTAGCCCTTAGCTAAATATAGACATATAATTTTATGTGCACAGTTTCTATGAGATACACACACACACACACACACACACACACACACACACACACACACACACACACACTATCATATATCATTTAGTTGCCTGAGAGGTAGGTAATATATATGACTTGGGAAAAAAACTACTCATAACTTTAAGTGATTTTAGCATTCTTTATGTTTAAAGTATAAAATAAATAAATTTGTCTCCTTTTTTTCTTTTTTTGAGTCAGCATCTCAAAAAAAAGGTTAGAGTGCAGTGGCACTATCACAGCTCACCGCAGCCTCAGTCTCATGGACTCAGGCAATCCTTCATGGCCACCCCAGCGCCCGCCTCCCAAGTAGCTGGAACTACAGGCATGTGCCACCACACCCAGCTCATTTTTAAATTTTATAGAGATGAGTTCTTGCTATGTTGCCTAGGCTGGTCTCAAATTCCTGGGCTCAAGCAATCTTCCAGTCTTAGCCTCCCATAATGCTGGGATTACAAACATGAGCTATCCGCCGGGCTTGGTGGCTCAGCCTGTAATCCCAGCACTTTGGGAGGCCAAAGCAAGTGGATTGCCTGAGCCCGCAGGTTCAAGACCAGCCCAGGCAACTTGGTGAGCCCTTGTCTCTACAATAAATGAAAAAAATTAGCTGGGCATGGTAGTGCATGCCTGTAGTCCCGCCTACTTAAAGGACTGAGGCAGAAGGATCACCGGAGCCTAGCAAGTGGGCGCTGGAGTGGCCATGAGCCTGTGTGCCACTGCACTCCAGCCTGGGCGATAGAGTGAGACTCCAACTCAAAAACAAAATAAATAAATAAACATGAGCTATCACACCCGGTCCATACCCAGTCCATATTTTTTGTTAGAGTTTTACCAACAACCCTTATTTATGAAGCTGAAACGCTAGGTTGTAAAATGAGTTATTTTCAAGGATGGTAATTTGAAAATATCACAACTTAAAAAAAAATTTGAAGACTTTGATCCTCTGAACATTTTTTTTTATTTAAAGGATTTCTAATTTAGATAGTTCTTACTTGCTAAATATAATATTATATTTCCTATCTTCAACAGTTTTTATATAATTGTATTCAAATAGTAACTACTGAAACATGCTACAACCTTTTCTATCATAAGACAGCTTTCTATAACTTAAAAAATTTTTTTGGATGTTTTTCTGGTACTTCAGAAGAGAGCACCTCATCCATACGTTATTATTAGGGTTTGCTAGATATATTTATTTGTAAGGCCACTTATCAACTGACTTTGAAATGTATATAAAACCTAAATTTAAAAAACTTTAACTTTAACCTCTTTTTTGAGTTTTTTGTTGTTGGTGGTATTGGCCTGTATGTGTGTATGTGTTTGTGTGTCTTATGCATTAGTGCTCTTGCTGTCAACAATGCTTTTAAATTGTACTTTTAAAAAATGTACAAATACAGTTTTCTACTATTTAACTGTTAGGACACTTAAAAGATGTATGTGGCCCGTGGGTTCGAGACCCACTTGGGCAACTTGGCGAGACCTCATCTCTACAATAAATCAAAAAATTAGCTGGGCGTGGTAGCGCGCGCCTGTAGTTCCAGCTACTTGGAAGGCTGAGGCAGAAGGATCGCCAGAGCCCAGCAGGTCGAGCCTGCGGTGGCCGGGAGCAGCCATTGCACTCCAGTCTGGATGACAGAGTGAGACTCCAACTCAAAAAAAAAAAAGATGTATGTTGCGGGTTTTTTTTTTACATACTTGCTTCATGAACAAGAAAAAATTGCTTAAACATATATTTTAAGGTACTGTATATTGAAAAGCTAAAGAGTTATAATATATAATCAGCAAAAGGTGGCTACTGTGCTTAAGTAAGTATATGGTATATCCTTAATAGGATAGGTAGTTGAGGGAAACATAGTAAAAATATAATGACCAACTAAAACTTAGATCTTACTTATGTACGTATTCAGTTATACATTTCACAAAGCATGTAAATTACAACAGCGAGGTAAAGATGAGAAGATATTGGGGAAAATATGAATAGTTGATGTAAAAAGCCTTCTTAAGATTAACCAGAAAATCAAAAGATATCAAGATTAGATGAGCTATCTTTTGAAGAGATGGCGAAGCTACTTTTAAAATGTGAAATGTTGACCAGGTGCAGTGGCTCATGCCTGTAATCCCAGCACTTTGGGAGGCTGAGGCAGGAGGATTGCTTGAGCCCAGGAGTTCAAGACCAGCCTGGGCAACATAACGAGACCCTGTCTCTACAAAAAATAAAAAAATTGATTTGGTGGTGGCGTGTGCCTTTAGTTCCAACTACTTGGGAGGCTGAGGCAGAAGGATCACCTGATCCCAGGCAGTTGAGGCTGCAGTGAGTTGTGATCATGTCACTGCACTCCAGCCTGGGTGACAGAGTGAGACCTTGACTCGAAAAAAAAGGGGGGGGGAATGTTTGAGACTAAGATGCAATTAACATGTGGACAAAGTGGTATGTCTAGCAAAGTGAAAAGACTTTAGAAATGTATGAAAAATTAATTATATTATAGTGGGGCTAAATAAGGAATTAATTGGCAAAGAGAAATAATTGCGTCTCACAATTTATGAAATGTTCTTTAGTGAAGTTCATAAAATGCTTTCACAAACACCTAGTGGGAGTGGTAGCTAATGAGTATAATCCCAGCACTTGGGAGGCCAAAACAGGAGGATTGCTTGAGCCCAGGAGTTCAAGACCAGCCTGGGAAATATAGTGAGACTTTGTCTCTACAACAAATCAAAAAATTTGCTGAGTATGTTGGCATGTGCCTATAGCATTATCTACTCTGGAGGCTGAGGTGAAAGGATTGCCTGAGCCTAGGAGTTCAAGGCTGTGGTAAGCCATGATCATGCCATTGCACTCCAGCCTGGGTGACAGAATGAGACCCCAACTCAAAACAAACACAAAACCATCTCTCTTAGGTTATGAATATAGCTCTTGTATTATTTTTTAGGATCAGGAATCTTTTCTTATTGATCTCTCAATCCTAATGCCTAGCTCAGGCTCTGACATAGATAGCTTTCACTAGTTACTTACTGACTGAGATATGGAATGGGGCAATCACGAATAAAGCAAAATATTAGCACAAGACAGATGAAGGGGATATAGATAGCCCCCTTCATAGTGAGTATAGAACCAAAAACAAAGGAATTGTACTGCATGCTAACACACACACAGTCACTAAGCCCTTGAGTATGTAAAATTTGGTTCTTAAGAGCTAATAAGCCGGGCTTGTTGGCTCAGCCTGTAATCCCACGCCTTTGGGAGGCTGAGGTGAGTGGATTGCCTAAGCCCGCGGGTTTGAGACCCGCCTGGGCAGGTGAGACCTCATCTCTACAATAAATTAAAAAATTAGCTGGGCGTGGTCAGCACGCGCCTGTAGTTCCAGTTACTTGGAAGGCTGAGGCGGAAGTATCGCTGGAGCCCAGCAGGTTGAGGCTGCGGTGGCTGGGAGCAGTCACTGCACTCCAGTCTGGGTGACAGAGTGAGACTCTCACTCAAAAAAAAAAAAAAAAGAGCTAATAAAACTAGGTTATTAAACCAGGCTGCCTTTGTAAATACCCATAGGACAATGTGATCCCCATGGTATTAACATGAATGGTGGAAGAAAGAAGTAAATTATATTAGCAATAGCTGGAAGTGTAAGTTGGCACACAGTCAAAGTAATCAATCAGTGACCTGGTTCCCATGATAAATTTTTTAGAATATCTAATTAATATAACTAATTATTTCATCTATGAAATAGGAATACTAATACAACCTCTATGTTGTGAGAAATAAATGAGATTCAGATAAATGTCTTTTTTTTTTTTTTTTTTTTTGAGTTGGAGTCTCACTCTGTCGCCCAGACTGGAGTGCAGTGGCTGCTTCCCGCCACCGCAGCCTCGACCTGCTGGGCTCCGGCAATCCTTCCGCCTCAGCCTTCCGAGTAACCAGAATTACAGGCATGCACCACCATGCACGGCTGATTTTTAAAAAAAAATTTATTGTAGAGATGAGGTCTTGCCAAGTTGCCCAGGCAAGTCTCGAACCTGCGAGCTCAGGCAATCCACTCACCTCAGCCTCCCAAAGCACGGGATTACAGGCTGAGGATAAATTTCTTAACATAGAGTCTGTTGTAAAAGTTGTTATGCGTTGTTTCTATGTAGTTGCTTTCACATTTTCTTTTAAAGCTAGAGTTTTTATTTCTTTTTCTTGAAATGTTGAAGCCTTGGCTTCCCTTTTATTGTCATTGCTATAAAGGATATATAAAATGTAGAAATTCATCTATAAAATACCTGGTGTTTCAATTGAAATAGGTGCTCATTATTATTTATGGAAAACTTTGAAGGAGGATATGATTAAAAATTTTTCTGTTTGGCCGGGCTCGGTGGCTCAGCCTGTAATCCCAGCACTTTGGGAGGCCAAGGTGAGTGGATTGCCTGAACCCATGGATTCAAGACCAGCCTGGGCAACTTGGCGAGACCTCGTCTCTACTATAAATAAAAAACTAGCTGGACATGATACTGTGTGCCTATAGTTCTGACTACTTGGAGGGCTGAGGCGGAAGGATTGCCAGAGCCCAGTAGGTCGATACTGGGGTGGCCGTGAGCATACCACTGCACTCCAGCCTGGGCAACAGAGTGAGACTCTGACTCCAAAAAAAAAAAAAGATTTCTTTTCTCACTATGTTCTAACTATTTACATATCGAGTTTGGGATAATTTTGCTAGGATAATTTATAAATTGCCCTAGATACACTTACTGTTGTTCTAAGTTTGTATTTATTAGCTTGTTACTAACAGTGGACATGTAATAAATAGAAAATATTTTTCAGCCGGGCACGGTAGCTCACACCTATAATCCCAGTACTTTGGGAGGCTGAGGCAAGAGGAATGCCTGGCCTCACGGGTTCGAGACCAGCCCGGGCAGCTTGGCGAGACCGCATCTCTACAATAAATCAAAAAATTAGCCGGGCATGGTAGCGCACACCTGTAGTTCCAGCTACTTGGAAGGCCGAGGCAGAAGGATCACCTGAGCCCAGCAGATCAAGGCTGCAGAGGCCATGAGTGTACCACTGCACTCCAGCCTGGGCAAGAGTGAGACTCCAACTCAAAAAGAAAAAAAATATTTTTCAACTAATGTGTAAACATTTCTAAAAATAGCCAACATTTCAATCAGAGGCAAATGCCATACTTAGAAATATTTCTTAGCTAATATGTATAATTTTTTTTAAGTATAGGAAAATGTAGATAGCCCCTGCTCTAACTCCTCTCCACAATTCATACCAAAACAAAGCAAAATAAAAAGAAAGATGTGCACATGAGCAAAAATCAGTAGTACCAATTTTCTTTACCTATTCAAAGAATCTTAGAATTTTGTTTTATTTTTTAAAAATTTTTTAAAATTTTACATAGAGATTGTGTCACACTATATTACCCAGGCAGGTCTTGAACTTCTGGGCTCAAGCCATCCTCTTACCTCAGTCTCCCAAAATACTGGTATTAACAGGTATGAGTCACTCATGCTCAGCTAGAATTTTCTTTCTTTCTTTTTTTTTTTTTGAGTTGCAGTCTCACTCTGTTGCCCAGGCTGGAGTGCAGTGGCATGCTCACAGCCACCGCAGCCTCGACCTGCTGGGCTCAGGCAATACTTCCACCTCAGCCTTCCAAGTAGCTGGAACTACAGGTGCGAACTACCATGTCTGGCTAACTTTTTGATTTTTTTTTTTTTTTTGAGTTGGAGTCTCACTCTGTCACCCAGACTGGAGTGTCGTGGCTGCTCCCGGCCACTGCAGCCTGGACCTGCTGGGCTCCGGCGATCCTTCCGCCTCAGCCTTCCGAGTAGCCGGAATTACAGGCACGTGCTACCACGCCTGGCTGATTTTTTTATTCATTGTAGAGATGAGGTCTCACCAAGTTACCCAGGCAGGTCTCGAACCCGCGGGCTCAGGCAATCCACTCACCTCAGCCTCCCAAAGCGCAGGATTATAGGCTGAGCCACCGAGCCTGGCAACTTTTTGATTTATTGTAGAGACGAGTCCTCGCCAAGTTACCCACGCTGATCTTGAACCCCTGAGCTCAGGCAGTCCTCTTACCTTGGCCTCCCAAAGTGCTGGGATTACAGGCTTGAGCTACCGTGCCCAGCCCAATCCTACCAATTTAAAGACTGTTTTTGTTTGCCTGTTTCTTTTTGGACTTTAATTTTGCACTTTTACAGTTCTGGCTTACATACAATTGGCAAACAAATGCTCTCTTTTAGAGGTGAATATGCTTTAGGAAAACAAGAATTACATTAAGGAACCAGAATTTTTTGTTTATTTTTTCTGACAACTGTAGTAATCAAGATATGGGTTTTGGTTACTTAGGAGATTCATACACGAAATAAGAATCATAAGAGCTTCTTATTTAAAACGATGCTTAGTGTTTATTAGATTAAATTCCTGATGACATTCATTATATTGATGTTGAATCAATTGTTATTCAAAATGTTGTCTTTTAGACAAGAGATATGTTCTTAATGGAAGTATCTTTATTTTTCTATTAAAGTATGTATTCTAAAAACTCAAATCATTCAATTAGTTTGTGTGAAGTAAAAAACTGGCCTGGGCCGAGCGCAGTGGCTCAAGCTTGTAATCCCAGCACTTTGGGAAGCCAAGGTGAGAGGATTGCCTGGGCCCAGGGGTTGGAGACCAGCCTGGGCAACTTGGTGAGACCTCGTCTCAACAATAAATCAAAAAATTAGCCGGGTTTGGTAACTGTAGTTCCAGCTACTTCCTGTAGTTCCAGCTACTTGGAAGGCTGAGGCAGAAGGATCACCTGAGCCCAGCAGGTTGACGCTGGGGTGGCCGTGAATGTTCCACTGCACTCTAGCCTGGGTGACAGAATGAGACTCTGACTCCAAAAAAAAAAAAATGGTCTGCCCAGTTCCCTAATCCTAATCCCATTCCTAGTAATATCATTTATAACAGGTAACCACTATAATGATTTGGCCTGTATCTTTACAGTCTCTTAAAAACGTATTTATAGTCTTTATTTTATATCAGTGGAATCATGCTATACCTACTTTTTTTCATTCAAATATACCTCAGCAATGCCATTCCACGTGAATACTTTAGTCTTTGAAATGACTACATGTTACTTACTATGGATCTGGATCAGGAATGATAAACATTTAGATGCTAACTGGGTGATAATTAAAATTTGAAATGTTAATGGAAGTTGATAACTAAAATATTACTGCATTCCACTCATTTAGAAATGTGTTGATACCTACAATGTGTCCAACATCACCAACATTAGAAAATATGGAACTACCATAGGCCCTTTCTCTCTCAGACTTTAGTATCTGGTTGTGGAGCTACGGATCTTACAGGAAACCACTAGGAAATGATGTGACTGCAGAGGAATATACTATACAATCTGTAATTTATCTACTTTTGCTGGGTGCAGTGGCTCACACCAGTAATCCCAGTACTTTGGGAGGCAGAGAAGAGAGGATTGTCTGAGCTCAGGAGTTCTAGACCAGCCTGAGCAACATGGTGAGACCTCATCTCTACAATAAAATCAAAAAATTAGCTGGGCAAGGTGGCACATGCCTGTGGTTTCAGCTACTTGGAAGGCTGAAGTGGAAGGATCGCCTGAGCCCAGCAGGTTGAGACTGTGGTGGCGTGAATGTGTCACTGCACTCCAACCTAGGTGACAGTGAAACTGATCAAAAAAAAAATCTACTTTTGTATTTTCTTTCACCTCAGCTCTTACACTTTCCATTTTCCATTCTGGAATTTTAAAAATAAAAGATTTTTCTTTTCTTTTTCCTTTTTTTTTGAGTTAGAGTCTCACTCTGTCACCCAGACTGGAGTGCAGTGGCCGCTCCTGGCCACCGCAGCCTGGACCTGCTGGGCTCCGGCGATCCTTCCGCCTCAGCCTTCCAAGTAGCCAGAATTACAGGCACGCACTACCACGCCTGGCTGATTTTTGATTTATTGTAGAGATGAGTTCTCGCCAAGTTGCCCAGGCGGGTCTCGAACCCACAGGCTCAGGCAATCCACTCATCTCAGCCTCCCAAAGGCGTGGGATTACGGGCTGGGCCACTGAGCCTGGCTTTTTTTTTTCTTTTTTTGAGTCAGAGTCTCACTCTGTCACCCAGGCTGGAGTGCAGTGGCATCTCCCAATTGCTGGGATTACAGGTGTGAGCCTCTGCACCTGGCTATCTCTGGCTTTTCTGTCTTTGAATTTATATCTGTAAAATTCATTCATGATTTTGCATGAAATCATCTTGAACATTTTTTTTGATGACCAAATGTACTTCTCTTTCTCAGATATATACTTAAGCAAAAGTGTAATTGCTGAATTATATGGAACATGTATATTTATACCTCCAAAAATGATTGTACCAATTTACAGTCTCACCAACAATGTGAGAGTTCTACTTGCTCCACTGTTTTGCTGACATTTGGTATTGACCTTTGAATTTTAGCCATTCTGGTTGATATCTCATTATTGCTTTAATTTACGTTTCTCTAATGAGTTTTGATGTTGAATGTCTATTCATTCACTTATTGTCCATTTGGAAATCCTCATTTGTGAAGTGACTTTCAAGTGTTTGTCTTTTATTTTATTGTATATTGTTTTCTGAGAAAGACATTTCAGGCAGAGGAAGTAGTAAGAAAACCGGGGCTGCTTGGAGTGTAACCTGCAAGGTGAGGAAGAGGCATGGAGAGCTAATTTTATAAATTTTAAAGTATCAAATGTTAGGAACTGGATTCTTTTTCTTTTCCTTTTTGTAGAGACAAACTATTACTCTGTTGCCCAGGCTGGAGCTTATTGCAGCCTCCAGCTCCTGGGCTCAAGGGATCCTCCTGCCTCATTCTCTCAAAGTGCTGTGCCAAGAGAGCTAATATTAGTCTTTCGCAGATAAGGAAACTGAGGCATAAAGAAGCTAGATAACTCACCTGAGTAAGTGGCAGAGCCAGGATTTGAACCCAGGCTTCAGTGTCTATATTCTTAATCATTGCTATACACAGTCTCCAAAAGACACAGAAATGAAAGGAACCTTAAAAGATTTTCTGGTCGATTCTAAACCTTTTATAGGTTTTTCTTTTTTTTTTTTTCTTTTTCTCTTTAGAGACAGAGTCTGTGTTGCCCAGGGTGGAGCACAATAGCTATTCACAGGTGTGATTTTAGCTTATCACAGCCCCTAACTCCTGGCCTCAAACAGTCCTTCCATCTAAGCCTCCCAGAGGGCAATTCATTCTTTTACATGTAGATATCCGGTATTCCCAGCATTATCTGTTAAAAACTCTGTCCTCTCCCTTATCAAAAATCATTTGACTATATATATGAGGGTTTGTTTCTGAACTCTCTATTCTATTCCATTCATCTATATGTCTGTCTTTATGCCAGTACCACACTAGTTTGATTACTGTAGCTTTGTAGTAAGTTTTAAAATCATGAAGGGTGAGTCCTCCAATTTTGTTTTTCCTTTTCAAGATTGTTTTGACTATTCAGGGTTCTTGAGATTCTATACGAATTTTAGGGCAGATTTTTCTATTTCTGTACATCTTTAGGATTTTGCTAGGAATTGCATTGAATCTATAAGTAGTTTTGGGTAGTATTGACATCTTAACTACATATCTATATCTATTTATCTCTTCTTTAATTTCTTTCAGCAATATTTTATAGTTTTCATTGTACAAGTCTTTCACCTCCTTGGTTAAATTAATTCCTAAGTATTTTATTCTTTTTGATGCTATTGTAAATATAATTGTTTTCTGAATTTCCCTTTCAGATTGCTCATTATTAATGTATAGAAATGCAACTGATTTTTTATGTCTTGATTTTGTATCCAGCAAGTTTGTTCAATTTGCTTATTAATTCTAAGGGTTTTTTTTTTGAATTTTTAGGATTTTCTATATATAAGATTATGTCATCTGTGAACAGAGATCATTTTACTTCTTTCTTTCTGATTTGGATGCTTTCATTTTTTTCTTGACTAATTGTTAGAAATACTGTGTTCAGAACGATAAAAGTAAGCATCTTTGTCTTATTACTTAATCTTTTCGTTTTATAGATGTGAAAATGTAGGCCCTGAGAGAGGAATTTACTTGCCCAAAGTTATACAAGTTCATAGCAAAGCAAGAACTGGTGTCAGATCTCTTAACTTTCGGGTTCTCTATTCTTTCCATTATATTGAGTTACACAGCCGGGCTCGGTGGCTCAGCCTGTAATCCCATGCCTTTGGGAGGCTGAGATGAGTGTATTGCCTGAGTCTGCGGGTTTGAGACCCGCCTGGGCAGCGAGACTCATCTCTATAATAAATCAAAAAATCAGCCGGGCGTGGTAGCACGTGCCTGTAATTCTGGCTACTTGGAAGGCTGAGGCAGAAGGATCACCAGAGCCCAGCAGGTCGAGGCTGCGGTGGTCAGAAGCGGCCACTGCACTCCAGTCTGGGCAACAGAGTGAGACTCCAACTCAAAAATAAATAAATAAATAAATATATTGAGTTACAGAATTAAGCATAGTTGGTTATGGAAATGAGGCAACATGACTCTTTTAAGTTCACTTTGAATATATTCACATAAATAAGTCACCTGAGATGCTGGTATTGAGTAGCTATTTCGGTATTGTGGAATTTTTTGGATTTTTAATCTGTATTATAATTGTTCCAAACTCAGTTTGTAATTGTTTTATCTGATGCATGTAATCTAAATGTTTATATAAGTCTCAGAATGTCATTCTTTTACTTCTCAGTGCAGTTACAATTGGAACTGATATGCTAGAATTGGACTGCCATATCACAAAAGATGAACAAGTTGTAGTTTCACATGATGAGAATCTAAAGAGATCAACTGGGGTCAATGTAAACATCTCTGATCTCAAGTACTGTGTAAGTAAAAATGCATGATAAACTAATTTCTAATAGATATTTGGGCCTATAATATTTCTTAAAAACAGTGAATATAAAATATTATTTCAATAAATAATTATTGAAATTATTCATACCTATAGGCAAGAGGATTGCCGGAGCCCAGGAAGAGGATTGCCTGAGCCCAGGGGGTTGAGACTAGCCTGTGCAATTTGGGTGGGATCTTGTCTCTACAATAAACTTAAAAAAAATAAGCCGGGTGTGGTGGTACATGCCTGGGGTTCCAGCTACTTGGGAGGCTGAGGCAGAAGGATCATCTGAGCCTAGCAGGTTGAGGCTGTGGTGGCCATGAGTATGCCTTTGCACTCCAGCCTGGGCAACAGAGTAAGACTCCAACTCAATAAATACATAAATAAGTAAATAATTCTTTTTTTTTTTTTTGAGTTGGAGTCTCACTCTGTCACCCAGACTGGAATGCAGTGACAAGCTCACGACCACCGCAGCCTTGATCTGCTGGGCAATCCTTCTGCCTCAGCCTTCCAAGTAGCTGGAACTACAGGTGCGCGCTACCACACCCAGCTAATTTTTTTGATTTATTGTAGAGATGAGGTCTCTCCAAGTTGCCCAGGCGGGTCTCGAACCAGCGGGCTCAGGCAATCCACTCACCTCAGCCTCCCAAAGCGCGAGATTACAGGCTGAGCCACCGAGCCCGTCTTAATTAATAATTCTTAAAATAATAATCTCAAATCATTTTGACTTCCAATGAGGATTTGTACTGTATACATTTATGGAGACTTATTTTTATAAATATTTCAGTAAAATTACCTAAGTCCTCAAACATAAAACTACTGGAATTCAACCTGTTTGAAGTATTCTGCAATTTATTTGATTCACATTAAAGATAAGAATTCGTTTTAATCTTCAAGTGTAGGAAAGCATCATTTAAAAATTTGATCATGCCAGGCTCGGTGGCTCAGCCTGTAATCCCGTGCCTTTGGGAGGCTGAGGTGAGTGGATTGCCTGAGCCTGCGGGTTCGAGACCCGCCTGGGCAGCGAGACCTCATCTCTACAATAAATCAAAAAATCAGCCGGGCATGGTAGCGCGTGCCTGTAATTCTGGCTACTCGGAAGGCTGAGGCGGAAGGATCACCAGAGCCCAGCAGGCGAGGCTGCGGAGGCCGGTAGCGGCCACTGCACTCCAGTCTGGGCAACAGAGTGAGACTCCAACTCAAAAAAAAAAAAAATTGATTATAGGCTGGGCATGGCGGTTCATGCCTGTAATCCCAGCAATTAGAGAGACCAAAGCGGGGGGATTGTTTGAGCCCAAGAGTTCAAGACCTTGTCTCTTTAAAAAAAAAAAAAATTAGCTGGGCATGGTGGCATGTGCCTGTAGTCCCAGCTACTTGGGAGGCTGAGGCGGAAGGATCACCTAAGCTCAGGAGTTTGAGACTATGGTGAGCCATGATTGTGCCAATGTACTCCAGCCTGGGTATTATTAATCGTAATACTTTATATGCTCATATAATAAATATCAAAATAAAGGGAATTATAGTACATAATTTTACCATTTAAAGACAACTTACTATTAAAGACAACTTATTTTAACAGGATTCCATCTTATGTATGCTTTCTAGGTTTTTTAACTTTTATGTTCTCACTGTACATCATGTATACTGAGTTTTAAGTCTTTAACATTATCGCATGATAAACATTTTTCTTTTTTAAAAGATAGACTTGGCCGGGCTCGGTGGCTCAGCCTGTAATCCCGAGCCTTGGGAGGCCGAGGTGAATGAATTGCCTGAACCCGCGGGTTCAAGACCCGCCTGGGCAACTTGGCGAGACCTCATCTCCACAATAAATCAAAAACTAGCCAGGCGTGGTAGCGCGTGCCTGTAGTTCCAGCTACTCGGAAGCCTGAGCGGAAGGATTGTTGGAGCCCAGCAGGTCGAGGCTGTGGTGGCCGGGAACGGCCACTGCACTCCAGTCTGGGAGACAGAGTGAGACTCCAACTCAAAAAAAAAAAAAAAAATAGACTTTATGTTTTAGAGAACTGTTCATTCAAAGCAAAACTGAGTGTAAGATACAGAGTTTCCACATACCAACAGTTACCCACAGAGGTTCAGCCTTGCCCACTGTCAGCGTCTGTGTCAGAGTAGTACACATGTTGACTTATTATTATTATTATTGTTATTGTTATTTTTGAGTCGGAGTCTCACTTTTTTGCCTTAGTTGAAGTACAGTGGCACACTCACAACCACCGCACCCTTGACCTGCCGGGCTCAGGCAATCCTTCCTCTTCAGCCTTCCAAGTAGCTGGAACTACATGCCATCATGCCCAGCTAATTTTTAAAAATTTATTGTAGAGACGAGGTCTCGCCATGTTGTCCAGGCTAGTCTCAATCCTGTAGCCTCAGCCAATTCTCTCATCCCAGCCTCCCAAAGTACTGGGATTAAAAGCGTGAGCCACCACACCTGGCACATTAACATGTCGCCTATTGTCTGTAGTTTACATTAGGACTCATTCTTGGTGTCTATTCAGTGAGTCTGGATAAATTTATAATGACATGTATTCAGTTTTATGCTATCATACAAAGTCATTTTACTGCCCTAAAAATCCTCTGTGCTCTGCCTATTCAGTGCTCCCTTCCCTGATCTCCTGGTAACCACTGACCTTTTTACTGTCTCCTCATAGTTTTGCCTTTTCCAGAATGTTACACAGCTGGAATCATATAGTATTTATTTTTAGATTCCATGCTTATCTTTCATAAACATTGCAAGTGACTGCAGTTATTCCACTGAGTAGATATTAGTTATCACTAACCCTTCTTCTATTGTTAGACATAGGATTAATTCTAAGTTTTCACCATTATAAATAAGACTGCGCTGAACATCTTGCATAAAAATTAAGCTTTCTTGGCCAGGCTCAGTGGCTCAGCCTGTAATCCCAGCACTTTGGGAGGCCGAGGTGAGTGGATTGCCTGAGCCTGCGGGTTTGAGACCCGCCTGGGCAACTTGATGAGACCTCATCTCTACAACAAATCAAAAATTAGCCGGGCATGGTGGCGTGCGCCTGTAGTTCCAGCTACTTGGAAGGCTGAAGCGGAAGGATCGCCGGAGCCCAGCAGGTCGAGGCCCGGCTACCGCACTCCAGTCTGGGTAACAAAGTGAGACTCAAACTCAAAAAGAAAAAAAAAAATTAAGCTTTCTCTATCTTTAGCTACTTATATAAAGTTATTTATAAAGATATAAATAAAGATATATAAATATTTATATTTATTAAAGTGATTTAGGAAGACATACAAGCGACCCACAAGCATATGAAAAAATGCTCAGCTGGGCTCCGTGGCTCAGCCTGTAATCCCTCACTTGGGGGGGGCTGAGGTAAGTGGATTGCCTGAGCCCACGGGTTCGAGACCCCCCTGGGCAACTTGGCGAGCCCTCATCTCTCAATAAATCAAAAAATTAGCTGGGCATGGTAGCGCACGCCTGTATTTCCAACCACTCGGAAGGCTGAGGCGGAAGGATCGCCTGAGCCCAGCAAGTTGAGGCTGTGGTAGCCAGGAGCAGCCACTGCACTCTAAGTCTGGGCAACAGAGACTCCAACTCAAAAAAAAAAATGCTCAACATCACTAATCATCAGAAAAATGCAAATCAAAAGCACGAGATACCATCTCACACCAGTCAGATTGACTATTATTTATTTATTTATTTATTTATTCATTTTTGAGTTGGAGTCTCACTCTGTTGCCCAGACTGGAGTGCAGTGGCCGCTCCCGGCCACCGCAGCCTCAACCTGCTGGACTCTGGCAATCCTTCTGCCTCAGCCTTCCAAGTAGCTGGAACTACAGGCGCGCGCTACCATGCCCAGCTAATTTTTGATTTATTGTAGAGATGAGGTCTCGACAAGTTGCCCAGGTGGGTGTCGAACCCGCGGGCTCAGGCAATCCACTCACCTCGGCCTCCCAAGGTGCGGGATTACAGGCTGAGCCACCAAGCCCGGCTAAATTGACTATTTTTTAAAACTCAAAAAACAATAGATGTTGGCAAGGTTGTGGAGAAAAGGGGACACTCATACACTCTTGGTGAGATTGGAAGGTAGTTCAACCCCTTTGGCAAGTGATTTGGAGATTTCTCAAAGAGCTAAAAATAGATTTACCATTCAACCCAGCAATCCCACTGCTGGGTATATACCAAACGAGTATAAATCGTTTTACCAAAGACATCTGTGGTTGGGCATAGTGGCTCATGCCTGTGATCTCAGCACTTTAGGAGGCCAAGGTGAGAAGATTTCTTGAGGCCAGGAGTTTGAGACCAGCCTGAACAACATAGCAAGACCTCATCTCTACAAACAAACAACCCCGCATTTGTATGTTTATCGCAGCACTAGTCATAATAGCAAAAACATAGAACCAACCTAGGTGCCCATCAGTGTTGGATTGGATAAAGAAAATGTGGTACATATATATCACGGAATACTATGCAGCCATAAAAAAAAATAAAATCATGTCCTTTGCAGCAATATGGATGCAGCTGGAAGCCATCATTTCTAAGTGAATTTTCACAGAAACAGAAAACTGAATACCATATCATCTTACTTATAAGTGGGAACTAAACATTAGCCACACACAGGCATAAGGATGGGAACAGCAGACTCTAGGAACTACAAAAGGGGGAAGGAAGGGAGGGAGATAAGGGTTGAAAAATCACCCACTGGGTACCATGCTCACCACCTGGGGGGTAGGCTCAACAGAAGCCCAAACCTCACCATATGCAGTATATCTGTAACAAACCTGCGCATGTACCCCTTGAATCTAAAATAAAATAAAATTTTAAAAATTAAGTTTTCTCTATTTTAGGATTATTTATCTACATATATTCTCAGAAGGGAAATTACTGGGTAAAAAAATGTTTACCAGCCGGGCTTGGTGGCTCAGCCTGTAATCCCGCGCTTTGGGAGGCCGAGGTGAGTGGATTGCCTGAGCCCGCGGGTTTGAGACCTGTCTGGGCAACTTGGTGAGACCTCATCTCTACAATAAATAAATAAATAATTAGCCAGGTATGGTAGCGTGCACCTCTAGTTCCAGCTACTTGGAAGGCTGAGGCAGAAGGATTGCCGGAGCCCAGCAGGTCAAGGCTGTGGTGGCCAGGAGTGGCCACTGCACTCCAGTCTGGGTGACAGAGTGAGACTCCAACTCAAAAAAAAAAAAACATCCAAGTGGAAGGGGACCTGAAAAAGGGTTGTCCAATGTATATCTTAATGTAAGACACTAAAATAATTTTTTTTTTGAGAGCTAACTTTTTTTCATTTTTATTTTTTAAAGGAGCTCCCACCTTACCTTGGCAAACTGGATGTCTCGTTTCAAAAAGGTAATATTTCTCATTTGTGGCTTAAACATTTATGCTGAGAAACACTTGTATGTCTTCTTGTGATAGTAAATTCTTGCTAAAATTACTGAGTGACCTTGTAGGTTGTTCTCTTAAGTCTTACAAATCTGAAACCTTGATGGTCATCTGACCCTGAAATGATCAGGCCCAAAGATTTAACTGGTTCATTCTGGTTAGATTCACTTGCAGTTAATATAAATCTGAACGCTATTAATAATTACAAGAAACTCTGGGGCCAGGCACGGCAGCTCATGACTATAATCTTAGCACTTAGGGAGACTGAGGTGAGAGGATTTCTTGGGCCCAGGAGTTTGAGACCAACCTAGGCAACATAGCGAGATCTTGTCTCTACAAAAATATCAAAAAATTAGCTGGGCGTGGTGACGTGTGCCTGTAGTCCCAGCTACTCAGGAGGCTGAGATGAAAAGATCACCTGAGTCCAGGAGGTTTGATTTATTGTAGAGACGCGATCTCGCCAAGTTACCCAGGCTGGTCTTGAACCCATGGGCTCAGGCAATCCACTTGCCTCTGGCTCCCAAAGTGTTGGAATTACAGGCTGAGCCACTGAGCCTGGCCTGCTCTTATATTTTGAAGAAGCAAATCTTTATGTCTTTTTTCCTAAGCCTGCAAAGCTCTTGATGTATATCTTTGTAAGCCATGATAGTGCCACTGCTCCAACCTGGACGACAGCGAAACTCTGACTCAAGAAAGAAAAAAAAGAAAGAAGAAAGAAAAAACTCTATTATAAGGGAAACCTTGGACTTCCAAAGCTTCAAATTCTAGAATATTACCATAATTTATAGTAGTCATCCATCAAAAACATAATAAATAATAAATGAAAATAAGTAGAAAGGACCCCTTTTAGATCCTTTTTGGGTCTGTAACATTTGATTCTGTCATTTAGCTGTTCCATATTTTAAATGACTGAAGAGACTTCTGTCACTCAAATAAACCATTTCCTAGTTATTTTCACTTAGCAGTTTTCTTTTGAAGGAACGTTTCTCACAAAGAAACACATCCCTTGACCTAATTTGTTAGTCATTGCCTGTTAGAATGGAAAATACCTGCTGGGCTCGGTGGCTCAGCCTGTAATCCTGCGCCTTTGGGAGGCTGAGGTGAGTGAATTGCCTGAGCCCGTGGGTTCGAGACCCGCCTGGGCAGCGAGACCTCATCTCTACAATAAATCAAAAATTAGCCAGGCGTGGTAGCATGCGCCACTGTGCCTGGCCCAGCCTCACATTTTGAATGATTTAAATGTATAACTCAATACAACTATAAGATGCTACAGGTCATGGACCTTGGTATGGTTTGCATATAGTTAAAATGTCAAGAAGCTATTAATACTAATTTTCAAAAAGAACTGTAACTGTTCCATGTACTAGATTTAAAATTGGTCTGTATAATTTCCCATTGATAGGGAAATTTTGGAAAGCCAAATAAATATCAGAAAATAATTAAATTAGCTATCTCTAAGGGCTTTTTAAATCTCATGTGTGTTTAGTTTTGCCTTCCAGGTAAGTATCATTAAGCTATAATGGTTTGAGGAAACACTTTTTTCATTCTTGTAATTTATAGGATTATACATGCTAAACTACTGCAATATTTATATCAGTTTGGACTTGTGAAGATTAAGAAAATTGCAAAAGTGAAGTTTGTCTTATTTTTACCTTTGTACAGCAAAGCCCAAGCTCCACAAGGATTAAAAGATCCTTTGAGGAAAAAAAGTTCTAATTTTCTTGTGGTTTTATATCTCCCTCATAAAGTCAAAATTTTTTAATGTCAAGAGACCTTTGAGATTGTCTAATCCTGTCTTCTGTTGTAGATAATGCCACTGAGGTCTAAAGATGCAAATTCATACAAGTAAATGGCTATTTTATTTTATTTTATTTATTTTTTGAATTGGAATCTCACTGTCGCCCAGACTGGAGTGCAGTGGCCGCTCCCGGCCACCACAGCCTCGACCTGCTGGGCTCTGGCGATCCTTCCGCCTCAGCCTTCCGAGTAGCTGGAACTAGAGGCACGCGCTACCACACCCAGCTAATTTTTTTTATTTATTGTAGAGATGAGATCTTGCCTGCCCAGGTGGGTCTTGAACCTGCGGGCTCAGGCAATCCACTCACCTCAGCCTCCTAAAGGCACAGGATTACAGGCTGAGCCACTGAGCCCGGCTGTAAATGGCAATTTTAGAACTTGAAATGAGGTCTCCTTACCAGACCAGTGTTCTGCTATGACATACTGCCTCTCTAAGTGAACAGTCTTCTCAAATACTATATTAATAGCAATGTTGTATACTCTCAAGTTTCAGACAACGGTGAAGAATAGTAAACTTTCTTTTTTTCTTTTTTTAAGTTGGAGTCTCACTCTGTCACCCAGGCTAGAGTGTAGTGGCAAAATCACGTCTCACCACAGCCTCGACATCCTGGGCTTGGGCGATCCTTCTGCCTCAATATCCCAAATAGCTGGGACTACAAGGTGCACACCACCACACCCAGCTACTTTTTAATTTTTTCTATAGAGGAGGTCTTGCTGTGTTGCCCAAGCTGGACTCAAACTCCTGTGCTCAAGTGATCCTCCTACCTCTACCTTCCAAAGTGCTGAGATTACATGCCTGAGCCACTCACCCAGCCAGCTTTCATTTTATATTGCATTCAACTCATATTATAACTGATTTCAGACTGTTTCTCAAATATAAAGTTGAATACATTTAAAATAGACTAATAAATAATAGTGACAGATGAGTCAGAAAGTTGTTCAGTTTTTTCTATCCTATTTTCCTGCTTAGAACTTTTGCTTACTTTTCATTACATACTAGAGAGAGAGAAACTATTAGAGGAATATACATTTCAGGCCTCTTGCTCTCTTTGTGGTTCACAACTTTACTGGAGAAATAATTGTTTTCTTTTAAAGGGTTCTTTGATGTGCAACAGGCTACGTTAAAAAGGAACCTTAAAGAAGGAACATAAAAAAGTGTTAATGGAAGGGTTTGTTATTATCTATACTGGTTATTTTAAAGTAACCATTTTTTCATGGAAAATACATAATCTAGATCATCTAGAATTGACTATAATGATTGATTTTAGAGTTCTAGCATGACATATGGGCCAGTATTCCATCATCCAGCACATCCTGTGGCAGACTTCTTGCCCACTTTCCTGTTTCCTGTTATTTTCCTCTTTCCTTTTTGTAGTCCATTTTCTAACTGGTTTTATCCTCTGTTTCCAACTGTTTTTCCACATTTTATGCTGGCAGAGGCACCTGATTTATATATCTTTATATCACTTTAGTACATGTCTTTTTCTCAGCATACATTCTAATTTCCTTGTTCCCTCATTATTGGATACGATACTCTTATGTGTTATTTTGTTGTTACAAAGTTTGTTTGGTGCTGGACATGGTGGCTCATGCTAATTCCAGTGCTCTGGGCGACTGAGGTTAAAGAATTGTTTAAGGCCAGGAATTTGAGACCAGCCTGGGCAACATATCAAGACCTCATCTTTGCAAAAAGTGAACGTTAGCCGGGCTCGGTGGCTCAGCCTGTAATCCCGTGCCTTTGGGAGGCTGAGGTGAGTGGATTGCCTGAGCCCACGGGTTCGAGACCCACCTGGGCAGCGAGACCTCATCTCTACAATAAATCAAAAAATCAGCCGGGCGTGGTAGCGTGCGCCTGTAATTCCGGCTACTTGGAAGGCTGAGGCAGAAGGATCGCCGGAGCCCAGCAGGTCGAGGCTGCGGTGGCCAGGAGCGGCCACTGCACTCCAGTCTGGGCGACAGAGTGAGACTCCAACTCAAAAAAAAAAAAGTGAACTTTAAAAATTAGCCAGGCATGGTGGCACATGCCTGTAGTCCTAGCTACTTGGGAAGCTGAGGCGGGACAATTACTTGGGTTTGGGAGCTCGAGCCACCTAGCCCAGCCTACGAAAATATTTTTATATAAAAAGATCAGATTAAAGCCAGGTTCGGTGGCTCAGCCTGTAATCCTGCGCCTTTGGGAGTCTGAGGTGAGTGGATTGTCTGAGCCCATGGGTTCGAGACCCGCCTGGGCAGCAAGACCTCATCTCTACAATAAATCAAAAAATTAGCCAGGCATGGTAGCACACGCCTGTTGTTCCAGCTACTCAGGAGGCTGAGGCGGAAGGATCGCCGGAGCCCAGCAGGTTGAGGCTGTGGTGGCTGGGAGCGGCCACTGCACTCCAGTCTGGGTGACAGAGTGAGACTCCAATTCAAAAAAAAAAAAAAAAAGATCAGGTTAAGCCTGGCGTGGTAGCTCACACCTACAATCCCAGCACTTTAAGAGGCTAAGGTGAGAGGATTGCCTGAGCCCAGGGGTTCAAGACCAGCCTGGGCAACTTGGTGAGATCTCTTCTCTATAATAAATAAAAAAAATTAGCTGGGTATGATGGCACATGCCTGTAGTTGTAGTTACTTGGAAGGCTAAGGTGAAAGGATCACCTGAACCCAGCAAGTCAAGGCTGCAGTGACTGTAAGCATGCCACTGCACTCCAGCCTGGGCAATAGAGTGACTCCAATTCAAAAAAAAAAAACAGGTTAAAATCTGTAAGCACACTATGTTATAACTGTTTTAAATTATGCATAGGAAAAATGAGTAGAGAAAGTACACCAAATGATCATAATGGTTATATCTAAGATGTTGGATTTTTCATAATTTTTTTCCTCCTTATACTTTTTCTTATTTTATAAATGTTTAATGGATAAATACTGGAACTTTTCAGTCATCAAAAAATTAAAAGTCATTTAAAAATATATTTTAAAATCTTGCTTTCTCAGCATGCCAGTGTGAAGGAAAAGATAACCGAATTCCTTTACTGAAGGAAGTTTTTGAGGCCTTTCCTAACACGCCCATTAACATCGATATCAAAGTCAACAACAATGTGCTGATTAAGAAGGTACTGGAAGCATTGCCTCCTCTGGGTGTGTTGCATCTGATTTCACAAACTAAATAAGGTTAGAGTAGTAACTGTGTAGATTGATAATGGTCAAGGAAATGTGATACTCTAGGGATCAACATTGTTTTAAATAATGCCCTGGTGGAAGGGATCACTTTACTGTAGAGAGCCTATTTTCAGAGTTGGCATGTCTCAGTCACAGATAATCCTGTGAACCAGTCATTCTCACATTATATAATTAACTTGTAGTTTAACTGTTTTCATATGTGGTTAGTTTATATCAAATTACTACATAGTCATATTCTTTTAAATAAATTACACAGTGGCAAAATGTAAATAATTTTATTTTAAAAGATGATCTGAATTTTTATATTGGTTCTTTTAAAATCTTACACTATCCATTGGCAGCTAGTCAATTGTAATTCATTTTTCAAGCGAAATGTTGTTAGTGGATTTGCAAATAGGCACATGCATAAAATTTTGAATTTTCACACATAGGTTTCAGAGTTGGTGAAGCAATATAAACGAGAACACTTAACAGTGTGGGGCAATGCCAGTTATGAAATTGTAGAAAAGTGCTACAAAGAGGTAAGCTTCAAAAATGATGCAGAATTATTTGTCTTTATTGTTGTTGGATATCCACAAATTATTAGTTATTATAGCAATAATGTTTAAAAATTATCTTACTTCATAGCTTAATACAAAGACAGATGGTACTGAGTAGAAGAGCTAGCCAGAAATTTACTAATTTAGTGGCGATAATGAATTTGTACCTTGCACTTTAAGTTCAGTGTAATTGAACTGGTTTGCAGAATTTTTATTTTCATATGCTAATAGTAATTGTTTATCAATATTTTATTATGTGCATTATAGGACAAAATATGATTCCTGTCTTTTTTTTACTCCTGTCTTTTAATGACTGTCTTTTGTTAGATAATTAAAGTTTTTGTGTAATTTTGAATTAAAGAAGGTATTTAGTTCTTAAACTCTGTAACTTTAGCTACTTTTTATGCTGCCCCCCCAATAGACAATCAAATTAAGCCAAGATTGTCAGGTAGTATATAAAAGCAGGACCAAGTCAGGCTCGTTGGCTCAGACTGTAATCCCGCGCCTTTGGGAGGCTGAGGTGAGTGGATTGCCTGAGCCCGCGGGTTCGAGACCCGCCTGGGCAGGTGAGACCTCATCTCTACAATAAATCAAAAAATTAGCTAGGCGTGGTAGCGTGCGCCTGTAATTCCGGCTACTCTGAAGGCTGAGGCGGAAGGATTACCAGAGCCCAGCAGGTCGAGGCTGCGGTGGCTGGGAGCGGCCACTGCACTCCAGTCTGGGCGACAGAGTGAAACTCCAACTCAAAAAAACAAAACCAAAAAAACAGGACCATCTACCCACTGAAAATTTGCTGGTTAAAGAAAATATGTCTACAAAGTTAATTTAATACATTTTAAAATGCTATGCTAAACTTTCATAAGAAAGTCTAGATACAGTCAGCTAAGATAATTTGAAATTTAAGATGTTAAAAAATCTTGAACATTGAAGACTTTTTAGAATACAAGTGATACTGCAGAAAAAATATCGTGATATAAGTAGCAATTCTCAAATACAAAGAACTTATTGGGAAGGCCTTCCCTCCTCGCAAAGAAGGCAAAAACAGGCACAGCCAGCATCATTATAATTCAGAGTACACTTGAGACCCTTATTAAGGCAAGTAAACTTTATGTACAGTGGGGTCTGAGGGATCTCAAGGTAGCTTGGGTACAAAAGGAGAGAACAAAGCAATCACTGGGCTAAGTGGCTTTAGATCCCTGTAGACTTGGAACTTAGACTTTACCATAACTTGTCATTGTCTGATGCTATTTTCAGATGTTATTATAGGGTAGATAATATACTGGAAGCCTCATGACTTGCTGATTTTTTTTTTTTTTTTTGAGTTGGAGTCTTACTCTGTCACCCAAACTGGGGTGCAGTGGCCGCTTCCGGCCATCGCAGCCTCGACCAGCTGGGCTCCGGCGATCCTTCCGCCTCAGCCTTCCAAGTAGCTGGAACTACAGGTGCACGCTACCACGCCCGGCTGATTTTTTTGATTTATTGTAGAGATGAGGTCTCGCTGCCCAGGCAGGTCTCGAACCCACGGGCTCAGGCAATCCACTCACCTCAGCCTCCCAAAGGCACGGGATTACAGACTTGCTGATCTTTTTATGTCATCAAAAAAAAATTTCAAAAGAAAAATAGTGATAATATCAACTGCTGGAAAGAAAGCATAGAACCTGGCTCTCTTGGCCGAGCGCAGTGTCTCAAGCCTGTAATCCCAAAACTTTGGGAGACGGAGGCAAGAGGATTTCCTGAGCCCCCATGGGTTGGGGACTAGCCTGGGCAGCTTAGTGAGACCTCATCCCTACAATTAAAAAAAAAATTAGCAAGGTATAGTGGCACAAGCCTGTGATCCAGCTACTTGGAAGGTTGAGGTGGACAAATCACCTGAGCCCAGCAGGTTGAGGCTGCAGTAGTCAAGATCATGCTACTGTACTCCAGCATGGGCTACAGAGCGACTCCAACTCAAAAAAAAAAGAAGAAGAAAAGAAGAAACTGGATCTCTCAAAGATTGCTTGTGGCACTATAAAATAGTACAACTACTCTCTTAAATAGGTAGTTTCTTACAAAACTAAACCATATGAACCAGCAATCTCATCATGGGCAATTATCCCAGAAAAAAATGGAAACACGTACACGAAAACTTTTACAAGAATGTATACAGCAACTTTATTTGTAAAAACAAAATCCTGGAAACAACTCAGTTATTCTTCAACAGGTAAATGACTGAACAAACTCTTGTACTGCCATACGATGGTATATTACTTCAGCAATAAAAAGGAATGAACTATGAATGCGAGCATCAAGCTGATGGTCCTCAGAGACCATACTTAGTGAAAAAAACGACTTCAAATAGTTCCCTACTTAATGATTCCATATATATAACAGCAATACTGTTGACGTGGAGAGCGGATTAGTGGCTGCCAGAAGACAGGGCATGAGGGTGGGGTGAAGAGTGGGTAAAGTTCAAAGAGATAGCATGTAGGCGTTCTTGTGTGGTGATGATGTATCTTGCCTATGGTAGTAGCTACATTAATCTATACATGCAGGCTGGGCACAGTGGCTCACACCTATAATCCCAGCACTTTGGGAGGCCGAGGAGAGAGGATTGCCTGAGCCCAGCAGGTCAATGCTGGGGTGGCCGTGAGCATGCCACTGCACTCTACCTGGGTGATGGAGTGAGACTCCAACTCAAAAAAAGCAAAACAAAACAAAACAAAAAATCTATACATGGGTTAAAATTGCATAGACTGACACACACACAAACATGCATATAAATAAATGCAGTTTAAAATTATGAAAACTGAACAAGGTCTGTGGTCTAATTAACAGTAATGTACTAATAATGTCAATTCCTGATTTGGATACTATGCCATAAATACATCAGATATCATTTTTTGAGGAAGTTGGGTGAAGGATTCATGGGACTGTACTATTTTTGCAACTTCCTGTGAGTCTATAATTATTTCAAAATAAAAAGCTCACTTTTGACCCACAATCACAGATATTTTCCCTTAGTCTCATATTTTTCCAGAAGCCTCTTGCCTTCTGTCATTTTAGAATTTAAAAATTCCAAAAACCAGCCAGGCTCCTGTAATCCCGCACCTTTGGGAGGCTGAGGTGAGTGGATTGCCTGAGCCCACGGGTTCGAGACCCGTCTGGGCAGCTTGGCGAGACCTCATCTCTACAATAAATCAAAAAATCAGCTGGGCGTGGTAGCGCGCGCCTGTTGTTCCAGCTACTTGGAAGGCTGAGGCGGAAGGATTGCCGGAGCCCAGCAGGTCGAGGCTGCGGTGGCCGGGAGCGGCCACTGCACTCCAGTCTGGGCAACAGAGTGAGACTCGAACTCAAAAAAAAAAAAAATTCCAAAAACCTATCAGCTGCAGTTTTCAAACATCTCAGTAAAAATGTCTCAGTAAAATTAGTCATTCATATTACCAAAATGCTGTATAATTAATTGATACATTTTTTGTAATTCTTAAATTACAAAAATTTATAAGAATTTACATTAGCCCTTTTATTCCCAGATGCTAGAACTCAAAATATATAAATAAAAAGAATTGAGCCACACAGTAGTGATGAAAGACATGTGGCACTTATCCTCACTTAATGACTTTTTATTCATTCATGCTTACTGCAGTAGTTTTTAAACTTGGCAGGATGTTGGAATTTCCTGAACAGTTTAAAAACATACAAATGCCTGAGTCCCATCCCAGAATTCTAATTTAAAAGACATGGGGTACAGCCAGTTGTTAAACATTTGGCAGCGCACCACTCTCCCTCCGTGTCCACCAGCAAACTTGCATGGCTTTCTGAAAGTACCAGTTACTGTTTTTATATTCTGGTTTTAAAATTGCATATGTCTGAGGGTCAGCCCCTAACCCTATTTTTCTTTTTTTTTTTTTTGAGTTGGAGTCTCACTCTGTCGCCCAGACTGGAGTGCAGTGGCCGCTCCCGGCCACCACAGCCTCGACCTGCTGGGCCCCAGCGATCCTTCCGCCTCAGCCTTCCAAGTAGCCGGAATTACAGGTATGTACTACCATGCCCAGCTGATTTTTTGATTTATTGTAGAGATGAGGTCTCACTGCCCAGGCGGGTCTCAAACCCACGGGCTCAGGCAATCCACTCACCTCAGCCTCCCAAAGGCGCGGAATTACAGGCTGAGCCACCGAGCCCGGCCCTATTTTTCTTATATTCTCTGTTCTTAGTGTATGAATTTGCAAAACTCAAAGTTTCTCAGAGTCTTGTATATTCTGTTACAGCTGAAACACCAGTATATAAATAAGCTGAGAACATTATAAAGCACAATGTAAACAAAGGGGCAAAATAAATTCTCAAGTTTATTGACTGGCACAGTGCCTCATGCCTATAATCCCCATACTTTGGGAGGCCGAGCTGAGAGAATTGCCTGAGCCCACGGGTTCGAAACTAGCCTGGGCAACTTGGCCAGACCTCATCTCTACAATAAATCAAAAAATTAGCTAGGTATGGTGGCACATGCCTGTAGTTACAGCTATTTGGAAGGCTGAAGTGGAAGGATTACCAGAGTCCGGCAGGTCGAGGCTGCAGTGGCCATGAGCGTACTACTGCACTTCAGCCTGGGCGACAGAGTGAGACTCCAACTCAAAAAAAAAAAAAAAAGTACTTACTCTATTAAAAAAAAAATAAATAGGTATAGAGCTAATTATTTTATTTTATTTTTTTAATTTAATTTAATTTTATTTTTTGAGTTGGAGTCTCACTCTGTTGCCCAGGCTGTAGTGCAGTGGCACGCTCATAGCCACCATAGCCTTGACCTGCTGGGCTCAGGTGATCCTTCTGCCTCAACCTTCCAAGTAACTGGAACTACAGGCACTCACCGCTACAACTGGCTAATTTTTTGTTTATTGTAGAGATGAGGTCTCACCAAGTTGCCCAGGCTGGTCTCGAACCCATGGGCTCAGGCAGTCCCCTCACCTTGGCCTCCCAAAGTGCTGGGATTATAGGCATGAGCCACTGTGCCCAGCCAGAGTTAAATATTTTAAATGAATTACTTTTTGTGTGACTTTTTAAATATATTAACTTTTTAATAGAAATATTCAATTTTACCATATTTTTTATTTGCTTTTTAAAAAGTATGGAAGCCGGGCTCGGTGGCTCAGCCTGTAATCCCGTACCTTTGGGAGGCTGAGGTGAGTGTATTGCCTGAGTCCGCGGGTTTGAGACCCGCCTGGGCAGCGAGACCTCATCTCTACAATAAATCAAAAAATTAGCTGGGCGTGGTAGCGCACACCTGTAATTCCGGCTACTTGGAAGGCTGAGGCGGAAGGATCGCCGGAGCCCAGCAGATTGAGGCTGCGGTGGCCGGGAGCGGCCACTGCACTCCAGTCTGGGCAACAGAGTGAGACTCCAACTCAAAAAAAAAAAAAAAAAGTATAGAACGGAGGCCCGGCTCGGTGGCTCAGCCTGCAATCCCATCACTTTGGGAGGCCGAGGTGAGTGAATTGCCTGAGCCCACGAGTTCGAGACCTGCCTGGGCAACTTGGCGAGACCTCATCTCTACAATAAATCAAAAATTAGCTGGGCGTAGTAGCGCACGCCTATAGTCCCAGCTACTTGGAAGGTTGAGGCGGAAGGATTGCCAGAGCCCAGCAGGTCGAGGCTGCAGTGGCTGGGAGCGGCCACGGCACTCTAGTCTGGGTGACAGAGTGAGACTCCAACTCAAAAAACAAAACAAAACAAAACAAAAAAGTATAGAAAGGGGCTGGGCTTGGTGGCTTAGCCTGTAATCTCAGTGCTTTGGGAGGCCAAGGCGAGTAGATTGCCTGAACCCGTGGGTTTGAGACCAGCCTGGGCAACTTGGTGAGACCTGTCCCTACAGTAAATCAAAAATTAGCTGGGCATGATACAGCACGCCTGTCATTCGGCTACTTGGTAGGCTGAGGCAGAAGGATCGCTAGAGTGCAGCAGGTCATTGCTGGGGTGGCTGTGAGCATGCCACTGCACTCCAGCCTGGGTGACTGTGTAAGACTCCAACAACAACAACAAAAAAGATAAACATGGTAAATTTGTGTTATGTGTATTTTAACACAAATGTATATGTGCGTATACATATGTGTCTTTGTATATATATTACACATGTATGTGTGTATATACATATAGGTATATACACAGCTTGCATGTTAAAAGTTTTGGGATTCATGGCTGGGTTCGATGCCTCAACCTGTAATCCCAGCACACCTTGGGAGGCCGAAGAGAGTGGATTGCCTGAGCCTGTAGGATTGAGACCAGCGTGGGCAACTTGGAGAGACTTCGTCCCTACAATACATAAAAAATTAGCTGGGTGTAGTAGCATGCACCTGTAGTTCCAGCTACTTGGAAGGCTGGGTCAGAAGGATCACCTGAGCCCAGCAGGTCAGTGCTGTGGTGGCCTTGAGCATGCCACTGCACTTCAGCCTGAGCGACGGAGTGAGACTCCAACACACACACACACACACACACACACACACAAACATAAACACACACACACACACACACACACACACACACAAAGTTTGGGGATCTTGAACACCTTTTACAGTAGAAATTTGAAATTGTGGTTAGATTCTTGGACTAACTTACAAAATCCTCTTTATATCTTATATTTGATCCATAAGGTAGCTGAAAGATGACATTTATAACTGTATTGATACATATCTATATATCTATAGCTACTCACATATAGATATAGCTTTTATCTATTTTAAACAGGAGTAGGTTGCTGAAAATTTAATATGTTTGTCTCTTCATTTTGTTCTATTAGATTCTGGTATGTTTACTGTAAGTACCATAACCAATGGCACAAGTGGTGTTGCAAAAGCAGAGAGAAGGGAATAGAAAAACTTTAGTGACATCAATTACGCTATTAGGCTCCAGGGTAGATCCTGACCCATTTGTCAAGGACTAGCCATTTCTAAGTGTGAAAGGATATTTATACTTTAGGGAATACTTGCAATACATGTCAAGGTATAGTCTCGGGAAATTTTGAGGGTTGTAAAATAATCCTATTTACTTGAACAGTTGTAAAAGTAACGTAATATTGTTTGTGTCTTTTAGAATTCAGATATTCCTATACTCTTCAGTCTACAACGTGTTCTGCTCATTCTCGGCCTTTTCTTCACTGGCCTCTTGCCCTTTGTGCCCATTCGAGAACAGTTTTTTGAAATCCCAATGCCTTCTATTATATTGAAGTAAGTGGTTACCCTGTTTTTATTAGTCAACAACTACAAGAGGAGTAAGATAGGGTTCATAATATCGACATCAATGATAAAGAAGAGATTTCTATAGTTATTTCCATGTTCTATTTTATTACCTGACCTATATTAACAGTACTTTTTGATATAATTAGCACTCATTCTCTAAAATGAATAATATAGGTACTTAACTTGGATCCATCTCAGGTTATAATGATTTTTATTTTCTGTGCCTTTGTAGTCAGTAGTCAGATATAAAGAATTGAGCTTAATTACAGAAGTTTAATAATTATTTTATTCTGACATCAAAAATAATTGCCCTTCAACTTCCCTTTCTACTTCATTGACTGTACCCTGCTGAAATTCCATTAAACTTCAGATTAATCAGTAGTATTCCTATAAAACATTTAGAGAGAAAAACTACCAGCCGGGCTCGGTGGCTCAGCCTGTAATCCCGCACTTTGGGAGGCTGAGGAGAGTAAATTGCCTAAGCCCGCGGGTTTGAGACCCCGCCTGGGCAGGCGAGACCTCATCTCTACAAAAAATAAAAAAAAATTAGCCAGGTGTGGTAGTGTGCACCTGTAATTTCAGCTACTTGGAAGGCTGAGGCGGAAGGATCGCTGGAGTCCAGCAGGTTGAGGCTGCGGTGGCTGGGAGCGGCCACTGCACTCCAGTCTGGGCAACACAGTGAGACTCCAACTCAAAAAAAACAAAAAAAAGAAAAACTACCACCACCATCACCACCACAAGAACCTCTGAAGGTAGGAGAAAAAAAGGGTAGAATTAGTTTATATAAGGTACTTCTTTTTTTTGTTTTTATTCTTTGAGTTGGAGTCTCGCTCTGTGGTCCAGGCTGGAGTGCAGTGGCACGCTCACAGCCACCGCAGCCTCGGTCTGTTGGGCTCGGGTGATTTTTCTGCCTCAGCCTTCTAAGCAGCTGAAACTACAGGCATGTGCCATCACACCTAGCTAATTTTTTAAATTTATTGTAGAGATGAGGTCTCTCCAAGTTGCCCAGAGTGGTCTTGAACCCATGGGCTCAGGCAATTCTCTCACCTCAACCTCCCAAAGTGCTGGGATTATAGGCGTGAGCCACTACGCCTGGCCTATATAAAATACTTATATATTTTTATAACTTCTCTGTTAGATACAATGTCTTGCATTTTAGTCACTAATTTACTAGAAAGACAAAAATATATAAAACACTTAGATCGCCTGGCAAATAAGCACTCAATAAGTGATAGCTTTTATTGTTAAATCATCTTTATTTATTTATTTATTTTTATTTATTTATTTTTTTTTTGAGTTGGAGTCTCACTCTGTCGCCCAGACTGAAGTGCAGCAGCCGCTCCCAGTCACCACAGCCTCGACCTGCTGGGCTCCGGCGATCCCTCCGCCTCAGCCTTCTGAGTAGCTGGAACTACAGGTGCGCGCTACCACGCCCGGCTAATTTTTGATTTATTGTAGAGATGAGGTCTCGCCAAGTTGCCCAGGTGGGTCACGAACCCGCAGGCTCAGGCAATCCACTCACCTCAGCCTCCCAAAGGCATGGGATTACAGGCTGAGCCACTGAGCCCAGCTAAATCATCTTTATTATTGTTAAAAATAGCTTCATCTCAAAGTCCTACACACTTAGAATATGATTTCTAGCTATAGACTCATAATCAAGTCATGACAAAGTAATTTGTAGTTCCTGGGAAGGTCATTTAAATGTGATTTCAATAGCATAAGAACAGTTTTCCTACCCAAAACAGAACTTCAAAAAATCAAACTGAAAAGCTTTACTTTTTTACAGTATGTCTCGATAAAGCTAATGACTTGGGGTAAACTATCAAGCTGAACATTAATCAGCAGTCATTAGACAATATAGGTAAGAAAAGCAGGGTGGTCAGTACTCTTGTGTTCAGCTTCTATTTCATGCCTGTTTTCCCATTTGAGTTTCTTAGTGATGACCATATTTATTTTGTCTGCTCCTAATTATATCGACAGTCTTTGTAGCTGTTTCTCAGACAAAACAACAGAAAACACTTCTTGTCTACAAAGAAACTATTTTCATTTGGTAGATTAAAATGATTCCTAGCTGGGCTCAGTGGCTCAGCCTGTAATCCCGCGCCTTGGGAGGCTGAGGTGAGTGGATTGCCTGAGCCCGCGGGTTCAAGACCCACCTGGGCAACTTGGTGAGACCTCATCTCTACAATAAATCAAAAAATTAACCGGGCGTGGCAGCGCGCACCTGTAGTTCCAGCTACTTGGAAGGCTGAGGCGGAGGAATCGCGGAGCCCAGCAGGTCGAGGCTGTGGTGGCTGAAAGCGGCCATTGCACTCCAGTCTGGGTGACAGAGTGAGACTTCAACTCAAAAAAAAAAAAAATGATTCCTAAACATGTATTCCTAAAGTGCTTAGCTTTTCTTTGGCCTGGAATGTACTATTGTGTGCTTTAAATTATCTCTCTATGTTCCTTTTAAAAGCAAATTGAAATATAGACATAAGAACAAACTTTATGGAATTAACCTTTTCTCTAAAACATGATTATGAAATAAGGCACAGGTAGGATTTTTTGTGTGTGTTTTAATATTTCTATGGATGGCAAAGGATACTTCCTAAAACAATACTAGGGGGGCTCCAAAAAAAGCTGGAATTGTTTTTTGGATGATGGGCTCCTTGTAGTACAGGCTTGCTAAGTGTTCTAGGAACACATCGGCATCAGTGTACCAGCTAGCATTGTTGTGAGAGGCTGCATTCAGCTTCAGTGAATTTTTTTTGGAGATTCTTTCAACACATTTGCCCATTTCATGATGAGTAATTAAGAATGCACCTGTCCAAACTGCACTGAGTGTTCAGCAGTTTTTTGTTTTGTTTTGGTTTTTTTAATTGGCGTCTCACTCTGTCGCCCAGGGTGGAGGGCAGTGGCATACTCTCAGCCACTGCAGCCTTGACCTGCTGGGCTAAGGTGTTCCTTCTGCCTCAGCCTTCCAAGTAGCTGGAACTACAGTCATGCACCACCATGCCTGGCTGGCTATTTTTTGATTTATTGTAGAGATAAGGTCTCACCAAGTTACCCAGGCTGGTCTCGAATTTGTGGGCTCGGGCAATCCTCTCACCTTGGCCTCCCAAACTGCTGGGATTATAGACATGAGCCACTGTGCCCAGCCTGTTCAGCATTTTTTGACCCAAAACATCATGACCCCCATTCCCCTATTCACCTGATCTCACCCCAGCAACTTTTTTTTGTTTCCCCAGATGAAAAAAATCCTCAAAGGGAAATGTTTTGCTGATGTGGAAAAAAAAAAAAAAAAAAAAAACGGCAGAAGCACGAAAAGGCATCAAAATTGACAAGTTCAAAACTGAGCAGTGGAAAAAATATCTTGATAGGCATATTGCATCAAACAGAGAGTACTTTGAAGGTGAATGAAGTTTAAACAAAAATAAATACACAATTTTTTATAAATAAACTGTGAGCCGGGCTTGGTGGCTCAGCCTGTAATCCCGTGCTTTGGGAGGCTGAGGTGAGTGGATTGCCTGAGCCAGCAGGTTCGAGACCCGCCTGGGCAACTTGGCGAGACCTCATCTCTACAATAAATAAAAAAATTAGCCGGATGTAGTAGCGCATGCCTGTAGTTCCAGCTACTTGGCGGCTGAGCGGAAGGATCGCCAGAGCCCAGCAGGTCGAGGCTGCGGTAGCCAGGTGCGGCCACTGCACTCCAGTCTAGGCGACAGAGTGAGACTCCAACTAAAAAATAAAGTAAATAAATAAATAAATAAACTGTGGGTTTTTGGCCTCCCTCGTATAGTGGTTGTTTAATGAGGTGATTAGTGTTTTAGGTATTAAATCTCTGAGATTCCTGAAATTGTAACCAGAACTTTCCATCTGTGTCAGAGTTAGGGGAACAAAGGATTTGTACTTGACTTAGAATAAAAACTAAATTCAGCCGGGCTCGGTGGCTCAGTCTGTAATCCTGCGCCTTTGGGAGGCTGAGGTGAGTGGATTGCCTGAGCCCGCGGGTTTGAGACCCGCCTGGGCAGCGAGACCTCATCTCTACAATAAATCAAAAAATCAGCCGGGCGTGGTAGCGCATGCCTGTAAATCCGGCTACTTGGAAGGCTGAGGTGGAAGGATCGCCGGAGCCCAGCAGGTCAAGGCTGTGGTGGCCGGGAGCGGCCACTGCACTCCAGTCTGGGCAACAGAGTGAGACTCCAACTCAAAAAAATAAATAAATAAAAATAAATAAAAACTAAATTCAGAGAAAAAGCAAAAATGGGTTTAGGTGTGGGGATTCTCAGAATTATTTTTAAAGTATAGACAGGAGTTAGAAAGAAAATAAGAAATGAAGATCTGAGGAGAACGAAAATCACCATGTGGTGATAAACTTAGAAGACAGCTGAGAAATCTTCATAGTCGTAAGGCTAATTAGAGATTTTCTATGGGTACAACCCAAATTAATGACACAGGTAGTTGTGCAGCTCTGGGCATTACATAGGACTGAAAGAAGGAACTCAGCAGAGGACTAAAAATTAAGGTATATAGGCCGGGGCGCAGTAGCTCACGCCTATAATACCAGCACTTTGGGAGACCAAGGTGAGAGGATTGCCTGAGCCCACAGGTTCGAGACCAGCCTGGGCAACTGGCAAGACCTCATCTCTACAATAAATCAAAAAATTAGCAGGGCAGGGTGGCGCATGTCTGTAGTTTCAGCTACTTGGAAGGCTGAGGCGGAAGGATCACCTGAGCCCAGCAGGTCGAGGCTGTCGTGGCCGGGAGAGTGCCACTGCCCTCCAGCCTGGGTGACAGAGTGAGACTCCTACTCAGAAAGAAAAAATCTACTACATACTAAAGTATGGTAGACAAAGCAGGAGAACAAAGTCTATCACCCTTCTTCCCCCCTCCCCTCGCAAAAAAAAAAAAAAAGAGGAGACTTGAGCACAGGGTCCCAGGGTCTCTGGAAAGGTAACTTTTTTTTCAACCTTTGAATAGTGATAGCAAAAAATTAGATTGAGACCAGTGGAAACAGAACCCAAATGGGCTTTGTTTTAATTTATTTTTGTCCTTTTACAAATATTTTTTGAGCGCATACTAAGTACAAAGCACCATTTTTATTTGTGAACTTGTTTTATTTTATCACACTGATACATTCCTACGTTTCTAATTTGTAATTGAAATTTTGTTTTACCCTAGGCTTAAAGAACCACACACCATGTCCAGAAGTCAAAAGTTTCTCATCTGGCTTTCTGATATGTAAGAATTTCAGCTTCTTAATATGCAAGTTATTACTGAGCTGTATTTATTAAATATTAATATTGCACTCATAATTTGGTGTAAGCTTTCCAATGTAATTTGTAGCAAGGACAAATAGAGCACCTACTATGCAAATAGATGTGATGAATCCTTTATAACTAGCCTAATTACCAGTCACAAAACCCTAGGAGGAATCTTGAGAGGTCTTCTCATCCAACTTCATGAGAAAACGAAGTGCCCATCCACCAGTTAAATGATTTACTTGTGGTTATCTAGCTAACTAGTAGTAGAGCTGAATTAATAATTCCTTTTTACTTATTTGCTGTTTCCACTAGCCTACACTCAGAAGCCTGGTGAAAAGAAGTAGCAATACAGTGTGTGTAAAAGTGCATATTGCCTATAGCACATTTCCTAGAAAAATCTGCAATCAGATGAGCAGCAGAAAGGAAGTCCTGCAGAAAGGAAGCAGAGTGAACATCTGCTTTACAGAAAATGCCCTAATTTAGACATGTCAAGTTTAATTTTGGGTAAAAACAGCAAAGTAATTCTGCTGCATTTTGCTTTATACTGGAACCTTGAATTCTTAAATATTTGAAGAGTCCCAAATCACAGCTTTTTATTCTTTAGCTCCTCTTTCAAAGAGTCATTTAAAAAAATGTTCTTTTTTCTATGCCATGGGGTTTATTCTTTTTTGCTTTATTCTTGATTTAATTTTTAGTTTTCAAGGATGAATTTTCAATTGGTGTAAAATGCATGTGATTTCTAGTTATTTAATCCTTTTGTTAGGCATAACAGAATCCAAATAATTTGTATAACTTACCAGTACAGTTCATTCCTATCTTGCTTAAGTGATTTGTATTCTAAAAGTTCACATGTAAGTCAGTTACTTGGAAATAAAACATGCTTTTTTCCTAGATATAGGATTGTGGAATTAATGGATATAGTATTTCCAAAATAGCTTACAAAACACTAATCCAGTATGTAATTGAACTATGATATTACAGCATCTGACTGCCGTGTTTTAACTTGGAAAGTTAGCAGCACATACTGCCTAGCTCTTTCTCATTCTCGTTATAGCAGTGAAAGTGAGGAAGCCAAGCCAGGTTCGGTGGCTCAGCCTGTAATCCCACGCTTTGGGAGGCTGAGGTGAGTGGATTGCCTGAGCCTGCGGGTTCGAGACCCGCCTGGGCAACTTGGTGAGACCTCATCTCTACAATAAATCAAAAATTAGCCGGGCGTGGTAGTGCACGCCAGTAGTTCCAGCTACTTGGAAGGCTGAGGCGGAAGGATCGTCGGAGCCCAGCGGGTCGAGGCTGCGGTGGCTGGGAGTGGCCACTGCACTCCAGTCTGGGCAACAGAGTGAGACTCCAACTCAAAAAAATAAAAATAAAAATAAAGAAAGTGAGGAAGCCTCTTCTCCACTGAGCTGTGTCAACACAAATGGGTCTTCTAAGGATCTGGTAGAAGCAAGAAGTAGAAAGAAAGTCTAGTTGTTCATTAGCTAGCAGCCAGCAGTGAAAGGAGGTTCAGCAGTTGAGACATAAATTCATCCACAGCAGCCTTTATTACTGGTGGTCATTGCTTGTACTGCTGAAACATTGGGATTAAATCAAACTAGGAATTACTAAATTCTTAAGTGACTATGTTAGGATTCTGGACTAATTCTGGGTTAGGAGTAAATCTATTATGCTTTTCTTTTCTAGCTTACTAATGAGGAAAGCTTTGTTTGACCACCTAACTGCTCGAGGCATTCAAGTAAGTTCCTGGAATGATGCATTTTGGAAACAGCATAGCTCATCAGTTTAACACAAGTGTAAAGGGCAGGAACTTTGACTTAATTTAGTCCCTAACTTTGATGATGCCATCTTACTGATTCATAAATGAGGACCTTAAGCTTTTCCTTACTGTAAGCAATAAAGCACTGGCATTTCTGTAGCTAACTTTCTCTTCTGTATAGGTGAGAGTAGCTGATGTCATAGGGGTGGAACAGTGCATTATTTAATGAGCCATGTGGAATTTTGACACCTCTCATTTCTGCAAGGAACAAAGTGAAAGGTTTTAAAAGGATCTAATGGTTTCTTAAAATGACAGCTTTAAAAGGTTAATTCTAAATGCATGAATATTGTAGTGAATAAATGTGTAAAAAATGATTTTCTATTTTACCTTTTTTTCTTCCTTTTTAAAAACTTTTTTCTCTTATAATTTTCATGCTTCTATTTTCAGGTGTATATTTGGGTATTAAATGAAGAACAAGAATATAAAAGAGCTTTTGATCTGGGAGCAACAGGGGTAATGACAGACTACCCAACTAAACTTAAGGATTTTTTGCATAATTTTCCAGCATAGAAAAAGAGGTACTTAGAAGTATTCAAAGAAAACATGAAAAGACCTAAGAAAAAGGAAAAGGCCTATTTCACCATCATTTCCATAAGCCATTTCCAGAATGGTAAAAGGTTTAATCAGTTAAGTTTTTATTACCTCATTTTTAAGCCTGTATGAGAATGTAGAAACTATATATTGTATATTTATTTTAAACAATATTGCATATTTTATGTTTGTAAATTGTGTAGAAAGATAATTGTTATGAGATGTAAGTAGAAGATTATTGACCAAGATTTCTGTATATGATGCAGTATTCTATTATAAGTAATTTTGAAATCAAAGACTGATAAATTTGACATTAACCTTCACTGGAGTAAGATCAACTAATTGGTATAAGAAAATTATTGAAGGCCATTACAACTATTCTGTGTTATCTTGTTATTTCTAGGTACATCTTAGTTAAAGGGAAAAATACAATGGAAGAAGAGCTTGGAGTGATATAGTTATCTGGCAAGTTATACATTGTTAACAGCAGGGAGCTCAAGGAAATAACTAATGTTGATTACTTGATCAGAAATAAAATCCGTGGACTGAATTAGATTTCTCAGTTGCTATTGTTAATGGGGCATTCTATTTGAAACCTTTTTCAGGTGTGTAACAATTTTACTGTGTCTATTTTTTTAACATTAAAAATGGACTTATTGATTGTAAATTAAGACAAGATCTAAATAGTCATATTTTTATGTTTCCTTTAAAGAAATGTAAGATTTCCATTTTTGGCATTGACTAACTGTTTGAGCCTATATCTAGGTTTTAAATAACATCTTGCATCCTAATAGTCATTTTAAACTGATGGAAAGTACATATCATTGTTTCTAACACTATGGTATAAACCTCCTGTTCCTGATCTTTAAGAATTCATTATTCTGAATGTTAAGTAGAAACAGAATTTTCCAAAGCGTTAGACATTCTCAGCTTTTCTGATGTGACTTCATGTAAATCTGTTTCTAATCTTTTTGACATATTTTCACAATCTCAGATTGTGAGGTCAGTATATTCTGGAATAAGTGTCTTTCACCTAGATTGCATCTCTCATTTGGACTTTGGCAGCTAAACAGCTCTAAAGGATGCCTGTACTCTCCCATCTGTCCCTGGATGACATAAATATCATTTGCTTTGTGGTTTAAACTGAAATAAAGTTTTGCAAAAACAAAATAAGTGTTCTTAACTTTTTTACATTTTAATTCCAAATATGCTTTATAGATTTTCTGTATAATTTAGTGGTGCATTGATAATATGAATAGATGTACCTGAGATTTCTCTCTAGAGTAAAGAAAATATAGAAACACTTTTTTGGTAAGGAAGTTGCTTCTTGGCATTTGAACAATAACTTGGGCAAGTAATCCATTAAATCAATTTCACTTATTATAACTTATGGTTATAGTTGCTAGAGATTATTTTTATCAGCTTTGGTATAATTATTTTGTTATTCTTTCCAAATTTTGCCTTGTTATGATTCAGAGCAGGTCATATTATAGGGCTAGCATTATATTTTATGTCAACCAGTAGAAGAACAGTTCCACATAATGGTAAAGATGTTTAGAAAATCACATTTTAAAAATTTGAGGCTGGGCTCGGTGGCTCAGCCTGTAATCCTGCGCCTTGGGAGGCTGAGGTGAGTGGATTGCCTGAGCCTGCGGGTTCGAGACGTGCCTGGGCAACTTGGCGAGACCTCATCTCTACAATAAATCAAAAAAATTAGCTGGGCGTGGTAGCGCGCACCTGTAGTTCTGGTTACTTGGAAGGCTGAGGCGGAAGGATCACCGGAGCCCAGCAGGTCGAGGCTGCAGTGGCCGGAAGTGGCCACTGCACTCCAGTCTGGGCGACAGAGTGAGACTCCAACTAAAAAAAAAAAAAAAAATTAAAAAAAAAGTTTGATAGTTTTATAGTCCAGGTAACTTTAATTCTCTTAATAAAAACATAGTATCATATAACAAGGGACTTGATAATCATTCAAATAACATCTGATACTGCTTTTAACATCTGATACTACTTTTCTGATTGGGGCATCACATTTTAAAAGAGGTTCAAAATCTTTTTCATTTTCAGATACAAATTACTGAACACAGAGAACATCATGGTGGAGAAGGCTAGAGGAGTGGTGAAAAGCTGTGATTAGATCCTTCTGCTAGTAGGAGGCTAGCATCAATTTCACAGACAGAGCTAGAGGTCTAGTGTAGCATGCCAGTAGCATCCCTCAGACAGACCAGTGGATAGAGTTGGCAGGCAACTCAGCAAGTAACTTGGCATGAGGGAGTGGTAACAAGAAGTAGTGAAACTGTCCCTGTAGAACTAGGGTCCTATACAGATTCCCAAAGCAAAACAGGACACAAAGTACCAGAACTGGGACCCAGGTCTTAGAAAGACTCTTATTTAATGGAACTGAAAAAAAGAGTGATAACACTGATAATATGGGGATAAATTGGTACTGAGCCCCAGAGCTGCTTATACCTCTCATTTCTGGCCAGGACTGGTTCTAGAAATTGCAGAGGGAAGGTAAGGAGGACCACAGGTGGGTATCTAGTTGCCACACTATGGAGAAAGAATGGCTGTGGTCAGGAGAACATAAACCATAAACCATAGTACGCTCCAGTATGGAAAACCATTGATGTAGAATACTATATAAATGATTTTGCCTAGAGCTGTGCAACTTGATGACCCCAGAAAGAGGTCATTAAAAAAATAATAATAGGGCTGGGCGCAGTGGCTCACGCCTATAATCCTAGCACTTTGGGAGGCCGAGGTAAGAGGATTGCCTGAGCCCATGGGTTCGAAACCAGCCTGGGCAACTTGGCGAGACCTCATCTCTACAATAAATCAAAAAACTACCTGGGACGTGCCTGTAGTTTCAGCTACTTGGAAGGCTGAGGTGGAAGGATCGCCTGAGCCCAGAAGGTCGAGGCTGTGGTGGCCGGGAGCGTGCCACTGCCCTCTAGCCGGAGTGACAGAGAGACTCCAACTCAAAAAAATAGAAATAATAATAAAAACATCAAAAGAGCATCTGCTATAGATGAGAGTGACAACTTAAGGAAGGACATGAATGTAGGTTGAAGAGTTTGTTCTGAACCAAAACACAAATGTTTCAAGTAGGTGGCTAAACATGAGACATTAAAAACAACTCAAATAGCTAGGCAGTAATATGATATAATCATTTCAGTCCCAAAAGGGAAATATAAAAAACAGACCAGGCACCAAAACAAAAACAGAACTACAGCAGTCAGATGCAAGAGTCAAAGTGATCAGATTGCCAGGAGCATACTAAGACATTTTCTGCCTCGTTTGTATAGCTCTCAAAAACGATTGTTCAGAAAGTTGGATCATCCTACAATCTGAAATAAAGATAGAAGTCAGCTGGGCTCGGTGGCTCAAGCTGTACTCCCGCGCTTTGGGAGGCTGAGGTGAGTGGATTGCCTGAGCCTGCGGGTTTGAGACCCGCCTGGGCAACTTGGCGAGACCTCATCTCTACAATAAATCAAAAAAATTAACTGGGCGTGGTAGCGCGCACCTGTAGTTCCAGCTACTCAGAAGGCTGAGGCAGAAGGATTGCCGGAGCCCAGCAGGTCGAGGCTGCGGTGGCCGGGAGCGGCCACTACGCGACAGAGTGAGACTCCAACTCAAAAAAAAAAAAAAAAAAAGAACAGTCCAGGAACCAGGTCAGATGGCTAAGCAGATCCTTGCAGCAATCCAGGCATGAAGTAATAAGGATTCAGATGAAAGTAATGGCAGTGTAAATAGGGAAACAAATGTATAAGGGAAAAATTCAGTGAGTCAGTGCTGGGTGCTCACCCTGTAATCCCACCAACTTGGGAGGCTAAGGTGGGAGGATTGCTTGAGCCTTGGAGTTTGAGGCCCTGTGTCTACAGAACATAGCCAGACCCTGTCTCTACAGAAAATTTAAAATTTAGCCATGCATGATACTGCACTGCCTATAGTCCCTGCTACTCAGGCTGAGGCAGAAGGATCGCCTGAGCCCAGGTTGCTGAGGCTGCTGTGAGCCATGATTGTGCCACTGCACTTAGCCTGAGCAACAGAGTGAGATCCCCACCTCAAAAAAAAAAAAGGAGAAGGGAAAAGGAGAAGGGAAAGTCACTAGTGATGCCAAAGCTGCAAGAAAACAGGGAACTTGCAGAGGGGAAGTAGTTTGGTGGTAAAGATGATGAATAAGAGTGCACTTGATTTTGAAATGACAGAAGTGTGTGAGGCTGTGCTTTGGGTACAACAGGTAAATCTGGAGGAATAGATTTAGGAGTTTTGTGTACTATATGGATTTGCAGGGCTGACACTTTGGAGGTGACGTCGGTTCCTCCTTGGTATTTTATTATACTTGCACTTGTGTGTCACTGTTCCACCAGATGCCTAGCTTGTGAATAGCATGGTTCATACCATAGTGAGATGAGTCATACTCATTCCCAATCATTTTATGCCATTTTCTTAAAGAACTCAATCAAAACAGGTATCATTTTAACACATCATATCGCTTATGGAAAGACTACAAATAAGTCTAATTTGTTCAGTAGTTTTAAAATTTAATTTCTTTTCTTTTAAGTTGACTTTCTTGGCTGGGCTCAGTGGCTCAGCCTGTGATCTCACCATTTTGGGATGCTGACACGAGTGGACTGCCTTAGCCCACGGTTTCAAAACCAGTCCGGTCAACTTGGCAAGACCTTATCTCTACAATAGAAATAAAAAATTAGCCCGGCGTAGTAGCGTGCACCTGTAGTTCTGGCTACTTGGAAGATTTAGGTAAAAGGATCGCCAGAGCCCAAGCAGGTTGATGCTGGGGCGGCCGTGAGCATGCCACTGCACTCCAGCCTGTGCGACAGAGTGAGACTCCAGCTTCAAAAAAAAAAAAAAAAAAAAAAAAATTAGCCGGGCTCGGTGGCTCAGTCTGTAATCCCGCGCCTTTGGGAGGCTGAGGTGAGTGAATTGCCTGAGCCCACGGGTTCGAGACCCGCCTGGGCAACTTGGTGAGACCTCATCTCTACAAATAAATAAAAAATGAGCCGGCCATGGTAGCGCACGCCTGTAGTTCCAGCTACTTGGAAGGCTGAGGCGGAAGGATCGCCGGAGCCCAGCAGGTCGAGGCTGCAGCAGCCGGGAGCAGCCACTGCACTCCAGTCTGGGTGCCAGAGTGAGACTCCAACTCAAAAAAAAAAAAAAAAAACTTAGTTTCTTGAAGCCCTAAGATAGATAACAAGGCAGGTCCTGGACAACCTCCGCTGGGTTGGAGGAGGCTGAGCAGGTATAGCTATGGTTTATCAGTTCCTACTTTGACCAGAGCTGTTTCATTTTTTGTTTAATATATGACTTCCGCCGGGCTCGGTGGCTCAGCCTGTAATCCCGCGCCTTTGGGAGGCTGAGGTGAGTGGATTGCCTGAACCCGCGGGTTCGAGACCCGCCTGGGCAGCGAGACCTCATCTCTACAATAAATCAAAAATTAGCCGGGCGTGGTAGCATGCGCCTGTAGTTCCAGCTAGTTGGAAGGCCGAGGCGGAAGGATCGCCGGAGCCCAGCAGGTCGAGGCTGCGGTGGCCCGGAGCGGCTACTGCACTCCAGTCTGGGCGACAGGTGAGACTCCAACTCAAAAAAAAAAAAATGACTTCCACATAACATTGATTTAAAATAGGAATTTTCTGCCAAAAAAAATTTTTTTTGGCACTTCAAATCTTTGGTCTAAGATTTTCTCCCCCTCCAGGTTTTAACAGAACCTCCTCCCTCCCTTTCCCCGTCTTCTCTTCCTTCTTCCCTCCCTTTCTTCCTTTTTCTTTCTGATCAAAAACTTCTCAAGAACAACCAGTCAGGCATGATGGCTCATGCCTGTAATCCCAGCACTTTAGGAGGTGGAGGCGAGAAGATTGCCTGAGCCCATGGGTTCGAGACCAGCCTGGGGGACTTCACGAGACATTGTCTCTACAATTAAAAAAAAAAAATAGAGCCGGGCTCGGTGGCTCAGCCTGTAATCCCACGCCTTTGGGAGGCTGAGGTGAGTGGATTGCCTGAGCCCACGGGTTCGAGACCCGCCCGGGCAACTTGGCGAGACCTCATCTCTACAATAAATCAAAAATTAGTCGGGCATGGTAGCGCGCGCCTGTAGTTCCAGCTACTTGGAAGGCTGAGGCGGAAGGATCGCCAGAGCCCAGTAGATCGAGGCTGCGGTGGCCCGGAGCGGCCACTGCACTCCAGTCTGGGCGACTGAGTGAGACTCCAACTCAAAAAAAAAAAAAAAAAAGCCAGGCATGGTGGCACACATCTGTAGTTCTAGCTACTTGGAAGGTTAAGGGTGGAAGGATCACCTGAGCCCAGCAGGTCGAGGCTGCAGTGGCCATGAGTATACCACTGCCCTCTGACCCAGGTGACAGAATAAGACTCTGAATAAAAAATTTTAAAAAGGGGGGGTGGCGGCTGGTGCTGCATCCTGCACAGCTGGGAGGTAAAGGATCCTGAAAGAGGAACAGCACACTGTAACACAAAACACTTTTAGAACTAGAAGGTGGGGGAACCAGGGGGCACTTTGCCTCACAGGACTAAGGCCCTGAGTTTCTTACCCATCAGACTTTTATTAGTACAAGATGACACAGTTAAGTAAGCCATCAAGGACAAAGTACAGACAGTGCAAAGAAAACTCCCTGTTTTGATCTTAGAAAGCTTTTGTGGGCCAGGCACAGTGGCTCATGGCTATAATCCCAGCACTTTGGGAGGCCAATGTGAAAAGATTGCCTGAGCCAATGGATTTGAGACCAGCCTGGGCAAATTGGTGAGACGGCATCTCTACGGTAAATCAAAAAATTAGCCGGGCATGGTGGCATGTGCCTGTAGTTCCAGCTACTTGGAAGGCTGAGGCAGAAGAATCACCTGAGCCCAGCAGGTCGAGGCTGCGGTGGCCGGGAGCATGCCACTGCCCTCCAGCCTGGGTGACAGAGTGAGACTCCGACTCAAAAGAGAAAAAAGAAAGAAAGCTTTTGTGATAAAGTGTGACTGTTTACAAGATAAAGCGCAGTTGCTTGCAAGACAATGTATAACTTTTTATCTAACCCAACACAACAGACACTGCATCTTTAGAACATGCCTCAGCATACGTGCCTATCTGTCTTTGCCATTATAGGCATTCTTGGCCGGTTGTGACTTTGCACGTACGGCAAGTATGTTTTCAGCAGAGTTCAAGCAAGGCAGTGGTCTTGGGTGGGAGACAGGACATGAGCGGGAGGCAATTCACAAATGGAAGTGACTGACACACATGAAAATTATTTGACCTCCTTCATAATAAAAGACTTCCAAATTAAAATGGTATCGAGTATAATATCAGTTTCTAACTCTCAGATGGGCAAGAATGAAAGTGTGGGTGAGAGGCACAGGGAACAAGCACTCATGAACCATTGGTGGGAATATACATTGGCAGAACACTTTGAGGATCAATTTGACTCTGAATTTGAGTTTCATTCACAAACTCCAGTGCTAGGAATAGTATTCTAAGAACAAATAGAACAAATGCCCCAAGATCTATATACACAGAGCGAAAATTGGAGGCAATCTAAATATTAAGGAACTGGCTAAAAAAATTATGATCAAACCATATAAAATATTATTGTTTTATATATTCTGATATGAGACATTATTAAGTGAAAATTGTCTATTGTGTAAACAAAAAAATCAGTTCAAATCAGTAAAATTGTATATTATATAAATAAAAAATATTTATACATATTCCTTTCATTATTATTTTTTGAGTCAGGGTCTCACTCTGTTGTCCAGGCTGAAGTGCAGTGGCACTATCAACTCAGTGGCAACCCCAAACTCTTGAGTTCTTCAGCCTTCCAAGTAGCTGGGACTATAGACATGCTATAGCACCACACCCAGCTAATTTTAAATTTTTGTAGACAAGGTCTCACTATGTTGCCTAGGCTGATTTCAAACTCCTGGACTCAAGCAATCCTCCCACTTCAGCCTCCCAAAGTGCTGGGATTAGAGGCATGAACCACCACAACTGGCCAAGATTTTGTGTTTATAATGAAATCAACTTAGTTGTGATTTCACAAAAGTTATTAACAAAAGAGTTGATAACAGAAACTAAGAATGAACTCTGAAAGAAGAGTTGAATGGGGAAAAAGAACGAGCAAAGAGTTAAGCTTAGAATATGCCCGCCGAGCTCGGTGGCTCAGCCGGTAATCCTGCATCTTGGGAGGCTGAAGTGAGTTGATTGCCGGAGCCCAGGGGTTTGAGACCTGCCTGGGCAACTTGGTGAGACCTCATCTCTACAATGAATAAAAAATTAGCTGGCGTGGTAGCGTGCGCCTGTAGTTCCAGCTACTTGGAAGCCTGAGGTGGAAAGACTGCCGGACCCCACAGGTCAAGGCTGCGATGGCCGGGAGTGGCCACCGCACTCCAGTCTGGGTGACAGAGTGAGATTCCAACTCAAAAAATAAAAATAAAAAGTAAACAAAAAGCCGGGCTCGGTGGCTCAGCCTGTAATACCGTGCCTTTGGGAGGCTGAGGTGAGTGGATTGCCTGAGCCCGCGGGTTCGAGACCCGCCTGGGCAACTTGGTGAGACCTCATCTCTACAATAAATCAAAAAAATTAGCTGGGCATGGTAGCGCACGCCTGTAATTCCGGCTACTTGGAAGGCTGAGGCGGAAGGATCGCAGGAGCTCAGCAGGTCGAGGTTGCGGTAGCCGGGAGTGTCCACTGCACTCCAGTCTGGGCGACAGAG